>OY743227.1:53806942-54459877 GCA_963555765.1 Orthonevra nobilis
TGCACTTTTTTCATAATTTAAGTTTCATTTAAACTGTGCTAGTTTTCCTATAAAGGGCTTCAAACTGAGCATATATATAGTGAAATTAAGAAAAACAACCTTCTGTAAAGGGAAATATCGAGAAAAAAGGTTGAGGCAAAAACCGTCTTTTTCAGCATTTTTTGGGGACTATAGCCCACGATATAAAATTGCACTTTTTCATAATTTTGAGTTTCATTTAAACTGTGCTAGTTTTCCTATAAAGTGCTTTAAACTGAGCATATATATAGTGAAATTAAGAAAAACAACCTTTTACAAAGGGAAATATCGAGAAAAAAGGTTGAGGCAAAAACCGTCTTTTTTCAGCATTTTTTGTGGACTATAGCCCACGATATAATATTGCACTTTTTTCATAATTTTGAGTTTCATTTAAAAGGTGCTAGTTTTCCTATAAAGGGCTTCAATCTGAGCATATATATAGTGAAATTAAGAAAAACAACCTTTTACAAAGGGAAATATCGAGAAAAAAGGTTGAGGCAGAAACCGTCTTTTTTCAGCATTTTTTGTGGACTATAGCCCACGATATAAAATTGCACTTTTTTCATAATTTTAAGTTTCATTTAAACTGTGCTAGTTTTCCTATAAAGGACTTCAAACTGAGCATATATAAAGTGAAATTAAGAAAAACAACCTTCTGTAAAGGGAAATATCGAGAAAAAAGGTTGAGGCAAAAACCGTCTTTTTTCAGCATTTTTTGTGGACTATAGCCCACGATATAAAATTGCACTTTTTTCATAATTTTGAGTTTCATTTAAACGGTGCTAGTTTTCCTATAAAGGGCTTCAAACTGAGCATATATATAGTGAAATTAAGAAAAACAAACTTTTACAAAAGGAAATATCGAGAAAAAAGTTTGAGGCAAACACCGTCTTTTTTCAGCATTTTTTGTGGACTATAGCCCACGATATAAAATTGCACTTTTTTCATAATTTTGAGTTTCATTTAAACGGTGCTAGTTTTCCTATAAAGTACTTCAATCTGAGCATATATATAGTGAAATTAAGAAAAACAACCTTCTGTATAGGGAAATATCGAGAAAAAAGGTTGAGGCAAAAACCGTCTTTTTTCAGCATTTTTTGTGGACTATAGCCCACGATATAAAATTGCACTTTTTTCATAATTTTGAGTTTCGTTTAAACTGTGCTAGTTTTCCTGTAAAGGGCTTCAAACTGAGCATATATATAGTGAAATTAAGAAAAACAACCTTTTACAAAGGGATATATCGAGAAAAAGGTTGAGGAAAAAACCGTCTTTTTTCAGCATTTTTTGTGGACTATAGCCCACGATATAAAATTGCACTTTTTTCATAATTTTGAGTTTCATTTAAACTGTGCTAGTTTTCCTGTAAAGGGCTTCAAACTGAGCATATATATAGTGAAATAAAGAAAAACAACCTTTTACAAAGTGAAATATCGAGAAAAAAGATTGAGGCAAAAACCGTCTTTTTTCAGCATTTTTTGTGGACTATAGCCCACGATATAAAATTGCACTTTTTTCATAATTTTGAGTTTCATTTAAACTGTGCTAGTTTTCCTATAAAGGGCTTCAAACTGAGCATATATATAGTGAAATTAAGAAAAACAACCTTTTACAAAGGGAAATATCGAGAAAAAAGGTTGAGGCAAAAACCGTCTTTTTTCAGCATTTTTTGTGGACTATATACTATAGCCCACGATATAAAATTGCACTTTTTTCATAATTTTGAGTTTCATTTAAACGGTGCGAGTTTTCCTATAAAGGGCTTCAATCTGAGCATATATATAGTGAAATTAAGAAAAACAACCTTCTGTAAAGGGATATATCGAGAAAAAAGGTTGAGGCAAAAACCGTCTTTTTTCAGCATTTTTTGTGGACTATAGCCCACGATATAAAATTGCACTATTTTCATAATTTTGAGTTTCATTTAAACGGTGCTAGTTTTCCTATAAAGGGCTTCAATCTGAGCATATATATAGTGAAATTAAGAAAAACAACCTCTTACAAAGGGAAATATCGAGAAAAAAGGTTGAGGCAAAAACCGTCTTTTTTCAGCATTTTTTTGTGGACTATAGCCCACGATATAAAATTGCACTTTTTTCATAATTTTGAGTTTCATTTAAACTGTGCTAGTTTTCCTATAAAGGGCTTCAAACTGAGCATATATATAGTGAAATTAAGAAAAACAACCTTTTACAAAGGGAAATATCGAGAAAAAAGTTTGAGGCAAAAACCGTCTTTTTTCAGCATTTTTTGTGGACTATAGCCCACGATATGAAATTGCACTTTTTTCATAATTTTGAGTTTCATTTAAACTGTGCTAGTTTTCCTATAAAGGGCTTCAAACTGAGCATATATATAGTGAAATTAAGAAAAACAACCTTCTGTAAAGGGAAATATCGAGAAAAAACGTTGAGGCTAAAACCGTCTTTTTCAGCATTTTTTGTGGACTATAGCCCACGATATAAAATTGCACTTTTTTCATAATTTTGAGTTTCATTTAAACGGTGCTAGTTTTCCTATAAAGGGCTTCAATCTGAGCATATATATAGTGAAATTTAGAAAAACAACCTTCTGTAAAGGGAAATATCGAGAAAAAAAGGTTGAGGCAAAAACCGTCTTTTTTCAGCATTTTTTGTGGACTATAGCCCACAAATGAGTACAAATTCACAAAAATTTTACAAGAAATCTGCTTAATGCAAAAAATATTCGAATTTAAATATTGAAAATGCTTACTTTTTCGAAATATTTTTCCACTCTTGAAATCGAATACGTATCTGTTCCCGAATCTTTTTTTCTTACCAGAAAAGAACTGTTTTATTACATATAATGCTGTCTAGGTACTAAGTTAAGCATTTGGACACTGTTTCCTGATATTTTGGAGTTCAATATTTGCAACAAAATTATGTTAAAAGAGATGATGTAAGAAAAAAAAATCAAGGTTTGATTTTCTCCTATTAATTAAGCAAAATGTTTGTTTAAATGAGCAAGAAGCACGATTTTGAAGCCGAAGTTTCATTAAAAGTATTATTGGAGAACGTCTGAATCGAATTACAAGCATTTTGGGGAAATCCGAAGATATCGAAAAAAATTATATTTTTTCGCCGCCGCTCCCCCCTTGGAAAATTTCGAAAAATGATTTTTTTTCAAAGTCGTATTCTAGATGAACTGTGCTTCTAATATTAATTTTTGATTCAAACTGAGTACAAATTCACAAAAATTTTACAAGAAATCTGCTTAATGCAAAAAATATTCGAATTTTAAATATTGAAATGCTTACTTTTTCGAAATATTTTTCCACTCTTGAAATCGAATACGTATCTGTTCCCGAATCTTTTTTTCTTACCAGAAAAGAACTGTTTTATTACATATAATGCTGTCTAGGTACTAAGTTAAGCATTTGGACACTGTTTCCTGATATTTTGGAGTTCAATATTTGCAACAAAATTATGTTAAAAGAGATGATGTAAGAAAAAAAAATCAAGGTTTGATTTTCTCCTATTAATTAAGCAAAATGTTTGTTGTTTGTTGTTGAAGCACGATTTTGAAGCCGAAGTTTCATTAAAAGTATTATTGGAGAACGTCCGAATCGAATTACAAGCATTTTGGGGAAATCCGAAGATATCGAAAAAAAATCATATTTTTTCGCCGCCGCTCCCCCCTTGGAAAATTTCGAAAAAATGATTTTTTTTTCAAAGTCGTATTCTAGATGAACTGTGCTTCTAATATTAATTTTTGATTCAAACTGAGTACAAATTCACAAAAATTTTACAAGAAAACTGCTTAATGCAAAAAAATATTCGAATTTTAAATATAGAAAATGCTTACTTTTTCGAAATATTTTTCCACTCTTGAAATCGAATACGTACTGTCCCCGAATCTTTTTCCTACCAGAAAAGAACTGTTTTATTACATATAATGCTGTCTCGGTACTAAGTTAAGCATTTGGACACTGTTTCCTGATATTTTGGAGTTCAATATTTGCAACAAAATTATGTATAAAGAGATGATGTAAGAAAAAATAAATCAAGGTTTGATTTTCTCCTATTAATTAAGCGAAATGTTTGTTTAAACGAGCAAGAAGCACGATTTTGAAGCCGGAGTTTCTTTAAAAGTATTATTGGAGAACGTCTGAGTCCAATTACAAGCATTTTGGGGAAATCCGAAGATATCGAAAAAAAATCATATTTTTTCGCCGCCGCTCCCTCCTTGGAAAATTTCGAAAAAATGATTTTTTTTCAAAGTCGTATTCTAGATGAACTGTGCTTCTAATATTAATTTTTGATTCAAACTGAGTACAAATTCACAACAATTTTACAAGAAAACTGCTTAATGCAAAAAATATTCGAATTTTAAATATAGAAAATGCTTACTTTTTCGAAATATATTTCCACTCTTGAAATCGAATACGTATCTGTCCCCGAATCTTTTTTCCTACCAGAAAAGAACTGTTTTATTACATATAATGCTGTCTAGGTACTAAGTTAAGCATTTGGACACTGTTTCCTGATATTTTGGAGTTCAATATTTGCAACAAAATTATGTAAAAAGAGATGATGTAAGAAAAAAAAAATCAAGGTTTGATTTTCTCCTTTTAATTAAGCGAAATGTTTGTTTAAACGAGCAAGAAGCACGATTTTGAAGCCGGAGTTTCATTAAAAGTATTATTGGAGAACGTCTGAATCGAATTACAAGCATTTTGGGGAAATCCGAAAATATCGAAAAAAAATCATATTTTTTCGCCGCCGCTCCCCCCTTGGAAAATTTCGAAAAAAAGATTTTTTTCAAAGTCGTATTCTAGATGAACTGTGCTTCTAATAATAATTTTTGATTCAAACTGAGTACAAATTCACAAAAATTTTACAAGAAATCTGCTTAATGCAAAAAATATTCGAATTTTAAATATTGAAAATGCTTACTTTTTCGAAATATTTTTCCACTCTTGAAATCGAATACGTATCTGTTCCCGAATCTTTTTTTCTTACCAGAAAAGAAATGTTTTATTACATATAATGCTGTCTAGGTACTAAGTTAAGCATTTGGACACTGTTTCCTGATATTTTGGAGTTCAATATTTGCAACAAAATTATGTTAAAAGAGATGATGTAAGAAAAAAAAAATCAAGGTTTGATTTTCTCCTATTAATTAAGCAAAATGTTTGTTTAAATGAGCAAGAAGCACGAATTTGAAGCCGGAGTTTCATTAAAAGTATTATTGGAGAACGTCTGAATCGAATTACAAGCATTTTGGCGAAATCCGAAGATATCGAAAAAAAATCATATTTTTTCGCCGCCGCTCCCCCCTTGGAAAATTTCGAAAAAATGATTTTTTTTTCAAAGTCGTATTCTAGATGAACTGTGCTTCTAATATTAATTTTTGATTCAAACTGAGTACAAATTCACAAAAATTTTACAAGAAAACTGCTTAATGCAAAAAATATTCGAATTTTAAATATTGAAAATGCTTACTTTTTCGAAATATTTTTCCACTCTTGAAATCGAATACGTACTGTCCCCGAATCTTTTTTCCTACCAGAAAAGAACTGTTTTATTACATATAATGCTGTCTCGGTACTAAGTTAAGCATTTGGACACTGTTTCCTGATATTTTGGAGTTCAATATTTGCAACAAAATTATGTAAAAAGAGATGATGTAAGAAAAAATAAATCAAGGTTTGATTTTCTCCTATTAATTAAGCGAAATGTTTGTTTAAACGAGCAAGAAGCACGATTTTGAAGCCGGAGTTTCATTAAAAGTATTATTGGAGAACGTCTGAATCGAATTACAAGCATTTTGGGGAAATCCGAAGATATCGAAAAAAAATCATATTTTTTCGCCGCCGCTCCCCCCTTGGAAAATTTCGAAATCATGATTTTTTTTCAAAGTCATATTCTAGATGAACTGTGTTTCTAATATTAATTTTTGATTCAAACTGAGTACAAATTCACAAAAATTTTACAAGAAATCTGCTTAATGCAAAAAATATCTGAATTTTAAATATTGAAAATGCTTACTTTTTCGAAATATTTTTCCACTCTTGAAATCGAATACGTATCTGTTCCCGAATCTTTTTTTCTTGCCAGAAAAGAACTGTTTTATTACATATAATGCTGTCTGGGTACTAAGTTAAGCATTTGGACACTGTTTCCTGATATTTTGGAGTTCAATATTTGCAGCAAAATTATGTTAAAAGAGATGATGTAAGAAAAAAAAATCAAGGTTTTATTTTCTCCTATTAATTAAGCGAAATGTTTGTTTAAATGAGCAAGAAGCACGAATTTGAAGCCGGAGTTTCATTAAAAGTATTATTGGAGAACGTCTGAATCGAATTACAAGCATTTTGGGGAAATCCGAAGATATCGAAAAAAAATCATATTTTTTCGCCGCCGCTCCCTCCTTGGAAAATTTCGAAAAAATGATTTTTTTTAAAAGTCGTATTCTAGATGAACTGTGCTTCTAATATTAATTTTTGATTCAAACTGAGTACAAATTCACAAAAATTTTACAAGAAAACTGCTTAATGCAAAAAATATTCGAATTTTAAATATAGAAAATGCTTACTTTTTCGAAATATTTTTCCACTCCTGAAATCGAATACGTATCTGTCCCCGAATCTTTTTTCCTACTAGAAAAGAACTGTTTTATTACATATAATGCTGTCTAGGTACTAAGTTAAGCATTTGGACACTGTTTCCTGATATTTTGGAGTTCAATATTTGCAACAAAATTATGTAAAAAGAGATGATGTAAGAAAAAAAAATCAAGGTTTGATTTTCTCCTATTAATTAAGCGAAATGTTTGTTTAAGTGAGCAAGAAGCACGAATTTGAAGCCGGAGTTTCATTAAAAGTATTATTGGAGAACGTCTGAATCGAATTACAAGCATTTTGGCGAAATCCGAAGATATCGAAAAAAAATCATATTTTTTCGCCGCCGCTCCCCCCTTGGAAAATTTCGAAAAAATGATTTTTTTTTCAAAGTCGTATTCTAGATGAACTGTGCTTCTTATATTACTTTTTGATTCAAACTGAATACAAATTCACAAAAATTTTACAAGAAATCTGCTTAATGCAAAAAATATTCGAATTTTAAATATAGATTATGCTTACTTTTTCGAAATATATTTCCACTCTTGAAATCGAATACGTATCTGTTCCCGAATCTTTTTTTCTTACCAGAAAAGAACTGTTTTATTACATATAATGCTGTCTAGGTACTAAGTTAAGCATTTGGGACACTGTTTCCTGATATTTTGGAGTTCAATATTTGCAACAAAATTATGTAAAAAGAGATGATGTAAGAAAAAAAAATCAAGGTTTGATTTTCTCCTATTAATTAAGCAAAATGTTTGTTTAAATGAGCAAGAAGCACGAATTTGAAGCCGAAGTTTCATTAAAAGTATTATTGGAGAACGTCTGAATCGAATTACAAGCATTTTGGGGAAATCCGAAGATATCGAAAAAAAATCATATTTTTTCGCCGCCGCTCCCCCCTTGGAAAATTTCGACAAAATGATTTTTTTTTCAAAGTCGTATTCTAGATGAACTGTGCTTCTAATATTAATTTTTGATTCAAACTGAGTACAAATTCACAAAAATTTTACAAGAAAACTGCTTAATGCAAAAAATATTCGAATTTGAAATATAGAAAATGCTTACTTTTTCGAAATATTTTTCCACTCTTGAAATCGAATACGTATCTGTCCCCGAAACTTTTTTCCTACCAGAAAAGAACTGTTTTATTACATATAATGCTGTCTAGGTACTAAGTTAAGCATTTGGACACTGTTTCCTGATATTTTGGAGTTCAATATTTGCAACAAAATTATGTAAAAAGAGATGATGTAAGAAAAAAAAAAATCAAGGTTTGATTTTCTCCTATTAATTAAGCGAAATGTTTGTTTAAACGAGCAAGAAGCACGATTTTGAAGCCGGAGTTTAATTAAAAGTATTATTGGAGCACGTCTGAATCGAATTACAAGCATTTTGGGCAAATCCGAAGATATCGAAAAAAAATCATATTTTTTCGCCGCCGCTCCCCCCTTTGAAAATTTCGAAAAATGATTTTTTTTTCAAAGTCGTATTCTAGATGAACTGTGCTTCTAATACTAATTTTTGATTTAAACTGAGTACAAATTCACAAAAATTTTACAAGAAAACTGCTTAATGCAAAAAATATTCGAATTTTATATATAGAAAATGCTTACTTTTTCGAAATATTTTTCCACTCTTGATATCGAATACGTATCTGTCCCCGAATCTTTTTTCCTACCAGAAAAGAACTGTTTTATTACATATAATGCTGTCTAGGTACTAAGTTAAGCATTTGGACACTGTTTCCTGATATTTTGGAGTTCAATATTTGCAACAAAATTATGTTAAAATAGATGATGTAAGAAAAAAAAATCAAGGTTTGATTTTCTCCTATTAATTAAGCCAAATGTTTGTTTAAATGAGCAAGAAGCACGAATTTGAAGCCGAAGTTTCATTAAAAATATTATTGGAGAACGTCTGAATCGAATTACAAGCATTTTGGGGAAATCCGAAGATATCGAAAAAAAATCATATTTTTGCGCCGCCGCTCCCCCCTTTGAAAATTTCGAAAAAATGATTTTTTTTTCAAAGTCATATTCTAGATGAATATTAATTTTTGATTCAAACTAAATACAAATTCACAAAAATTTTACAAGAAATCTGCTTAATGCAAAAAATATTCGAATTTTAAATATAGAAAATGCTTACTTTTTCGAAATATTTTTCCACTCTTGAAATCGAATACGTATCTGTTCCCGAATCTTTTTTTCTTACCAGAAAAGAACTGTTTTAGTACATATAATGCTGTCTAGGTACTAAGTTAAGCATTTGGACACTGTTTCCTGATATTTTGGAGTTCAATATTTGCAACAAAATTATGTAAAAAGAGATGATGTAAGAAAAAAAATTAAGGTTTGATTTTCTCCTATTAATTAAGCAAAATGTTTGTTTAAATGAGCAAGAAGCACGAATTTGAAGTCGAAGTTTCATTAAAAGTATTATTGGAGAACGTCTGAATCGAATTACAAGCATTTTGGGGAAATCCGAAGATATCGAAAAAAAATCATATTTTTTCGCCGCCGCTCCCCCCTTTGAAAATTTCGAAAAATGATTTTTTTTTCAAAGTCGTATTCTAGATGAACTGTGCTTCTAATATTAATTTTTGATTCAAACTGAATACAAATTCACAAAAATTTTACAAGAAATCTGCTTAATGCAAAAAATATTCGAATTTTAAATATTGAAAATGCTTACTTTTTCGAAATATTTTTCCACTCTTGAAATCGAATACGTATCTGTTCCCGAATCTTTTTTCCTATCAGAAAAGAACTGTTTTATTACATATAATGCTGTCTAGGTACTAAGTTAAGCATTTGGACACTGTTTCCTGATATTTTGGAGTTCAATATTTGCAACAAAATTATGTTAAAAGAGATGATGTAAGAAAAATAAATCGAGGTTTGATTTTCTCCTATTAATTAAGCAAAATGTTTGTTTAAATGAGGAAGAAGCACGATTTGGAAGCCGAAGTTTCATTAAAAGTATTATTGGAGAACGTCTGAATCGAATTACCAGCATTTTGGGGAAATCCGAAGATATCGAAAAAAAATCATATTTTTTCGCCGCCGCTCCCCCCTTGGAAAATTTCGAAAAAATGATTTTTTTTCAAAGTCATATTCTAGATGAACTGTGCTTCTTATATTAATTTTTGATTCAAACTGAGTACAAATTCACAAAAATTTTACAAGAAATCTGCTTAATGCAAAAAATATTCGAATTTTAAATATTGAAAATGCTTACTTTATCGAAATATTTTTCCACTCTTGAAATCGAATACGTATCTGTTCCCGAATCTTTTTTTCTTACCAGAAAAGAACTGTTTTATTACATATAATGCTGTCTAGGTACTAAGTTAAGCATTTGGACACTGTTTCCTGATATTTTGGAGTTCAATATTTGCAACAAAATTATGTTAAAAGAGATGATGTAAGAAAAAAAAATCAAGGTTTGATTTTCTCCTCTTAATTAAGCCAAATGTTTGTTTAAATGAGCAAGAAGCACGAATTTGAAGCCGAAGTTTCATTAAAAATATTATTGGAGAACGTCTGAATCGAATTACAAGCATTTTGGGGAAATCCGAAGATATCGAAAAAAAAATCATATTTTTTCGCCGCCGCTCCCCCCCTTGGAAAATTTCGAAAAAATGATTTTTTTTCAAAGTCGTATTCTAGATGAACTGTGCAAATTCACAAAAATTTTACAAGAAAACTGCTTAATGC
Source organism: Orthonevra nobilis (assembly GCA_963555765.1). Classification (NCBI taxonomy): domain Eukaryota; kingdom Metazoa; phylum Arthropoda; class Insecta; order Diptera; family Syrphidae; genus Orthonevra; species Orthonevra nobilis. Next base: position 53,817,269 of record OY743227.1, read on the forward strand.
AAATAATATTCGATTTTTAAATATTGAAAATGCTTACTTTTTCGAAATATTTTTCCACTCTTAAAATCGAATACGTATCTGTCCCCGAATCTTTTTTCCTACCAGAAAAGAACTGTTTTATTACATATAATGCTGTCTAGGTACTAAGTTAAGCATTTGGACACTGTTTCCTGATATTTTGGAGTTCAATATTTGCAACAAAATTATGTTAAAAGAGATGATGTAAGAAAAAAAAATCAAGGTTTGATTTTCTCCTCTTAATTAAGCCAAATGTTTGTTTAAATGAGCAAGAAGCACGAATTTGAAGCCGAAGTTTCATTAAAAATATTATTGGAGAACGTCTGAATCGAATTACAAGCATTTTGGGGAAATCCGAAGATATCGAAAAAAAATCATATTTTTTCGCCGCCGCTCCCCCCCTTGGAAAATTTCGAAAAAATGATTTTTTTTCAAAGTCGTATTCTAGATGAACTGTGCTTCTAATATTAATTTTTGATTCAAACTGAGTACAAATTCACAAAAATTTTACAAGAAAACTGCTTAATGCAAAAAATATTCGATTTTTAAATATTGAAAATGCTTACTTTTTCGAAATATTTTTCCACTCTTAAAATCGAATACGTATCTGTCCCCGAATCTTTTTTCCTACCAGAAAAGAACTGTTTTATTACATATAATGCTGTCTAGGTACTAAGTTAAGCATTTGGACACTGTTTCCTGATATTTTGGAGTTCAATATTTGCAACAAAATTATGTTAAAAGAGATGATGTAAGAAAAAAAAAATCAAGGTTTGATTTTCTCCTATTAATTAAGCCAAATGTTTGTTTAAATGAGCAAGAAGCACGAATTTGAAGCCGAAGTTTCATTAAAAATATTATTGGAGAACGTCTGAATCGAATTACAAGCATTTTGGGGAAATCCGAAGATATCGAAAAAAAATCATATTTTTTCGCCGCCGCTCCCCCCTTTGAAAATTTCGAAAAAAATATTTTTTTTTCAAAGTCATATTCTAGATGAACTGTGCTTCTAATATTAATTTTTGATTCAAACTGAGTACAAATTCACAAAAATTTTACAAGAAATTTGCTTAATGCAAAAAATATTCGAATTTTAAATATTGAAAATGCTTACTTTATCGAAATATTTTTCCACTCTTGAAATCGAATACGTATCTGTTCCCGAATCTTTTTTTCTTACCAGAAAAGAACTGTTTTATTACATATAATGCTGTCTAGGTACTAAGTTAAGCATTTGGACACTGTTTCCTGATATTTTGGAGTTCAATATTTGCAACAAAATTATGTTAAAAGAGATGATGTAAGAAAAAAAAATCAAGGTTTGATTTTCTCCTATTAATTAAGCCAAATGTTTGTTTAAATGAGCAAGAAGCACGAATTTGAAGCCGAAGTTTCATTAAAAATATTATTGGAGAACGTCTGAATCGAATTACAAGCATTTTGGGGAAATCCGAAGATATCGAAAAAAAATCATATTTTTTCGCCGCCGCTCCCCCCCTTGGAAAATTTCGAAAAAATGATTTTTTTTCAAAGTCGTATTCTAGATGAACTGTGCTTCTAATATTAATTTTTGATTCAAACTGAGTACAAATTCACAAAAATTTTACAAGAAAACTGCTTAATGCAAAAAATATTCGATTTTTAAATATTGAAAATGCTTACTTTTTCGAAATATTTTTCCACTCTTGAAATCGAATACGTATCTCTTCCCGAATCTTTTTTTCTTACCAGAAAAGAATTGTTTTATTACATATAATGCTGTCTAGGTACTAAGTTAAGCATTTGGACACTGTTTCCTGATATTTAGGAGTTCAATATTTGCAACAAAATTATGTTAAAAGAGATGATGTAAGAAAAAAAAATCAAGGTTTGATTTTCTCCTATTAATTAAGCCAAATGTTTGTTTAAATGAGCAAGAAGCATGAATTTGAAACCGAAGTTTCATTAAAAATATTATTGGAGAACGTCTGAATCGAATTACAAGCATTTTGGGGAAATCCGAAGATATCGAAAAAAAATCATATTTTTTCGAAGCCGCTCCCCCCCCTTGGAAAATTTCGAAAAAATGATTTTTTTTCAAAGTCGTATTCTTGATGAACTGTGCTTCTAATATTAATTTTTGATTCAAACTGAGTACAAATTCACAAAAATTTTACAAGAAAAGTGCTTAATGCAAAAAATATTCGAATTACAAGCATTTTGGGGAAATCCGAAGATATCGAAAAAAAATCATATTTTTTCGCCGCCGCTCCCCCCCTTGGAAAATTTCGAAAAAATGATTTTTTTTCAAAGTCGTATTCTAGATGAACTGTGCTTCTAATATTAATTTTTGATTCAAACTGAGTACAAATTCACAAAAATTTTACAAGAAAACTGCTTAATGCAAAAAATATTCGATTTTTAAATATTGAAAATGCTTACTTTTTCGAAATATTTTTCCACTCTTGAAATCGAATACGTATCTCTTCCCGAATCTTTTTTTCTTACCAGAAAAGAATTGTTTTATTACATATAATGCTGTCTAGGTACTAAGTTAAGCATTTGGACACTGTTTCCTGATATTTAGGAGTTCAATATTTGCAACAAAATTATGTTAAAAGAGATGATGTAAGAAAAAAAAATCAAGGTTTGATTTTCTCCTATTAATTAAGCCAAATGTTTGTTTAAATGAGCAAGAAGCATGAATTTGAAACCGAAGTTTCATTAAAAATATTATTGGAGAACGTCTGAATCGAATTACAAGCATTTTGGGGAAATCCGAAGATATCGAAAAAAAATCATATTTTTTCGCCGCCGCTCCCCCCCTTGGAAAATTTCGAAAAAATGATTTTTTTTCAAAGTCGTATTCTAGATGAACTGTGCTTCTAATATTAATTTTTGATTCAAACTGAGTACAAATTCACAAAAATTTTACAAGAAAACTGCTTAATGCAAAAAATATTCGATTTTTAAATATTGAAAATGCTTACTTTTTCGAAATATTTTTCCACTCTTAAAATCGAATACGTATCTGTCCCCGAATCTTTTTTCCTACCAGAAAAGAACTGTTTTATTACATATAATGCTGTCTAGGTACTAAGTTAAGCATTTGGACACTGTTTCCTGATATTTTGGAGTTCAATATTTGCAACAAAATTATGTTAAAAGAGATGATGTAAGAAAAAAAAATCAAGGTTTGATTTTCTCCTCTTAATTAAGCCAAATGTTTGTTTAAATGAGCAAGAAGCACGAATTTGAAGCCGAAGTTTCATTAAAAATATTATTGGAGAACGTCTGAATCGAATTACAAGCATTTTGGGGAAATCCGAAGATATCGAAAAAAAATCATATTTTTTCGCCGCCGCTCCCCCCCTTGGAAAATTTCGAAAAAATGATTTTTTTTCAAAGTCGTATTCTAGATGAACTGTGCTTCTAATATTAATTTTTGATTCAAACTGAGTACAAATTCACAAAAATTTTACAAGAAAACTGCTTAATGCAAAAAATATTCGATTTTTAAATATTGAAAATGCTTAATTTTTCGAAATATTTTTCCACTCTTAAAATCGAATACGTATCTGTCCCCGAATCTTTTTTCCTACCAGAAAAGAACTGTTTTATTACATATAATGCTGTCTAGGTACTAAGTTAAGCATTTGGACACTGTTTCCTGATATTTTGGAGTTCAATATTTGCAACAAAATTGTGTTAAAAGAGATGATGTAAGAAAAAAAAAATCAAGGTTTGATTTTCTCCTATTAATTAAGCCAAATGTTTGTTTAAATGAGCAAGAAGCACGAATTTGAAGCCGAAGTTTCATTAAAAATATTATTGGAGAACGTCTGAATCGAATTACAAGCATTTTGGGGAAATCCGAAGATATCGAAAAAAAATCATATTTTTTCGCCGCCGCTCCCCCCTTTGAAAATTTCGAAAAAAATATTTTTTTTCAAAGTCATATTCTAGATGAACTGTGCTTCTAATATTAATTTTTGATTCAAACTGAGTACAAATTCACAAAAATTTTACAAGAAATCTGCTTAATGCAAAAAATATTCGAATTTTAAATATTGAAAATGCTTACTTTATCGAAATATTTTTCCACTCTTGAAATCGAATACGTATCTGTTCCCGAATCTCTTTTTCTTACCAGAAAAGAACTGTTTTATTACATATAATGCTGTCTAGGTACTAAGTTAAGCATTTGGACACTGTTTCCTGATATTTTGGAGTTCAATATTTGCAACAAAATTATGTTAAAAGAGATGATGTAAGAAAAAAAAATCAAGGTTTGATTTTCTCCTATTAATTAAGCCAAATGTTTGTTTAAATGAGCAAGAAGCACGAATTTGAAGCCGAAGTTTCATTAAAAATATTATTGGAGAACGTCTGAATCGAATTACAAGCATTTTGGGGAAATCCGAAGATATCGAAAAAAAATCATATTTTTTCGCCGCCGCTCCCCCCCTTGGAAAATTTCGAAAAAATGATTTTTTTTCAAAGTCGTATTCTAGATGAACTGTGCTTCTAATATTAATTTTTGATTCAAACTGAGTACAAATTCACAAAAATTTTACAAGAAAACTGCTTAACGCAAAAAATATTCGAATTTTAAATATAGAAAATGTTACTTTTTCGAAATATTTCTCCACTCTTGAAATCGAATACGTATCTGTTCCCGAATCTTTTTTCCTACCAGAAAAGAACTGTTTTATTACATATAATAATGTCTAGGTACTAAGTTAAGCATTTGGACACTGTTTCCTGATATTTTGGAGTTCAATATTTGCAACAAAATTATGTTAAAAGAGATGATGCAAGAAAAAAAATCAAGGTTTGATTTTCTCCTATTAATTAAGCCAAATGTTTGTTTAAATGAGTAAGAAGCACGAATTTGAAGCCGAAGTTTCATTAAAAATATTATTGGAGAACGTCTGAATCGAATTACAAGCCTTTTGGGGAAATCCGAAGATATCGAAAAAAAATCATAATTTTTCGCCGCCGCTCCCCCCCTTGGAAAATTTCGAAAAAATGATTTTTTTTCAAAGTCGTATTCTAGATGAACTGTGCTTCTAATATTAATTTTTGATTCAAACTGAGTACAAATTCACAAAAATTTTACAAGAAAACTGCTTAATGCAAAAAATATTCGATTTTTAAATATTGAAAATGCTTACTTTTTCGAAATATTTTTCCACTCTTGAAATCGAATACGTATCTCTTCCCGAATCTTTTTTTCTTACCAGAAAAGAATTGTTTTATTACATATAATGCTGTCTAGGTACTAAGTTAAGCATTTGGACACTGTTTCCTGATATTTTGGAGTTCAATATTTGCAACAAAATTATTTTAAAAGAGATGATGTAAGAAAAAAAATCAAGGTTTGATTTTCTCCTATTAATTAAGCCAAATGTTTGTTTAAATGAGCAAGAAGCACGAATTTGAAGCCGAAGTTTCATTAAAAATATTATTGGAGAACGTCTGAATCGAATTACAAGCATTTTGGGGAAATCCGAAGATATCGAAAAAAAATCATATTTTTTCGAAGCCGCTCCCCCCCTTGGAAAATTTCGAAAAAATGATTTTTTTTCAAAGTCGTATTCTTGATGAACTGTGCTTCTAATATTAATTTTTGATTCAAACTGAGTACAAATTCACAAACATTTTACAAGAAAAGTGCTTAATGCAAAAAATATTCGAATTTTAAATATAGAAAATGCTTACTTTTTCGAAATATTTTTCCACTCTTGAAATCGAATACGTATCTGTCCCCGAATCTTTTTTCCTACCAGAAAAGAACTGTTTTATTACATATAATGCTGTCTAGGTACTAAGTTAAGCATTTGGACACTGTTTCCTGATATTTTGGAGTTCAATATTTGCAACAAAATTATGTAAAAAGAGATGATGTAAGAAAAATAAAATCAAGGTTTGATTTTCTCCTATTAATTAAGCAAAATGTTTGTTTAAATGAGCAAGAAGCACGAATTTGAAGCCGGAGTTTCATTAAAAGTATTATTGGAGAACGTCTGAATCGAATTACAAGCATTTTGGGGAAATCCGAAGATATCGAAAAAAATCATATTTTTTCGCCGGCGCTCCCCCCTTTGAAAATTTCGAAAAATGATTTTTTTTAAAAGTCGTATTCTAGATGAACAGTGCCTCTAATATTAATTTTTGATTCAAACTGAGTACAAATTCACAAAAATTTTACAAGAAATCTGCTTAATGCAAAAAATATTCGAATTTTAAATATTGAAAATGCTTACTTTTTCGAAATATTTTTCCACTCTTGAAATCGAATACGTATCTGTTCCCGAATCTTTTTTTCTTACCAGAAAAGAACTGTTTTATTACATATAATGCTGTCTAGGTACTAAGTTAAGCATTTGGACACTGTTTCCTGATATTTTGGAGTTCAATATTTGCAACAAAATTATGTTAAAAGAGATGATGTAAGAAAAAAAAATCAAGGTTTGATTTTCTCATATTAATTAAGCAAAATGTTTGTTTAAATGAGCAAGAAGCACGAATTTGAAGCCGAAGTTTCATTAAAAATATTATTGGAGAACGTCTGAATCGAATTACAAGCATTTTGGGGAAATCCGAAGATATCGAAAAATAATCATATTTTTTCGCCGCCGCTCCCCCCCTTGGAAAATTTCGAAAAAATGATTTTTTTTCAAAGTCGTATTCTAGATGAACTGTGCTTCTAATATTAATTTTTGATTCAAACTGAGTACAAATTCACAAAAATTTTACAAGAAAAGTGCTTAATGCAAAAAATATTCGAATTACAAGCATTTTGGGGAAATCCGAAGATATCGAAAAAAAATCATATTTTTTCGCCGCCGCTCCCCCCCTTGGAAAATTTCGAAAAAATGATTTTTTTTCAAAGTCGTATTCTAGATGAACTGTGCTTCTAATATTAATTTTTGATTCAAACTGAGTACAAATTCACAAAAATTTTACAAGAAAACTGCTTAATGCAAAAAATATTCGATTTTTAAATATTGAAAATGCTTACTTTTTCGAAATATTTTTCCACTCTTGAAATCGAATACGTATCTCTTCCCGAATCTTTTTTTCTTACCAGAAAAGAATTGTTTTATTACATATAATGCTGTCTAGGTACTAAGTTAAGCATTTGGACACTGTTTCCTGATATTTAGGAGTTCAATATTTGCAACAAAATTATGTTAAAAGAGATGATGTAAGAAAAAAAAATCAAGGTTTGATTTTCTCCTATTAATTAAGCCAAATGTTTGTTTAAATGAGCAAGAAGCATGAATTTGAAACCGAAGTTTCATTAAAAATATTATTGGAGAACGTCTGAATCGAATTACAAGCATTTTGGGGAAATCCGAAGATATCGAAAAAAAATCATATTTTTTCGAAGCCGCTCCCCCCCCCTTGGAAAATTTCGAAAAAATGATTTTTTTTCAAAGTCGTATTCTTGATGAACTGTGCTTCTAATATTAATTTTTGATTCAAACTGAGTACAAATTCACAAAAATTTTACAAGAAAAGTGCTTAATGCAAAAAATATTCGAATTTTAAATATAGAAAATGCTTACTTTTTCGAAATATTTTTCCACTCTTGAAATCGAATACGTATCTGTTCCCGAATCTTTTTTCCTACCAGAAAAGAACTGTTTTATTACATATAATGCTGTCTAGGTACTAAGTTAAGCATTTGGACACTGTTTCCTGATATTTTGGAGTTCAATATTTGCAACAAAATTATGTAAAAAGAGATGATCTAAGAAAAATAAAATCAAGGTTTGATTTTCTCCTATTAATTAAGCAAAATGTTTGTTTAAATGAGCAAGAAGCACGAATTTGAAGCCGGAGTTTCATTAAAAGTATTATTGGAGAACGTCTGAATCGAATTACAAGCATTTTGGGGAAATCCGAAGATATCGAAAAAAATCATATTTTTTCGCCGCCGCTCCCCCCTTTGAAAATTTCGGAAAATGATTTTTTTTCAAAGTCGTATTCTAGATGAACAGTGCTTCTAATATTAATTTTTGATTCAAACTGAGTACAAATTCACAAAAATTTTACAAGAAATCTGCTTAATGCAAAAAATATTCGAATTTTAAATATTGAAAATGCTTACTTTTTCGAAATATTTTTCCACTCTTGAAATCGAATACGTATCTGTTCCCGAATCTTTTTTTCTTACCAGAAAAGAACTGTTTTATTACATATAATGCTGTCTAGGTACTAAGTTAAGCATTTGGACACTGTTTCCTGATATTTTGGAGTTCAATATTTGCAACAAAATTATGTTAAAAGAGATGATGTAAGAAAAAAAAATCAAGGTTTGATTTTCTCCTATTAATTAAGCAAAATGTTTGTTTAAATGAGCAACAAGCACGATTTTGAAGCCGAAGTTTCATTAAAAGTATTATTGGAGAACGTCTGAATCGAATTACAAGCATTTTGGGGAAATCCGAAGATATCGAAAAAAAAATCATATTTCTTCGCCGCCCCTCCCCCCTTGGAAAATTTCGAAAAAATTATTTTTTTTTCAAAGTCGTATTCTAGATCAACTGTGCTTCTAATATTAATTTTTGATTCAAACTGAGTACAAATTCACAAAAATTTTACAAGAAATCTGCTTAATGCAAAAAATATTCGAATTTTAAATATTGAAAATGCTTACTTTTTCGAAATATTTTTCCACTCTTGAAATCGAATCTGTTCCCGAATCTTTTTTTCTTACCAGAAAAGAACTGATTTATTACATATAATGCTGTCTAGGTACTAAGTTAAGCATTTGGTCACTGTTTCCTGATATTTTGGAGTTCAATATTTGCAACAAAATTATGTAAAAAGAGATGATGTAAGAAAAAAAAATCAAGGTTTGATTTTCTCCTATTAATTAAGCAAAATGTTTGTTTAAATGAGCAAGAAGCACGAATTTGAAGCCGGAGTTTCATTAAAAGTATTATTGGAGAACGTCTGAATCGAATTACAAGCATTTTGGGGAAATCCGAAGATATCGAAAAAGAATCATATTTTTTCGCCGCCGCTCCCCCCTTTGAAAATTTCGAAAAATGATTTTTTTCCAAAGTCGTATTCTAGATGAACTGTGCTTCTAATATTAATTTTTGATTCAAACTGAGTACAAATTCACAAAAATTCTACAAGAAATCTGCTAAATGCAAAAAATATTCGAATTTTAAATATTGAAAATGGTTACTTTTTCGAAATATTTTTCCACTCTTGAAATCGAATACGTATCTGTTCCCGAATCTTTTTTCCTACCAGAAAAGAACTGATATATTACATATAATGCTGTCTAGGTACTAAGTTAAGCATTTGGTCACTGTTTCCTGATATTTTGGAGTTCAATATTTGCAACAAAATTATGTAAAAAGAGATAATGTAAGAAAAAAAAAAATCAAGGTTTGATTTTCTCCTGTTAATTAAGCGAAATGTTTGTTTAAATGAGCAAGAAGCACGAATTTGAAGCCGGAGTTTCGTTAAAAGTATTATTGGAGAACGTCTGAATCGAATTACAAGCATTTTGGGGAAATCCGAAGATATCGAAAAAAATCATATTTTTTCGCCGCCGCTCCCCCCTTTGAAAATTTCGAAAAATGATTTTTTTTTTCAAAGTCGTATTCTAGATGAACAGTGCTTCTAATATTAATTTTTGATTCAAACTGAATACAAATTCACAAAAATTTTACAAGAAAACTGCGTAATGCAAAAAATATTCGAATTTTAAATATAGAAAATGCTTACTTTTTCGAAATATTTTTCCACTCTTGAAATCGAATAAGTATCTGTTCCCGAATCTTTTTTCCTATCAGAAAAGAACTGTTTTAATACATATAATGCTGTCTAGGTACTAAGTTAAGCATTTGGACACTGTTTCCTGATATTTTGGAGTTCAATTTTTGCAACAAAATTATGTTAAAAGAGATGATGTAAGAAAAAAAAATCAAGGTTTGATTTTCTCCTATTAATTAAGCAAAATGTTTGTTTAAATGAGCAAGAAGCACGAATTTGAAGCCGAAGTATCATTAAAAGTATTATTGGAGAACGTCTGAATCGAATTACAAGCATTTTGGGGATATCGGAAGATATCGAAAAAAAATCATATTTTTTCGCCGCCGCTCCCCCCTTGGAAAATTTCGAAAAAATGATTTTTTTTCAAAGTCGTATTCTAGATGAACTGTGCTTCTAATATTAATTTTTGATTCAAACTGAGTACAAATTCACAAAAATTTTACAAGAAATCTGCTTAATGCAAAAAATATTCGAATTTTAAATATTGAAAATGGTTACTTTTTCGAAATATTTTTCCACTCTTGAAATCGAATACGTATCTGTTCCCGAATCTTTTTTCCTACCAGAAAAGAACTGATTTATTACTTATAATGCTGTCTAGGTACTAAGTTAAGCATTTGGTCACTGTTTCCTGATATTTTGGAGTTCAATATTTGCAACAAAATTATGTAAAAAGAGATAATGTAAGAAAAAAAAAATCATGGTTTGATTTTCTCCTGTTAATTAAGCGAAATGTTTGTTTAAATGAGCAAGAAGCACGAATTTGAAGCCGGAGTTTCATTAAAAGTATTATTGGAGAACGTCTGAATCGAATTACAAGAATTTTGGGGAAATCCGAAGATATCGAAAAAAATCATATTTTTTCGCCGCCGCTCCCCCCTTTGAAAATTTCGAAAAATGATTTTTTTTCAAAGTCGTAATCTAGATGAATTGTGCTTCTAATATTAATTTTTGATTCAAACTGAATACAAATTCACAAAAATTTTACAAGAAAACTGCTTAATGCAAAAATATTCGAATTTTAAATATAGAAAATGCTTACTTTTTCGAAATATTTTTCCACTCTTGAAATCGAATAAGTATCTGTTCCCGAATCTTTTTTCCTATCAGAAAAGAACTATTTTAATACATATAATGCTGTCTAGGTACTAAGTTAAGCATTTGGACACTGTTTCCTGATATTTTGGAGTTCAATATTTGCAACAAAATTATGTTAAAAGAGATAATGTAAGAAAAAAAAATCAAGGTTTGATTTTCTCCTATTAATTAAGCGAAATGTTTGTTTAAATGAGCAAGAAGCACGAATTTGAAGACGGAGTTTCATTAAAAGTATTATTGGAGAACGTCTGAATCGAATTACAAGCATTTTGGGGAAATCCGAAGATATCGAAAAAAATCATATATTTTCGCCGCCGCTCCCCCCTTTGAAAATTTCGAAAAAATGATTTTTTTTCAAAGTCATATTCTAGATGAACTGTGCTTCTAATATTAATTTTTGATTCAAACTGAGTACAAATTCACAAAAATTTTACAAGAAATCTGCTTAATGCAAAAAATATTCGAATTTTAAATATAGAAAATGCTTACTTTTTCGAAATATTTTTCCACTCTTGAAATCGAATACGTATCTGTTCCCGAATCTTTTTTTCTTACCAGAAAAGAACTTTTTTATTACATATAATGCTGTCTAGGTACTAAGTTAAGCATTTGGACACTGTTTCCTGATATTTTGGAGTTCAATATTTGCAACAAAATTATGTAAAAAGAGATGATGTAAGAAAAAAAAAATTAAGGTTTGATTTTCTCCTATTAATTAAGCGAAATGTTTGTTTAAACGAGCAAGAAGCACGATTTTGAAGCCGGAGTTTCATTAAAAGTATTATTGGAGAACGTCTGAATCGAATTGCAAGCATTTTGGGGAAATCCGAAGATATCGAAAAAAAATCATATTTTTTCGCCGCCGCTCCCCCCTTTGGAAATTTCGAAAAAATGATTTTTTTTCAAAGTCGTATTCTAGATGAACTGTGCTTCTAATATTAATTTTTGATTCAAACTGAGTACAAATTCACAAAAATTTTACAAGAAATCTGCTTCATGCAAAAAATATTCGAATTTTAAATATTGAAAATGCTTACTTTTTCGAAATATTTTTCCACTCTTGAAATCGAATACGTATCTGTTCCCGAATCTTTTTTTCTTACCAGAAAAGAACTGTTTTATTACATATAATGCTGTCTAGGTACTAAGTTAAGCATTTGGACATTGTTTCCTGATATTTTGGAGTTCAATATTTGCACCAAAATTATGTTAAAAGAGATGATGTAAGAAAAAAAAATCAAGGTTTGATTTTCTCCTATTAATTAAGCAAAATGTTTGTTTAAATGAGCAAGAAGCACGATTTTGAAGCCGAAGTTTCATTAAAAGTATTATTGGAGAACGTCTGAATCGAATTACAAGCATTTTGGGGAAATCCGAAGATATCGAAAAAAAATCATATTTTTTCGCCGCCGCTCCCCCTTGGAAAATTTCGAAAAAATGATTTTTTTTCAAAGTCGTATTCTAAATGAACTGTGCTTCTAATATTAATTTTTAATTCAAACCGAGTACAAATTCACAAAAATTTTACAAGAAATCTGCTTAATGCAAAAAATATTCGAATCTTAAATATAGAAAATGCTTACTTTTTCGAAATATTTTTCCACTCTTGAAATCGAATACGTATCTGTTCCCGAATCTTTTTTTCTTACCAGAAAAGAACTGTTTTATTACATATAATGCTGCCTAGTTACTAAGTTTAGCATTTGGACAATGTTTCCTGATATTTTGGAGTTCAATATTTGCAACAAAATTATGTTAAAAGAGATGATGTAAGAAAAAAAAAATCAAGGTTTGATTTTCTCCTATAAATTAAGCAAAATGTTTGTTGAAATGAGCAAGAAGCACGAATTTGAAGCCGGAGTTTCATTAAAAGTATTATTGGAGAACGTCTGAATCGAATTACAAGCATTTTGGGGAAATCCGAAGATATCGAAAAAAAATCATATTTTCTCGCCGCCGCTCCCCCCTTGGAAAATTTCGAAAAAATGATTTTTTTTTCAAAGTCGTAGTCTAGATGAACTGTGCTTCTAATATTAATTTTTGATTCAAACTGAGTACAAATTCACAAAAATTTTACAAGAAATCTGCTTAATGCAAAAAATATTCGAATTTTAAATATTGAAAATGGTTACTTTTTCGAAATATTTTTCCACTCTTGAAATCGAATACGTATCTGTTCCCGAATCTTTTTTTCTTACCAGAAAAGAACTGTTTTATTACATATAATGCTGTCTAGGTATTAAGTTAAGCATTTGGACACTGTTTCCTGATATTTTGGAGTTCAATATTTGCAACAAAATTATGTTAAAAGAGATGATGTAAGAAAAATAAATCAAGGTTTGATTTTCTCCTATTAATTAAGCAAAATGTTTGTTTAAATGAGCAAGAAGCACGATTTTGAAGCCGAAGTTTCATTAAAAGTATTATTGGAGAACGTCTGAATCGAATTACAAGCATTTTGGGGAAATCCGAAGATATCGAAAAAAAATCATATTTTTTCGCCGCCGCTCCCCCCTTGGAAAATTTCGAAAAAATGATTTTTTTTTTCAAAGTCGTATTCTAGATGAACTGTGCTTCTAATATTAATTTTTGATTCTAACTGAGTACAAATTCACAAAAATTTTACAAGAGATCTGCTTAATGCAAAAAATATTCGAATTTTAAATATAGAAAATGCTTACTTTTTCGAAATATTTTTCCACTCTTGAAATCGAATACGTATCTGTTCCCGAATCTTTTTTTCAAACCAGAAAAGAACTGTTTTATTACATATAATGCTGTCTAGGTACTAAGTTAAGCATTTGGACACTGTTTCCTGATATTTTGGAGTTCAATATTTGCAACAAAATTATGTTAAAAGAGATGATGTAAGAAAAAAAAATCAAGGTTTGATTTTCTCCTATTAATTAAGCAAAATGTTTGTTTAAATGAGCAAGAAGCACGAATTTGAAGCCGGAGTTTCATTAAAAGTATTATTGGAGAACGTCTGAATCGAATTACAAGCATTTTGGGGAAATCCGAAGATATCGAAAAAAAATAATATTTTTTCGCCGCCGCTCCCCCCTTGGAAAATTTCGAAAAAATGATTTTTTTTCAAAGTCGTATTCTAGATGAACTGTGCTTCTAATATTAATTTTTGATTCAAACTGAGTACAAATTCACAAAAATTTCACAAGAAAACTGCTTAATGCAAAAAATATTCCAATTTTAAATATAGAAAATGCTTACTTTTTCGAAATATTTTTCCACTCTTGAAATCGAATACGTATCTGTTCACGAATCTTTTTTCCTATCAGAAAAGAACTGTTTTATTACATATAATGCTGTCTAGGTACTAAGTTAAGCATTTGGACACTTTTTCCTGATATTTTGGAGTTCAATATTTGCAACAAAATTATGTTAAAAGAGATGATGTAAGAAAAAAAAATCAAGGTTTGATTTTCTCCTATTAATTAAGCCAAATGTTTGTTTAAATGAGCAAGAAGCACGAATTTGAAGCCGAAGTTTCATTAAAAATATTATTGGAGAACGTCTGAATCGAATTACAAGCATTTTGGGGAAATCCGAAGATATCGAAAAAAAATCATATTTTTTCGCCGCCGCTCCCCCCTTGGAAAATTTCGAAAAAATGATTTTTTTTCAAAGTCGTATTCTAGATGAACTGTGCTTCTAATATTAATTTTTTGATTCAAACTGAGTACAAATTCACAAAAATTTTACAAGGAAACTGCTTAATGCAAAAAATATTCGAATTTTAAATATTGAAAATGCTTACTTTTTCGAAATATTTTTCCACTCTTGAAATCGAATACGTATCTGTTCACGAATCTTTTCTCCTATCAGAAAAGAACTGTTTTATTACATATAATGCTGTCTAGGTACTAAGTTAAGCATTTGGACACTGTTTCCTGATATTTTTGAGTTCAATATTTGCAACAAAATTATGTTAAAAGAGATGATGTAAGAAAAAAAATCAAGGTTTGATTTTCTCCTATTAATTAAGCCAAATGTTTGTTTAAATGAGCAAGAAGCACGAATTTGAAGCCGAAGTTTCATTAACTATATTATTGGAGAACGTCTGAATCGAATTACAAGCATTTTGGGGAAATCCGAAGATATCGAAAAAAAATCATATTTTTTCGCCGCCGCTCCCCCCTTGGAAAATTTCGAAAAAATGATTTTTTTTCAAAGTCGTATTCTAGATGAACTGTGCTTGTAATATTAATTTTTGATTCAAACTGAGTACAAATTCACAAAAATTTTACAAGAAAACTGCTTAATGCAAAATATATTCGAATTTTAAATATTGAAAATGCTTACTTTTTCGAAATATTTTTCCACTCTTGAAATCGAATACGTGTCTGTTCACGAATCTTTTTTCCTATCAGAAAAGAACTGTTTTATTACATATAATGCTGTCTAGGTACTAAGTTAAGCATTTGGACACTGTTTCCTGATATTTTGGAGTTCAATATTTGCAACAAAATTATGTTAAAAGAGATGATGTAAGAAAAAAAAATCAAGGTTTGATTTTCTCCTATTATTTAAGCAAAATGTTTGTTTAAATGAGCAAGAAGCACGATTTTGAAGCCGAAGTTTCATTAAAAGTATTATTGGAGAACGTCTGAATCGAATTACAAGCATTTTGGGGAAATCCGAAGATATCGAAAAAAAATCATATTTTTTCGCCGCCGCTCCCCCCTTGGAAAATTTCGAAAAAATGTTTTTTTTTTCAAAGTCGTATTCTAGATGAACTGTGCTTCTAATATTAATTTTTGATTCAAACTGAGTACAAATTCACAAAAATTTTACAAGAAATCTAAATTTAAATATAGAAAATGCTTACTTTTTCGAAATATTTTTCCACTCTTGAAATCGAATACGTATCTGTTCCAGAATCTTTTTTTCTTACCAGAAAAGAACTGTTTTATTACATATAATGCTGTCTAGGTACTAAGTTTAGCATTTGGACACTGTTTCCTGATATTTTGGAGTTCAATATTTGCAACAAAGTTATGTTAAAAGAGATGATGTAAGAAAAAAAAATCAAGGTTTGATTTTCTCCTATTAATTAAGCAAAATGTTTGTTTAAATGAGCAAGAAGCACGATTTTGAAGCCGAAGTTTCATTAAAAGTATTATTGGAGAACGTCTGAATCGAATTACAAGCATTTTGGGGAAATCCGAAGATATCGAAAAAAATTCATATTTTTTCGCCGCCGCTCCCCCCTTGGAAAATTTCGAAAAAATGATTTTTTTTTCAAAGTCGTATTCTAGATGAACTGTGCTTCTAATATTAATTTTTGATTCAAACTGAGTACAAATTCACAAAAATTTTACAAGAAAACTGCTTAATGCAAAATATATTCGAATTTTAAATATAGAAAATGCTTACTTTTTCGAAATATTTTTCCACTCTTGAAATCGAATACGTATCTGTTCCCGAATCTTTTTTCCTACCAGAAAAGAACTGATTTATTACATATAATGCTGTCTAGGTACTAAGTTAAGCATTTGGTCACTGTTTCCTGATATTTTGGAGTTCAATATTTGCAACAAAATTATGTAAAAAGAGATGATGTAAGAAAAAAAAATCAAGGTTTGATTTTCTCCTATTAATTAAGCAAAATGTTTGTTTAAATGAGCAAGAAGCACGAATTTGAAGCCGGAGTTTCATTAAAAGTATTATTGGAGAACTACTGAATCGAATTACAAGCATTTTGGGGAAATCCGAAGATATCGAAAAAAATCATATTTTTTCGCCGGCGCCCCCCCCCCCCCCCCCTTGGAGAATTTCGAAAAAATGATTTTTTTTTCAAAGTCGTATTCTAGATGAACTGTGCTTCTAATATTAATTTTTGATTCAAACTGAGTACAAATTCACAAAAATTTTACAAGAAAACTGCTTAATGCAAAAAATATTCGAATTTTAAATATAGAATATGCTTACTTTTTCGAAATATTTTTCCACTCTTGAAATCGACTACGTATCTGTTCGCGAATCTTTTTTTCTTACCAGAAAAGAACTGTTTTATTACATATAATGCTGTCTAGGTACTAATTTAAGCATTTGGACACTGTTTCCTGATATTTTGGAGTTCAATATTTGCAACAAAATTATGTTAAAAGAGATGATGTAAGAAAAAAAAAATCAAGGTTTGATTTTCTCCTATTAATTAAGCGAAATGTTTGTTTAAATGAGCAAGAAGCACGAATTTGAAGCCGGAGTTTCATTAAAAGTATTATTGGAGAACGTCTGAATCGAATTTCAAGCATTTTGGGGAAATCCGAAGATATCGAAAAAAAATCATATTTTTTCGCCGCCGCTCCCCCCTTGGAAAATTTCGAAAAAATGATTTTTTTTCAAAGTCGTATTCTAGATGAACTGTGCTTCTAATATTAATTTTTGATTCAAACTGAGTACAAATTCACAAAAATTTTACAAGAAATCTGCTTAATGCAAAAAATATTCGAATTTTAAATATAGAAAATGCTTAATTTTCCAAAATATCTTTCCACTCTTGAAATCGAATACGTATCTGTTCCCGAGTCTTTTTTTCTTACCAGAAAAGAACTGATTTATTACATATAATGCTGTCTGGGTACTAATTTAAGCATTTGGTCACTGTTTCCTGATATTTTGGAGTTCAATATTTGCAACAAAATTATGTAAAAAGAGATGATGTAAGAAAAAAAAATCAAGGTTTGATTTTCTCCTATTAATTAAGCAAAATGTTTGTTTAAATGAGCAAGAAGCACGAATTTGAAGCCGGAGTTTCATTAAAAGTACTATTGGGGAACGTCTGAATCGAATTACAAGCATTTTGGGGAAATCCGAAGATATCGAAAAAAAATCATATTTTTTCGCCGCCGCTCCCCCCTTGGAAAATTTCGAAAAAATGATTTTTTTTTCAAAGTCATATTCTAGATGAACTGTGCTTCTAATATTAATTTTTGATTCAAAC
The DNA here is from genome assembly GCA_963555765.1 of Orthonevra nobilis. Taxonomy (NCBI): domain Eukaryota; kingdom Metazoa; phylum Arthropoda; class Insecta; order Diptera; family Syrphidae; genus Orthonevra; species Orthonevra nobilis. Next base: position 53,835,135 of record OY743227.1, read on the forward strand.
TGAGTACAAATTCACAAAAATTTTACAAATTTTACCAGAAAAGAACTGTTTTATTACATATAATGCTGTCTAGGTACTAAGTTTAGCATTTGGACACTGTTTCCTGATATTTTGGAGTTCAATATTTGCAACAAAGTTATGTTAAAAGAGATGATGTAAGAAAAAAAAATCAAGGTTTGATTTTCTCCTATTAATTAAGCAAAATGTTTGTTTAAATGAGCAAGAAGCACGATTTTGAAGCCGAAGTTTCATTAAAAGTATTATTGGAGAACGTCTGAATCGAATTACAAGCATTTTGGGGAAATCCGAAGATATCGAAAAAAATTCATATTTTTTCGCCGCCGCTCCCCCCTTGGAAAATTTCGAAAAAATGATTTTTTTTTCAAAGTCGTATTCTAGATGAACTGTGCTTCTAATATTAATTTTTGATTCAAACTGAGTACAAATTCACAAAAATTTTACAAGAAAACTGCTTAATGCAAAATATATTCGAATTTTAAATATAGAAAATGCTTACTTTTTCGAAATATTTTTCCACTCTTGAAATCGAATACGTATCTGTTCCCGAATCTTTTTTCCTACCAGAAAAGAACTGATTTATTACATATAATGCTGTCTAGGTACTAAGTTAAGCATTTGGTCACTGTTTCCTGATATTTTGGAGTTCAATATTTGCAACAAAATTATGTAAAAAGAGATGATGTAAGAAAAAAAAATCAAGGTTTGATTTTCTCCTATTAATTAAGCAAAATGTTTGTTTAAATGAGCAAGAAGCACGAATTTGAAGCCGGAGTTTCATTAAAAGTATTATTGGAGAACTACTGAATCGAATTACAAGCATTTTGGGGAAATCCGAAGATATCGAAAAAAATCATATTTTTTCGCCGGCGCCCCCCCCCCCCCCCCCTTGGAGAATTTCGAAAAAATGATTTTTTTTTCAAAGTCGTATTCTAGATGAACTGTGCTTCTAATATTAATTTTTGATTCAAACTGAGTACAAATTCACAAAAATTTTACAAGAAAACTGCTTAATGCAAAAAATATTCGAATTTTAAATATAGAATATGCTTACTTTTTCGAAATATTTTTCCACTCTTGAAATCGACTACGTATCTGTTCGCGAATCTTTTTTTCTTACCAGAAAAGAACTGTTTTATTACATATAATGCTGTCTAGGTACTAATTTAAGCATTTGGACACTGTTTCCTGATATTTTGGAGTTCAATATATGCAACAAAATTATGTTAAAAGAGATGATGTAAGAAAAAAAAATCAAGGTTTGATTTTCTCCTATTAATTAAGCAAAATGTTTGTTTAAATGAGCAAGAAGCACGATTTTGAAGCCGAAGTTTCATTAAAAGTATTATTGGAGAACGTCTGAATCGAATTACAAGCATTTTGGGGAAATCCGAAGATATCGAAAAAAATTCATATTTTTTCGCCGCCGCTCCCCCCTTGGAAAATTTCGAAAAAATGATTTTTTTTTCAAAGTCGTATTCTAGATGAACTGTGCTTCTAATATTAATTTTTGATTCAAACTGAGTACAAATTCACAAAAATTTTACAAGAAAACTGCTTAATGCAAAATATATTCGAATTTTAAATATAGAAAATGCTTACTTTTTCGAAATATTTTTCCACTCTTGAAATCGAATACGTATCTGTTCCCGAATCTTTTTTCCTACCAGAAAAGAACTGATTTATTACATATAATGCTGTCTAGGTACTAAGTTAAGCATTTGGTCACTGTTTCCTGATATTTTGGAGTTCAATATTTGCAACAAAATTATGTAAAAAGAGATGATGTAAGAAAAAAAAATCAAGGTTTGATTTTCTCCTATTAATTAAGCAAAATGTTTGTTTAAATGAGCAAGAAGCACGAATTTGAAGCCGGAGTTTCATTAAAAGTATTATTGGAGAACTACTGAATCGAATTACAAGCATTTTGGGAAATCCGAAGATATCGAAAAAAATCATATTTTTCGCCGGCGCCCCCCCCCCCCCCTTGGAGAATTTCGAAAAAATGATTTTTTTTTCAAAGTCGTATTCTAGATGAACTGTGCTTCTAATATTAATTTTTGATTCAAACTGAGTACAAATTCACAAAAATTTTACAAGAAAACTGCTTAATGCAAAAAATATTCGAATTTTAAATATAGAATATGCTTACTTTTTCGAAATATTTTTCCACTCTTGAAATCGACTACGTATCTGTTCGCGAATCTTTTTTTCTTACCAGAAAAGAACTGTTTTATTACATATAATGCTGTCTAGGTACTAATTTAAGCATTTGGACACTGTTTCCTGATATTTTGGAGTTCAATATTTGCAACAAAATTATGTTAAAAGAGATGATGTAAGAAAAAAAAAATCAAGGTTTGATTTTCTCCTATTAATTAAGCGAAATGTTTGTTTAAATGAGCAAGAAGCACGAATTTGAAGCCGGAGTTTCATTAAAAGTATTATTGGAGAACGTCTGAATCGAATTTCAAGCATTTTGGGGAAATCCGAAGATATCGAAAAAAAATCATATTTTTTCGCCGCCGCTCCCCCCTTGGAAAATTTCGAAAAAATGATTTTTTTTCAAAGTCGTATTCTAGATGAACTGTGCTTCTAATATTAATTTTTGATTCAAACTGAGTACAAATTCACAAAAATTTTACAAGAAATCTGCTTAATGCAAAAAATATTCGAATTTTAAATATAGAAAATGCTTAATTTTCCAAAATATCTTTCCACTCTTGAAATCGAATACGTATCTGTTCCCGAGTCTTTTTTTCTTACCAGAAAAGAACTGATTTATTACATATAATGCTGTCTGGGTACTAATTTAAGCATTTGGTCACTGTTTCCTGATATTTTGGAGTTCAATATTTGCAACAAAATTATGTAAAAAGAGATGATGTAAGAAAAAAAAATCAAGGTTTGATTTTCTCCTATTAATTAAGCAAAATGTTTGTTTAAATGAGCAAGAAGCACGAATTTGAAGCCGGAGTTTCATTAAAAGTACTATTGGGGAACGTCTGAATCGAATTACAAGCATTTTGGGGAAATCCGAAGATATCGAAAAAAAATCATATTTTTTCGCCGCCGCTCCCCCCTTGGAAAATTTCGAAAAAATGATTTTTTTTCAAAGTCATATTCTAGATGAACTGTGCTTCTAATATTAATTTTTGATTCAAACTGAGTACAAATTCACAAAAATTTTACAAGAAAATGGCTTAATGCAAAAAATATTCGAATTTTAAATATAGAAAATGCTTACTTTTTCGAAATATTTTTCCACTCTTGAAATCGACTACGTATCTGTTCCCGAATCTTTTTTTCTTACCAGAAAAGAACTGTTTTATTACATATAATGCTGTCTAGGTACTAAGTTAAGCATTTGGACACTGTTCCCTGATATTTTGGAGTTCAATATTTGCAACAAAATTATGTTAAAAGAGATAATGTAAGAAAAAAAAATCAAGGTTTGATTTTCTCCTATTAATTAAGCGAAATGTTTGTTTAAATGAGCAAGAAGCACGAATTTGAAGCCGGAGTTTCATTAAAAGTATTATTGGAGAACGTCTGAATCGAATTACAAGCATTTTGGGGAAATCCGAAGATGTCGAAAAAAAATCATATTTTTTCGCCGCCGCTCCCCCCTTGGAAAATTTCGAAAAAATGATTTTTTTTTTCAAAGTCGTATTCTAGATGAACTGTGCTTCTAATATTAATTTTTGATTCAAACTGAGTACAAATTCACAAAAATTTTACAAGAAAACTGCTTAATGCAAAAAATATTCGAATTTTAAATATAGAATATGCTTACTTTTTCGAAATATTTTTCCACTCTTGAAATCGACTACGTATCTGTTCCGAATCTTTTTTCCTACCAAAAAAGAACTGATTTATTACATATAATGCTGTCTAGGTACTAAGTTAAGCATTTGGTCACTGTTTCCTGATATTTTGGAGTTCAATATTTGCAACAAAATTATGTAAAAAGAGATGATGTAAGAAAAAAAAATCAAGGTTTGATTTTCTCCTATTAATTAAGCAAAATGTTTGTTTAAATGAGCAAGAAGCACGAATTTGAAGCCGGAGTTTCATTAAAAGTATTATTGGAGAACTACTGAATCGAATTACAAGCATTTTGGGGAAATCCGAAGATATCGAAAAAAATCATATTTTTTCGCCGGCGCCCCCCCCCCCCCCTTGGAGAATTTCTAAAAAATGATTTTTTTTCAAAGTCGTATTCTAGATGAACTGTGCTTCTAATATTAATTTTTGATTCAAACTGAGTACAAATTCACAAAAATTTTACAAGAAAACTGCTTAATGCAAAAAATATTCGAATTTTAAATATAGAATATGCTTACTTTTTCGAAATATTTTTCCACTCTTGAAATCGACTACGTATCTGTTCGCGAATCTTTTTTTCTTACCAGAAAAGAACTGTTTTATTACATATAATGCTGTCTAGGTACTAATTTAAGCATTTGGACACTGTTTCCTGATATTTTGGAGTTCAATATTTGCAACAAAATTATGTTAAAAGAGATGATGTAAGAAAAAAAAAATCAAGGTTTGATTTTCTCCTATTAATTAAGCGAAATGTTTGTTTAAATGAGCAAGAAGCACGAATTTGAAGCCGGAGTTTCATTAAAAGTATTATTGGAGAACGTCTGAATCGAATTTCAAGCATTTTGGGGAAATCCGAAGATATCGAAAAAAAATCATATTTTTTCGCCGCCGCTCCCCCCTTGGAAAATTTCGAAAAAATGATTTTTTTTCAAAGTCGTATTCTAGATGAACTGTGCTTCTAATATTAATTTTTGATTCAAACTGAGTACAAATTCACAAAAATTTTACAAGAAATCTGCTTAATGCAAAAAATATTCGAATTTTAAATATAGAAAATGCTTAATTTTCCAAAATATTTTTCCACTCTTGAAATCGAATACGTATCTGTTCCCGAGTCTTTTTTTCTTACCAGAAAAGAACTGATTTATTACATATAATGCTGTCTGGGTACTAAGTTAAGCATTTGGTCACTGTTTCCTGATATTTTGGAGTTCAATATTTGCAACAAAATTATGTTAAAGAGATGATGTAAGAAAAAACAATCAAGGTTTGATTTTCTCCTATTAATTAAGCAAAATGTTTGTTTAAATGAGCAAGAAGCACGAATTTGAAGCCGGAGTTTCATTAAAAGTACTATTGGGGAACGTCTGAATCGAATTACAAGCATTTTGGGGAAATCCGAAGATATCGAAAAAAAATCATATTTTTTCGCCGCCGCTCCCCCCTTGGAAAATTTCGAAAAAATGATTTTTTTTTCAAAGTCATATTCTAGATGAACTGTGCTTCTAATATTAATTTTTGATTCAAACTGAGTACAAATTCACAAAAATTTTACAAGAAAACTGCTTAATGCAAAAAATATTCGAATTTTAAATATAGAAAATGCTTACTTTTTCGAAATATTTTTCCACTCTTGAAATCGACTACGTATCTGTTCCCGAATCTTTTTTTCTTACCAGAAAAGAACTGTTTTATTACATATAATGCTGTCTAGGTACTATAAGCATTTGGACACTGTTCCCTGATATTTTGGAGTTCAATATTTGCAACAAAATTATGTTAAAAGAGATAATGTAAGAAAAAAAAATCAAGGTTTGATTTTCTCCTATTAATTAAGCGAAATGTTTGTTTAAATGAGCAAGAAGCACGAATTTGAAGCCGGAGTTTCATTAAAAGTATTATTGGAGAACGTCTGAATCGAATTACAAGCATTTTGGGGAAATCCGAAGATGTCGAAAAAAAATCATATTTTTTCGCCGCCGCTCCCCCCTTGGAAAATTTCGAAAAAATGATTTTTTTTTCAAAGTCGTATTCTAGATGAACTGTGCTTCTAATATTAATTTTTGATTCAAACTGAGTACAAATTCACAAAAATTTTACAAGAAAACTGCTTAATGCAAAAAATATTCGAATTTTAAATATTGAAAATGCTTACTTTTTCGGAAAATTTTCCACTCTTGAAATCGAATGCGTATCTGTTCCCGAATCCTTTTTCCTACCAGAAAAGAACTGATTTATTACATATAATGCTGTCTAGGTACTAAGTTAAGCATTTGTACACTGTTTCCTGATATTTTGGAGTTCAATATTTGCAACAAAATTATGTTAAAAGAGATGATGTAAGAAAAAAAAATCAAGGTTTGATTTTCTCCTATTAATTAAGCGAAATGTTTGTTTAAATGAGCAAGAAGCACGAATTTGAAGCCGGAGTTTCATTTAAAGTATTATTGGAGAACGTCTGAATCGAATTACAAGCATTTTGGGGAAATCCGAAGATATCGAAAAAAAATCATATATTTTCGCCGCCGCTCCCCCCTTGGAAAATTTCGAAAAAATGATTTTTTTTCAAAGTCATATTCTAGATGAACTGTGCTTCTAATATTAATTTTTGATTCAAACTGAGTACAAATTCACAAAAATTTTACAAGAAAACTGCTTAATGCAAAAAATATTCGAATTTTAAATATAGAAAATGCTTACTTTTTCGAAATATTTTTCCACTCTTGAAATCGACTACGTATCTGTTCCCGAATCTTTTTTTCTTACCAGAAAAGAACTGTTTTATTACATATAATGCTGTCTAGGTACTAAGTTAAGCATTTGGACACTGTTTCCTGATATTTTGGAGTTCAATATTTGCAAAAAAAAATCAAGGTTTGATTTTCTCCTATTAATTAAGCGAAATGTTTGTTTAAATGAGCAAGAAGCACGAATTTGAAGCCGGAGTTTCATTAAAAGTATTATTGGAGAACGTCTGAATCGAATTACAAGCATTTTGGGGAAATCCGAAGATGTCGAAAAAAAATCATATTTTTTCGCCGCCGCTCCCCCCTTGGAAAATTTCGAAAAAATGATTTTTTTTTTCAAAGTCGTATTCTAGATGAACTGTGCTTCTAATATTAATTTTTGATTCAAACTGAGTACAAATTCACAAAAATTTTACAAGAAAACTGCTTAATGCAAAAAATATTCGAATTTTAAATATTGAAAATGCTTACTTTTTCGGAAAATTTTCCACTCTTGAAATCGAATACGTATCTGTTCCCGAATCTTTTTTCCTACCAGAAAAGAACTGATTTATTACATATAATGCTGTCTAGGTACTAAGTTAAGCATTTGGACACTGTTTCCTGATATTTTGGAGTTCAATATTTGCAACAAAATTATGTTAAAAGAGATGATGTAAGAAAAATAAATCAAGGTTTGATTTTCTCCCATTAATTAAGCGAAATGTTTGTTTAAATGAGCAAGAAGTACGAATTTGAAGCCGGAGTTTCATTAAAATTATTATTGGAGAACATCTGAATCGAATTACAAGCATTTTGGGGAAATCCGAAGATATCGAAAAAAAGTCATATTTTTTCGCCGCCGCTCCCCCCTTTGAAAATTTCGAAAAAATGATTTTTTTTCAAAGTCATATTCTAAATGAACTGTCCTTCTAATATTAATTTTTGATTCAAACTGAGTACAAATTCACAAAAATTTTACAAGAAAACTGCTTAATGCAAAAAATATTCGAATTTTAGATATTGAAAATGCTTACTTTTTCGAAATATTTTTCCACTCTTGAAATCGAATACGTATCTGTTCCCGAATCTTTTTTCCTACCAGAAAAGAACTGATTTATTACATATAATGCTGTCTAGGTACTAAGTTAAGCATTTGGACACTGTTTCCTGATATTTTGGAGTTCAATATTTGCAACAAAATTATGTAAAAAGAGATGATGTAAGAAAAAAAAAATCAAGGTTTGATTTTCTCCTATTAATAAAGCAAAATGTTTGTTTAAATGAGCAAGAAGCACGAATTTGAAGCCGGAGTTTCATTAAAAGTATTATTGGAGAACGTCTGAATCGAATTACAAGCATTTTGGGGAAATCCGAAGATATCGAAAAAAAAATCATATTTTTTCGCCGCCGCTCCCCCTTGGAAAATTTCGAAAAAATGATTTTTTTTCAAAGTCGTATTCTAGATGAACTGTGCTTCTAATATTAATTTTTGATTCAAACTGAGTACAAATTCACAAAAATTTTACAAGAAAACTGCTTAATGCAAAAAATATTCGAATTTTAAATATAGAAAATGCTTACTTTTTCGAAATATTTTTCCACTCTTGAAATCGACTACGTATCTGTTCCCGTCTTTTTTTCTTACCAGAAAAGAACTGTTTTATTACATATAATGCTGTCTAGGTACTAAGTTAAGCATTTGGACACTGTTTCCTGATATTTTGGAGTTCAATATTTGCAACAAAATTATGTTAAAAGAGATGATGTAAGAAAAAAAAATCAAGTTTTGATTTTCTCCTATTAATTAAGCAAAATGTTTGTTTAAATGAGCAAGAAGCACGAATTTGAAGCCGGAGTTTCATTTAAAGTATTACTGGAGAACGTCTGAATCGAATTACAAGCATTTTGGGGAAATCCGAAGATATCGAAAAAAAACATCATATTTTTTCGCCGCCGCTCCCCCCTTGGAAAATTTCGAAAAAATGATTTTTTTTCAAAGTCGTATTCTAGATGAACTGTGCTTCTAATATTAATTTTTGATTCAAACTGAGTACAAATTCACAAAAATTTTACAAGAAATCTGCTTAATGCAAAAATATTCGAATTTTAAATATTGAAAATGCTTAGTTTTTCGAAATATTTTTCCACTCTTGAAATCGAATACGTATCTGTTCCCGAATCTTTTTTTCTAACCAGAAAAGAACTGATTTATTACATATAATGCAGTCTAGGTACTAAGTTAAGCATTTGGACACTGTTTCCTGATATTTTGGAGTTCAATATTTGCAACAAAATTATGTTAAAAGAGATGATGTAAGAAAAATAAATCAAGGTTTGATTTTCTCCCATTAATTAAGCGAAATGTTTGTTTAAATGAGCAAGAAGTACGAATTTGAAGCCGGAGTTTCATTAAAATTATTATTGGAGAACATCTGAATCGAATTACAAGCATTTTGGGGAAATCCGAAGATATCGAAAAAAAGTCATATTTTTTCGCCGCCGCTCCCCCCTTTGAAAATTTCGAAAAAATGATTTTTTTTCAAAGTCATATTCTAAATGAACTGTCCTTCTAATATTAATTTTTGATTCAAACTGAGTACAAATTCACAAAAATTTTACAAGAAAACTGCTTAATGCAAAAAATATTCGAATTTTAAATATAGAAAATGCTTACTTTTTCGAAATATTTTTCCACTCTTGAAATCGACTACGTATCTGTTCCCGAATCTTTTTTCCTACCAGAAAAGAACTGATTTATTACATATAATGCTGTCTAGGTACTAAGTTAAGCATTTGGACACTGTTTCCTGATATTTTGGAGTTCAATATTTGCAACAAAATTATGTAAAAAGAGATGATGTAAGAAAAAAAAAATCAAGGTTTGATTTTCTCCTATTAATAAAGCAAAATGTTTGTTTAAATGAGCAAGAAGCACGAATTTGAAGCCGGAGTTTCATTAAAAGTATTATTGGAGAACGTCTGAATCGAATTACAAGCATTTTGGGGAAATCCGAAGATATCGAAAAAAAAATCATATTTTTTCGCCGCCGCTCCCCCCTTGGAAAATTTCGAAAAAATGATTTTTTTTCAAAGTCGTATTCTAGATGAACTGTGCTTCTAATATTAATTTTTGATTCAAACTGAGTACAAATTCACAAAAATTTTACAAGAAAACTGCTTAATGCAAAAAATATTCGAATTTTAAATATAGAAAATGCTTACTTTTTCGAAATATTTTTCCACTCTTGAAATCGACTACGTATCTGTTCCCGAATCTTTTTTTCTTACCAGAAAAGAACTGTTTTATTACATATAATGCTGTCTAGGTACTAAGTTAAGCATTTGGACACTGTTTCCTGATATTTTGGAGTTCAATATTTGCAACAAAATTATGTTAAAAGAGATGATGTAAGAAAAAAAAATCAAGTTTTGATTTTCTCCTATTAATTAAGCAAAATGTTTGTTTAAATGAGCAAGAAGCACGAATTTGAAGCCGGAGTTTCATTTAAAGTATTACTGGAGAACGTCTGAATCGAATTACAAGCATTTTGGGGAAATCCGAAGATATCGAAAAAAAATCATATTTTTTCGCCGCCGCTCCCCCCTTGGAAAATTTCGAAAAAATGATTTTTTTTCAAAGTCGTATTCTAGATGAACTGTGCTTCTAATATTAATTTTTGATTCAAACTGAGTACAAATTCACAAAAATTTTACAAGAAATCTGCTTAATGCAAAAATATTCGAATTTTAAATATTGAAAATGCTTAGTTTTTCGAAATATTTTTCCACTCTTGAAATCGAATACGTATCTGTTCCCGAATCTTTTTTTCTAACCAGAAAAGAACTGATTTATTACATATAATGCAGTCTAGGTACTAAGTTAAGCATTTGGACACTGTTTCCTGATATTTTGGAGTTCAATATTTGCAACAAAATTATGTTAAAAGAGATGATGTAAGAAAAAAAAATCAAGGTTTGATTTTCTCCTATTAATTAAGCAAAATGTTTGTTTAAATGAGCAAGAAGCACGAATTTGAAGCCGGAGTTTCATTAAATGTATTATTGGAGAACGTCTGAATCGAATTACAAACATTTTGGGGAAATCCGAAGATATCGAAAAAAAATCATATTTTTTCGCCGCCGCTCCCCCCTTTGAAAATTTCGAAAAATGATTTTTTTTCAAAGTCATATTCTAGACGAACTGTGCTTCTAATATTAATTTTTGATTCAAACTGAGTACAAATTCACAAAAATTTTACAAGAAAACTGCTTAATGCAAAAAATATTCGAATTTTAGATATTGAAAATGCTTACTTTTTCGAAATATTTTTCCACTCTTGAAATCGAATACGTATCTGTTCCCGAATCTTTTTTCCTACCAGAAAAGAACTGATTTATTACATATAATGCTGTCTAGGTACTAAGTTAAGCATTTGGACACTGTTTCCTGATATTTTGGAGTTCAATATTTGCAACAAAATTATGTTAAAAGAGATGATGTAAGAAAAAAAAATCTAGATTTGATTTTCTCCTATTAATTAAGCGAAATGTTTGTTTAAATGAGCAAGAAGCACGAATTTGAAGCCGGAGTTTCATTAAAAGTATTATTGGAGAACGTATGAATCGAATTACAAGCATTTTGGGGAAATCCGAAGATATCGAAAAAAAAATCATATTTTTTCGCCGCCGCTCCCCCCTTTGAAAATTTCGAAAAAATGATTTTTTTTCAAAGTCATATTCTAGATGAACTGTGCTTCTAATATTAATTTTTGATTCAAACTGAGTACAAATTCACAAAAATTTTACAAGGAATCTGCTTAATGCAAAAAATATTCGAATTTTAGATATTGAAAATGCTTACTTTTTCGAAATATTTTTCCACTCTTGAAATCAAATACGTATCTGTTCCCGAATCTTTTTTTCTTAACAGAAAATAACTGTTTTATTACATATAATGCTGTCTAGGTACTAAGTTAAGCATTTGGACACTGTTTCCTGATATTTTGGAGTTCAATATTTGCAACAAAATTATGTAAAAAGAGATGATGTAAGAAAAAAAAAATCAAGGTTTGATTTTCTCCTATTAATAAAGCAAAATGTTTGTTTAAATGAGCAAGAAGCACGAATTTGAAGCCGGAGTTTCATTAAAAGTATTATTGGAGAACGTCTGAATCGAATTACAAGCATTTTGGGGAAATCCGAAGATATCGAAAAAAAAATCATATTTTTTCGCCGCCGCTCCCCCCTTGGAAAATTTCGAAAAAATGATTTTTTTTCAAAGTCGTATTCTAGATGAACTGTGCTTCTAATATTAATTTTTGATTCAAACTCAGTACAAATTCACAAAAATTTTACAAGAAAAGTGCTTAATGCAAAAAATATTCGAATTTTAAATATAGAAAATGCTTACTTTTTCGAAATATTTTTCCACTCTTGAAATCGACTACGTATCTGTTCCCGAATCTTTTTTTCTTACCAGAAAAGAACTGTTTTATTACATATAATGCTGTCTAGGTACTAAGTTAAGCATTTGGACACTGTTTCCTGATATTTTGGAGTTCAATATTTGCAACAAAATTATGTTAAAAGAGATGATGTAAGAAAAAAAAATCAAGTTTTGATTTTCTCCTATTAATTAAGCAAAATGTTTGTTTAAATGAGCAAGAAGCACGAATTTGAAGCCGGAGTTTCATTTAAAGTATTACTGGAGAACGTCTGAATCGAATTACAAGCATTTTGGGGAAATCCGAAGATATCGAAAAAAAATCATATTTTTTCGCCGCCGCTCCCCCCTTGGAAAATTTCGAAAAAATGATTTTTTTTCAAAGTCGTATTCTAGATGAACTGTGCTTCTAATATTAATTTTTGATTCAAACTGAGTACAAATTCACAAAAATTTTACAAGAAATCTGCTTAATGCAAAAATATTCGAATTTTAAATATTGAAAATGCTTACTTTTTCGAAATATTTTTCCACTCTTGAAATCGAATACGTATCTGTTCCCGAATCTTTTTTTCTAACCAGAAAAGAACTGATTTATTACATATAATGCAGTCTAGGTACTAAGTTAAGCATTTGGACACTGTTTCCTGATATTTTGGAGTTCAATATTTGCAACAAAATTATGTTAAAAGAGATGATGTAAGAAAAAAAAAATCAAAGTTTGATTTTCTCCTATTAATTAAGCAAAATGTTTGTTTAAATGAGCAAGAAGCACGAATTTGAAGCCGGAGTTTCATTAAATGTATTATTGGAGAACGTCTGAATCGAATTACAAACATTTTGGGGAAATCCGAAGATATCGAAAAATAATCATATTTTTTCGCCGCCGCTCCCCCCTTTGAAAATTTCGAAAAAATTATTTATTTTCAAAGTCATATTCTAGATGAACTGTGCTTCTAATATTAATTTTTGATTCAAACTGAGTACAAATTCACAAAAATTTTACAAGAAATCTGCTTAATGCAAAAAATATTCGAATTTTAAATATTGAAAATGCTTACTTTTTCGAAATATTTTTCCACTCTTGAAATCGAAAAAGTATCTGTTTCCGAATCTTTTTTTCTTACCAGAAAAGAACTGATTTATTACATATAATGCTGTCTAGGTACTAAGTTAAGCATTTGGACACTGTTTCCTGATATTTTGGAGTTCAATATTTGCAACAAAATTATGTTAAAAGAGATGATGTAAGAAAAAAAAATCAAGTTTTGATTTTCTCCTATTAATTAAGCAAAATGTTTGTTTAAATGAGCAAGAAGCACGAATTTGAAGCCGGAGTTTCATTTAAAGTATTACTGGAGAACGTCTGAATCGAATTACAAGCATTTTGGGGAAATCCGAAGATATCGAAAAAAAATCATATTTTTTCGCCGCCGCTCCCCCCTTGGAAAATTTCGAAAAAATGATTTTTTTTCAAAGTCGTATTCTAGATGAACTGTGCTTCTAATATTAATTTTTGATTCAAACTGAGTACAAATTCACAAAAATTTTACAAGAAATCTGCTTAATGCAAAAATATTCGAATTTTAAATATTGAAAATGCTTACTTTTTCGAAATATTTTTCCACTCTTGAAATCGAATACGTATCTGTTCCCGAATCTTTTTTTCTAACCAGAAAAGAACTGATTTATTACATATAATGCAGTCTAGGTACTAAGTTAAGCATTTGGACACTGTTTCCTGATATTTTGGAGTTCAATATTTGCAACAAAATTATGTTAAAAGAGATGATGTAAGAAAAAAAAAATCAAAGTTTGATTTTCTCCTATTAATTAAGCAAAATGTTTGTTTAAATGAGCAAGAAGCACGAATTTGAAGCCGGAGTTTCATTAAATGTATTATTGGAGAACGTCTGAATCGAATTACAAACATTTTGGGGAAATCCGAAGATATCGAAAAAAATCATATTTTTTCGCCGCCGCTCCCCCCTTTGAAAATTTCGAAAAAATGATTTTTTCAAAGTCATATTCTAGATGAACTGTGCTTCTAATATTAATTTTTGATTCAAACAAAGTACAAATTCACAAAAATTTTACAAGAAAACTGCTTAATGCGAAAAATATTCGAATTTTAAATATTGAAAATGCTTACTTTTTCGAAATATTTTTCCACTCTTGAAATCGAATACGTATCTGTTCCCGAATCTTTTTTCCTACCAGAAAAGAACTGATTTATTACATATAATGCTGTCTAGGTACTAAGTTAAGCATTTGGACACTGTTTCCTGATATTATGGAGTTCAATATTTGCAACAAAATTATGTTAAAAGAGATGATGTAAGAAAAAAAAATCAAGGTTTGATTTTCTCCTATTAATTAAGCGAAATGTTTGTTTAAATGAGCAAGAAGCACGAATTTGAAGCCGGAGTTTCATTAAAAGTATTATTGGAGAACGTCTGAATCGAATTACAAGCATTTTGGGGAAATCGGAAGATATCGAAAAAATCATATTTTTTCGCCGCCGCTCCCCCCTTTGAAAATTTCGAAAAAATGATTTTTTTTCAAAGTCGTATTCTAGATGAACTGTGCTTCTAATATTAATTTTTGATTCAAACTGAGTACAATTTCACAAAAATTTTACAAGAAATCTGCTTAATGCAAAAAATATTCAAATTTTAAATATAGAAAATGCTTAATTTTCCGAAATATTTTTCCACTCTTGAAATCGAATACGTATCTGTTCCCGAATCTTTTTTTCTTACCAGAAAAGAACTGATTTATTACATATAATGCTGTCTAGGTACTGAGTTAAGCATTTGGTCACTGTTTCCTGATATTTTGGAGTTCAATATTTGCAACAAAATTATGTAAAAAGAGATGATGTAAGAAAAAAAAATCAAGGTTTGATTTTCTCCTATTAATTAAGCGAAATGTTTGTTTAAATGAGCAAGAAGTACGAATTTGAAGCCGGAGTTTCATTAAAAGTATTATTGGAGAACGTCTGAATCGAATTACAAGCATTTTGGGGAAATCCGAAGATATCGAAAAAAAATCATATTTTTCGCCGCCGCTCCCCCCTTGGAAAATTTCGAAAAAATGATTTTTTTTCAAAATTCTAGATGAACTGTGCTTCTAATATTAATTTTTGATTCAAACTGAGTACAAATTCACAAAAATTTTACAAGAAATCTGCTTAATGCAAAAAATATTCGAATTTTAAATATAGAAAATGCTTACTTTTTCGAAATATTTTTCCACTCTTGAAATCGAATACGTATCTGTTCCCGAATCTTTTTTTCTTACCAGAAAAGAACTGTTTTATTACATATAATGCTGTCTAGGTACTAAGTTAAGCATTTGGACACTGTTTCCTGATATTTTGGAGTTCAATATTTGCAACAAAATGATGTTAAAAGAGATGATGTAAGAAAAAAAAATCAGGGTTTGATTTTCTCCTATTTATTAAGCAAAATGTTTGTTTAAATGAGCAAGAAGCACGAATTTGAAGCCGGAGTTTCATTAAAAGTATTATTGGAGAACGTCTGAATCGAATTACAAGCATTTTGGGGAAATCCGAAGATATCAAAAAAAAAATCATATTTTTTCGCCGCCGCTCCCCCTTGGAAAATTTCGAAAAAATGATTTTTTTTCAAAGTCATATTTTAGATGAACTGTGCTTTTAATATTAATTTTTGATTCAAACTAAATACAAATTCACAAAAATTTTACAAGAAATCTGCTTAATGCAAAAAATATTCGAATTTTAAATATAGAAAATGCTTACTTTTTCGAAATATTTTTCCACTCTTGAAATCGAATAAGTATCTGTTCCCGAATCTTTTTTCCTATCAGAAAAGAACTGTTTTATTACATATAATGCTGTCTAGGTACTAAGTTAAGCATTTGGACACTGTTTCCTGATATTTTGGCGTTCAATATTTGCAACAAAATTATGTTAAAAGAGATGATATAAGAAAAAAAAATCAAGGTTTGATTTTCTCCTATTAATTAAGCAAAATGTTTGTTTAAATGAACAAGAAGCACGAATTTGAAGCCGGAGTTTCATTAAAAGTATTATTGGAGAACGTCTGAATCGAATTACAAGCATTTTGGGGAAATCCGAAGATATCGAAAAAAAATCATATTTTTTCGCCGCCGCTCCCCCCTTGGAAAATTTCGAAAAAATGATTTTTTTTTTCAAAGTCGTATTCTAGATGAACTGTGCTTCTAATATTAATTTTTGATTCAAACTGAGAACAAATTCACAAAAATTTTACAAGAAATCTGCTTAATGCAAAAAATATTCGAATTTTAAATATAGAAAATGCTTACTTTTTCGAAATATTTTTCCACTCTTGAAATCGAATAAGTATCTGTTCCCGAATCTTTTTTCCTATCAGAAAAGAACTGTTTTATTACATATAATGCTGTCTAGGTACTAAGTTAAGCATTTGGACACTGTTTCCTGATATTTTGGCGTTCAATATTTGCAACAAAATTATGTTAAAAGAGATAATGTAAGAAAAAAAAAATCAAGGTTTGATTTTCTCCTATTAATTAAGCAAAATGTTTGTTTAAATGAGGAAGAAGCACGATTTTGAAGCCGGAGTTTCATAAAAAGTATTATTGGAGAACGTCTGAATCGAATTACAAGCATTTTGGGGAAATCCGAAGATATCGAAAAAAAAATCATATTTTTTCGCCGCCGCTCCCCCCTTGGAAAATTTCGAAAAAATGATTTTTTTTCAAAGTCATATTCTAGATGTCCTGTGCTTCTAATATTAATTTTTGATTCAAACTGAATACAAATTCACAAAAATTTTACAAGAAATCTGCTTAATGCAAAAAATATTCGAATTTTAAATATAGAAAATGCTTACTTTTTCGAAATATTTTTCCACTCTTGAAATCGAATAAGTATCTGTTCCCGAATCTTTTTTCCTATCAGAAAAGAACTGTTTTATTACATATAATGCTGTCTAGGTACTAAGTTAAGCATTTGGACACTGTTTCCTGATATTTTGGCGTTCAATATTTGCAACAAAATTATGTTAAAAGAGATAATGTAAGAAAAAAAAAATCAAGGTTTGATTTTCTCCTATTAATTAAGCAAAATGCTTGTTTAAATGAGCAAGAAGCACGATTTTGAAGCCGAAGTTTCATTAAAAGTATTATTGGAGAACGTCTGAATCGAATTACAAGCATTTTGGGGAAATCCGAAGATATCGAAAAAAAATCATATTTTTTCGCCGCCGCTCCCCCCTTGGAAAATTTCGAAAAAATGATTTTTTTTCAAAGTCGTATTCTAGATGAACTGTGCTTCTAATATTAATTTTTGATTCAAACTGAGTACAAATTCACAAAAATTTTACAAGAAATCTGCTTAATGCAAAAAATATTCGAATTTTAAATATAGAAAATGCTTACTTTTTCGAAATATTTTTCCACTCTTGAAATCGAATACGTATCTGTTCCCGAATCTTTTTTTCTTACCAGAAAAGAACTGTTTTATTACATATAATGCTGTCTAGGTACTAAGTTAAGCATTTGGACACTGTTTCCTGATATTTTGGCGTTCAATATTTGCAACAAAATTATGTTAAAAGAGATAATGTAAGAAAAAAAAAATCAAGGTTTGATTTTCTCCTATTAATTAAGCAAAATGTTTGTTTAAATGAGGAAGAAGCACGATTTTGAAGCCGGAGTTTCATTAAAAGTATTATTGGAGAACGTCTGAATCGAATTACAAGCATTTTGGGGAAATCCGAAGATATCGAAAAAAATCATATTTTTTCGCCGCCGCTCCCCCCTTTGAAAATTTCGAAAAAATGATTTTTTTTTCAAAGTCATATTCTACATGAACTGTGCTTCTAATATTAATTTTTGATTCAAACTGAGTACAAATTCACAAAAATTTTACAAGAAAACTGCTTAATGCAAAAAATATTCGAATTTTAAATATAGAAAATGCTTACTTTTTCGAAATATTTTTCCACTCTTGAAATCGAATACGTATCTGTCCCCGAATCATTTTTCCTACCAGAAAAGAACTGTTTTATTACATATAATGCTGTCTAGGTACTAAGTTAAGCATTTGGACACTGTTTCCTGATATTTTGGAGTTCAATATTTGCAACAAAATTATGTTAAAAGAGATGATGTAAGAAAAAAAAATCAAGGTTTGATTTTCTCCTATTAATTAAGCAAAATGTTTGTTTAAATGAGCAAGAAGCACGAATTTGAAGCTGTAGCTTCATTAAAAGTATTATTGGAGAACGTCTGAATCGAATTACAAGCATTTTGGGGAAATCCGAAGATATCGAAAAAAAAAGCATATTTTTTCGCCGCCGCTCCCCCCTTTGAAAATTTCGAAAAAATGATTTTTTTTCAAAGTCATATTTTAGATGAACTGTGCTCCTAATATTAATTTTTGATTCAAACTGAATACAAATTCACAAAAATTTTACAAGAAAACTGCTTAATGCAAAAAATATTCGAATTTTAAATATAGAAAATGCTTACTTTTTCGAAATATTTTTCCACTCTTGAAATCGGATACGTATCTGTTCCCGAATCTTTTTTTCTTACCAGAAAAGAACTGTTTTATTACATATAATGCTGTCTAGGTACTAAGTTAAGCATTTGGACACTGTTTCCTGATATTTTGGAGTTCAATATTTGCAACAAAATTATGTTAAAAGAGATGATGTAAGAAAACAAAATCAAGGTTTGATTTTCTCCTATTAATTAAGCAAAATGTTTGTTTAAATGAGCAAGAAGCACGAATTTGAAGCCGGAGTTTCATTAAAAGTATTATTGGAGAACGTCTGAATCGAATTACAAGCATTTTGGGGAGATCCGAAGATATCGAAAAAAATCATATTTTTTCGCCGCCGCTCCCCCCTTTGAAAATTTCGAAAAAATGATTTTTTTTCAAAGTCATATTCTAGATGAACTGTGCTTCTAATATTAATTTTTGATTCAAACTGAGTACAAATTCACAAAAATTTTACAAGAAAACTGCTTAATGCAAAAAATATTCGAATTTTAAATATAGAAAATGCTTACTTTTTCGAAATATTTTTCCACTCTTGAAATCGAATACGTTTATGTTCCCGAATCTTTTTTTCTTACCAGAAAAGAACTGTTTTATTACATATAATGCTGTCTAGGTACTAAGTTAAGCATTTGGACACTGTTTCCTGATATTTTGGAGTTCAATATTTGCAACAAAATTATGTTAAAAGAGATGATGTAAGAAAAAAAAATCAAGGTTTGATTTTCTCCTATTAATTAAGCAAAATTTTTGTTTAAATGAGCAAGAAGCACGAATTTGAAGCCGGAGTTTCATTAAAAGTATTATTGGAGAACGTCTGAATCGAATTACAAGCATTTTGGGGAAATCCGAAGATATCGAAAAAAAATCATATTTTTTCGCCGCCGCTCCCCCCTTGGAAAATTTCGAAAAAAATGATTTTTTTTCAAAGTCGTATTCTAGATGAACTGTGCTTCTAATATTAATTTTTGATTCAAACTGAGTACAAATTCACAAAAATTTTACAAGAAATCTGCTTAATGCAAAAAATATTCGAATTTTAAATATTGAAAATGCTTACTTTTTCTAAATATTTTTCCACTCTTGAAATCGAATACGTATCTGTTCCCGAATCTTTTTTCCTGCCAGAAAAGAACTGATTTATTACATATAATGCTGTCTAGGTACTAAGTTAAGCATTTGGTCACTGTTTCCTGATATTTTGGAGTTCAATATTTGCAACAAAATTATGTTAAAAGAGATGATGTAACAAAAAAAATCAAGGTTTGATTTTCTCCTATTAATTAAGCGAAATGTTTGTTTAAATGAGCAAGAAGCACGAATTTGAAGCCGGAGTTTCATTAAAAGTATTATTGGAGAACGTCTGAATCGAATTACAAGCATTTTGGGGAAATCCGAAGATATCGAAAAAAAATCATATTTTTTCGCCGCCGCTCCCCCCTTGGAAAATTTCGAAAAAATGATTTTTTTTCAAAGTCGTATTCTAGATGAACTGTGCTTCTAATATTAATTTTTGATTCAAACTGAGTACCAATTCACAAAAATTTTACAAGAAATCTGCTTAATGCAAAAAATATTCGAATTTTAAATATTGAAAATGCTTACTTTTTCGAAATATTTTTCAACTCTTGAAATCGAATACGTATCTGTTCCCGAATCTTTTTTCCTATCAGAAAAGAACTGTTTTATTACATATAATGCTGTCTAGGTACTAAGTTAAGCATTTGGACACTGTTTCCTGATATTTTGGAGTTCAATATTTGCAACAAAATTATGTTAAAAGAGATGATGTAAGAAAAAAAAATCAAGGTTTGATTTTCTCCTATTAATTAAGCAAAATGTTTGTTTAAATGAGCAAGAAGCACGAATTTGAAGCCGGAGTTTCATTAAAAGTATTATTGGAGAACGTCTGAATCGAATTACAAGCATTTTGGGGAAATCCGAAGATATCGAAAAAAAATCATATTTTTTCGCCGCCGCTCCCCCCTTTGAAAATTTCGAAAAAATGATTTTTTTTTCAAAGTCATATTCTAGATGAACTGTGCTTCTAATATTAATTTTTGATTCAAACTGAGTACAAATTCATAAAAATTTTACAAGAAATCTGCTTAATGTAAAAAATATTCGAGTTTTAAATATTGAAAATGCTGACTTTTTTGAAATATTTTTCCACTCTTGAAATTGAATACGTATCTGTTCCCGAATCTTTTTTCCTATCAGAAAAGAACTGTTTTATTACATATAATGCTGTCTAGGTACTAAGTTAAGCATTTGGACACTGTTTCCTGATATTTTGGAGTTCAATATTTGCAACAAAATTATGTTAAAAGAGATGATGTAAGAAAAAAAAATCAAGGTTTGATTTTCTCCTATTAATTAAGCAAAATTTTTGTTTAAATGAGCAAGAAGCACGAATTTGAAGCCGGAGTTGCATTAAAAGTATTATTGGAGAACGTCTGAATCGAATTACAAGCATTTTGGGGAAATCCGAAGATATCGAAAAAAAATCATATTTTTTCGCCGCCGCTCCCCCCTTGGAAAATTTCGAAAAAAATGATTTTTTTTCAAAGTCGTATTCTAGATGAACTGTGCTTCTAATATTAATTTTTGATTCAAACTGAGTACAAATTCACAAAAATTTTACAAGAAATCTGCTTAATGCAAAAAATATTCGAATTTTAAATATTGAAAATGCTTACTTTTTCGAAATATTTTTCCACTCTTGAAATCGAATAAGTATCTGTTCCCGAATCTTTTTTTCTTATCAGAAAAGAACTGTTTTATTACATATAATGCTGTCTAGGTACTTAGTTTAGCATTACGACACTGTTTCCTGATATTTTGGAGTTCAATATTTGCAACAAAATTATGTTAAAAGAGATGATGTAAGAAAAAAAAATCAAGGTTTGATTTTCTCCTATTAATTAAGCTAAATGTTTGTTTAAATGAGCAAGAAGCACGAATTTGAAGCCGGAGTTTCATTAAAAGTATTATTGGAGAACGTCTGAATCGAATTACAAGCATTTTGGGGAAATCCGAAGATATCGAAAAAAAATCATATTTATTCGCCGCCGCTCCCCCCTTTGAAAATTTCGAAAATATGATTTTTTTTCAAAGTCATATTCTAGATGAACTGTGCTTCTAATATTAATTTTTGATTCAAACTGAGTACAAATTCACAAAAATTTTACAAGAAATCTGCTTAATGCAAAAAATATTCGAATTTTAAATATTGAAAATGCTTACTTTTTCGAAATATTTTTCACTCTTGAAATCGAATACGTATCTGTTCCCGAATCTTTTTTCCTATCAGAAAAGAACTGTTTTATTACATATAATGCTGTCTAGGTACTAAGTTAAGCATTTGGACACTGTTTCCTGATATTTTGGAGTTCAATATTTGCAACAAAATTATGTTAAAAGAGATGATGTAAGAAAAAAAAATCAAGGTTTGATTTTCTCCTATTAATTAAGCAAAATGTTTGTTTAAATGAGCAAGAAGCACGAATTTGAAGCCGGAGTTTCATTAAAAGTATTATTGGAGAACGTCTGAATCGAATTACAAGCATTTTGGGGAAATCCGAAGATATCGAAAAAAATCATATTTTTTCGCCGCCGCTCCCCCCTTGGAAAATTTCGAAAAAAATGATTTTTTTTCAAAGTCGTATTCTAGATGAACTGTGCTTCTAATATTAATTTTTGATTCAAACTGAGTACAAATTCACAAAAATTTTACAAGAAATCTGCTTAATGCAAAAAATATTCGAATTTTAAATATTGAAAATGCTTACTTTTTCGAAATATTTTTCCACTCTTGAAATCGAATACGTATCTGTTCCCGAATCTTTTTTTCTTACCAGAAAAGAACTGTTTTATTACATATAATGCTGTCTAGGTACTAAGTTAAGCATTTGGACACTGTTTCCTGATATTTTGGAGTTCAATATTTGCAACAAAATTATGTTAAAAGAGATGATGTAAGAAAAAAAAATCAAGGTTTGATTTTCTCCTATTAATTAAGCAAAATGTTTGTTAATGAGCAAGAAGCACGATTTTGAAGCCGAAGTTTCATTAGAAGTATTATTGGAGAACGTCTGAATCGAATTACAAGCATTTTGGGGAAATCCGAAGATATCGAAAAAAAATCATATTTTTTCGCCGCCGCTCCCCCCTTGGAAAATTTCGAAAAAATGATTTTTTTTCAAAGTCGTTTTCTAGATGAACTGTGCTTCTAATATTAATTTTTGATTCAAACTGAGTACAAATTCACAAAAATTTCACAAGGAAACTGCTTAATGCAAAAAATATTCGAATTTTAAATATTGAAAATGCTTAATTTTTCGAAATATTTTTCCACTCTTGAAATCGAATACATATCTGTTCCCGAATCTTTTTTCCTATCAGAAAAGAACTGTTTTATTACATATAATGCTGTCTAGGTACTAAGTTAAGCATTTGGACACTTTCCTGATATTTTGGAGTTCAATATTTGCAACAAAATTATGTTAAAAGAGATGATGTAAGAAATAAAATCAAGGTTTGATTTTCTCCTATTAATTAAGCAAAATGTTTGTTTAAATGAGCAAGAAGCACGAATTT
The DNA here is from genome assembly GCA_963555765.1 of Orthonevra nobilis. Lineage (NCBI taxonomy): Eukaryota > Metazoa > Arthropoda > Insecta > Diptera > Syrphidae > Orthonevra > Orthonevra nobilis. The sequence goes on from OY743227.1 coordinate 53,858,311, forward strand.
GAAGCCGGAGTTTCATTAAAAGTATTATTGGAGAACGTCTGAATCGAATTACAAGCATTTTGGGGAAATCCGAAGATATCGAAAAAAATCATATTTTTTCGCCGCCGCTCCCCCCTTGGAAAATTTCGAAAAAAATGATTTTTTTTCAAAGTCGTATTCTAGATGAACTGTGCTTCTAATATTAATTTTTGATTCAAACTGAGTACAAATTCTTTAAAATTTTACAAGAAATCTGCTTAATGCAAAAAATATTCGAATTTTAAATATAGAAAATGCTTACTTTTTCGAAATATTTTTCCACTCTTGAAATCGAATACGTATCTGTTCCCGAATCTTTTTTTCTTACCAGAAAAGAACTGTTTTATTACATATAATGCTGTCTAGGCACTAAGTTAAGCATTTGGACACTGTTTCCTGATATTTTGGAGTTCAATATTTGCAACAAAATAATGTAAAAAGAGATGATGTAAGAAAAAAAAATCAAGGTTTGATTTTCTCCTATTCATTAAGCGAAATGTTTCTTTAAATATGCAAGAAGCACGAATTTGAAGCCGAAGTTTCATTAAAAGTATTATTGGAGAACGTCTGAATCGAATTACAAGCATTTTGGGGAAATCCGAAGATATCGAAAAAAATCATATTTTTTCGCCGCCGCTCCCCCCTTGGAAAATTTCGAAAAAAATGATTTTTTTTCAAAGTCGTATTCTAGATGAACTGTGCTTCTAATATTAATTTTTGATTCAAACTGAGTACAAATTCACAAAAATTTTACAAGAAATCTGCTTAATGCAAAAAATATTCGAATTTTAAATATTGAAAATGCTTACTTTTTCGAAATATTTTTCCACTCTTGAAATCGAATACGTATCTGTTCCCGAATCTTTTTTTCTTACCAGAAAAGAACTGTTTTATTACATATAATGCTGTCTAGGTACTAAGTTAAGCATTTGGACACTGTTTCCTGATATTTTGGAGTTCAATATTTGCAACAAAATTATGTTAAAAGAGATGATGTAAGAAAAAAAAATCAAGGTTTGATTTTCTCCTATTAATTAAGCAAAATGTTTGTTAATGAGCAAGAAGCACGATTTTGAAGCCGAAGTTTCATTAGAAGTATTATTGGAGAACGTCTGAATCGAATTACAAGCATTTTGGGGAAATCCGAAGATATCGAAAAAAAATCATATTTTTTCGCCGCCGCTCCCCCCTTGGAAAATTTCGAAAAAATGATTTTTTTTCAAAGTCGTTTTCTAGATGAACTGTGCTTCTAATATTAATTTTTGATTCAAACTGAGTACAAATTCACAAAAATTTCACAAGGAAACTGCTTAATGCAAAAAATATTCGAATTTTAAATATTGAAAATGCTTAATTTTTCGAAATATTTTTCCACTCTTGAAATCGAATACATATCTGTTCCCGAATCTTTTTTCCTATCAGAAAAGAACTGTTTTATAACATATAATGCTGTCTAGGTACTAAGTTAAGCATTTGGACACTTTCCTGATATTTTGGAGTTCAATATTTGCAACAAAATTATGTTAAAAGAGATGATGTAAGAAAAAAAAATCAAGGTTTGATTTTCTCCTATTAATTAAGCAAAATGTTTGTTTAAATGAGCAAGAAGCACGAATTTGAAGCCGGAGTTTCATTAAAAGTATTATTGGAGAACGTCTGAATCGAATTACAAGCATTTTGGGGAAATCCGAAGATATCGAAAAAAATCATATTTTTTCGCCGCCGCTCCCCCCTTGGAAAATTTCGAAAAAAATGATTTTTTTTCAAAGTCGTATTCTAGATGAACTGTGCTTCTAATATTAATTTTTGATTCAAACTGAGTACAAATTCACAAAAATTTTACAAGAAATCTGCTTAATGCAAAAAATATTCGAATTTTAAATATTGAAAATGCTTACTTTTTCGAAATATTTTTCCACTCTTGAAATCGAATACGTATCTGTTCCCGAATCTTTTTTTCTTACCAGAAAAGAACTGTTTTATTACATATAATGCTGTCTAGGTACTAAGTTAAGCATTTGGACACTGTTTCCTGATATTTTGGAGTTCAATATTTGCAACAAAATTATGTTAAAAGAGATGATGTAAGAAAAAAAAATCAAGGTTTGATTTTCTCCTATTAATTAAGCAAAATGTTTGTTAATGAGCAAGAAGCACGATTTTGAAGCCGAAGTTTCATTAAAAGTATTATTGGAGAACGTCTGAATCGAATTACAAGTATTTTGGGGAAATCCGAAGATATCGAAAAAAAATCATATTTTTTCGCCGCCGCTCCCCCCTTGGAAAATTTCGAAAAAATGATTTTTTTTCAAAGTCGTTTTCTAGATGAACTGTGCTTCTAATATTAATTTTTGATTCAAACTGAGTACAAATTCACAAAAATTTCACAAGGAAACTGCTTAATGCAAAAAATATTCGAATTTTAAATATTGAAAATGCTTAATTTTTCGAAATATTTTTCCACTCTTGAAATCGAATACGTATCTGTTCCCGAATCTTTTTTCCTATCAGAAAAGAACTGTTTTATTACATATAATGCTGTCTAGGTACTAAGTTAAGCATTTGGACACTTTCCTGATATTTTGGAGTTCAATATTTGCAACAAAATTATGTTAAAAGAGATGATGTAAGAAATAAAATCAAGGTTTGATTTTCTCCTATTAATTAAGCAAAATGTTTGTTTAAATGAGCAAGAAGCACGAATTTGAAGCCGGAGTTTCATTAAAAGTATTATTGGAGAACGTCTGAATCGAATTACAAGCATTTTGGGGAAATCCGAAGATATCGAAAAAAATCATATTTTTTCGCCGCCGCTCCCCCCTTGGAAAATTTCGAAAAAATGATTTTTTTTCAAAGTCGTATTCTAGATGAACTGTGCTTCTAATATTAATTTTTGATTCAAACTGAGTACAAATTCACAAAAATTTTACAAGAAATCTGCTTAATGCAAAAAATATTCGAATTTTAAATATTAAAAATACTTACTTTTTCGAAATATTTTTCCACTCTTGAAATCGAATACGTATCTGTTCCCGAATCTTTTTTTCTTACCAGAAAATAACTGTTTTATTACATATAATGATGTCTAGGTGCTAAGTTAAGCATTTGGACACTGTTTCCTGATACTTTGGAGTTCAATATTTGCAACAAAATTATGTTAAAAGAGATGATGTAAGAAAAAAAAATCAAGGTTTGATTTCTCCTATTAATTAAGCAAAATGTTTGTTTAAATGAGCAAGAAGCACGAATTTGAAGCCGGAGTTTTATTAAAAGTATTATTGGAGAACGTCTGAATCGAATTACAAGCATTTTGGGGAAATCCGAAGATATCGAAAAAAATCATATTTTTTCGCCGCCGCTACCCCCTTGGAAAATTTCGAAAAAATGATTTTTTTCCAAAGTCATATTTTAGATGAACTGTGCTTCTAATATTAATTTTTGATTCAAACTGAATACAAATTCACAAAAATTTTACAAGAAATCTGCTTAATGCAAAAAATATTCGAATTTTAAATATTGAAAATGCTTACTTTTTCGAAATATTTTTCCACTCTTGAAATCGAATACGTATCTGTTCCCGAATCTTTTTTCCTATCAGAAAAGAACTGTTTTATTACATATAATGCTGTCTAGGTACTAAGTTAAGCATTTGGACACTTTCCTGATATTTTGGAGTTCAATATTTGCAACAAAATTATGTTAAAAGAGATGATGTAAGAAATAAAATCAAGGTTTGATTTTCTCCTATTAATTAAGCAAAATGTTTGTTTAAATGAGCAAGAAGCACGAATTTGAAGCCGGAGTTTCATTAAAAGTATTATTGGAGAACGTCTGAATCGAATTACAAGCATTTTGGGGAAATCCGAAGATATCGAAAAAAATCATATTTTTTCGCCGCCGCTCCCCCCTTGGAAAATTTCGAAAAAAATGATTTTTTTTCAAAGTCGTATTCTAGATGAACTGTGCTTCTAATATTAATTTTTGATTCAAACTGAGTACAAATTCACTAAAATTTTACAAGAAATCTGCTTAATGCAAAAAATATTCGAATTTTAAATATAGAAAATGCTTACTTTTTCGAAATATTTTTCCACTCTTGAAATCGAATACGTATCTGTTCCCGAATCTTTTTTTCTTACCAGAAAAGAACTGTTTTATTACATATAATGCTGTCTAGGTACTAAGTTAAGCATTTGGACACTGTTTCCTGATATTTTGGAGTTCAATATTTGCAACAAAATTATGTTAAAAGAGATGATGTAAGAAAAAAAAATCAAGGTTTGATTTTCTCCTATTAATTAAGCAAAATGTTTGTTAATGAGCAAGAAGCACGATTTTGAAGCCGAAGTTTCATTAGAAGTATTATTGGAGAACGTCTGAATCGAATTACAAGCATTTTGGGGAAATCCGAAGATATCGAAAAAAAATCATATTTTTTCGCCGCCGCTCCCCCCTTGGAAAATTTCGAAAAAATGATTTTTTTTCAAAGTCGTTTTCTAGATGAACTGTGCTTCTAATATTAATTTTTGATTCAAACTGAGTACAAATTCACAAAAATTTCACAAGGAAACTGCTTAATGCAAAAAATATTCGAATTTTAAATATTGAAAATGCTTAATTTTTCGAAATATTTTTCCACTCTTGAAATCGAATACATATCTGTTCCCGAATCTTTTTTCCTATCAGAAAAGAACTGTTTTATTACATATAATGCTGTCTAGGTACTAAGTTAAGCATTTGGACACTTTCCTGATATTTTGGAGTTCAATATTTGCAACAAAATTATGTTAAAAGAGATGATGTAAGAAAAAAAAATCAAGGTTTGATTTTCTCCTATTAATTAAGCAAAATGTTTTTTTAAATGAGCAAGAAGCACGAATTTGAAGCCGGAGTTTCATTAAAAGTATTATTGGAGAACGTCTGAATCGAATAACAAGCATTTTGGGGAAATCCGAAGATATCGAAAAAAAATCATATTTTTTCGCCGCCGCTCCCCCTTTGAAAATTTCGAAAAAATGATTTTTTTTCAAAGTCATATTCTAGATGAACTGTGCTTCTAATATTAATTTTTGATTCAAACTGAGTACAAATTCACAAAAATTTTACAAGAAATCTGCTTAATGCAAAAAATATTCGAATTTTAAATTTAGAAAATTCTTACTTTTTCGAAATATTTTTCCACTCTTGGAATCGAATACGTATCTGTTCACGAATCTTTTTTTCTTACCAGAAAAGAACTGTTTTATTACATATAATGCTGTCTAGGTACTAAGTTAAGCATTTGGACACTGTTTCCTGATATTTTGGAGTTCAATATTTGCAACAAAATTATGTTAAAAGAGATGATGTAAGAAAAAAAAATCAAGGTTTGATTTTCTCCTATTAATTAAGCAAAATGTTTGTTAATGAGCAAGAAGCACGATTTTGAAGCCGAAGTTTCATTAAAAGTATTATTGGAGAACGTCTGAATCGAATTACAAGTATTTTGGGGAAATCCGAAGATATCGAAAAAAAATCATATTTTTTCGCCGCCGCTCCCCCCTTGGAAAATTTCGAAAAAATGATTTTTTTTCAAAGTCGTTTTCTAGATGAACTGTGCTTCTAATATTAATTTTTGATTCAAACTGAGTACAAATTCACAAAAATTTCACAAGGAAACTGCTTAATGCAAAAAATATTCGAATTTTAAATATTGAAAATGCTTAATTTTTCGAAATATTTTTCCACTCTTGAAATCGAATACGTATCTGTTCCCGAATCTTTTTTCCTATCAGAAAAGAACTGTTTTATTACATATAATGCTGTCTAGGTACTAAGTTAAGCATTTGGACACTGTTTCCTGATATTTTGGAGTTCAATATTTGCAACAAAATTATGTTAAAAGAGATGATGTAAGAAATAAAATCAAGGTTTGATTTTCTCCTATTAATTAAGCAAAATGTTTGTTTAAATGAGCAAGAAGCACGAATTTGAAGCCGGAGTTTCATTAAAAGTATTATTGGAGAACGTCTGAATCGAATTACAAGCATTTTGGGGAAATCCGAAGATATCGAAAAAAAATCATATTTTTTCGCCGCCGCTCCCCCCTTGGAAAATTTCGAAAAAATGATTTTTTTTCAAAGTCGTATTCTAGATGAACTGTGCTTCTAATATTAATTTTTGATTCAAACTGAGTACAAATTCACAAAAATTTTACAAGAAATCTGCTTAATGCAAAAAATATTCGAATTTTAAATATTAAAAATACTTACTTTTTCGAAATATTTTTCCACTCTTGAAATCGAATACGTATCTGTTCCCGAATCTTTTTTTCTTACCAGAAAATAACTGTTTTATTACATATAATGATGTCTAGGTGCTAAGTTAAGCATTTGGACACTGTTTCCTGATACTTTGGAGTTCAATATTTGCAACAAAATTATGTTAAAAGAGATGATGTAAGAAAAAAAAATCAAGGTTTGATTTCTCCTATTAATTAAGCAAAATGTTTGTTTAAATGAGCAAGAAGCACGAATTTGAAGCCGGAGTTTTATTAAAAGTATTATTGGAGAACGTCTGAATCGAATTACAAGCATTTTGGGGAAATCCGAAGATATCGAAAAAAATCATATTTTTTCGCCGCCGCTACCCCCTTGGAAAATTTCGAAAAAATGATTTTTTTCCAAAGTCATATTTTAGATGAACTGTGCTTCTAATATTAATTTTTGATTCAAACTGAATACAAATTCACAAAAATTTTACAAGAAATCTGCTTAATGCAAAAAATATTCGAATTTTAAATATTGAAAATGCTTACTTTTTCGAAATATTTTTCCACTCTTGAAATCGAATACGTATCTGTTCCCGAATCTTTTTTTCTTCCCAGAAAAGAACTGTTTTATTACATATAATGCTGTCTAGGTACTAAGTTAAGCATTTGGACACTGTTTCCTGATATTTTGGAGTTCAAAGTTATGTTAAAAGAGATGATGTAAGAAAAAAAAATCAAGGTTTGATTTTCTCCTATTAATTAAGCAAAATGTTTGTTTAAATGAGCAAGAAGCACGAATTTGAAGCCGGAGTTTCATTAAAAGTATTATTGGAGAACGTCTGTATCGAATTACAAGCATTTTGGGGAAATCCGAAGATATCGAAAAAAAATCATATTTTTTCGCCGCCGCTCCCCCCTTGGAAAATTTCGAAAAAATGATTTCTTTTCAAAGTCGTATTCTAGATGAACTGTGCTTCTAATATTAATTTTTGATTCAAACTGAGTACAAATTCACAAAAATTTTACAAGAAAACTGCTTAATGCAAAAAATATTCGAATTTTAAATATAGAAAATGCTTACTTTTTCGAAATATTTTTCCACTCTTGAAATCGAATACGTATCTGTTCCCGAATCTTTTTTTCTTACCAGAAAAGAACTGTTTTATTACATATAATGCTGTCTAGGTACTAAGTTAAGCATTTGGACACTGTTTCCTGAACTTTTGGAGTTCAATATTTGCAACAAAATTATGTTAAAAGAGATGGTGTAAGAAAAAAAAATCAAGGTTTGATTTTCTCCTATTAATTAAGCGAAATGTTTGTTTAAATGAGCAAGAAGCACGATTTTGAAGCCGGAGTTGCATGAAAAGTATTATTGGAGAACGTCTGAATCGAATTACAAGCATTTTGGGGAAATCCGAAGATACTTTTTACTTTTTCGAAATATTTTTCCACTCTTGAAATCGAATACGTATCTGTTCCCGAATCTTTTTTTTTACCAGAAAAGAACTGTTTTATTACATATAATGCTGTCTAGGTACTAAGTTAAGCATTTGGACACTGTTTCCTGATATTTTGGAGTTCAATATTTGCAACAAAATTATGTTAAAAGAGATGATGTAAGAAAAAAAAATCAAGGTTTGATTTTCTCCTATTAATTAAGCGAAATGTTTTTTAAATGAGCAAGAAGCACGAATTTGAAGCCGGAGTTTCTTTAAAAGTATTATTGGAGAACGTCTGAATCGAATTACAAGCATTTTGGGGAAATCCGAAGATACTTTTTACTTTTTCGAAATATTTTTCCACTCTTGAAATCGAATACGTATCTGTCCCCGAATCTTTTTTCCTACCAGAAAAGAACTGTTTTATTACATATAATGCTGTCTAGGTACTAAGTTAAGCATTTGGACACTGTTTCCTGAACTTTTGGAGTTCAATATTTGCAACAAAATTGTGTTAAAAGAGATGGTGTAAGAAAAAAAAAATCAAGGTTTGATTTTCTCCTATTAATTAAGCAAAATGTTTGTTTAAATGAGCAAGAAGCACGAATTTGAAGCCGGAGTTTCATTAAAAGTATTATTGGAGAACGTCTGAATCGAATTACAAGCATTTTGGGGAAATCCGAAGATATCGAAAAAAAATCATATTTTTTCGCCGCCGCTCCCCCCTTGGAAAATTTCGAAAAAATGATTTTTTTTCAAAGTCGTATTCTAGATGAACTGTGCTTCTTATATTAATTTTTGATTCAAACTGAGTACAAATTCACAAAAATTTTACAAGAAATCTGCTTAATGCAAAAAATATTCGAATTTTAAATATTGAAAATGCTTACTTTTTCGAAATATTTTTCCACTCTTGAAATCGAATAAGTATCTGTTCCCGAATCTTTTTTCCTATCAGAAAAGAACTGTTTTATTACATATAATGCTGTCTAGGTACTAAGTTAAGCATTTGGACACTGTTTCCTGATATTTTGGAGTTCAATATTTGCAACAAAATTATGTTAAAAGAGATGATGTAAGAAAAAAAAATCAAGGTTTGATTTTCTCCTATTAATTAAGCGAAATAATCTTTTAAACGAGCAAGAAGCACGATTTTGAAGCCGGAGTTTCATTAAAAGTATTATTGGAGAACGTCTGAATCGAATTACAAGCATTTTGGGGAAATCCGAAGATATCGAAAAAAAATCATATTTTTTCGCCGCCGCTCCCCCCTTGGAAAATTTCGAAAAAATGATTTTTTTTCAAAGTCGTATTCTAGATGAACTGTGCTTCTGATATTAATTTTTGATTCAAACTGAGTACAAATTCACAAAAATTTTACAAGAAATCTGCTTAATGCAAAAAATATTCGAATTTTAAATATTGAAAATGCTTACTTTTTCCAAATATTTTTCCACTCTTGAAATCGAATACGTATCTGTTCCCGAATCTTTTTTTCTTACCAGAAAAGAACTGTTTTATTACATATAATGCTGTCTAGGTACTAAGTTAAGCATTTGGACACTGTTTCCTGATATTTTGGAGTTCAATATTTGCAACAAAATTATGTTAAAAGAGATGATGTAAGAAAAAAAAATCAAGGTTTGATTTTCTCCTATTAATTAAGCAAAATGTTTGTTTAAATGAGCAAGAAGCACGAATTTGAAGCCGGAGTTTCATTAAAAGTATTATTGGAGAACGTCTGAATCGAATTACAAGCATTTTGGGGGAATCCGAAGATATCGAAAAAAAATCATATTTTTTTGCCGCCGCTCCCCCATTGGAAAATTTCGAAAAAATGATTTTTTTTCAAAGTCGTATTCTAGATGAACTGTGCTTCTAATATTAATTTTTGATTCAAACTGAGTACAAATTCACAAAAATTTTACAAGAAATCTGCTTAATGCAACAAATATTCGAATTTTAAATATTCAAAATGCTTACTTTTTCGAAATATTTTTCCACTCTTGAAATCGAATACGTATCTGTTCCCGAATCTTTTTTTCTTACCAGAAAAGAACTGTTTTAACTGTTTTTTCTCCTATTAATTAAGCGAAATGTTTGTTTAAATGAGCAAGAAGCACGAATTTGAAGCCGGAGTTTCATTAAAAGTATTATTGGAGAACGTCTGAATCGAATTACAAGCATTTTGGGGAAATCCGAAGATATCGAAAAAAAATCATATTTTTTCGCCGCCGCTCCCCCCTTTGAAAATTTCGAAAAAATGATTTTTTTTTCAAAGTCATATTCTAGATGAACTGTGCTTCTAATATTAATTTTTGATTCAAACTGAGTACAAATTCACAAAAATTTTACAAGAAATCTGCTTAATGCAAAAAATATTCGAATTTTAAATATTGAAAATGCTTACTTTTTCGAAATATTTTTCCACTCTTGAAATCGAATACGTATCTGTTCCCGAATCTTTTTTTCTTACCAGAAAAGAACTGTTTTATTACATATAATGCTGTCTAGGTACTAAGTTAAGCATTTGGACACTGTTTCCTGATATTTTGGAGTTCAATATTTGCAACAAAATTATGTTAAAAGAGATGATGTAAGAAAAAAAAATCAAGGTTTGATTTTCTCCTATTAATTAAGCGAAATGTTTGTTTAAATGAGCAAGAAGCACGATTTTGAAGCCGAAGTTTCATTAAAAGTATTATTGGAGAACGTCTGAATCGAATTACAAGCATTTTGGGGAAATCCGAAGATATCGAAAAAAAATCATATTTTTTCGCCGCCGCTCCCCCCTTTGAAAATTTCGAAAAAATGGTTTTTTTTCAAAGTCATATTCTAGATGAACTGTGCTTCTAATATTAATTTTTGATTCAAACTGAGTACAAATTCACAAAAATTTTACAAGAAATCTGCTTAATGCAAAAAATATTCGAATTTTAAATATAGAAAATGCTTACTTTTTCGAAATATTTTTCCACTCTTGAAATCGAATACGTATCTGTTCCCGAATCTTTTTTCCTACCAGAAAAGAACTGATTTATTACATATAATGCTGTCTAGGTACTAAGTTAAGCATTTGGACACTGTTTCCTGATATTTTGGAGTTCAATATTTGCAACAAAATTATGTTAAAAGAGATGATGTAAGAAAAAAAAATCAAGGTTTGATTTTCTCCTATTAATTAAGCAAAATGTTTGTTTAAATGAGCAAGAAGCACGAATTTGAAGCCGGAGTTTCATTAAAAGTATTATTGGAGAACGTCTGAATCGAATTACAAGCATTTTGGGGAAATCCGAAGATATCGAAAAAAAATCATATTTTTTCGCCGCCGCTCCCCCCTTGGAAAATTTCGAAAAAATGATTTTTTTTCAAAGTCATATTCTAGATGAACTGTGCTTCTAATATTAATTTTTGATTCAAACTGAAAACAAATTCACAAAAATTTTACAAGAAATCTGCTTAATGCAAGAACTATTCGAATTTTAAATATAGAAAATGCTTACTTTTTCGAAATATTTTTCCACTCTTGAAATCGAATACGTATCTGTTCCCGAATCTTTTTTTCTTACCAGAAAAGAACTGTTTTATTACATATAATGCTGTCTAGGTACTAAGTTAAGCATTTGGACACTGTTTCCTGATATTTTGGAGTTCAATATTTGCAACAAAATTATGTTAAAAGAGATGATGTAAGGAAAAAAAATCAAGGTTTGATTTTCTCCTATTAATTAAGCAAAATGTTTCTTTAAATATGCAAGAAGCACGAATTTGAAGCCGAAGTTTCATTAAAAGTATTATTGGAGAACGTCTGAATCGAATTACAAGCATTTTGGGGAAATCCGAAGATATCGAAAAAAAATCATATTTTTTCGCCGCCGCTCCCCCCTTGGAAAATTTCGAAAAAATGATTTTTTTTCAAAGTCGTATTCTAGATGAACTGTGCTTCTAATATTAATTTTTGATTCAAACTGAGTACAAATTCACTAAAATTTTACAAGAAATCTGCTTAATGCAAAAAATATTCGAATTTTAAATATAGAAAATGCTAACTTTTTCGAAATATTTTTCCACTCTTGAAATCGAATACGTATCTGTTCCCGAATCTTTTTTTCTTACCAGAAAAGAACTGTTTTATTACATATAATGCTGTCTAGGTACTAAGTTAAGCATTTGGACACTGTTTCCTGATATTTTGGAGTTCAATATTTGCAACAAAATTATGTAAAAAGAGATGATGTAAGAAAAAAAAAATCAAGGTTTGATTTTCTCCTATTAATTAAGCGAAATGTTTCTTTAAATATGCAAGAAGCACGAATTTGAAGCCGAAGTTTCATTAAAAGTATTATTGGAGAACGTCTGAATCGAATTACAAGCATTTTGGGGAAATCCGAAGATATCGAAAAAAAATCATATTTTTTCGCCGCCGCTCCCCCCTTGGAAAATTTCGAAAAAATGATTTTTTTTCAAAGTCGTATTCTAGATGAACTGTGCTTCTAATATTAATTTTTGATTCAAACTGAGTACAAATTCACAAAAATTTTACAAGAAATCTGCTTAATGCAAAAAATATTCGAATTTTAAATATTGAAAATGCTTACTTTTTCGAAATATTTTTCCACTCTTGAAATCGAATACGTATCTGTTCCCGAATCTTTTTTCCTATCAGAAAAGAACTGTTTTATTACATATAATGCTGTCTAGGTACTAAGTTAAGCATTTGGACACTGTTTCCTGATATTTTGGAGTTCAATATTTGCAACAAAATTATGTTAAAAGAGATGATGTAAGAAAAAAAAATCAAGGTTTGATTTTCTCCTATTAATTAAGCGAAATGTTTGTTTAAATGAGCAAGAAGCACGATTTTGAAGCCGAAGTTTCATTAAAAGTATTATTGGAGAACGTCTGAATCGAATTACAAGCATTTTGGGGAAATCCGAAGATATCGAAAAAAAATCATATTTTTTCGCCGCCGCTCCCCCCTTTGAAAATTTCGAAAAAATGGTTTTTTTTCAAAGTCATATTCTAGATGAACTGTGCTTCTAATATTAATTTTTGATTCAAACTGAGTACAAATTCACAAAAATTTTACAAGAAATCTGCTTAATGCAAAAAATATTCGAATTTTAAATATAGAAAATGCTAACTTTTTCGAAATATTTTTCCACTCTTGAAATCGAATACGTATCTGTTCCCGAATCTTTTTTTCTTACCAGAAAAGAACTGATTTATTACATATAATGCTGTCTAGATACTAAGTTAAGCATTTGGACACTGTTTCCTGATATTTTGGAGTTCAAAGTTATGTTAAAAGAGATGATGTAAGAAAAAAAAATCAAGGTTTGATTTTCTCCTATTAATTAAGCAAAATGTTTGTTTAAATGAGCAAGAAGCACGAATTTGAAGCCGGAGTTTCATTAAAAGTATTATTGGAGAACGTCTGAATCGAATTACAAGCATTTGGGGGAAATCCGAAGATATCGAAAAAAAAATCATATTTTTTCGCCGCCGCTCCCCCCTTGGAAAATTTCGAAAAAATGATTTTTTTTCAAAGTCGTATTCTAGATGAACTGTGCTTCTAATATTAATTTTTGATTCAAACTGAGTACAAATTCACTAAAATTTTACAAGAAATCTGCTTAATGCAAAAAATATTCGAATTTTAAATATAGAAAATGCTTACTTTTTCGAAATATTTTTCCACTCTTGAAATCGAATACGTATCTGTTCCCGAATCTTTTTTTCTTACCAGAAAAGAACTGTTTTATTACATATAATGCTGTCTAGGTACTAAGTTAAGCATTTGGACACTGTTTCCTGATATTTTGGAGTTCAATATTTGCAACAAAATAATGTAAAAAGAGATGATGTAAGAAAAAAAAATCAAGGTTTGATTTTCTCCTATTCATTAAGCGAAATGTTTCTTTAAATATGCAAGAAGCACGAATTTGAAGCCGAAGTTTCATTAAAAGTATTATTGGAGAACGTCTGAATCGAATTACAAGCATTTTGGGGAAATCCGAAGATATCGAAAAAAAATCATATTTTTTCGCCGCCGCTCCCCCCTTGGAAAATTTCGAAAAAATGATTTTTTTTCAAAGTCGTATTCTAGATGAACTGTGCTTCTAATATTAATTTTTGATTCAAACTGAGTACAAATTCACAAAAATTTTACAAGAAATCTGCTTAATGCAAAAAATATTCGAATTTTAAATATTGAAAATGCTTACTTTTTCGAAATATTTTTCCACTCTTGAAATCGAATACGTATCTGTTCCCGAATCTTTTTTTCTTACCAGAAAAGAACTGTTTTAACTGTTTTTTCTCCTATTAATTAAGCGAAATGTTTGTTTAAATGAGCAAGAAGCACGAATTTGAAGCCGGAGTTTCATTAAAAGTATTATTGGAGAACGTCTGAATCGAATTACAAGCATTTTGGGGAAATCCGAAGATATCGAAAAAAAATCATATTTTTTCGCCGCCGCTCCCCCCTTTGAAAATTTCGAAAAAATGATTTTTTTTTCAAAGTCATATTCTAGATGAACTGTGCTTCTAATATTAATTTTTGATTCAAACTGAGTACAAATTCACAAAAATTTTACAAGAAATCTGCTTAATGCAAGAACTATTCGAATTTTAAATATAGAAAATGCTTACTTTTTCGAAATATTTTTCCACTCTTGAAATCGAATACGTATCTGTTCCCGAATCTTTTTTTCTTACCAGAAAAGAACTGTTTTATTACATATAATGCTGTCTAGGTACTAAGTTAAGCATTTGGACACTGTTTCCTGATATTTTGGAGTTCAATATTTGCAACAAAATTATGTTAAAAGAGATGATGTAAGGAAAAAAAATCAAGGTTTGATTTTCTCCTATTAATTAAGCAAAATGTTTCTTTAAATATGCAAGAAGCACGAATTTGAAGCCGAAGTTTCATTAAAAGTATTATTGGAGAACGTCTGAATCGAATTACAAGCATTTTGGGGAAATCCGAAGATATCGAAAAAAAATCATATTTTTTCGCCGCCGCTCCCCCCTTGGAAAATTTCGAAAAAATGATTTTTTTTCAAAGTCGTATTCTAGATGAACTGTGCTTCTAATATTAATTTTTGATTCAAACTGAGTACAAATTCACTAAAATTTTACAAGAAATCTGCTTAATGCAAAAAATATTCGAATTTTAAATATAGAAAATGCTAACTTTTTCGAAATATTTTTCCACTCTTGAAATCGAATACGTATCTGTTCCCGAATCTTTTTTCCTATCAGAAAAGAACTGTTTTATTACATATAATGCTGTCTAGGTACTAAGTTAAGCATTTGGACACTGTTTCCTGATATTTTGGAGTTCAATATTTGCAACAAAATTATGTTAAAAGAGATGATGTAAGGAAAAAAAATCAAGGTTTGATTTTCT
This sequence comes from Orthonevra nobilis, assembly GCA_963555765.1. Taxonomy (NCBI): domain Eukaryota; kingdom Metazoa; phylum Arthropoda; class Insecta; order Diptera; family Syrphidae; genus Orthonevra; species Orthonevra nobilis. Next base: position 53,873,438 of record OY743227.1, read on the forward strand.
CCTATTAATTAAGCAAAATGTTTGTTTAAATGAGCAAGAAGCACGAATTTGAAGCCGAAGTTTCATTAAAAGTATTATTGGAGAACGTCTGAATCGAATTACAAGCATTTTGGGGAAATCCGAAGATATCGAAAAAAAATCATATTTTTTCGCCGCCGCTCCCCCCTTGGAAAATTTCGAAAAAATGATTTTTTTTCAAAGTCGTATTCTAGATGAACTGTGCTTCTAATATTAATTTTTGATTCAAACTGAGTACAAATTCACAAAAATTTTACAAGAAATCTGCTTAATGCAAAAAATATTCGAATTTTAAATATAGAAAATGCTTACTTTTTCGAAATATTTTTCCACTCTTGAAATCGAATACGTATCTGTTCCCGAATCTTTTTTTCTTACCAGAAAAGAACTGATTTATTACATATAATGCTGTCTAGATACTAAGTTAAGCATTTGGACACTGTTTCCTGATATTTTGGAGTTCAAAGTTATGTTAAAAGAGATGATGTAAGAAAAAAAAATCAAGGTTTGATTTTCTCCTATTAATTAAGCAAAATGTTTGTTTAAATGAGCAAGAAGCACGAATTTGAAGCCGGAGTTTCATTAAAAGTATTATTGGAGAACGTCTGAATCGAATTACAAGCATTTGGGGGAAATCCGAAGATATCGAAAAAAAATCATATTTTTTCGCCGCCGCTCCCCCCTTGGAAAATTTCGAAAAAATGATTTTTTTTCAAAGTCGTATTCTAGATGAACTGTGCTTCTAATATTAATTTTTGATTCAAACTGAGTACAAATTCACAAAAATTTTACAAGAAATCTGCTTAATGCAAAAAATATTCGAATTTTAAATATTGAAAATGCTTACTTTTTCGAAATATTTTACCACTCTTGAAATCGAATAAGTATCTGTTCCCGAATCTTTTTTTCTTACCAGAAAAGAACTGTTTTATTACATATAATGCTGTCTAGGTACTAAGTTAAGCATTTGGACACTGTTTCCTGATATTTTGGAGTTCAATATTTGCAACAAAATTATGTTAAAAGAGATGATGTAAGAAAAAAAAATCAAGGTTTGATTTTCTCCTATTAATTAAGCAAAATGTTTGTTTAAATGAGCAAGAAGCACAATTTTGAAGCCGAAGTTTCATTAAATGTATTATTGGAGAACGTCTGAATCGAATTACAAGCATTTTGGGGAAATCCGAAGATATCGAAAAAAAATCATATTTTTTCGTCGCCGCTCCCCCCTTGGAAAATTTCGAAAAAATGATTTTTTTTCAAAGACATATTCTAGATGAACTGTGCTTCTAATATTAATTTTTGATTCAAACTGAGTACAAATTCACAAAAATTTTACAAGAAATCTGCTTAATACAAAAAATATCCGAATTTTAAATATTGAAAATGCTTACTTTTTCGAAATATTTTTCCACTCTTGAAATCGAATACGTATCTGTTCCCGAATCTTTTTTTCTTACCAGAAAAGAACTGATTTATAACATATAATGCTGTCTAGGTACTAAGTTAAGCATTTGGTCACTGTTTCCTGATATTTTGGAGTTCAATATTTGCAACAAAATTATGTTAAAAGAGATGATGTAAGAAAAAAAAATCAAGGTTTGATTTTCTCCTATTAATTAAGCAAAATGTTTCTTTAAATATGCAAGAAGCACGAATTTGAAGCCGAAGTTTCATTAAAAGTATTATTGGAGAACGTCTGAATCGAATTACAAGCATTTTGGGGAAATCCGAAGATATCGAAAAAAAATCATATTTTTTCGCTGCCGCTCCCCCCTTGGAAAATTTCGAAAAAATGATTTTTTTTCAAAGTCGTATTCTAGATGAACTGTGCTTCTAATATTAATTTTTGATTCAAACTGAGTACAAATTCACTAAAATTTTACAAGAAATCTGCTTAATGCAAAAAATATTCGAATTTTAAATATAGAAAATGCTAACTTTTTCGAAATATTTTTCCACTCTTGAAATCGAATACGTATCTGTTCCCGAATCTTTTTTTCTTACCAGAAAAGAACTGTTTTATTACATATAATGCTGTCTAGGTACTAAGTTATGCATTTGGACACTGTTTCCGGATATTTTGGAGTTCAATATTTGCAACAAAATTATGTTAAAAGAGATGATGTAAGAAAAAAAAATCAAGGTTTGATTTTCTCCTATTAATTAAGCAAAATGTTTGTTTAAATGAGCAAGAAGCACGAATTTGAAGCCGGAGTTTCATTAAAAGTATTATTGGAGAACGTCTGAATCGAATTACAAGCATTTTGGGGAAATCCGAAGATATCGAAAAAAAATCATATTTTTTCGCCGCCGCTCCCCCCTTTGAAAATTTCGAAAAAATGATTTTTTTTTCAAAGTCATATTCTAAATGAACTGTGCTTCTAATATTAATTTATTAATTTTTGATTCAAACTGAGTACAAATTCATAAAAATTTTACAAGAAATCTGCTTAATGTAAAAAATATTCGAGTTTTAAATATTGAAAATGCTAATTTTTTTGAAATATTTTTCCACTCTTGAAATTGAATACGTATCTGTTCCCGAATCTTTTTTCCTATCAGAAAAAAACTGTTTTATTACATATAATGCTGTCTAGGTACTAAGTTAAGCATTTGGACACTGTTTCCTGATATTTTGGAGTTCAATATTTGCAACAAAATTATGTTAAAAGAGATGATGTAAGAAAAAAAAATCAATTTTTGATTTTCTCCTATTAATTAAGCAAAATGTTTGTTTAAATGAGCAAGAAGCACGAATTTGAAGCCGGAGTTTCATTAAAAGTATTATTGGAGAACTGCTGAATCGAATTACAAGCATTTTGGGGAAATCCGAAGATATCGAAAAAGAATCATATTTTTTCGCCGCCGCTTCCCCCTTGGAAAATTTCGAAAAAATGATTTTTTTTCAAAGTCGTATTCTAGATGAACTGTGCTTCTAATATTAATTTTTGATTCAAACTGAGTACAAATTCACAAAAATTTTACAAGAAAACTGCTTAATGCTAAAAATATTCGAATTTTAAATATTGAAAATGCTTACTTTTTCGAAATATTTTTCCACTCTTGAAATCGAATACGTATATGTTCCCGAATCTTTTTTCCTACCAGAAAAGAACTGATTTATTACATATAATGCTGTCTAGGTACTAAGTTAAGCATTTGGACACTGTTTCCTGATATTTTGGGATTCAATATTTGCAACAAAATTATGTAAAAAGGGATGCCTGCGTTTCATTTAAAATATTATTGGAGAACGTCAGAATCGAATTATAAGCATTTTGGAGAAATCGACAGGTATCGAAAAAAAAATCCAATTTTTTCGCCCCTTTGAAAATTTCGAAAAAATTCGTTACCATCACATAAGCTTTGATAAACAAAATTCGTCTTCTTGTGTTCACTCCGCAATCTGGACTCCATTAAGTCCTTGAAAAGACTCTATCTCTGATTGTTTGTACCCGTTGTGAGATCCTTTTACCTAAATCGCTAGGGTCATCTATTTAAATGTTTTACAGCTTACTAATTTTTTTTAAAGGCGAAAAGATTACATAACAAATTTAAAATCGCCACTTCACTTGTTTTGCTATACACCTTTTTGCAAGTTTCAAAAATGATTAATCTAGTTCCGAATTGAGATTTTCAAATGGATATGAATATTTTACTCAATGATCCGAGCAAATTTATTATACATCAATATTTTCGTAACGCAAACCACCCACCATATTTTTCATTCTTACTCCAGTTCATCGCAAGTACAACTATCAAAAGCTATCTTCCACACAGAAGGAATAGCCTTAAAATCTTTGCATTCCTATTTTTGGCACTAGCTGCTGAAGATAACGGTAACCATGTCCAAGTTTTTTTATCGCAGTTCTTGGTTAGCCTGATTTGTAATAGCAGCCGAAGAAGACTCCAACTTTCGATAAAACTTTATGCTTTGCCTAACTTCTTTCTGAAAAGTTTTGTCAGGTGCGACGATGCTGTTGGGCGATCTCGATTTCTAGAACCACGGTGCAGTCTTCAGCACGGGGGTTTCATGAAAGTGGCAGCCAAATTCTGGTCAATTTATGTCTCATATCCGCCACTGCTGTAATAACCGCGAAAAGACTACATGTTTTATACGTTATAAACTCCGACTGTCGAAAGCTGTTGATATGCCTCCTTCGAAATAAAGCATAAATTCTGAAACTGCAACAAACGTGTCTCATCATTAAATTAGTTTCTATGGTTACATTCGCTTTAATTTCAATAGCAGTTATGCGTTAACCTTTGCGAACTTTGATGTAATTATTCTAAGAAACGAATAAGCCAATCTTGAAAGTTTTAGATAAGCCGCAGATTAGCTCTTACTCCAGTATTCCTGCTATTATAAGGTGATTAACATATTTTGACCGTCACTTTGTGCTTTTCATTATGACCAGTGATCTTTAATACACATGTTTGAAATGCTACAAGATTCTTCTTGGCAAATTGTAGCCTGGAGGCCCGTTTTGTGATTCCGAGTCGAGTGATATTTCAAGCCACAATAGAGAAACGGTATATGTGAACACCTCTCACATCGTTTAGCAACTTTTTATGTTTTTCTTTTAGAATTAAAGTGACAACAACAAAGCAATATGAAATTTCGGTAGACTTTTAGCAACATAAGTGGCTGGAAAGAGGTTTCCAGCGTTTCATAATTCCTCAATATACAAAAATGTGATCTGTTTACAAAAACTAGAAATAAAGACAACCTTTTTAAGGAAGTATACAAAACAAATGGAGTCTCGAAAATTATCCCTAACCTTTCTAAGGATAATTTTCGTCAGATATGAAAAAGCTTCGCCTGTTTCTGCAAGAATTATATCCGCTAGGTAAACACCATACGAAACACACATATATATTGGAGGGCCGCACAACAGTTCATGATTTGCGAGCATTTTCAAGGCTCAGAATAGAAAACTCTCGCCTTCGAACAGCAACGAAACAGTTTCCTTAAAAGTTCCTTTTGAATGCACTGAGTTTAAAATCGCTTTTCTGCTCCCTTCCTCCGTGCATCTATAAGTTAATCAGCCTGGGCTTAAGTGGATATCTTGATTCTCCTGATTTTAAAATCGCATTTGGGATTCATCCGTATCTCCGCTAGTATCCGAATCATTGCTTTAAAAAAAATCTGTGCTTGTCATTTTAAAATTTAACGCTCAAATGACGTTCGTCAAGTGATTTCTTCAAAACCATTTGTCAGTGAAACGTGAAAGCGTTTCTGTTGTGAACTAAGGAAGGCCACGGAGGCATCTTTGATGTAGGTCAGGAGGACGGCGGCACGCTTGTGGTTGCTCGGCTGAGCTCGTCGGACGGGGTTTGCTCTGCTATCAGCTCCTGGAATTGTGTGTTTTCCATCACCGGTGTGGGTACTTCAAGTTCGTCTATCACGTTCGGGGCTACCTAAATAGAGCTGTTGTTGTAAATTTGGGACAATATACAACTCCATTTCGTGTGACTTCTGACCCCATGAAACCATCGTGCGAAAACGTCTTTATGTCGGTCTTCATTTTTGTTACCTCAAGTTTGTGTCGTTCTATAAAATCAAGTCCTCCCTTGCCTAAACAGCTGATCGAAGCTCCACTATCTAACAGGCCTACTATCTCTTCGTCCTCTATCCTAACTTTTGCATATGGCCTGTTATCGTCAGTTGTATTTTTTATCGTCGATTCTATTTTACTCCTAAGTCGTCTATTTATTGCACACTTTTCCCTTAGCCTAGATATTTTATTATAGTTTCTCCTATTCTTAGTCGTCAATTCTTCTCCGAAAATTCGTCGTCTAGCTTCTTCGTACTCTTGCAGTCGTCTGTGTAAACTTTTTCTTTTGTGCGTCTTCGTATTTGTCGTTGGTATTTCGTCAGTGGTCTGTCGTTTTAGAATTTGAATCTGTTCGGATCCTGAGGAGCCGGGATGAACTTTGATGTCGACGGTTCGTTCCCGGTCTCCCCGTCGACTTTGAAGTTTTCCTCGTGTCTTTTCGTCGAGGCTGCAGTACCCTGTCCACAGTTGAAACACATCATGTGGTGGAACGTGGAAGGGCATGTATGACGTCGTTCGTCCGTACTTTGGTAATGTCGAAAGTCGGTTTGCGTCGACGTCCCTTGGTCTCTTTTGGTGTATGGTGGCCTTTTCTTCTGTGGTTTTGCCCTGAATTCGGCCACCTCTATGTCTTCTTCGTCGTCGTAGTCATAGTCATTCGTTCTCGTTCTCGACCTGTATAATCCATCCGGTTCTCCAACTACTTCATTAATGTTTCGTCTAGCCCTAGCGTCTCTAATCCCTAAATGTCCAGGATCGCACCGTTCCATGGATCTGCCAGTAGATGGTGATTCTGGCTTCGCCTTTGGAAGTTATCTCCCGAAATCTCTGGCCAGGGTGATAGCAAAGGCCAAGCCAGAATCATCATCTACTGGCAGATCCATGGAACGGTGCGATCCTGGATAACGGGTCTGTAGTGGAGGGGTAGGGATCAACTTAGCTAGGACTCCTTAGGTAGTATTAAGTTAGTTAAGGTATTTAGGGTAGTTAGGCTAGTTAGTTAAGTAGTTAGAATAGATTTAAGGTAGATTAGGACTAGTATAGGCTCATCATTTTTTTTGTTTTTAGTTTAGTTTAGGGATAGTTTTAGGATAGCCAGGGTAAGTTGGTCCCCTGATCTTTTCACTTAGATCCCCATTCAGAAGGTAACCCTGAACACCGCCTTTTCCGCTTTCCCTCTAAGATCTTTCTCTCTTCTCTCTCTCCCTCTCTCTTTGGCACGACCTTTTCTTTGCTGTTGAGCAGGAGATGTATGGAAAGGAGGACAAGGACTACCCCGTCCGACGAGCTCAGCCGAGCAACCACAAGCGTGCCGCCGTGCTCCTGACCTACATCAAAGATGCCTCCGTGGCCTTCCTATGTTCACAACATTGCTTAGTCAAGTAAGTGGCAGTTTTGTGGATGCGCTTATCATCTGAAAATGAAACTCGAGTGAGAGACATTCGAAGGAACTCATTAAAAAAAATGATCGTTCGACTCGACAATGAGCTCACTGCCATCATGTGATATGACTCGGATAAACATATAGTTTGTCATTCTAGGCATATGTGGATCCGTGAGGCAGGCTACGTCATTTGATTTTAAGTGTTGACATTACAATATTCAGATTTCAAACCTATACCCCAAAATATAATAAATAAAATATACAAATATCAATTTTAAATTGTTTATTTATTTATCTAAAATTAAATATATAAATGTATTTTAAATTTGTTTGTATTCACTAAGCAATATAAAAAATAACATCTCTTTTTTTATTAAATTAAATAATGCACAATATTTTTTTTTATTTAAATACATCTCGTTTATGTAATTGAATTATACAAACATTTGGTGAGTGGGTGTGTTTTTGTTAGTCACTTTTTCCGAGATCCTTTAAGGATTGTAAAAGCTCAACACGTAAAATGACAAAACGTATCGCATAAAATATTGTGTTACGTGTACGTACAAACCTGCGTGTTCGAGCGACTGCAATTTTGATGACTTTTTGTAGACCAGCAATCAAAGTAATTAATTATTTAAATAAAAAACAAATATGTTTATATGCCAACACAACTCAAGAGGATAACAAAATCAATGCAAAAATAATAAGTGATAATAAAAATTAACAAAAACAAATGAAATTTCTATAAATATATGGGTGCAACAAATACGTTCAATTATTTGGGGAAAATTCGCTAGTTGATTTCAGGTGGTGGAGTTTGCGGCAACCATGTGTAGAAAAGGATGTAAGCAGCACTGGATACAACATCGGAGGTGTCGATAGGTGATACAACTTGATCGTCGAACTTAAACCACCTGAAAAGATATAATTTTTATTTTTATTTTTTTTGGTTTTTATTGTTTATAAAAATGTGAACAATATAAGTTAAAGAAAGTTGTGAAATGGACAGGTCCGGTTAACTTTATGTCGTGACTACTTAGGATTCAATTCGAAGAACCTATCCTGATGGATTTATCCTTAGATCGTAGGAGTCATGCAAGGAAAATCACGAAGAAACGCTAGAGCTCCTAAAAGAGACACAGTTCTAGGCGATTCTACGACTCACAAAGCTGGAGAGATGTGGTTAGAGCAGCATTCAACCCAGAAGCAAGAAAACGAATGCACTCAATCAAGAAATTCAGACCCGCTGGTCTCTGCTTTCTCACTAAACACAATAATGAGTTTTAAGTTTAAGATAAGATTAGATTCTTAATAAGTAATGAGTTTATAATTAGATTCGTCATTCAATTACATTCAATACAAAAGAAACAAATTATATAACTTTACAGTTAAAAATTTAATTCCTAAATGAATTTTTAATGAAAAAACTGATTTGATTTTAATTTAAATTCTAGCTAGAATAAATTCACTTCACAATTCTTTTTAATTTGAAAAATGATGTCACCGACTTTTAATCACTCGGAAGTTCAAACTTTGTACAGAATGGAATTTTGAGATGCCGCTCATGTAACGAAGTTGATTCTTATATCCTTCGCGTTCCTTAATAGATATGGCTTACCGTCAGATACTTAGTTGATTTTGTTTTTCATTTTGAAGACAAAGACTATCACATACAACTCTTTGGTCATTATTCATCAAACTTAAAATTTGAAGCATGAATCGGCTTCATCTCAGGACACCTCTCATAGCCCTATTCTACAGTTTGTAGTCCTATCATCTCCCATTCTCTACACAGAAACAGTATCGTTGCGCATTAGGCGAAGTGCGGTTTAACAATTGCATTAATTAAACACGCAGTTACCAATAAACTTCTTATTCTCTTCATAAAGCCGAACTTCTTACACACAAAATCCACACGATTACTTAACTTCAAATCGCTTTGCAATACCTCATAAGGTCAACAACTCTGATGACTTCACTTTCCATTTTAAACTGAATGTGAGAGGAAGAAAAGCGGATGGCCATTTCTTTTGATTTGCTTACATTGAGCTTCAATTTACTCTGGATCAACCAGTCTTCAACGCTTTTAAGATTTTCCTGCAAAACGCAAAACACATTCAACACGATTGATTCCCGATATGCATGACAAGCTATCATCCGCGAATCACATCACCTGATTGCATTTAACAGCGTATTTCACATCACTTAAGTGCAGTGAGAAGAGAAGCGTTCCGATTACCGCCCCTTGCGGCACATCAAAAAGATTTCTTGTATTCGAGTACTTATTACTGTTTTTTACCCTCTGCTTTCTTGCTGCTGGATATGACTTAAACTACTTATCTCTTATTTTATAAACCATTATGAAACCATCTTTGGTTTCAAAGGCTTTTTAACATAAAAAAAACGCAATAATTCCTTTGGGGGCGGGGTAAGGTTAATTCGTACGAAAAAAGTCATGCTTTTGTGAATTTTTTGTGACGACACAGTTCAAATGTCCAATAGTACCATTAAAGTAAGACATTTGAAAAATATTGTATAAAATGTTCAGGAAGAAATAAAAAAAACACGGCAACAGCAGCAATTATTCAGACGTGTCTCGAGAAAAAGCAGAATTGCGGTGATGCTGGAAGGGTTTTTCAAAATTTCAATTTTTCACTTCTTTGGAACACATTTTTCCAGAAAAAATTGGCTAATTTTTTATATTAAATAATAATGATCAATAAAAATCATTGATAAATTTGAAAAAAAAAAATCTACAGCGTTACCTCGTAAATTATGTACAAAAATAGTGTTCAAAATTTCAAAAGGATAGGTGCAGTAAGTTTGTAGTTATGAGGGACACCGACTTTGAAAACGTGAGTTGTGTGGAAAACGCTTTAAAGTTTTGAACACAAAAAAATCTGGGATAAAACGTTCATAAGCAAATTTAGCTAAAGCACCTTCCTCCTGTATACGATGAATCCTGCCTTCTTTAGTTTGTCTCTAAGCTTCCTGCTCTGCTCGGCTTATACATATGGAGTCAGCGAGTTGATCGCGCCCAGTCATGAGCACTTGATTCACTATTGAATCATTGCAATTGCAATTCGGGAAGAGTTACTGGACAACTTCGAACAACCTTCATGTTGACAAATAAATTTTTTTAAAAGCTGGGTTTACCGTCGATAGAACTCTGAATTAATGAGGCTGTTAAACTAATTGCAGATATTCCAAATCAGTCCTAAACTAAATTCAACAAACCACAAATATTTAGCTTAGAATGAAAAATAAAATCAACTATACAAAAATATGATTTTACTTTTGGAAAAGGCAATCTTAGTTAAGTTTTCACCACTGATGTAAGAAAATAAACAAGTTGGAAAGCAAAAACGATGTTCATGTTTCTTTTTAAAGATTTGTTTAAACAAATTCTCATTGCTTCATTCATTTCGCTTCTTTATGCGACCTTTTGAAATTGTCCTTTAAAAAATGATTACAAGACTTATACACCCCTGGCCAATGAAAAAATTATGAGTTTACATTTGCTTTTAGTCTCTTACGTTTCAACTTCAATGACGCCAAAATTATTTTGATTCTGAACATTATTTTTGAACAATTTATGCATTTGTTTCAAGTGATCATTTTATAGGTGTGCGGCAAATTCAAAAATCATAATTGTTGTTGTTTGCTGCAATTTACTAAAGTTATTCTGAGAGTAAGTATCTCCAGGCTTTATAAAACTACCTTAAGTGAAGTTCATACAACAACAGATTCCTCATAATGGGTCGTAAGGCGCACTGCACCCCAAAAGAGAGAAATTTGGCCCAAGGACTAAGATTCATCCCCAAAGCATTTGGGATGTTCAGAGAATTCTGTAAAAATCGCGGAAAGGCCAAAAAAAAACGTCGTTAACCACTGACCAACGCATATTATTATTGGCGAAATTGGATCCTTTGGCCTCCGCCAGAACTATTCGCCCTCAAATTGATAATTGCTTTAAGCCACAGGCTTTGAAAAAGACCGGAAGGTGCTAACAAATGGCGAAATATTCTTTGGAGCCATTTTTCGAATGAATGAAAAATTAGTTCAATAAAAGTTTACACAAAATTAGAATGGTAGGAACTTAAGGCAATAAAAAAAAAATTGTGTTACATTTGTTACACTGTTGCTACACCTTTGGCATAATAACTGCTTGTAAGAGTTTCGGCATCCCATCGAACAGTTTTTTTGTGAAATCTGGGCTAATAATGTCCCATTCTCCCTGTTGAGCTTGCTTTGGCGACGTTTTGCTTGAACGCCCCTAGGCGTTCGAAAGGATTAATTTCGGATGCGTGTGGGTTTTTTCAATCTAAGAGTGTGTGTTTAAATGAAGCCACATTTTGATGAAATGGGCAGTAACTTCTGGGTTGTTGTCTTGTTATATATATTGCCTTGTTATAAGATATAACTTACATAAGCCTTTTGACCCCTGTTTCCTTAGAATATAATGATTTCTTAATTCGTGTTGCATCTATCACGTCACTCAGTAGAATGAATGAGATACAAAATGCTCCCAGGTGGTTGTGCGAATAATTGCTGATGTCGACAGAGTATACTATATATCACTTGTAAGCATGTTTGAGCACATGTTGCACATAAAAAAAAGCCTGCTACACTTTGAAAGAATAACACAAATACACACATTCAAAATTTTTGTGCGAATAATTTTCTGAGGATGTGTATCTACGAAGCTTGAGTATAAAAACTTAAAACTATTATTTTTCAAGATATTCAATTTGGAAGCGAACAAGGGTTAAAACTGCGTGGCAGCGAACTCAGACTAGATTTCAAAGAACGTAATGCGCATCGCATCAAAGAATCTTCCGGGTAAAATGATTCCCCGTACCGAGCCTGTAAGTCTACACAGAAAATTGACAATTCGAAAGCAAGCTTGAAGCACTTACAACTGGTTCAAATGTCCGGAAATAAATGAAACTCAAAACAAGACTCTTCTGTTACAAGTAAAACAGATGTTTGCAAAATGTGTCTACTTTTAACCGGGACAAGGAAGAGACAGAAACACCAAATCAACAATTGTCAAAATTACCTTCGGTATTCAATAGCTTCAATATGAATAAAATGGAAATTTTTGGTAACAACAGTTTGTTTGTATGTTCAAGAATATGAGTCACACAAACTTAAGGTTCAAAAGCCCTTGACTGTGACGCACCGATTACGTATTATTTTCTGTTCATTCATTCATATCCTCAGCAGTGTTTAAATTGGCTTAACCTTGAACCACAAGGGAAAATGGAGTCGAAACTACACTTCTATGTCAGTCGACACTCAAAAAACACCCTGAACATATTCAATGTAATAACAGATTAAAAGCATACTTACTTTCCGAAGACGCCGCTTTTACAAAACGCTGTATAATGACCGCTCTCCATTGAACCGTAGTGGTTCGATACGCCGTATAGCTGGTAAGTCTTCGGTGACATTGAACGCAACTCGGACTTGGCAATATATGGTGTTATATCGAGATTCTCCAATGGGAATGTCACATAATTCAATTTCTTTTTGTACGAATTCCCCGCACTGTCTGTGTCCGCGTAGAATCTAGAAGGCACAAAAAATAACTTGTTGAATTGAGACGCGAACTTGAGTGAATGGAAGCGTGTTTACCTTTTGAAATGAACTACCAAAATGGGTGGAAGTTTTGAAATGTCGAGTTTCTTTACCGCTTCTCTGGGCTGCTTGCAGTTTGGACAAATCCATCCATGAATTCGTTCTCCATTGAAATACATATCCATGCATTGGTTAAGCCCGCACATGTTCGAGCTCGAAGGCAGCTCTAAACTTAAATTCGAAAAACATTCGTAGGTTGCACTCTCCTTGCTGCAATGCACACACTTGACTGTACTCTTTATTTGTCCGTAAAACAATCGCAGGATAAGACTCTCTCTCGCTTTTGTAAATTCTAGCCAAGCCCGTTCCGATGCCGGCATATTTTCACGAAGCGGTTTGTGCACCTGCAACGTCTGCAGGTCCGAGTGCAGCCAATCCATTAATATTGTTAAGAATTCATGAGAATCCTGTTGCTCAATGCCACGGAATATCTTTTGATATTGACCTACAACATACTGTGAACAGAAATCAGTCAATTAAATTGGACATTATATGTGCATATATTATAAACAAAGTACCCGCAAGTCTTTGCTAGCCACGCATTTGTAGTTTCCATTCCAGAGGACTTTAAAGAGAGCTGCAACTTCTTCCACAACATGTCCGCTGGTTTTGTTTGCGCGGCTTATGTTGTTCTTATATTTGTCAGTTATACAGTACTCCGTCAACGGCTGAGTATTACTCAGACATTGGAGTATACTGTTCATATAGCAAGTATTACCGAGATTTTTGAGACCTGTTAGACCGCGGCCCTATAATTAAAGACGACGCTTGAATTTTAATTGCCAACCAAACACAAATTACACACCTTTTTAAAAGGACTTATAAAATTGTACGTTGGCAAATGGATCTTAAGACCAGCCAAAACAATCATCATGTAAATGGAATAGTGCGGGAATAGCAGAAGCAACCTCGAGAGATCATTATACAGCTGATGAGATAAACTAACTGAACGACCAATGTGAAAGACAATTGACAAACACTACCAGGAGTGGTGGATTTTGTTAATTAGATTTAATATGGTAAAAACAGATGCTCATGTCAATGCAATGTGCTCTACGTAAATGCGAAGAACACAGTCTTAAAAAGTGAAACTATTTTTAGCAACCAAAAGGAATCATTCAACTAACGCTTATATTGTTTTAAACATTTCAAACTCATCTTTATTGACTCGAAATTAAATCGAACTGGATAAAAGAATCGATACCAGGGTTTGTAGTATTAATATAAATCGATTCATATACATGGTTCCAGAACATCGCTCACGTGTAGAGAGGTGACATGTACTCGGGGTATCGTAATCTAATTCGTCACAATGACATTGGGGTATGAAAGATTTCAAAATAGACACTACATTCAACAAGTTGTTTTTTGATTATTCGCAAAACTGAGGCGGGATTGAGAAGAAAAAATGCATCTTCTATTAATTGGAACCAACTTAAAGTTAATGCATAAAACCTTTTTCGCAATTTGCATCTTTCCTCCCCAGATATTTGTTTATATCCATCAAAACCCTGTAGGTTGAAAGCAAGTGGTAATGTGCGATTGACTCGCTGGGTTAATGTTTTTGACATAAAGATCCGGAATCTATCCGGAAGTGAGCTCACTTTTCCCTAATAAATTGAAACTCAACTTGGGTATTAGGCTTAGTGCTATGATTCAATAAATTTATACGTGAGAGTGAATGCATTTTAATTGAAGAAGGTACATTAAAGAACATTTCAAACCAGCATTTCAAAACGTAAGTGCAATAACAAGACTTACCAACGAAAATCCGGCAACATATTCGAGCAGCAGTGACGTTCGAACAATTGCAGAAGAAATCGAGGGGATGATTTTGAGTGGGAATTCAAAGAAATCCTTGGGACCGGATCGAATTTCCAAGTTATCGAATAGCTATACTTCTACTCCCAATTACCGTTAACAACAACAACTGCATTAACAATGGCTATTTTTCCAATGCACTGCAAATAGCTTAAATTGTTCCAGTCCCAAAGAAGATGAACAGGACAAAAAATGACGGGTTCGTTGCTCTGTTGCGTAAGGGAAAATATTGGATTAAGTTTTGCTGAAACAAATACATTCTTCTTGTCAAAGAAATACGATCCAACCACCGATACTGATTTCCGGAGACGCGGACAACAGTTGCATATCTATTGAACATTAGAAAAGCTTTGAAAAAGGGGCTGATGTTCAAACTTATAATGATGGAATTTTCTATTCACTTGGTAAGAATCATTTACAGTTCGCTAACAAAGAGAGAATTTTTTGTACAAATATTCAACGCAAAAATATCAATGTGGCCACTTGGAGGGGGTGTTGAACAAAAAGAAAGAATATCACCAGTACTTTTTATCATTCATACATCGGATCAACCAATAAACAATACACAGGCGAAGATGCTGTTTATGCAGATGACTCAGTAACATGCGCTACCTCGCTTTTATCTGCAAATCAAAGAGTACAAGACCATATTACACAACTTTGGAGTACTGCCTCAAATTGGGACTAAAAATTAACAGAAGCAAAACAGAGCTCGTATGCTTTAGGATATCGACAAATGCAGCAAGAGGAAGACTCAAATTTGTTAGAACATTGCGATCTCCTTCCCGGACGGCGCACGGATTTCACCTCATCCAATGATCAAGTACCTGTCAATTTCAGTGAGGGCTTCAAGTTCAACTAACATGTCTGCAAAATATTGATGAAGGCCTATTATACTCTACATCTGGTACACCCGCTGCTGAAGAAAAGAAATGGTCTTACCAAAAGCACCAAAATTGTGGCGACACCCAATCAGGGATAATCTCAATATAGAGGTACAAGTTTATTCCAAATCCAAAAATCATAGAAAGACTACAAACCACCCGATTTAAGACCCCTATCAGCTAATTGAACCATCACACAGATATCTCAAACCCCGGATGATCATCAACCAGCAATTCGTTGAGGTTAATTTTCAGATATTTTTCAAACGAAAAATTTTCAAAATGTTAGGAAAATTTATTGGAGTCAAAAATTGGCTTAAATCGTCAACATAATAAACAAAATATTGGAAATTCAAAAAAGAAAACCGTCGGACCGCTTTTGTTGAGCCGACAATATGCAACTTGATTTATAAGTCAATTGTATATGTTATGGAAAAATAAAAAAAGACTCTTAATCGAACTTAAGGCAATAAAAAGTGTTCCTCACAGCATTGGTCGTTGGACAGATTATACTGTATAAATATACGTCTTGTGGTAACGTGATTATACCGGCGTCGTTTAAAAAAGATGGACAGCAACCACAATTTCACTCTCCGTTCAGGAATTGGGAGAAATATATAAAAAATATATGAAGAGAAGAGAGAAACGATAAATGAATATTTTTGAAGTATTGCGAGGAACTATAAATTGAACTATGATAAAACTAATTCGGAATGCTTACCGCTGTGCCAGGTACTGGTGAAAAGTCTCTCACGCGCTCTATGCTTTTTACGGACGGCTTAATTGATCGATCAAATTGTGGAATTTTTGGTTTAGACATCTCCTCGTCTTCAAATGTCGGCTCTTTCATGTGCCTTTTTTGTTCTCTTGCAAGCGCCAATTGTTTCTCCATACGCAGACGTTTTTCATTTTCTTGCTGCTCTTGAAGTTTCTGTTGCTCTTGAATTTTATCCTCGATCTTCTTCGTAGTCTCCTCAATAGTTTGAACTTCTTTCGGTGATTTCTTATCTGCTATTTGTTCATTGTCGCGTCGCCTAGACTCTTCAAGTTCCTGTCGAAGGCGATTGTTTTCTAATATCTAAATAACAAAAATAACATAACAAGTATATAAGAAATGTTGGGATATTATTTCATTAATGTACTTCACTTACTAAATCCTTTTGTGTATACTCCAATTGGAGTATATTGTAGTATAACTCCTGTTGTGTCTTTAGTAAAACATTTTTCTGATCTTCTTGTTCTGTTTTCGCTGTCTGATCGGTTACAGTTTGCCATTCATGTTCTGCCTGCAGCAATTGCTTGCCATTGTCCAATGCCTTTTCAGCAAGGAGTTCCTGCTCCTTTAAGATATCCACAACGGGTTTCTGGTACTGCTCATATGTTTTAAGAGCGGCAATCTTACTAGAGCGATCCACGCTTGGTCTCTGCATAGTTCTAGGTTCATCGCCATCTTTGGCTACATCTTCTTTCATAGTGATGTCATGAATATTTGGATATTCAATTTCTTCAATATCCGTTTCTTTTTCTTTGGCACGCGGTGCTTGGACACTAGGGTTGGTACACAGTGTGGGATACATAAGGATGAAATATTCATAGCCATTTTGAAGAATTTTTATTGGTGATTTATAGGTGACATCTGGATCCCACTAGAATTTTGAACAAATTTTAATGAAAACAAGGGTGCATAATGTTATGTATGAACCTACATCTTGTAAAATAGCTCTCAGAGTTGCGATGGGTGTGTTTGCCGGCGGATTGGCCTCATGACAGTTCCAATCCATTAGAACTACTTGATCTTTTATTGAACGTGATGACCATAGTGGCTTAGAATTGTTATCCAATCTGTCTTGAAGTTTTCCTGCCGACATGCTTAAAATGAAAAAAACGAAAGAAACGAATTCGATGCATTATTAGATTTTTTTTTATTGAGTTATAATGCAGTGTACTCTTATGATTACTTAAAGATAGGAACTTAACTGGAATCTCCACCAAGGTCTTTTAAAACTAGTAATAAATTATATTTAAATTTCAATCTTCTCATAAAAGACACGGAAATAAATACCTTCCGCACCTGAATTCACATCTGACTTCAGCCTATAAAGTTCTAATTCTACTTCAGATACAGACAAGGTTAAGTTGTCAATGTTGACTAAATCCGAAGAATAGCTCAAGGCAGAAGTATCAATGAATTGCAAAATTGTTGAATTTTGTGTAGATAGGGAGCTGCTTAGATCCGAGTTAACGAAAGATAGGTCAAGCACATTATTAAATTAATTTAAAAAATATTTATTTTTTATTTATTATTCAATTAATAACTAATATTTCTAAGCACTAGCTGCCATGGCTATTGGCTATTATCTCAATTTTTTTTATTGAATAAGTTTGTGTACATTTATTTTGTCAAGAAATTTATAAATAATTTGGATATGTTTTTCGGATGGGGTAGTTAGCAAGTTTGTAATATTTTGGTTCTGGAATATGGAGAGGCGTAAAGTATCTAGCGAGGGACAGTGGATCAAAAGGTGGGAGGGTGTCAGTTCGGCAGCGTTGCAAAATTCACAGATGGGTTGTAGGTCTCTTTGTAGCAGAAATGCATGGGTTTCATCGACAGTCTTACATTGTTTAGAAAACACAACACCAGCAGCGTGATATTCAAACAGTTCTACACAGAAAAAACCCAACCTCTTAAACAGGAAAAGTGGAAACTCCTATTAACCAACGGCTCAAAAACATACAACGGAGTCGGATTTAGCGTAGTTGAAGAAAATGGGAAAATTCTTGCACACGGGATTCTCCTATTATGCGCAAGCTGCGGAAACACAAGGAATACTATCGTGCTTAGAAATAATAAAACAAACCAAAGGTAAATTTATTATATGCACCGATAGTTTATCCGTATTTGAAACGACTGCAATAAAAATCAACCCGCAACAAACATTAAACAACTATTAATACAGATAAATACAAGAGCTAAATTGATGTGGACACCCGGGAATACCTGGGAATGAATATGCCGATTTTGCTGCCAAAAACGCAATAAATTCCTAACTGCAATACTTTATGCCTTTTTCCAAGGAAAGTATCAAAACAATAGCCTCGCAAAAAATCTACAAACAACTAAATGAAGAATGGCAAAAGTAGGATCACCACTACAAAAACATCAACCCCCATAGATGCGCGATAAGACTCCCTAACTTCACACCACTTATGATCAAGTGCTACATACGGCCACGTTCAGGGCACAAATTTAAAAAATAATTTGCCAAAGTATCAAAAACTTCCCATTCCTAGTCGATTCTTACATTGACTAAGTCAACCCATTTTTTGTATTGATTATTTTTTAAGTCCTTAAAGTAGAACAGCTGTTATCGACATGTTTCTTATAGAACATATGTATGTATTTACATAAACTCTTTATAAATTGTTATCTGAAGAATTAGCTGACATCTTCCGCAAGTAATGGTCCCGACTTCTCTGTTTAAGAGAAGAGATGAAGTTGGTTCATCTCCAGTATTTTTGCGCCTAGTTAACATTTTTCTTTCTTTTCATTTAACTTCGTTCGCACGCTGAAGGCCAGTTCACTATCAAAGGCGCACAAAAACATTTTGCCAAAGACTTCCGGATCACTTATATTCTGTTGATTAAACGTATTGTCGGCAGAAAGGAATTCTATTTTATCACGAACATCTTTTATTTCTTTAACGTTTTCCCTCAAACACCCTCTATTTGTTTCCTTAAAGAATAAACAAAGCGACTTATTATTTCTTCCACACTCTTTTTGCATGCTTGCTGAGCAGATTTTATAGCACTGTCAGAGTATTTTCTGAAGAAGAGCAGTACCGCTGTTCTAATATTTTATATATTCGAATTTTAAAACATCACACATCTAATTCAAGAGTAGTAATCCCAAGAGGTCTCTTTTAACTTTGCAGATCGCGGATCTTTTAAAAGATCCTATGCCTCCAGCATCAAACAAAACGGTTTGGACCTGAGCTAAACTTCAGAGCTCTGAGAGCGAGGAATCAATCGAAAGACACTCATATCAAGGTTCTCTACCCAGAATAGATAGAGCATAAATATGAGGATAAAAAAGAGGAATTCCTTTAAGACACACTACTGCACACTGCAATTGTGAAAAGTCGGATTGGGCAGATTTGTATTATTGAAAAGATATCGAAATTCTTAAGACCGCGAGTTCACTTCATTGAAATTCTTGTTGAAAAATGTTTTGAAATTTTATTTGTAGAAGCTGTGAAACGTGTTAAAAACTGAAACTGCAAATTCGAAATTACTTTGAAAATAAACAAAAGGCTAAACTAAAAAATTGATGATTTCATCGTCAGGTTAGCAGCGTTGTTCATTTGTATTTAATTTTTTATTAAAAAAAATAAGACATACCCATGTTGTATGTGTTCTTCCGGAACGTTCAAACACCACGGATAATGCAAACGCGAATTTTGAAAGTCCGTTTTAGATCTACAATCCATTATCAGCAAGCTAGACGATGTTCGTATTTGCCGATAAAGATCCTCACAAGACATCAGAGAATATTTACTTGTATCACATGGATCATCTGAATCATCACTCGTACCATCATAGCTGTTCGAAAGATTGCGACTTTGATTGTTATCAAGCCTAGAGCTGAACTCTGTAGCTTTCTTCTTCTCGGCCAACCGCTGATAACGTTTCTTGAGTGATTTATTCAAGATACCTAGTTTATCCATTGTTATCTTTAGATCTCCATTCCCACCAAGAGTTTGTCGAACTTGCTTTTTATGCTCTTTATAGTCAGGCATTTTTCTTATACAATCAACCAGGTTGAAGTACTTCATATATTGAATATAACTTTGCTCCTCGTCGCCATCCAAATGGGAACGTTCCGCAAGTTGGAATAGTTTGCGTGCACTTGAAAGAAGCCTTAAAAGGAAAACTCGTGACATTAACAAATAAAACACTTAGTTTCATTTACATACATTGTTAATTTTTTTGAGCTGTAATCCGGGAGGTCATAGTACTTTTCCAAATCACGAAGGTTCTCGCCAATGTACAAGTCTTTTACTTGAGCCATTTTTGGAGATTTGTTTTTTTTTTGTTTTTTCCTCAAAGTCAAAATCGGCACAAACTGGGTAATTTGGAGGTTCTGTTTGCATAAATTTGGAGCAATTCTGGGTAGTATATTTTTACATTATATTGCGTTTATTGCACTATTATGCCAATCAAAAAGAACTAAAAGTTATGATGAAAACTGAAACGGGGTCCGATTCGTCTGATTGGATTAAAACCGGCAGCCATTGCTATTTGATGACGTTTTGAGTAACATGACATATGACTCATGACATACGCCAAATTATGGATTCGCAGTAGTGCCAATCTATTTAAATATAATTACGATTGCAAAAAAAAAAACGTAAAAAAAATTGTTTCTGTTTTTAACAATAACTATAGACTCTTAAAAGCATTTTTTTTTCGAGCATTAAGTCATTTTGATTTGCAATGCTAACTATTTCACTATTATGTAGAATTGAGAACAGAGCTCTGCTGCATTTCGCCCAGAAGCCTAAGTACCATTGTCTTTACTGCCTTCGGACCCGAGTGCCAAAGAGTTAAAAGTAAATAAAACGGGCTCATGTATTATAAAATCAATTTTGCTGATATAAATATATCTTTTATGTCTGTAACTTGTAACGAATATTTTATTTTCACATCAGTCAGGTGTTGCCCATTCGTCAAGTTATGGTATGGAATTAAAAATTTTCGTAACATACGACGTTCAAATACCAGATAGTTGCTGTTGTAAGAGCTTCAAAACGCCATCTATGCCGTTCTTGTTTGATTTACCGGATAATTCAATCCAGTTCCTCCCACAAAAACTCAATAGAGTCTTAATCAGTTGATTGCGGTTGCTCTACCATGATTAAGAAGTTAACTAAATCTTTTCTCTGTTTCAAGTTGTTTTCGCTTTGTTTTCCTTCTAAAAAATTAATCCTTCGTCACTTAATTTTCCCGTTTTCTCACAGTCTATATCATCATTAGTTCATAAATTGTTGTTTAAGTCTTCTTCTCTGCATTCTTTGAACTTTAGCCACAAAAAATTCCAGTGTTTCAGGGTCGAATCAGAAGATCTCGAACAGTTACTCAATAGTTCAGAAATTCTTTGTCTTTTTTTGACCTCAATATATTCTCTGTTTGATTTATTTCAGCGCGTATAGTTTTGACCATAAGCCGAACCTTGTGTGTTTTTTCTGGCTTGAAAGCTGTAATTTGCTTTCTCTTGGATGGATATAGATCAGAGCTCATTTCAGAGCTCAACTTTAGTTTCCACGACTTTTCGCAGTTTTGGACTTAACACCTGAAAAATCTCAAATTTATTCTTATGAATCCAAAGTGTTGCAATCAAGCCAAATTTTGGGTAACGACAACAATTTTTATATATGCAAGAAGGCGTAAATATTGAAAACCTGGAATCTTCATACCAAACACAGCAGTTAGTTTCATGTTGATGCAAAGTCTTACTTTTAGTATCTGAATGTATTGTGGTTGGTTTGGGTAGTTCATTGAAGTTCATTGGCTTGAAGTGTTTATACCTATGCATTGAAATTTCTGTACGGAGTGATTTCAGATTCTTGCATTCTAAGGAGAAACTTTACAGTTCATAGAGGACGCTATCGAGTCATTATAATAAATTTGGATATGAACAGAAATTTAGGATCTGCACTTGGACGAGATTGAGTTTTCAAATACAAAAGCTGCTCAACAATTGCACACTAAGTTTAATCGTAATGTTATCAGTCATTTTGTGAAGTTGCTTGGCCGCCAAGTGTGATGCTATAAGAGATCACTGCTATGTGAATAATTCACAAACGATTCAAGGAATCAAGAACAATATTCTTCAAGCTATCCAAAAAAAAACAGGCAAAAGCAGTCATCTGAATGATATTATATTGCATAGTTGATCGGAAGACCCTTACTCTTTTCAATTAAGCAACGATCTTTGAAAAATAATGAAAAGGATTTCGTTTGTTTTATCCAGCGAAGAGAACAGATCCGGACTATATCCACATGCACATCATACGTAAGGCTTGTAGAGTTCGGTGTTGCACCTAATCCCTCAATCGCAAGCAGGACCTTCAATCAGAAGAACTGGCAAGGTGAGTGTTTTGAAAGACATTGGATTAATTGAAGCAAAATCGATTGTAGTATGTATCTGTGTCTGATTTCTATTTCATATTTGATCTAGTCCCGAGAAAGATAAACTCCTGCATCACCTCAAGTTAATACCTGTCGATTGTGACGTGTTGTTCCAGATGGTGCTCCACGAATAAACTTCTTTTGTCGAAAGCGTATTTGTTGCTTTATCACCGTTAAATTGAATACCAACTCCAGATAAAATCAATTCAATTAAAACGAAAAAAAAGATTGAATTTTGTTGCCCAGTCGAAAGCCACTTAAAACTCGATAAACCATTTTATTACTTTGCGCCTTTGATACAAAAATGATTTGGCATCACCGCAGACGCAAGATTCGTTCAGTAGAAGTTCGTTAAGTTAAATATATGTCAGTCTCCAGAGAGCTGTCATCTTTTTGTCTCCCCAAAAATTTTCGGTCACCCTCGAATCGTGCCGCAAAGTTGGCACTAGGAAAATTTCTTCTCCGAATATTTTTAATAAAATTCTGAAATAAATTTCCCTCCAAAATAAGCTTGAAGCTGCAATGTTTGAAGAAGCTGACAATTTCGCGGATATATTCCGTGGTGGCCTGCCATACTATCTCCTAATCACGCTTCCAATTTTGATCATTTGTTCATCGAACCCAGTATTGGCATCAAGTGAATTCACTGTCCAGCGGATGTCCCAATTCGACGTGAATGGGGTCGCCTATGGTAATTCTAGTCATTGCTTATTTAATTCAATTAAAACATTGTTGGAGACTTTGAAATTGAGATGGCCACCTTCATCAGGGGCGCCTCGGGATTTCTTGGTTATCTAGGTTAACTTAAAGATAAGCCATGTTGTTAATAGAAATGATATGTTTTATGAGATTAAACAATGTTCTTCTGCTAATCGTAGGCTGTCGTGCATCTGCTCTTACTCTGGAGGCGAAGTCATTGTATTCCTGGGGAACATCGCGACATTGCATTGTGGCAAAGTGAGTAGGTGGCTATTTGGATGTGCCTTGATTTTAAATATCGGTCTATTTTAGATTCCAAGACATGACAATAGATCAATTCCGCGAAATACGCCAAAAGGCAGGCGGATTGGTTATCCTTCTGCCGAATAACATCGCATCGCTATCAGCTGAACAAAAAGAGGTAATTCCATGCTTTAAGGATGTACGTTTTTTTTATAAAAAGTTTTTTGTTTTTCTTTCAGCATATCTATCTTCTTGAGCATGCAATGATGGTTCAAGTCTCACCCATTCCTGTGTACTTCTCCACTTACAACGAGGATCTGGACCAGGTTATAGCTGACATCACTAAAACGAGTGATGCAGCTAAGGCCGCTCAACAATCGTCTGGCGGTAAGGTAGAGCGTGGCTCAGCTGTTTCAGAACTTCTCAATATGATATCCGCAAATGGCTATCAGATCGTCGTTTCCGGAGCTAGCCACGCGGCTAGCAAGCAAAGCAAAATACCCATTATCCAAGGCGAACTTGCTCCAGTTAAGAATATTAAAGCTGCCGATGTCGAAGTCAATACAAAACTGCCATTAATCATTCTAACAACACATTTAAATACTTTTGGCTTGTACAATGTAAAGCGATATCTTAAAAAATATTGCACAAATATAATGTATAATTTCTACTTCAAGGAATACCCTCTGAATGCAGACGCAGCTGCTCTTTTGGCCCTCGCTGATTTGTTTAGCAAACTTCACAATACCGTGAATGCAGCACCAAAGTTTCGTTTGATGTTCTTGCTCTCTGAATCGGGATCGTTTCTAAATTTCCAAGGCATGAAGAAGTGGCTCGACGAAAATGTTCAGTTACAGGTAAATCCCAAAGAATCCTTTGTCAATGAATGATTCTAGTGTATTTTGAGTTCCAATATGATGTACATAGGATGATTTGGTTTCAATTACGGGATATTTAATTGCAGCACGAGGAATGAATAGCATCGTCGCAAAGGTTGTATTGATTTATGAGTAGTGTAGACAATCCGTAACAGTAACAGTCAAACAGTAGAGTTTTTTTTTCCTGTATGCTAGTTCTAGTCTTAAATCGGTTTTCAGTTTTAAATCTGGCACTCGAAATTGTAGTAGGATACCTTGCGTCTTTCTTAATGTTCCTGCCTCTGAGTCTTTGTAGGAAGATAGGAGTGGTTAAGGGAATTGTGTCCAGTCGCTCACAATTAGTTTTCATGCAACACATCCTTGCAAAAGGTTAACTTGGTTTTAAATCTGGTTAGCTAAAAGTGGGCTTTGGTAGAGAGTTTGGCCCCAAAGTGGTGAAATCTAAAACGAAAGCAGCATTAGAGATAAGCTTATACAAGTTTTGTTGATCTCCACTAGAGGTGATACGAGATAGGAACATGTATGTGCGTCTTCGTTGAAGTTATTTTTGAAAAATACTACAATAAAAGTTGATTTATTTGAATTCAACCAATGAGCTGAACAGGTTTGGGCCTCCAATCAAATCACAATTTGAGTGGAAGAAGTTTTTTTTTTGTATTTTATATTTACACTTTTTCGAATTATTCAAGACGTTTAATTATTGCGTTAACAAAAACAAAATATATGTAAAAAAAAAACTATTCCTCTGGTTGGGGCCCTGTCATAGCACAAATGTTCATCCCTTTGGAAGAAGCCATAATGAAGATATGCTCAATGAGTGAATCAGTTCATGGTTTTCCCAATACAGCGATTCTTGGGTTACCTTCCTCTTTAAACAGAAGAAAGGATGATAGCGAAAAAGAAAGTTCTCCATCGGTGTATGAAAACAACAACTCTAACAATGCTTCAGAATCTTCTGCAATTGAAAAAGGTTGATGAACCAAATTACTGTAGTTTAAAGACAATATTTCTTCCAATACAATGTGCTTCAACCATCAATTATGAATTATCAAGAAATTAGAAAGAACTTCGGAGAATGATGACTGCGCGAATCCAACCTCATGGCCCTTTCTTACGCAAACATGCGCCCATCTTAACGACGGGAGAAACGGGAAATTATTTTTTTGGATGCGGGAAGATTTTCCGAGAGTAAATCCAGCAAATATTTTAACACTGCTTTATTTACTCCGTAGTGATAAATAAAGAATATAATAATAACTATTTTGCAACGCTACTCTGCTTCTGCTTACAACGCTTGTGGTGATTCGGAGTGGTTGAACTTATCTCTTGCATTTCTCCTTATGAACCTCTGTTCATTATTTTCCTGTTCGGTCTGCTCCTCGGGTAGCACATAAGCTCCGAAAATGATTTGAAGATTCTTGGTGAAATAAATGCCGATGGAAATTCACGATAGGTGGAATTTTTTCTTTTTCGTTGAGCAGTACTCGAAATGAGGCTTAATGATTGTGTTACAGACGTTCAACGGTATCCCAGCATCCATTCTTTTCCGTATTCTTTTGAAAAACATAATTTTATTGTATTGCCATTATTTTAGTATTTTGCTCGTTTAACTTGACTTTGTGCATTTTTAATCAAAGAAGATGGGATTTGAAGTCTTGTGATCCGCTCCTTTAGCATATACAAGTGTATCATCAGCATAAGGTTTTATTCTGCACAATTTTATAACGGCTGGCATGTTATTTATATAAATTCTGAATAAAAGTGCACAGAGTATCGATCCCTGCTATTTTTATTTACTTTGATACGTTGCGTCATATTTTTCAGAAACGATTTAGCTCCTTGTCCTGTAAACCATACTCATATATTTTTTGAATAAAGATTTTGGAGTCAATGGTTGAGTCAAGGCTCGCTTGAAGTCCAAAAATAACGCCATTATCTTTATTCTACGGCCCCCATCCTTCCATTGGTTTATCACGTTTTATTGCAATTTCACAATTAGGTTTTTCCTAAAGCCGATCTGACAACTACCTCCAGTATCTTTTCCACTGTTCGCAGGGAATTTATTCATCAAAATTCTTTGCGTTTCTTGGCGTTGGTGACTTTCTCCGCTGGTGTTACTATAGAATCCATCCAAGCGATTGAAAGCTCTCCCCTCAAAAGTGATTTGTTCACTAGCTGTATTGGTCACTGGAGTATTGTAATCAAGTATCATTCTTGGACTTAAATTTTCATAGTCAGCTTTATTTTCTAGAGTCTTCGTAATATTTTGAGTTGAGTTTGAATTGTTATTTGAGTCAACTATTTAATGAGTGAACTTTATCTTTGAGAGTATATTATTCGTTTTGTATTTTCTGTATTCAAACAACTTAATATAATTCTCAAAACCGAAACTCTGTTGTTTACGTCCGATTTTCGAACGCTTGTGAAAAGAATGATGATCGCACAACCGTGCACCGCCTTTCTTAAAATCTTTTTTTTTTTAAATAAGTTTAATAAATTGAAACGCCGCTGGGAGATGTGTATCTAGATCCTTTGGAGCCGATTTTCCCCTTTCAGTCAACTGTTCTCAGATGTGAATTGATAGACCTATGTTTTATCCATGGTTATGAATGGACGCAAAAACACTTTGAAAGTGTTGACTTGGTAGTATTTCGAATGAAGATATTGTTCAAGTGTTACATGACGACTAATTTTAACATGACTTACATGATATCTTAAATCCCCGGCCTGTCTGGCTGTCTGAATGCGATAAACTCAAAAACTACAAAATGAATTTTCAGCGTGGTTCAACAGAAGGTTTGGGTGTATAATTCATAAAAGTTGTGTGTAAATTGGCTGAAAAATGACGATGATTGTAACCTAAGGTATCAACAATTTGCCCATAAGAGACATAATTTGGTGGGCACTGCGAAAACTATTGATTATTCTTAAAGGAAAAGACTACCCAAGAAAGTAACCACTTTTTATTCAAATAACTCATTCAATCACAGAACGGATAGAATAGAAAGATGAGACATTCATCAAAGAGCTTCCGAAATATTCCTCTTAAATTATTGAAATCTGATCATCTGTTACAACCTTAAGTACAGTCTGCGCTACAAGAGAAAAAAAAGCCGTTTAACATGAAAACAATGCCGTACAATCTT
The DNA here is from genome assembly GCA_963555765.1 of Orthonevra nobilis. Classification (NCBI taxonomy): domain Eukaryota; kingdom Metazoa; phylum Arthropoda; class Insecta; order Diptera; family Syrphidae; genus Orthonevra; species Orthonevra nobilis. The sequence goes on from OY743227.1 coordinate 53,900,903, forward strand.
TTCCAATCCACTTGTACCCGAGACTTGGACACGTTAGCATTATGACACAAACTTCGATTTCATTATTTGGAGTCCAGGTTGTAAGCCTTTGACAGGGGCCCAACGATAAAATTTGGATACATGAGGAAGTCTTAATCCCAGTCTATCTCGAAGAAATTTATACTGAAATTTATACTAGTTGATATTTTGCTAGTTCGTAGAGCGTTATGCGTTTCAGTTCTAGAGCCAAGTTTTCTTCTCAAGCTCAATAATTTATTGCATCCAACGCAAGAAATATTTGTACTACCAGAGGTCCTTCTCCGTTCTGGTAGCAGTTGGCTGTTAAGGATATGACTAATTCGCTTTGCGAGGCGTTGAAGGTATGTTTGCTGAATTGTCTCTGGTGGATGGAGATGTTGTTGGTATACCTCGATTTTTATCATGTAGAACCGAGATGTTGATTGTAGACTGAATCTTCGGTTTCCATTTTCGAGTCATGATTTTTTACGGTATTATGGTTGAGGACTGTGCATTACTGTCTTTTTGCGATGCAAGAAGAATAGGATACATTCGCTTAATTTAGAAGCCTAAAGAAAATTATAATTTTGCTTTTAAAATGCAGCCCAACATTTACTGAATGTATGCTAACTCTGATTACAAACAAAACAATATCTACTTTTCTGACAAATAACAATTTTTATGTTTTTTTTTTTGAAAGAATGTAGATTTTGTTCTCTGCTTGGATACAATAACCCAAGCGCTCAATACAGAAAGCGGCTCGATGTATATGCACGTTTCAAAACCACCAAAAGAAGGCACTGCAATGAATAACTTTTTCAAATTGTTGAAAACTGTTGGCCAAGCCCACGATAATATCACAGTTGATGGTGTCCACAAGAAGATCAATTTAGCCGATGTAACACTAGCATGGGAACATGAGCGTTTCAGCATGAAGAGACTTCCAGCTTTTACGTTATCCAGTCTCAAATCACCAAAAGAACCCGTCCGCACGACTACATTCAAGGATGACGAGAAAAAAATTCTAACAAACACTCAGAAAAATACGAAAGTCATCGCTGAGGCACTAGCCAGGTACATCTACAATGTGGATGAAGGTGAAATTTTCTCCGGTGCAGTTGTAAGTCAAAACATATGATTCCACTTTCAACATATTTTTTTAATTTAATATGAATCTACAATTCACAGAACATCAATGAAAATCTTATCCGATCATGGCTAAGCCTAAGATCGGCGCAACACAACAATGACCTGAAAAATGCTTTCGAAAAGTATTTGAAAAACGTTAAAATCATCTATGATAAACCGGACGCAAGAGAACCGGATTTTATGCTGTACGAAGGACAAGAAGCTAATCTTTATGTGTACCGAGTGAAACCCGCTGTATTTGATCTCTTTCTAACCATTCTCATTGCGGCGTACTTGACCTCAGTGTACTTTGTTATCTTAAACTTCCCAGCGCTGTACACACTTGTTAGTAAAATGACCAAAAACATATCTCCAGTTACCAAAGCTAAATCGAATTGAAGGTGTAACATAAGCAACTAGCAAAAGACAGAGAGAAGAGCGGAGAGTAATTTATAAGTAAAAACAGTCAAAGAAGCCAATATCAGACAAAGCGTAGAATAGTTTATTTAGGCTCTAGAAATCTGTTACACTCTAGATAAATTGTATTTTTCGAACTAATATTGTCCTCAACGAACGAACAATGTTGATTATGGTGACGGCCGTGTGAAAAGTTAATCTAATTGTTATTATTTTAAATCACTTATTTAATAATTGGAGGTGCTGATGTTGTTGCAGAGATGCAGCTCTTAAAGCCTCTGTTGCATAAGTTCTATTAATTGAATTCAATTTATCCTTTATATTTATGTTTGCAATGTCCTCATAATGCATTTAAATTAAATAGATTTTTTTTTTATTTTTTATTTAAAAACAACACCTTATAGCGTGTTCATCAATTTTGAATCCACGACAGTGTATTTATGCGAACTTTGTAGAACGAACAAGCAATTGAGTAAAACAACACATTGTTAAAACATTGGCATTATTATTTCAAAAGTTACTGATTTGGAAAAGAGTTACAATGAGTTCTGAGAAGGAAATGGGACATGTCACTATATGGGTAAGTTAAGTGTAAAATAAACAAACATTTATACTAGTCTGATTGTGTTTAAAAATACTAATAGGGTTTTCCAAATAGAGTATTCTTGTGATTGGGGCGGTATTTTGCTTGCAATTCAAAAAACGCGCTATCATTTTAAACAAACGACGAAATGGAACGGAAATCGCTGCATCAATTTCTTGAAACTATTAAGAGTTAAATTCTTGTATCGTTCTCTCTTCATTGAAGCAGATAGTAATAGAAATCGTGTTCTTCACGAAGGAACGCCTGCAGATATGGCTTCTGTAACAGGTCTATTGCTTTTACTACGGCCAAGACTCAATTGCATTTTTCCTGAAGACTGATGATGCAAAATTCATAAGGTTCAGCTGACGAAGAATTTAAGGTTGCCCACAATCTGTATCATTTTAAGGTAAATCTTATCGCGAAATAGCTAAAACTTTAGGCAGATGTAATAGCACGATGAAAAAAATGTAAAAATTTAAAAAAATTAAAAGACGTAAAAGATCGATCCCGTTCCGGAGACCAGCCTGTCGGAGTAAACGTTAGCGCGATCACTGTTCACATGGCAGAAGTCATATATTTCCGAAAAAAACCCGAAAGCGAAGACTTGTTTATGCCAAAAATATAAAAATGAGACTTTGTCATTCGGGGGGATTGTTCTGTTTAGTGACGAGGGCAAAATTGAGATTTTTGGCTCAAAAAAACCACCAAAAATATAGCGAATGAAAAATACAGAATATGAACAACGAAATCTTAACTCCACAATAAAGCGCGAAGGTGGTTCGGTAATGGTCTTGGGTTGTAGTATGGAACCTCGTCCTTCGTGATAATACGATGAAAAATGAGGATTATCTTCATATTTTGAAAAACAATTTGCCGTCAAGTGCTGCAAAACTAGGGTCGTGATTCATGGGCCTTCCAACAGGACAACCGAAATTGATCAAGGAATGGAAACATTATCTAACGCTTCAGCAACATGACCACCTTCCGCTATCACCAGACCTAAACTCTGTAGAAGAATGTGGGAGAATCTCGAATAACAGATCCGAAGGAGTCACTTAAGTCAATTTAAGTTTGAGAGTGGCAAAAAAAACCCTGCCGAAACGACAGCGAACCTAATGGATTCTTGTGACTTCTCGGTTGACAAGCTTGCGAAGAGCTCCCTGCCTACTTCCAATTTCGTCGATGCATCCCAAGGCCAACGCCACCCACCGCACCATTCCTTCACCCAATACAGTTCCATATGATGAGCGTGGTCTGCATTCTATACCACTACAACGCCTTGACTATCCAAGTCATAAGATACCCACAGCTTAGCACATCAGCGACAATCAATGCTGTTTCCACAAACCTCTAACTGCATACTCGCGCCACCGCTCTGTCTTTTATGCGCATGTAATTTAGTCAGTGTTCTGCAATGCTATTGCATTGACTTGCTTATCTCTGCCCTTTGCAATGACCCTCTTAGCAAATGTTAAACCATTTTTGAGTGCGGATGAACTTGATACTATGGAATTTTGAGAGGCGGTGACCTAGGAATACACTGAATGAAATCCAAAACATGACAAAAAATGGAATTAATTAATCTTTGAATTACGTGAAAGTAATGAAAGTGGGCCAAGTAACTATTAAAATGAATTCAAAGAAAAGTCACTAGTTAATGTTCTACAAGGAGACTGTGGTTTATTTACCGATAGAGTCTTGAGGAAATCGCAGTCAAATCTTCGACATTTATTTATAAGGTCTGCAAAAAACACCCGGATGCATGTGCAATGTGCATGTTCGTTTTTTTCATTATAAAAATTATGAGTTTGATATTTTTGTAAAAACTAGAGAAATCAACGAAGGTATCGCAGATGATTTATTTGAATTTTTTTTTCTTATCATTAAATTGAAAATGCTGTTTCATTTGTTTAAATAAACAACAGAATCAAACTTAAAGAAACATCAACCAACAGTCACAAATAGGCAAGAATTTTAAGTTCAAGAAATTGTGATTGGTGATTGACAAACGATCGTTTAGGCGCCACGGTCTCATATCCCCGAGAAATCGTGTAACTGTGTATAACAAGGGGCTCAGAAAATGCAAAAATGATTGTTGTTCATCCAAAACGCCCAAGTTTGCTCAAAAATAGGCGATATTTCGATGAAGTTAATTTATACGCATATATATCTGATTGTTTAGTTCCTAGAATTCGCTGGTGTGAGGGACAGTTGATCGCAAGGTGTCATAAAAGAGTCCAGGATCATCTCAATATCACTACTGCTCTCACCTTCCAATAGTCATTGACAAGTCCTCCACCACAAAAAACAGATATTGACACCTTCATTATGTACAGTTCGTGTATTTTTTTAAGTAATAAAATTACAAAATATGTATAGTCCAAACTTAAAGTTTAATAAAAAAAAAAAAAATTGGGCGCTGATTAATACAAATGACTGAAAACTTTTATTTACATTAACCTAACTTAAGGACCTTCATTTAAGTAAAAGCAACACTAAAATTACGCTGTAGTTACAAGTCGTGTACAATTTGATGTCGTTACTAACTTTCAACAAATATTAATATTTATTTATATTATTTCTTAAATATTTTTCTTTTTTTACAAGTACAATTACTTTAAATAAGAAATAAGTTATCTTCTAATCACCATAACTAGAGCCGGATCGTTAGAACAATTCTTTATATTATAGGATGATCCTACAAAACAATAGAAAAATTAATATAAAATTGAAATCAAAATATATAACCTTTGATTACCTTTGAAAACAGTAACTAAATCGCCATTTTTACAATGCACAGGGTTTCCATTGATAGAAAGTTTCACCTCGCCACATATAACACAAAAACTCTGCGAAAAAAAAACAAGAACAACATTAAATTGCAATCGCATTGGAGCAGCACATTTACTTACTAGTTCATAGTTTTTTGCTGTGCTTTTTTTCTTTTCCGCCTTTGGATTAAAGCGCATGTATCCAAAGCTACATCTTTGCTGCGTATTATAAAATGCATATTCGACGCCACTGAGTTCTTCAAACACAAGATCGTCAATGCTTGCTACAAAAATATTTTTATGTACATTCATAAATTTTTGTAAATCAATTGATTTTATTGAAAACTTACCAACATGAAAGCCATCTGATTGTAGAAATCTCGCCACACCCTTTTGTGGATGCGAAGAACAATTGCCATTATTTACAAGTTGCTTTAACCAGTTCAGGAGGATATCACCATTTTCTTTTGGGTCAGAAGACTGCAGAGAATTGTATTTAATTAGCAATAAACAAAAAGGCATGGATGCGCTACTTAGAATAAATTTCTTTATGCATGAATATGCTACTGTAAGGCTCACTAAGATGTTCTAAGACTCTTGCAGATTTCTGACAACGTATAACTTGATTATACCATATATGATTAAGTGACAAATGAGAGGAGAAATTTTATCTGCAAAAAATCAATTCATCTCTTCCAAAGACAACGATCTGCTAATAAAGATGGATTTCAAATGGAGTACACACCTTCATTGAAAGTTTTCCAAATGAAATATTATTATTTTTTAAAACTTAAAAAAGAAACTAACTTTATAATACGTTCGATGTGGCAGAGGAACTATTAAGGTTTGACAACGCAAACATTGCCAGAGACACTTTGTTTAAAATTTCGGACGAAATGAAAGACGTCAGACTTACGACGGAACAGGCACAAAACTATTACGTAACACTTGACTATCTAACTGAAATATTCAGGAGACAGAAAAGCAAAATACCTTAGGATAATATGCCAATATTGGCATTCCTAATTATTGGCAATACTGCGTTATTTTTAAATAATTTGCTTAGTAGTAGCTACTTCACAAGCTTTTGGAAAATATCGAAGGTGTTTCCAATAGTTAAAAGTTAAAAAAAACAAAGATCCTGAAGATCCTTCAAATTACAGGCCAATAAGTTCCTGCCTAATATCGGCAAGGTTTTTGGGGTAGTTATAAGCAAGTTAATCTTGTCCGAGTGCGAAAATAAGAAGATCATAACGTGGAATCAGTTTGGATTTAAAAGAAATAATTCGTCAGTTCGCGCAGTTACAAAACTGGCTACCGAGATCAACTGAAACCTACATGCCAAAAGAAGAACAAGTGCCAGCCTGGTGGACATCGAGAAAGCCTTCGACATGGTCTCGATTGACGGGCGAATTTGTAAAATTATGGATGGGTTGCAAGCCATCTTATTAGGATGATTACATCTACGATACGCTAAAAGAAATGGTAACGGATAGAAAGGCCGCGATGACAAAGATTTTTGACGCCATAAATGGTCTGTTTCAAGGCACAGTTTCGGCACCAAAACTCTTCAATATTCACGTTTCTAAAGTACTGGGAAAGTTTAAAAGCATTCGCTGACGATATCATCTTGTATGCTCAAAAATTAGAGAAATACAAAACGAACTTCAACTTTAGTTTGAAATTCTTTATTCATTCTTCCAGGACTGGAAGCTGAAGATAAACAATTCCAAATGTGAAACCACATTATTCCGCACAACAATAGGACAGGGTAGTTCTCAGACTTGGAAAAATATGCTGATTAAGACTTCAAATCGAATCGAACGGTGTAGTAAGACATTCAGAGCTCAAAAGGCTCTTCTAATCCAATTATCTAAAAGCCGATGTTGAAGGTCATTTGCTAGCAAGCTTTTGTGCGTTCAATTTTGACACACATGCGATCCAGTATGGTGGAACATTTGTCCGTCTTATATGGAAAAATACAGAATTTTTGAACGAAAATGCCTACGGAGCGCTCATTCCGACTTTCGACAATACGTCTCTAACAAACGACTATAGGAAGAATTGACAATGTTATCCTGGATTTTTTGAGGAATCATTTCGAGCGGTCAGCGAATGTTGTTGAGAATAAACTCATATCGGATTTGTTTTATCCTAACCCTGGGTATTTTAGGAATTCATTGGAAATTGGCCTGATAGCTCTTGAGGCATTTTTATACCTGGATGCACATGGCTACTTATCACACTCTTGTAACGTTCCTATTATATATCAGGCTGATAGAAGGGCCACGGACAAAATAATCCTTTGTGTGCCTACACATTCAGGGGATGAAGCCTTAAGCAGGAAATACTGTATGAGCGTTCCTGATAGAGATATAAATAATGACGAGAGGTCAAGCCATGAAAAATACTACTGGCTAGATTGGGGAGAAGCTTTCTATACAAAAATATTAATTAACAGGAGTTTATTTGCCTCCACCTTTTCTTTTCTGTTAATTCTTAATTTAAATATATATTGTTGTACGAATGCTATTGCAATAAAATAAGTTCCGTTATGAGAACCAACATCAGTTCGGCCATTTATTATAATGTAAAAATAGTCTAAGCGTTTATCTTGTTTCTTTGCTAAAAATGTTTACATAAATAGTGGACATAAACAAGAAATTAAAAAAAAAAACGGAGAAACTGGAGAAATGGAGAAACAGGAACTGTTCGAAATCGGTCATAATCTTCTTATCTAACCACAGTATTTGTGAGGAAAGTATAACGCGCATTTAGTTAGTTTTCTGAATGAAACAAACGTTTTCTATTTAATGGGCAAATAAGGTGTTAAAGCAACTCGACTTCGTTTCCTGGTAAAATACTAAATTGAAGCGAATAATCAATTTGGAATGTATTTGTTTTCTGAACCCAGTTGGATCAATTTTATTCGAAAACTAGTTCGACAATCGCACAAGTTGCCTTAGCGTAGCATGATTACACTCATGACTAATTCAAAGAAGCTTAAGAAAGCAAGTACGATTGAAAAGAAATTTTCATTAAGAATATTTGAATGCACCTTTCGTTGTTTGTTGAATTCTCTCAAGATTTATCTCCTTATGGTACTACTCAAGTGAAGTTTTAGGTAAAAGTTATATTTGCAACTTGCTTTTAGTAAGAGCCATTGGGTGTTGTCCACAAGTCTACTCCTCAAGCTATTCATGATAGACTTAAACATATTTAAATGTATGTTAAAATCTTGCTATTTCCAAACTTAAATGAGTTGTTTCAGTTTATGTGGTCAAACCAGTTAGTTGCATTTTGAGTCATCTGCTAATATTTTCTTAATTTGCTAGAGGGACTTTTTATTCTCTGATGTTTTTAAATATTGTCAAACCAGTCGGTCAAACTATTGAAATCCTAAAAAAGGATTGCTGATTTTTCTTCAGAAACATTTTGCACATGCAGAAAGGAAATTTTAAGGGGGACTAAAAAGAGTAGGAGTGCAAATTTCTATATTTCTATTCGGTTACAAATTCTCAGTGCATTTTCCCTGCAATAATTTTTTAAAGCCTACGAGTTGATACTAGGTTATTTTAATTTGATAATCTTCTATAAAAGTCCTTTAACAAAACAAAATTTAATAAATTCTGGTAAGTGGTTGGCCAGAAAACTGAACAAACGCATCTTAAAACTTGATTTTCTAAGAAACCAGTTTGTTTACAATATTTGCAAAATTTTACCTCGTACTCGGCGGGTGCAATTAAACTTCAAACTTTTTCTTAAGGCACTTTCCGGTTTCCGTATGTTGCGATTTTTTTTATTGTTTTATCCAGAAACAAATGCATTTTAAAAATAAGTCGAAAAGCAAGCAACCGATTTCTTACCATGTCTATCATGCAGAAAATTTAAGAAGCTTCTGGGTTTCAAACGCATATTTAATTGTAGAGTTGCACGGAATAAAATTTATAAGTCGATAGAAAATCATTTTGTCAGAGCAAATAAAAATTAAAAGCGATATTGTTATGCTGAAGGCAACACGAGAAAAACTTAAACTTCATCTGTTGAGTAAAATTCTTCAATTTTGAATGAAAAAAATTATATTTTATTTAACAATAGAAAAATTAACAAATAGTTCTTATTTATTTCTGACACTGCACCTCTTCATCGATACGTAGGTTTAGTTATTATAAATCCCTGTAAAAGTATAAATGAAATTTATGCAAAACTTGTTTAGTTAGCGTAGAAATGGAGTGACACGAACAAATTTTGAACATAACAATAACACACAACAACATTCTTAACAATGTTTTTGAAAATTCTCAAACGAAGACAATAAAAAAAAATGTATATTAGTTCGGTTGCTAGTCACTGTATTCTAAATTTATATTGCGTTTTGTTTATGAATACATTTGGGGATTCCCTGCCTCATAGAAATGAGCAAATGAAGTTCGGAAGACACTATGGGGTTGGTCCTTACTTTCCTTGCTTCGCTTGTTGGTTTGAATTTTGTTTATTTTCATGTTGAGTCCAACCGTATTTGAACAGCACACAGAAAATACATGTTAAAAGCAAAGTGCAATTAATATTCTGATATAACATTGAGGAATTGTAGATTATAGTTAATGAATAAAGTGGGAACGTTGATAAAGCTTAATCCTTTACTGAACAGAATTAATATTTCCAATTATTAATCAAAATAGTAAAGCAAACTCTCTTAACAAATTTGTTAATAAAAAGAAAAAGTTAAAAGAAACCTAAAGAATCAGCACTATTAATTCATTATGCGGTTTCAAATCCGAGTTGAATTGACAGCAATTGTGAGACTTTCTTAATTTCTAAACGTGATTTCTAAAACAAAGCAAACTTATCACCAAACAAATAAGTACAACTTTTTAGTTTACTTACCATTTCTTCAGAAGAGAAACCAGAATCGCACACCTTTTCTTTGTGTTGTGAAGCTATTTGCTTCTTATTCTTAACTCGCAATAAGCGCACAGTCAAGTTTCTCAATTTGGGTACTGCATCACTTTGGTTCTGGATTCGAGAACCGAGAGAATTCTGCTCGCTACAGCTTACTCGGATTGCTGTCACATCAGATGGGCCACACATGGTCGAACTTTTCAATTGGTCAAAAAGTTTATGCACTTTCACCGATGACACATCCGCAATAGATTCATCATGCTCCTTTCGAAATGAGCCCTTTTGGACTGCATTTTTAAGGCATACTCGCAAGTGTTTTCCTTTAACGCTGGCTAATGGCATTCTCATCAATTTATTGCCCGAAGTCGAATCATTTTCTTGAATCGAATTAGTTGTGCTTATTGTACCGTGCCGAGTTAGTTCGGGTATTGAATCCTCTACAATAGTTTGCAACCTTGGTTGTTGGATACTCGAAGCATTTTCATCTGTTTCGCAATCACTTGTTGTACTTTGACTTCTTTTGGAGGAAATAATTGCTTTAGATTGTTTGCCTTTGGACTTGGAGGCTCCAACCTGGTCTTTTGTTGATTGGCGGACATTAGTTAGTTGTTGCGTTTTCTTTATCTGCCTGCCTTTTCTTTTCGGCGCAAGGGAATCCTCAGAGTCTACTAGTCGGGTTGTGTGATTCGCATCGAATTCTTCGCCCTCGGTTATGACTGTTAGCTTACTTTGCAAGTTTCTTGTTTGACATTTTCTTGAAACTTCTTTGTCTACTTCCAATTGTTTTTGCCCCATCGCCGATGTCGTTCTTTCATTATCCGAATCGTTTGAATCACTTAAGTTATCTCGATCTTGATGTCGGATAATCATGTTTGATTCATCATATGCTGGCACTAGTGTAGTTGGGCAATTACTGGTTTCGTTAATTGAACTTTGATTCGACGGACAGTCTTGGGAGTATGTGGTTATTGTACTTTGTCCTTTTGACTTTCCTTTACCTTGATTTTTTGCCACAACAGAGTTATGCTCTTTATGAAGTTTTTCTTGAGATTTTTTATTTACCTGAACTTTTTTTACCGAGCTAGATTTCTTCGCCTTAGTATTATCTACTAAACTATCTTTATTTCTCGGTATGACCACACTCTTTTTCTTTTTGGTGGACAAGTCTTTAAATGTTATAGAATACAGAGGCTTGTATTCCTTGTATGAACAGGACCAATATGCTGTAAGTGGTTTTCTCTCCCTGTAGGAGCGGCGAACACCAGCGTTAGCGGTTGTAAGGTCCGGATCAACCGGATGAGGTGGGGTTTTTCTTCTTGTGTTTGTCCCTCCACTTGTTGTTGTGGACGAAACGCTTGTTGTGTCATCTTCAAGTGCGCATTGTTTGGATCGATTTTTGCCTGCTCTCTGCGCGGTAGGCTTCTTAAATACATTATTATCTGCGGGCATAAATAATTCCTTCTGCGGCGTTTTCTTCTCATTGCTGACGGGCTCAGCAACTAATTTTTTTCGTGGCCTTCCAACGGGTTTTTTAAATATTACATCATTATTGACCTTACATGACGGCTGGTTGGCGCATTGCGTTTCTAGACTAGCAACTGAATTCGAGTTCATATTTCTGAGCGAAGAGTCGGTAGAACGTAATGAAATTTTTCCTGTAGATTGTCTTGATATTCTCGGCGTCTTATTCTTTGCAGTTGTTCGCTTGGATGTAGTGTTAGGGCTTGAATCATCAGATGATGATGATGATGATGTTGCATCAGAAAGACCCTTATTATAAAGCTTTCTTTTCGAAAGATTCAAATACTTTGACGTGGACACCCTTTGACTTACCTCAAGATACTTTTCCATCTGCTCGGACTAAATTAAAAGAAATGGAAATAAATTAGTGACCGCTTTTAATTGCTAATATTAAATTAAATATATACTAAACACAAACAAACAGTTTATAGATAACTGATAACAATGAACATAAATTCACATAAAGAGTTTCCAATGAAATGGAATTGATGTAAAAAGACGCAATAATTTTTTTTAGAACTAAGCATTCCATTCTTTAAACCACATTATATATGTGCTGCCATTATTATATGGAATATAATCTATTGCTTTTGGTTTCATCAGACCAAAGGACGCGTTTCCAGTCTTTCATAGAACAAAATGTACTCATCTTTTGCAGAACTTGCGCCTAGACATAATATATTTTCAAATAAAGCTGGCTACGAAGTGCTTCTCTAGCAGCCCACTCGCTCACATCTTTATTCATGCGTTTTGCTGCTGCATTGGGTGTATTCGCGTCTTAATTTTTAAAAGCTGCTCCACAAGGCGAGCTGTTGCATATGTAAAGAGCTTTGGGCGACTTTCTTTGCTTTGCACGATCCTAACATCTTTCCTTTTTCTTATCATTTGCGCTATACGATGGCAAACATTTATTGTCTTAGCAATTTGGCATGACGAGTATTCATTTTCAGCCGGATTTGTGGACCAATACACTATTTTATTTTTAAATGATAAAAAACCATTGCCGAAAATCACTTACAACAAACCAGATGCGTAGTCAACACACAAATGATACGATAAGGACAACAAACAAAAAAAAATTAAGCTACGCGCACAGTGCAGCGATATTCGATGCGATTCTATGCGACAATTGCGAGAACTGTGTGCGCAGCTTAATTGTTGATTTGAAAGAAAGTTTGGAAAATGTACAACCTGCAAATCTAGTGAGAGTATTAATTATAAATATTTTGGTTTGGGAAATATTCAAATATAGGGTTTTCAAATGGGGACTTGACAACTTTGAATTACATTTGTGAACGCCCCCTTCAACTAATCATCGAACTTACATTGTCAATTTGGTCAGTCAACTCAACATTTTCATCATTGTAAAGTACACAAACGAGCAACGTCTGCAGATTGTAAACATTTTCTACCGAAATTCAGAGTCGGTGACCGCAACTTTAAGAGCGTTAACTCCAACGCCCTAGTAGACAGTCTACACATTCGTTATGTGATGTTGCCGTGTCAGTGAGACAATGGGTTTGTCAAATATATCGCTGCCGTTCAGGCGCCCGTAGCAAACGATCCAAATCAGTCAATTCCACGGCGTTCTCAAGAAAAGGGCATCGCTCAGACCACATTATGGTGTCTTTTGCGCAATGATCTTGGTTTACATCCATACAAGATCAAGCTGACCCAAGAATAGAAGCCGATGGACCATTTGAAGCGACATACGTTCTCCGATTAGGAGAAGATATGTGCCAAGATGATGAATTTCATCGCAAACTCATCTTCAGTGACGAAGCTCATTTTTGGCAATAAGCAAAATATGCGTTAATTGTCGGGTTAAAATCCACATTTGCTTCATGAATCGAGACTTCATCCACAAAAAATAACTGTTTGGTGCGGTATGCATGACGATGGGCGTTATTGGGTCATATTTTTTCGTCAACGATAACGAGCGTCGTCACTGTGAATGGCCAGCGTTATCGCGCCATGATTATTTTTGGCACGAATTGTAAGATATGGTCTTGGACGATATGCGGTTTCAACAGGATGGTGCCACATGCCACACAGCACACTATAATCGATTTATTTATTTTATTTAAAAAAGAAATTGTCAAGTCCTTATTGGAAAACCCTGTATTTAAACAATGAAATGAGTGAATAAATCGGATTTTAAATTATGTATCCAGTTTTCCACGCCACTGTATATATACCTAAACGCATCTGTTATCCCACCGTTTGATGGAGTGTTATAAATGTAGATACAAACAAATATTTTTTCGACAGATTAAGTATGTTAGCATATTACCAGTAATTAAAGTAATTACCATTTTCCTCATTTTTTTATTCCTTGTCTTCATTGATTTCCGTTTTTTTGATGCATTCTGTGACTTGAATAAATAAAATAAACAAAAAATAATTATAAAAACATTTATAATTAATAGTTTAACATTTCACCATTTACCAGTACAATTCGATCGGAACTCCTCTCGCCTTCCAAATCACTTTCAGCAGCAAGAATTGGGAATGCATTCGACTGGTGTAGTCGTGTACTTTTGCGTGCGTCGCTAAACTGCTCAGGTGGTGGTGGCAACACTCCCATCTGTAAGACTTCATCTTCATAATTTTTGTCTTGTATACTTCGTCTGAGAAGTTCCAATTCCACTTGTTTGTCCAACATGGAGCATTCACGCTTTGATAATTGAAAAGTCGTCCGCAGTTGCCCTCGGCTATTACGCTTGCGTAAGTCCAAAATTTCATCGGTATTCATTTCAGCAAGCTCACTAGGCTTAACAACCTCGCGAATGTGACGGCTTGAATTTGTTTGTGATGTAGTATTCGGACTCATTTGTCGTTGACTTTGCTTAGACAATTTCGGTGAGGTCGGCTGTACGCTCTGCTGTTTGGCAGACTTACTTGGCGAGAAAACTCTGGTTACGTCTTCGTTATTGCTCGAATGATTGGATTCATCATCTGTAATGATATCCTCTAGTCGCAAGTTGTTTATTGGCAGTTCATCATGATGCTTAACAGAAGGCGCGACGATTGGCTCAGCTTGTTGTATGGGTTTGGAAATATTGGGCGTAATATGCGAATCTCGGCTCGACGGCGATTCTAAACCGACCCGACTTTTATCTCCGGTACCTTGGTTAAACGTTTGGCTTACTGGAATGACAATAATGGGAGCATTTGATGACGTCTTCTTTTGTAGTTGTTCGATGATTTTTGAAGTGTCTTGACTGAGAACAGCTGTTTCAATTTGTGAAGGCCCGCTCCCGGATTCGACAGCCTTAAATTCAATGGTTCTCTTGACGGGAATGCGAGATGTTGTGTTCGGTGGTGCTGCTGTTGCAACGCTTTCTCGAGACGTCGTGGCCAGTGCTGCATTTCGATTAAATCTACTAAGCAAAAGCTGTTTCTGTTTAGGAGTAGCGTACAACTTACGTACTGGAACAGTCGCATTTTTAACCGGAGTCTTGGGTGAGGCTGGTTGCTGTACGTTTTCTTTGCTTGATTCAACTGGTTCCAGAACCAATTTTCCCGAAATATTCTCTCGATGGACTGTGAATGTCCGCCGTTGATCTTTTTTAAGCGGAGTAGATGTTTTGTTAAAAATTGGTTGCAATCGGTTCGGACTATTTAGCGGATTATCTTGGTTATGATTGTTAGAAACTGTTATGTTGAGTTCATCTTCAGGTTCTTCATCTGATTGGGCCAACTCTAACAGCAAATCATTTTGGTCTTGTAGTTCACGTATTACCTCTTCGGTATTGGACTCTTTTCTTAATGTTTTATCATTTTCCGAGCCTTCCGATGCATTATCACTTATCGTAATTGGTGTACAGACAAGATTAACATTTGTCGATTTCTGAACGCTTTGTTTGGTCAGTTTGGATAATGCTACATCTTTTGGCGTATTCCAAGAACATGTGGCTGACACCGGGGGATCATTTGTTAAAGGTGTGCTGCATGTTTCCGGAAGCTATAAAGGAAAATACAAAAGAATTAAAGGACGTTTGTAACAGGCAAAAATTAATATTATAAAAAAGTTAAATCACTGTCTATAGACTATTTCCAAAAAACAGCTCAATTTCGATTTGGAAAAATGTTAGTTTCAAAGCCGCGTGAATCATGAAAAAAACTTTTATACTTTATTTGTTGAATTGTGCCCCAATAGAAAAAACATAATATTTGTAACTTGAAATATATTGCATTGAAGGTTTCAAGTCTTTTTTGTTAAGATAAAGCGTGCTTCCTAAATTAAACTTAAATGTTTTGAAAGAAGTTCAAACATAAGGTTTTTCTCGACGCTTAGGAATTGAAAAACGCACTTCAATAGTGAAGAAAAAGTCAAACTTTTGAGGATTCAGGCTCGTAAACCGCTCTGGCTGCGTATAAGTAACTGGCGACGCCTAGTAAGGCTAATCCTTCTTTGACAACCTTGCAATTCAAAGTGCAAATGCAGACAAACTTAAAAAGTTAAAACAAACCACAAGCTTAAAAAAGAATATAACATCCGCCATCAGCAGCAAACCTCCCGTCAACTGTTTCAAGCATTTCAACGGACCCAAAATCGGAAAGATGGAATTTTATATTCATCATTGATCTATGACCACGGAGAGCACATCGTTGGAAGTTACGCTCGAAGATGGCTCTATCATTTGTATTGACAACCTACCAAAATTTGCTTCACAGCAGAAACTTTTTCACAGCAAATCGCTGTGGAAAACACATCATATGCTCAGATAGTATATCTGTCCTAAACACCGTTGAAAATCCTAACAATCACATCGAACTCATCTCCGAAATTAGGTACCAACTTATACAATCGCCAAATAATATAAAACTTCTGGAGATGTTGTTATCAGTGGGAACTAAATGCAGACATCGCAGCTGTTCAGTTTCAGTTTTAATGCATTTTTTTATTAAATAATATGTTTATTGATAATAAAACTAGACAAAAACTAGTTTATTTCTTGTTTATTCCTAACTAACTTCCTGGCCCCATGTGGGCGTTCTAAATTAAACCTAGTTTCTATGATACTACAGTGTCCAAAAAATAAGGTGACATTGTATTTATTTTGAAAATTCTTTATTTATTCTTCCAAATCAATTTCATCCCCTTCAAAGTAATCTCCTCCCGATGCAATGCACTTATCCCAACGGATTTTCCAATCTTTGAAACACTGGTTGTAGTCACTTTCCGGGATGGCCTTCAGTTCCGTCTTCGCTGCGGCTTGAATCTCCTCTATCGTATCGAAACGGTGTCCCCGGAGCGGTCTTTTGAGCGTGTTGAACAGCCAGAAGTCGCACGGCGCCAGATCAGGTGAATACGGTGGTTGCGGAACGATATGGGTTGAGTTTTTGGCGAAATGATCACGAATTACGAGTGCGGTATGGGATGGTGCATTAACCTGGTGTAAAAACCAAGAATTGTCTTTCCACAATTCCGGCCTTTTTAGGCGGATAGCGTTACGCAAACGACGCATAACGTTCAAATAATATTCCTTGTTGACTGTTTGGCCGGTTGGAAGGAATTCATAAAGCACAACACCACGATAATCGAAGAAAACAGTCAACATGACCTTGATTTTTGAGCGACTTTGGCGCGGTTTTTTTTGGTCTCGGCTCTCCTTTGGCACGATATTCGCTCGATTGATCGGTTGTTTCGGGGTCGTAAGCATAGATCCAAGTCTCATCGCCAGTTATAATGCGTTTCATGAAATCCTAGTAGTCGGAAAGCTTTGTTTCACACACTTCAACGCGACGCCTTTTTTCCAAAAAATTCAATGTTTTCGGTACCAGTCGAGATTTGACGCGCTTGAGGCCCAAAGCATCCTTCAAAATGGTATTGACTGAGCCTTTCGATAAGCCAACTTCATCAGCAAGGTCTCTTATCATTACTCGATGGTTTTTCAACACCAAATCTTTGATTTGTTGGACGTGAGCTTCATCGGTTGAGGTTGATGGTCGCCCAGAACGCTCTTCGTCTTCGACACGTTCACGGCCGGCTTGGAAATCACTATACCACTTGTAAACATTTTTTTTAGACATAGCCTCATCATCAAAGGCTTTCTGCACCATCCTCAACGTATCCGCAGCAGAAAATTGATTCCGCAAACAAAATTTAATGCAAATTCTTTGCTCAATAAATTTCGACATCGCAAAAAACGAATAACTCACTTTTAGCAGCTCACAAAACGACGCGTATCTCAAACACTATGAATATATTTTGACATGAAATTTCGCATAGATGTCACTGACAGTACAACCAACCTAAAAAGAAAGAAAAATTTCCAAATCCTTCGACGCGCGCAGTTTAAATTCATATGTCACCTTATTTTTTGGACACAGTAGTATTAACTCAATTTTTTTCCATATTCACGACCGAAGCCCTTGCAGTATTCCATGCAACAAAATTGTCCTCTAACAAAAAGATTCTTATCTGCAGCGATAACTTATCCACAATTTCCGACATCCAGAACCTCAACAACACTACACCGATAATAGAAAGAATCAGAGACAACCTTATCACATACAATAGCAGGCTCAAAATTATGTTAGTCCCTGGACACGTCGGAATCCCAAGAAATAAACAAGCTGATAAGGCTGCTTAAGCTGCGACGAAAGAACCGCTTATCACCTTCTACAACAAAAAGTACCGCCAGAATAAAATTAAAACATTGTGGTATAATAAATGGCGAGATACCTGGACCGAGCACACCCACCACTACTCACCCTCATGCTCAAATGGTCACCAATAATGATAAAATGTTTTTTACGACTTCGCATGGGCCAAACCAACCTTACACACAGCCATCTACTATCCAAAAGAGACCCTCCAACATGCCATCTTTGCAATAGCAACATCATCCTCTCCACCAAACACTTACTTGAATGCCAGAAAATAAACGACGCAGTAAAAAGCTTCTCCACCATTCCACTAGCAGATTTACTGAAAACGCCTACTGAAACTAATATAAGAATGGTATATAAAGTATTAACAATTCTAAAAATTAACAAATATATTTAAGCTATTCATTTTCGTAAAAACTATCCGATAGCCCTGGTAGCTAGTGCTATTTCTCCTTTATATTATATTGTATTGTATTGAATAAAGAAATAATAATAATAATAATTACTTAAATAACCTTAAATACACTTAAATGTACATATTTCTAAAACCTGATGAAATATACATGGAATAATTATAAATATATAATATTGATATCTTTATTCCAGCAGCAAATCCTACTTATGCTTAGTTATCTAAATTAGTGTGAGCCGGCTTTTCCGAAAGAAAAGAGACAAATTTGCCCCGAAAGGTAGTTCGTCGTTGTAGGCATTCAACGAGGGAGTTCCCTACAAATTATCTGCAAGCCACCAAATTTTCATTTCACATTTTCACTTTTTAATTTGAATTTCTTTAACAATACAGTCGACTCTCGATAAATAAAACCTTGATAAAATGAATTTCTCGTTAACTTGAAGTTTTACTCTGGTCCCTTGAGAATCTCTCAGTAAATTGAAAAACACCTACCCTGCAAACCTTTATTTATGTACACTCGTTAATTTGAAGGGATTGTGGCTGCTCTTTCCCATACAACACGCTATAAATTGAAGTAGAAGATGCTACCTTTCGATAATTTGAACTAATTTATCTATGTAACAAAATATTGGACGATTGAGTTGCTTGTACGAACTCATATGCGTTCACTTTTGTTTGAAAACTGAATTAAGTTGAATTCCCAATTTCCCGTAATGTCGGAGGCACTAACGATATTTTGCGAAACATTTGGGAGTGTGTGTGTGTTTTCTATTAAATATGACCGATCTAAGGCGGCATTGTGAATTCAGTTAAGTTATTTCTCTACGCAATTCAGTTTGCATTTGACCGTATGTTTAACTTGGCTTTACGTTTCATTTGTGTAAATGACGTTGAAAGAATGAGTAGAAGTGCGAAGAAGTGCCTGTCGATCGGGCAAAAAAGGGAACTTATCGAGACAGTGGAGAAAGAAGGTGGTGCGAAAAAAAGACATCGCGAGGCAATTTGGAATTCTTCCATCTACACTTTCCAACATTTTGAAAAAGAAAGAGCAGATCGTCGAGTGCCAGGAAAATGGATGTAGGAAAAGATGCCGGAAAGGTCAATATCCCCGTCTAGAGGAATGTCTGGCTAAATGGCTTCGCGAGACCACAGGACAAAACATACCAGCACAGTCGTTTGCAACTTCGATTGGGATTCAAGGATTAAGTGCTAGTGAAGGATGGATGACAAATTTTAAAAAAACGTCACGGCATTGTTTTCAAAACGATTTGTGGCGAAAGCGCCAGTGTTAATAAAACAGTTTGTTCGGAGTGGAAGGAAGAACTACATCGCTTGCTGGAACACTATGATCCATGCAACATTTTCAACACGGATGAGATTAAAGATTAAAAATGACACGGTGGCAAACACAGCAAAGAAAGGATAACAGTATTGCTAGCAGTGACTATGGACGGATCTGAAAAACTAAAGCCACTCGTGATAGGGAAAGCTGCTAAGCCACGATGTTTCAAGGGTTTGAAATCATTTCCTGTATCTTATCGCTCAAACAAAAAATCGTGGATGACAACGGAGCTATTCAATGAGCGGATTCTTAACTTGAACGGTGACATGGCAAAACGAAAACGCAAAATTCTGCTATTTTTGGACAACTGCACTGTTCATAACAACCCACCACCGCTTTCCCACATCGAACTCCAGTTTTTCCCTCCAAACACGACATCTTAACTACAGCCGTTAGATCATGGTGTTATCCAAAACTTTAAAACTTTCTGCCGCAAAGAAGTTATTTCCCTGCTGCTCTATAGTATTGATAATAGAACGAAGGCTTACATAACAGTTCTAACTGCCATGACTCTGATTGAGAGAGAAGTCTGTGTAACTGTGTGACCCCAACAACAATTTTCAACTGTTTCAGGATATGTGGATTTGATAAAGGTACATCGATTCAACAGCAACCGGAACCAGTTTTTCATTCCTGTTGGGACCTACTTCCTAACCAAAGCGATTTGACTTTCGAGGACTACATACATTTTAATAACGACGTGGGCGTACATGGCCCCCTTTCTGATGCTGAAATTCTGGCTTATTCGGTTGACGATAAGGATGAGGGCGATGAAGAAGAAACCATCCCGATGGCCGTGCTGAACAAGGCAAGGTCCTCATTGCATACATTGCGTTCATACGCACTTAGATCGGAGGTGGGTGGTGAGCTGTTCTCAGCCCTCGCAACGAAAGAAAACTCACTTGACCAGGAACGATGGGGCTGGCTCATTCAACAAAAAAAAAAACTGATTTCTTTTAAAATGATTAATAAACATAGTTGATAAAAAGTGTTTTTCTACATATATATGTATGAATAAAATAAAAAAATGACGCTCATTAATTTGAATTTTGTGTTATGTTCTCTCGATATTTAAAACTTTTGTTTAATAAAACTCTCAATAATTTGAACTTTTTACTAGGTCCCAACAGATTCAATTTATCGAGAGTCGACTGTATATTTATTCTTATCTATTCATTTTGTTCAATTAATTTTCGTAACGCTCTATTAAACCCCACAACCACATTAAATAAAAGAAATATTCTAAGGTGCAACATATTCATATCGATTAGATACAAGTTGGACGCGGTTAAACTAAACGTGTAGCGCACCAATCGATTTGACAAATGGAATGAGACGGATCAGAGAAGCACAACCCTACCAGTTGCGTAACTTCAATGACTTCATAGTCGATCGTCAGAATACAACAGCCTCTAGACACAAGCTCATGTATAGTGGAGCGCTTTTATGTTATCTGTTGCCAATTGAAATAAAAATGAAAGTTGTTTTAAACTATTCAAAGCCCAATGAATTAATTGTGTAAGACAAAATGTTTTGCAGTGCCCGATAAGCTTAATTATAACATTCATTCATACTTATAAATGAATTATTACCACAACACCAACTACTTTGATCTCAATTCCTTAAATTTCCAATTTGTCAATCAATAAAATAGTTCTTTGTTTCGTTTTATATAATTAATTGTAAAAATAAAAACTGTTTTTACTTACGAATCGACTATCATGTAAAGTTTTTTCAAACTCCTTAAGCAGTGCCCGATAAGCTATACTGGTTGATAATCTCTTCAATTTCAATTTCGGATCAATAACTGCAAATATTAAAATTAAACTGATGAATTTAGCACAGACATAAATAATAATAAATTCATGATATGAAACTTACATGGACTTTTTGGATGCTGCACTCTTGGAGTTTTGTTTTGGTTTGTATCGGTATTACTGCGACTTTCGGGTCGAGCTTCATTTTCAACAATTTTTTCGGATTCCAAAGGTCGTACATCTTCATTTAATTTTAATATCTCGATTTGTAGACTTTCCCTGTTCGAACGAACTTCATCGAAGATTTTCTGTGGCTGAGCGCATAACCCTTTCTTTTTACGAATAAAATTGACAAGCTTATGTCCATCGCTAGCATCAAATATTGAAGATTCGAATTCGACCAGACTGTCCCGTGCATCATCCCTTCAATAAAGGAAATCGTATTTTAGAGAAAATTATCTTGGTGAAATAAAAATAATTCGATAGCAATAATGTAAAGCTGATTTTATTCTTATTATCATAATATACAGCGGTGCATGCATATGCCGCCCATAAATTTACGGAGGAAAGATATACAGTCATACAGAGCTACAGATGATGCCTGATTAGTATAAATCGACCGCTATCGCGTTAAGGAAAGGCGAATTAATTTTCTTTACAAAGTGTTAACGCTCAATAATGATCCCTCGAGAATAACAGCTCAGACAAAAGCATTACTCATTTATTTATTAAGGGCCCGCGGTGCGCAGCCGGAACTTTTTACTTAGCTTAATTCAAACCAAAGACACTTAAAACTAAAACAAGAACTTTAAATTAAGAGGATAGAGGGGAATGGTTTGTCGTGTAAAGGGAGCTTTTGAGAAAGGCTTATGAGAGATGGAAGTCAAAAGAGCTATTGGCTGTGCGCAGCATTCTTGACATAAGTTCATAGCAGCCGTAGCTTGTGCGGTGGAGAGCCACACGGAAGAGTTAGGAGGACCTAAGGTTAGGATTGGTGTTAAAATGGAGAATTTGTAATAGGGAAAGGGAGTCAATTGTTCCGGCTAACAATTGATGCATGAGCAGTATATCGGCACCTTCTCGTCGTTTTACAAGGGTTTGTTAATCGATCGATTTGACTTGATTTTCGTACGGAGGCAGTTGTCTCTATCAACTCAGGGTAAGCAGCTTAAGCAAAACAGATAAATCTGCGTTGGACTGCTTCGATTCTGAGGGAATGTGCGTCATAATAAGGAGACCAAACTTGGCTGGCATATTCGAGGAGTGGTCGGACAAAGGTAACATAAAGAGACCTAGAGACATAAGGATAAGAGAACTCTTTCGACCATCGTTTTATAAAACCAAGGGTGAAATTCGCTCTACATATGACTCGATCGATATGTGAACGGGAATTGAGTTTTCTCTCGCTGAAAACACCAAGGTCACAAATCACAAACGGAACTCCGTTGAAGGAGTATGTAAGGGGAGGCTGAGAAAAAAGCTTGCGAGAATAGGTAATAAATTTACATTTGCCGACATTGAGCTTAAGTTGGAACCGATGCAAATCATTTCCAAGTAAACTATGATCGATTGGGGA
Source organism: Orthonevra nobilis (assembly GCA_963555765.1). NCBI lineage: Eukaryota > Metazoa > Arthropoda > Insecta > Diptera > Syrphidae > Orthonevra > Orthonevra nobilis. Next base: position 53,923,933 of record OY743227.1, read on the forward strand.
GATTCTCATTTCATCAGCATAAATGGACAGGTCAGAATCTTTAAAGTGCATTCAACATCATTGATAGTGAGAGTAAAGATAATGGGTCCTAAATGACTACCTTGAGGCACTTCAGAGGTAGGGACTATAAGCTCGGACACTGGGAATCAGAAAGAACGTTATACTGCCGATTTTCATAGCATCAACTTCTTTGCCTTTTTGTAGTGCTTGTAAGGCTTGAGATACGAATTCGGTAAGATTTGTTGTAATAGATTAACCATGTACGTACAAAGGACAAAGAGTCGTAGACAATACTTTCTAAGAGCTTGGGTATGGAAGAGTTTGACTATGGGACGGTAATCAGATATATCGTCTTTGAGGCCTTTTTTGTGGACAGGGATATTAAACGTTTCCTTCCAAACTTTAGGGAAGACAGATTGCTTAAGAGCCATCTGAAATAAGGTTGTAAGTGGTAAGGATAACGCGTTCGCGCACTTTCTTAGAACTTTTAGGCTGTTAATCACGTCAATCACGTCAGAAGTGGATATATCGACTGATACAAAGGATGTTTGTGGGCGGTCGTACATATAGCAGAAGTGGCTAGTAAACGATTGGCTGACGAAGTTAGAGAAGAGTTTAGCAATTATTTATGGGTCTGGAGAAGATGTCTCCAAATATGTTAGAGAAGAGGGTTAGTCACCAGTTTTTCGTTTTGAGATAATAAACTGATAAAACTTCTTAGGGTCGGAAAAGAGGCTGATCTGCATTTGTTCCTTATAAATCGGAGAACCGAATATAAGCCTGCTGGTAGTTGCAATAGTCAGATTGAGATTGTGGCCTCATGAAGGTTTGTATTCTTGCTTCAAAAGAGAGAACATTCCTCTTAAGCGTTTGTTTAACTTTCTTCAAAGGCTTAAAAACGAACCAAAACAAAATCGGGAAAAGTGAAGCGTGTTAAAACGAGACCGTGCTATAAGAAGTTCGTGGTAAGTGACTCCAATGTTTTGTACTATGCTAGTTGCAATTCACTAAAACATTAACATTCTTCTTGATAGAAAAAACAACTTATGAGTCCAACAAAACCATGTGTGTAGAAAATGGTATAAAAAACGAGGAACCTCGCCCATAATTCCAAGAAATTGCCATGCAAATAATCCCTAAATGCGAAAGATATAGGATATACCCCAAAGAACAATTATCACATACAAATTAAGAAATTCATCATACACAGGACAAGGTTGGTTCGTTTTTTGAAATCCTGCAGATGAATATAACAAATAATAGAAAAGTATGCTTAGCAAAGGGTCAACAAAGGATTTTTAGAGAATTTAACAAAATTCTTATTGTCGCCATCAATGGTGGCAGTCTTTCATAAGTTTACTTCTTTCCGACTCTTAAATACCACAATGAGATCAAACTTTTATAGAACAACTTCTTGAAATGAGCTGTACAGCCTTAAAATATTATGCACATAAAAAAAACTCCAAATGGAGGTTGGTTTATCTTAACTAGCTAACTTGATATCAACCTGTTATACTGCCAGGAATAGAAATCTTGGCTTATGAGACAATCGTTATATTATCTTAAAGGACGGATTGATTTCTTCAGCATGCATATTGTAACAGTGGAATAATGCGGCTCGAAAAACAGCCTAATGTACATATATGAAATATGATTATAAGTAAAGCTGTGGTAAGTCGCTCATAGCATTAAAGTTAGTTCTCATAATTTTTAAAATGTTTAAGCTTACTTCATTGTTCTGCTTGGTCGACGTTTTTTCTTGGCTGGTTGGTCCTCGTGATGTTTGTTACGTGTTTTAGATCGCTTTTCATTCGTTGTCCTGTGTAATGCAAATTAATTTAACTTCGTTTAACACACTAGACACATAGCATAGAATTTTTTTCTTGTTTCAAGATTAACAAAATACAATTTTGTTTTGCAACAACGCGCAAGTGTTTACATATATTTTTAGTTCCCAAACACACGAATATTTATACAGTCCTATTTGTTTTGCATCACAATTTCGAAGCAAAGGGCATTTTCTTTTAATTAACACGAGTCAAACACAGCTCCTGCACATTTGACGAATACTTACATTCTTATTCAGAACATTTTATGTTGATGTTTTTAGATCTACTGAAAGCGGTTATTTATAAGTTCTTATTTGCGATTGTTTTATGTCGGGAGCTGGTAAATAATTCTTCATAAATAAAACAATCAAATAAATGACACAAACGGCTTGCCTTTGAAACGCATCCGTTAATAAAAAAAAAATGACGCGTATTATTTGAATTGAGATGAACGTCAAATGTCATCTGCCAAATGGATTGCTTCGCACAGGGATGGCACACTGGGCTGATACTTGATAAGTTTTTCGATAAAGGCATTTTATAGAAATAAATTTGAGTTCATTTGTGGTTGTGTGGTTTTCAAAATAGAAAATCAATTTCAATATTGATTAATTTTAACAAATTATGAATTTATAAATCAAAAATTCATTATATATCATCCATTACCCATATATCGCCCGGAAATTGTGGAAGAAATGTCCGAAAATATGTCCGAAAGCGAAATATTGATTGAGAGCTAAGTAACACAAAAATGGAAATTAGAAATAGTCTGAGTATTATTGCAACTTTCTGAAAAAAAAGTTACTAGCAGCTATACTTAATACTATAATATATCGTTCTTCAAAGAGGAGTAAAGTTCATATTGTGTTTCTTGTGTTATTTGACAAAAAACGTTTAATTTGGGTAAGATAGATTGCGGCCTAGCAATATGTGGATCCACCCCAAAAACTACAAGGAACATCTCGAAACTACTAGCCCAGTCGAAAACATCCTCGCCGAAGCCCGACTTCCCACAGTAGAGGAGTCTTATTTAAATGCCACCGCCATGCTCCTACCTAAAATAAATTTCTTAGCTAGGTCAGTTATTGATAAAGACATTGAAAAATCAATATCACATAGAGAAACAAGACGCATGCCACCGCAATCCGCAACATTCTTGATGCAGGGAAAAACATTACCATAGCCTCCAAGCACAAGCAATGAAATGTATAACAAAACGTTCACCGAAGTGGCATCAACTCTTTCCAAAAAAGGCTGAAAGCTTTCAGACAGCTCAAAAAATTAATATAACACCACTTTTGCTGTCATATCTAAAGAAGGCACCATATCTGTACGAGGGATCCTTCCTTATATTGCATCCAGCTATACCGCAATAAAATATTCCAACACATCAGGCAAATGAGCAATCTGTTCGGTTTGCCTTACAGTCGTAAAAGCTATACTCTATCCACTATACAACTCTATCATTATCCCAAAAATCAGAGACATTTTAATAACTAAATCATCCAAGTTAAAGCTTATCTCGACACCTGGACATGTAGGAATACTAGGTTACGAGTAAGCCGAATAGGCTGCCAACAACGCTCACAAGGCCCCGTTCTATATGTTCAACATTTATTCTCAAATTGATTTAAAAAAACCAAAATTACCAAAAACACCTTGAAAAACGGAATGAGTATCAACACCACGAAATGTCCACCTTTTCAAAAAGGAGCCTCCACCGACATGAATCCGCCAAAGGATAATTACCATCAACCACCTACTTGAACTTTGCCCCATCTCCTTAGTTTTGATTAAATTCAAAGTCAACCTCAACTCCGACATTTTAAAAAAATATTATCTGAATCTAGTCAAACTAGAAATTATCGAAAAAATATAAGATTATTTTAATATAATATTATAACATAATATATATATAATATATGTACATACTATATATATATAAAATATTATTAAGAGCCGATGAATTTGTTGCTAGTGCTTTTATTAATTATTTAAAGTAACTTAAATAAATATGTTGTTGATAAAAATAAAAAAATACGATAAATAAAATGGAAACAGTGTTGTTTTTAATTAAAAAAATTTATTATATATGATTTAATTGGCTCTAAGAAACAAACAAACAAAAAGTTAAACGAATTTTACTTTACTTATAAAAATGTTTGAATAACGAGTTTTGCGTGTACTTCTAGATTATAGATTGAACTAAATAATAAATAAATAATAAATTTACAAGTGCGAGCACTTCTCATGAAATTTATTCTTAAAAATTTTGTTCAGTTTGATTTAATTTTAATTAACTTTTATTATTTTAGATTTTTAACTTCCCATCAGGAAGTTCTTGTAATAGGTCAACTTTTTAAAATATCTCCACGTTTCAAGGTCTCAGTAGTCGGATTCCATTGCTTTAAGACAATTAAATCTTCGATCGCTTCTAATAGATTTATGCTTGCTGTCACATTTACTTGTTCGTTGTCTGTAGTACGAGGGGGCTTAAGACATGGAAGTTCGTTCTGAGCATACGAGGATTGTTAGCTTTAACAACCCCAATTTTGTTGTTCCAATGCGAATCAATTGCAGCTCGGTAATATGCTTAATTAACGGCTGTATGTTTTTAAGTTCGGACTTCAGTGTCCTAACTTCCGAGTCTTGTTGGTCAACGAAGCGTCTGTACAGTAGTTTAAGTCTCGTTAGTAGCCTACTTTTTTGTCGGTGTAGTGCTTCGATTGTTGCATTGCGGTGTATATTAAGATTGTCAGTTATTTCGTATTTGGGAATTGTACTTGCTTATACACAACGTTATACTGACCAGACTCAACATTATTCTGACCTCACCAACAGTATAAATAAATAAATTTTTAAACCAATAAAAAATAATAAATAATTCAAAGAAAAAGGCAAAAATAATTTATCATAACGAAATCTAGGTAAAGTTCCTTGAACTCACCCTCTCGTGTTTGGTGAATGATTTCTCCAATTGCTGGGTTTGGCCTTTAGATCTCCGGCCATGAGGTACTTATTCACCTGCGATTCCAGCCGTAAGTACTGAAAGAGTGTCTCGAGCTCAGAAATAAGAGCAGATAATTGAGAAGCTTCATAGACTGCAATCACATACATGCTCTTCCCACTGCGGAGGGGGATGCATATGATGCATGCCTCAAGCATCTGTAACCTACGCACTTCATCACTGTACACAACCTTATAACGCAGATTTTTTCTAACAAAGATAGCGACGCCACCAGCTCCAGTAGGGTTGGGTCTGTCTCTTCTTATAATATAATATAAACCGTGCCTCAATTTGTCCTAAACAGAAGAACATCGGGGCTTCGGTCATTTAGCAACTTAAAGAGTTTGTCTCTACGTTCGATCCTCACAAGTGAATTCACATTCAACGCATTGATCTTTGAAAATCCCCTCACCAGCGAACCCATTACAACTGGTGGCGCGCTAACCTCGGCAGAAGCGTATAGATACCGTCCACCCCAGTCGCCTGCTCTTATAGTTGATTTTGCCCCTGAATTGAGAGCAATATAGCTACTACCTTCGGTTGTTGCTGTACCGTATTTGCCCGACCTGCCGTAAATATTGTTGTCCTAATCTCGGAAGAAGCGTATATATATTAAATTCACTTCTATCATACTTCCAAACTCCTTTTTTAAAAAGCGATATTAGTACTGTAATACTCGCTCAGTGGTCGATAGCTGATCAGTTTTATTAAACAATCAAGTTTGTTTATTAATAATAAATGACAATTAAAAATAGTATTGTATTCAGTGCGTGCAAAATTTTTTGGGAATCCTTTTAAAGTAAAACACCATTGTCATTTCAAGAGATCAGTAAAGTGAATGGACAGCAGTATCCAACGTATAAAAATGCATGCCTTGCACTCGGCTTGCTAGAGGACGATAACGAGTGGGACAGTATGCTTGCTGAGCAGCATTACTATAATGTTGACTTCGTTGTGTGATAATCATAAAGATTCAATGACTGATGATAAAATGCATCGACATCGTACACGGTGCCACGATCTTACGATAACGTTCAGCGACGCTATGTACAATGAAGCATTGATTGCTATCGAGGATCTTTGCATCGTTATTGCCAATTTACCAATCAATCATTTCGATATGCGTTCGCTAAATCGAAGTGATGAATCGTAACACTACTGAAGTTATGACACCGGTTTTTTACTCACAGTGTCCGACTACTGAATGATGAAAAAAAAAACATTTACGACTGTATTTTGCTGGCAGTTCCGACAGCTTCCGAAAATGTGAATTATTTGTTTGGGATTCACCAGGTGGAACTGGCGAAACATTTCTCATTTCACATAATCTCGCTGAAATACGATCAAATAATGGCATCCTATTGACCGTTGCATCATCTGGCATTGCTGCATTTTTATTTGATGGAGGCAGTATAGCTCATTCAGCGTTTAAGCTGCCACTGAATGTTCAAAATAACCCAGACGCAGTGCGCAACATAAAAAAACAATCGTCCATGGACACAGTGCTGAAACAGGGTTAAGTTATCATCTGCACTATGGACAGGACATTGAAAGACTTTGGCGGCACTCCTTTCAGGTGATTTCAGACAAACACTTCCCGTCATTCCACGTTCAACGTTCGCTACTGTGGCGTAATGTTGAAAAAGTGTAACTGAAAGTAAACATGCGCTTTCAAATGCTTCAAGATCCATCCGCTGAAACGTTCTAAAAACATTTGTTAGATATCGACGATGGAAAAGTTGCTGTACATGAAAATACAGGACGCATAAATGTGCCGACCGATTTCTGCACTATTATTAATTCGCAAAATGTACACACGCAATACATGAATCATGAGTGGCTAGCAGAAAGAGCAGTTTCAGCATCAAAAAATGTGGACTTCAACGATTTTAATTTCAAGATACAACAGTTGTTGCCAGGGGACTTGGTGTCATACAAATCGATCGATACAGTTTGCGATACCAACGAAGCTGTAAATTATCCGACAGAGTTTTTGAACACATTTACCAGGCATGCCACCGCACCATTTATGATACAACTTCGTAATTTGAACACATTGTGCAATGGCACGCAATTAGTCATTAAAAAATTAATGAAAAAAATTGTCGGAGCCATTTCAATTTCAATGGCAAGTTCTGGAGCGAGGTCTGTTTGTGGCTAAGATCTGGGCACACCGTGTTTTTCACACGGATACAATTATACATCCAGTTTGTTGTTGGCTAAATGGAGTGCACACTTAGAGATTGATACTGTTATTTTTTAATTGTCATAATAAGTGATAGCAAATATGGATGCCATTTTTTAATGTATAAATAACTTTTAAGGGACATAATTTTTAAGATATTAGTTAAGTTGATAAGTTATTATCATACATTAATAATGAATTAAGAAAATATATGCTTGGTGTTTTGTTATTTTTTATTGGCCGTCAACGTCCACAGCGCTCCATTCCTCTTTCAGTCATAGACTACATCCCCACACACAATAGGTAAGTTATTTTTAATAAAGCGTTTTTCAATAAGAGCGCTAAAAAGTTTTTTTTTTAAATAAAACAAGAACGGTTTTGGATATCAATGAAATTCTTTATTTGTGTGAAAGTACGTTCGATGCCATTTTGTATGGAACTCGATTTCTCTTGCATGGCCACCACGGGCACGCTTGCAGAAGTCCAGACGCTGAACCCAATTTTCGATACAGCTGCAATTTCACGTTCAATATTCGTCCGAAGTTCATCAATCGTCGCTGGCTTGTTGGCATAGACCAAAGACTTGACGTAGAACCACAGAAAATAGTCTAACGGCATCAAATCGCACGACCGAGGCGGCCAAGCGACTGGACCATTTCGTGAGATAACAAGTTCTCCAAACTTGGTTTCCAATAAATTGATTGTGACATTCGCTGTTTGGCTTGTGGCGCCGTCCTATTGGAACCACATGTCCTCCAAGTCCATATCATCCAATTGGGGCTAAAAATATTCGGTTATCATTGAACGGTAGCGACCCCCATTCACAGCAACGTGCTAGTCTTGATCATCACGGAAGAAGTACGGCCCAATGACGCCGCCGGCCCATAAACCACACCAAACCGTAATATTTTCGGGATGCAATGATGACTCATGGAGTAAGTGTGGATTGCTGCCTGACCAATACCACATATTTTGTTTATTGACGGAGCCATTCAGACAGAAATGAGCCTCATTGCTGAAGATGATTTTTCGATGAAAATCCGAATCATTTTCAAGTTGTTGCTCAGCCCAATTCTCGAACATACGACGCCTCTGGTGGTCAAGCGGCTTCAGTTCTTGCGTTAATTTAATCTTGATGGGATGTAGGACAAGATCAACGACGTCACAGAGATGCCCAACGTTTGAGAACGACGTGTGAGAGACACATTTGGGATTTCTGCAACTGAAGCCTCAGCGGCAGCAATATTCTCGACACTACGGGCACTTCTTTGTCTCCCTGGCAGGGGAACATGCTATACTGTGCCTGTGGATTCAAATTTTTCCACTAGACGCTCAATTGTTGATCTGCTAGGACGATTATGACGACCATAAATTGGACATAACGTTGAAGCCACTGACTCCGAATTTCGGTAGAAAATTCAATCAATCCTTACTGAAGAGAAATGTCAAAAGAGCGGAAAGAAATATGGCGTCGTTTGTTGTACCTGTCACTCTTCTTTTGTAGCGTCCCTGTTGAAAAACCCGTTATAACTACCAAAATATTCACCACAAATAATTTATATGTGCAAAATAATGTTTGCTACGAAATCTTCGCATCGTGTGCATCTTTATTTTGTAAGTAAAAAAACAAACTGTTATGAAAAATAAAATCACAGAATTTAGGCCGGCTCTGCAAGCTCAACGGCTGCGCGAAGTTCGTAGAGCGCCTGCCTTTTTAATTGATTTAATTGTTAGGTCCCAGGTTCGATTCCTAGAGTAGTGGTCTTGTTTTTCGAATCTGGTCCAGTCACCATTTGCCATTGGCATCAAGTTAATGGCACTATCACTGGGTTTGTCAACCAGTGATAGTAGTCTGACTAATGGGTGGCGTTGTTGTATCGGCTTTGTTCCTAATTCGTGTTTTCAAAATCGCAATTTGTGTAGATTGTGTGTAGATGGCTCTGCTGTGAACACTGACAGCGAGGTATTTAAGCTGAATCTTCCAAACTTTCAAAGTTCATAAATCAAAACTAATGTCGAATAAAATCCTGCGAATTAGGTTAAAGCAAATAGGTCGATATCAAAATCCTCCGTCCCGTTTCGGGCTCCACCCACGGAAGTGAGTTGAAACCAATTACACCTGAGTTTCTCAAACCACTACACAATCTTTCATTCTTCTTCTAATTCTTCCGCTCGCTCTGTGCTAAACGCATTATAAGAGTCTTAATATCCTCCTGAAGAGCGAAGAAAATAATTTAAAAAAAATATCGATTATAAAATTCTTTTATTATTTTTATTATTTATTAAAAGAGAGATGCAATTACAAACTTTTAATCTATACTATAGCACTAGCTATAAATAGTTTATTAAATTTATAGTAGTAAGACGTTCAACAACTTTCTTTATGTTCTTTTCTGTAGGATGAGAGAGCAATTCGTGAAAACTACTATTATTAAAAAAAATAATTACATATGTATATTATTTTATTTTTTGACAATCGAAAACTAGATGTCACTTTGGCTGACTTTATTTATCGTAAGGAAGGCGAAAAGGGGCTCCTTAACTGCTGGTTTCGCTTTTTGGTCTGGATTTTCGTTCCCTAGTTATTTAATTTGTCCCTTAGCTCATGTAAGTTTGTCTCGTATGTTTGTTATTATTTAATTGTTGTTGTTGATATTAAATATAATTTTTTTTGTAGTGAGACAATCTGTGCATATAATAGATTTCCTGCAGTAGGTAGATTATAGGGCAAATAGAATCGCCAGAGATTCCGCAGATAGAATGGAGCAGTGATCTAGTAAGAGCCCTTTTAATCAAGGTTTTACCAATCTCACCGACCACTGCAAATGACGTAGGTACATATGAAAGGCCAGTTGTTATGTTTTTTTTCCGTATTTATTCATTTTTTACCTTTGTTTAAGGCATTCGAGAACTTGCTGAAAACATTGTGTAAACATTTTTTTTCAAAATAACATTTAAATACATTTAATGTAATGCAGCGTGTTTTTCCTAGCCCATACAATGTCAACAACTATAACACCAGTTACAACAAATCAGCTTAATTGAAGTGCTTCTACCGATGTCTGAAGTCTGAAGAGCAAGTGACACTTTTAGTTCAATAACTTAAAGTTTAACAACATGTTTGATAACTAATAATTGATGGTGATGTTGACTTAGATCGTTTCATTGTTAACAGTCGTCCGTGTGAAGCCAATCCACAAGTAAAATCTCGTTAATTCGAACACTCAAACACTTAAGTCAAACGCTTGCCACAATCCGAACTCTGTAATTAGAATTTTTTTTTCGTTATAATCTGTTATTAAAATATTTAATGTTGCTCATTATTTTTATCACTAGAAGTACGACAAGCTTTTTGTCGTACGACAGGAAGAATGTCATACACATTTATGTAATGAATTTTATTTAATATACATTGCAAAAATTATTTAAATTCCTAAAATCTTTTTGAATAAGATTAACACTGATGTAACATAAATACAGCGGAAGCGTTTGCTGAATATGTTAAATTATATTATATAAATCCAGGGATCTTCCGTGGCTTGCTAATTATTATTTCATCGCTTTTTTAAATATTTTTTTTTAAATAAGATTTATCGATCGATCGATCCATTTTTTGACATCATCGAGATGACGGAAGTGCTGGTCAGCCAGGCCATGTTACATCGATCGGAAGAGATAGTAATCGGATGGCGCAAGGTCTGAACTATACGGCGGTTGGGGTAGGACATCCCCAACGACATTTTTGACGACATTTGCAACATGTGGCCGAGCATTGTCAAGTTGCAAAATAACTTTATCGTTTCTTGCGACCGTTTCCGGCCGTTTTTCCTTCAGTGCTCGGCTCAAAAGCATCAATTGTCGTCGGTAGACCTCGCCTGTGATTGTTTCATTCGGTTTTAGCAGCTCATAAAACACAACACCCTTCTGGTCCCACCAAATGCACAGCATAACCTTCAGGCTATGAAGGTTGAACGGCCGTCGATGTTGAGGCATGTCCGGGGTATCCAAACGTTGCTCGACGTTTTGGATTATCGTAATGTACCCATTTTTCTTCACCAGTGACGATTCGATGCAAAAAAGACGTCTTTTTGTGGAGTTCAAGCAGCATTTCGGACATGCAAAATCGGCGTTCGACGTCTCGTGGCTTCAATTCATACGGCACCCGATGTCCTACCTTTCGGATTCGGATCATTCCCATTGCTTTCACCTGGCCGGGGCGTTCTTTGTCTTCGGTGTCGAAATCACCATCTTTGAACCGCTTACACCACCGCTGACACATTCTAACGTCTAAAGTATAGCCCGGGTAAGCTTCGGTAAGTAATTGATGCGCTTCGGTTGCTTTTTTCTTTAAATGAAAGAAGCCTATTAAAACTTCCCGCAAATGTTGTTTTGATGGCATGAATGTAGACATTTTACGACTTTACAAAAACTTGTGTGTTTTCACTAATGACCAATAACCTAGACTGAAATGATTAGACAATGACAGGAAGTTTCTGATGTGACAATTGTCATGGTCAAAATTCACCTCAGAGTAATAGATATGAAGTTGTCTGCAATAACGACATTTTCAGCCGGTAGTCCTAATATTTATAACCCAAATTTGATTTGAAATTTGAATGAAAAAGTAATGGATAAATCATTGGATTCAAAATTAAAAAAAAAACAATTATTTTTTTGGGTTTCTCACTGACTTGAGTTATTTTTTTTTCAGATCTAGAGTGAACTAAAAAAGTCGTTTCAATGGTTAACCATCAGCGTTTTGTAAAACGAAAGCTAACTCATGGTGCATGATAACGTCTTCAATAAGAATTTTTTTTCATGAAAAGCCTTTATTTCCGCACCAGTAAAGGATCGTAACAACTATTTCCATTTAAACTCATACTCTGATCGGTCAATGTTGGCATATAGAGGTCCATGAAGATGATAAATGTTTCTGTGAATTTTGAAACAGTAGTGCCCATATCCAGGTGGTGGTGCAATATTTTGTTTTTGGCTTAAAAAAATTCACAGATTCCATTGAATAGACCACAACTATGTTCACTTATAATTTTTTCGTTAAAATTTTCGATTAACTTTGACTGAACTGTATGCCTGATATTTTTTGATTCAAGTTCTATGGCATTTTCTGCCGAGGTCCTGCACCTCATATTTTTACATACATTTTTTCTTAGTTCATATCTTGCTGTTAATTTTAAAAATTTAATAAAAACAAAAAGTAAGTTAACATCAAAAGACATATAATAAGTACTAGATTTAACTTAGAGTGCCCGCATAGGGCCAGTAAGTTAGTTAAGAATTAATGATAAATTAATTAGTTTAAGCGTTTTTGTCTAGTTTTTAAGAGATTCAACTGAACTATGGCACCTCATAGTTCCGTAAATTTCTTTTAAACACTTTTGTCGATCTTAAGCAATCTATTTTTGAGCTCTCATTTTTGCAATTCTGTTGCGATTGTTTATTAATGATACACACGTGTAATGGTAAAAGTTTAGAAATAAATTACAGCACAAATACACGTCCGTATAAGTCACTAAAAAAAAGTGACTTTAAAAATATTTTCAAGAATTCTCCAATTACGGCATAACTCTTTTTAACTACCTACTACCTTCCATCATATAAATTTTTCATAATTAAATGCATACATACATCTCTGCTAAAAAACAACCTGCTTTCTAGGTTGATTGGATATGGTTTTAAGTTTTCTAAATGTTGGTTTGGACAAACTAACTCACATCAGGAACATCAGAGTGCGCTCTTAATTTTTAAGATTGTGCTTTTAATTTTGCTATTTTTCTAATATAGCAATTAAAATTAGCTGCGGTTTCTTTTTTTGATGTTCCCTAAAAACAGCAGTATGCTGCGTGCGAGCAGGATACCTGATGGCAAACAGTTTTTCAAATTGGCATTTATGTAACAAAATTTGGATAAATTTAAAATATTCAGCCACAGCGCTGCACCTTATTTCAAAGTATTTTTTTTTTTTTTGACAACATCTGAGCTCCGATTTGTGAATTTGAAACAATTTGACAATGACAACGAAACATTGGAAACTCTTATCAGGATATTTCTACCCAGTAAAACTGAACTTGCTTTAGCTACGATTACGAAATATATCCATGCATATAGATATGTTGAGCACAGTATCGTTGGAAAATTATTTATATCAAAGGATAAACACATTTTGATTTGTTTACAGACTTTATTTTTGTACTTTGGATGTTCCAATAAAAAGTGATATTTCCTTTTGCCGAACGATCCTTTGGTGTCCTGTCAGTCACTATCATCTGACGCTTTGGAAGAAAATCGATCACACGAGCGAATTTTAAAATCCGGTGGCAAAAATCAGAGGTTAATTATTACTGTGCAAATATGCTTGGAATCCTTCCTTGCCGAGTAAGCTGCTTAGTATAAATTTCTTTATATTAATTGCAGAAAGAATACTTCGGAACACAGAATACGAAATGTGTATTCATTCAAAACAAATAATAAAAAGGAGTATTGCCCATAAAACAAAAAAATAAAATGCCTGCAAACCGAAACAAATTTGCGCAATGCATCAAAATGAATGCATTTTTATATAATCAATTTATGACCTTAAGTGCTAGACAAAAAAAAATGCTTAAAACTACCTTTTTTAGCTTGTTTATGTCTTAAATAATTTACTGGCCATCTGCAGGCGCTCTAAATTAAACCTAACAAATTAAAAATATATTTTTCCACTTAATATCAAAACTAAGAAAAAAAATATTAATTATTCGAATAACTTAGTATATGGACTTAATGTTTAAATAAAAATTAGGCTTAAGTCCTAAACTACAAACTTATCTAAAAAATAAAATCTTAATCTAACTAACAAGAATATTAAAACTACTTACACTATATGAGCCGGTCAAGGCTGACAGGCCCTGTGGAACCCATCAACCGACTACTCCAAGGAGCCTGATTGAACTCAATATTTCGTTTTCGTTCGCAATTCAATTCAATTTTTGTTTTTCAATTCAAAGCATTTTTATTTAATTAATTCATTTTCCTAACGTGCTAGACAAAAACGCTTAAAGCAAGCTTAATTGACTTAACTATGTATATACTAATTTACTGGCCCTCTGCGGGTGCTAAGCTAAAACTAACAAATTAACCTATGTTTTTCGACTAACTTATATTTACTTTATTTAAATTTAACAAACTAAAATAATTAATTATATGAAAAACTTAGTATATTTACTTTTTATGTTTAAACTAAAACTTGACTTAAATACTACACTACGAACTAATCCAAAACTTAAAATCTTAACCTAACTTACAAAAATATTAAAAACTACTTAGACTTTAAGCCGGTCACGAAGTTCATTCTCCGCCCAGCCACCAATAGTGTCGATATTGCCTTACGACATCAGCTCTGTCGCGGTCTGATACCGCCCTACTAAGCCTGAGGGTCTCCAGTGAGCTACTTGCGACGTCTTGGTCGTAGTTGACTCGCCCGTCCACAGTTTTTTTACCAACGTGGAAGATTAACGATACCGCTGGACCAGACCTTTTCTGTCCAGATAGAGACAAGCTCATTGCTCTTGCAATGTGACTTCGTATAAGTTTTATCAGAAAGTTGTCCACTCTGATCAGGTTGGCCCCGTTGTACAGGACTTCATTACTGTAGAATTTTTTGTACTCAGACTCTGGAGTTCTATATAGATGGAGACAAGCCGTAAGGCATCGTCTCTCGAAAACCCGAATTTTTTCCATTAAGCTTGTTCACACGTTAAACCAAACGGGACAGCCATAGGCAAGGACAGGGCGAATAAGGGCCGTGTAGCAGATTACCTTTACCTTGGCATCGAGTTCACTGCTGTGAGACAGCTTCTTTGTCAAGCTTTTTCGTTCGCATTCAGTATAAGTGTGACATACTTGCATACATATCGCTTTCTTTTATAAGGATAAGTCTGTCAATATAACTTGTCTTTCATTGTTAATTGTATTAACTAAAATGAAAATAATAGACAGATATGTTAAAACTTAATGTAATTTAATGTTTATAATCGTAACCAGTCTTCTGCAGATAAGCCCTTCCAAAACTATGAATAAAATATATTATATATATATATATACTATATATATATATCTTATATATAAAATCCCCGTGTCACAATGTAAGTTACCATACTCCTTCAAAACGGCTTGACCGATTTTTATCAAATATTGTATGCATATTCAGTAGGTCTGAGAATCGGCTTCTATCTCTTTTTCAAACACCTAAGTGATAAGGGTTGTCCACCCCTTACATTTTATTTCTATTTTTGGACAAAATTTTAATTTTTAACCGCTCGATAACTGATCAATTATCACTTGGTAAGTTATCCCCGCCAGTTGAGCCTAACATTTAGGACAACATCATTCTACGATGTCGTGAGTTTTGTCAACAATTCATGGTCAACATGTACGCAAAGATAGAGGGCGAACGACTACGATACTTACGATATAATCCACTAAAGCTGCGTGCGGAAGAGTACATTCATTTGCGAGACGCTATTGTCAACAACGCCGACGCCGCCGAAGTTGGTAACTCTGTCATTCTACCATCATCGTACGTAGGCAGTCCACGTCATATGCAAGAATATATACAGGATGCTCTGAATTTCGTGCGCGAATATGGACGACCGTGTTTATTTATCACGTTCACATGTAATCCAAAATGGCCAGAGATTACATCTTTGCTATTGCCTGGCCAAAATGCAATACATCATCATGACATTACAGCACGTGTGTTCAGACAAAAGTTGAAGTCCTTCGCTCCCACACGTTGCTGGCTGTATTCGGTTGAGTGGCAAAAGCGAGGATTTCCTCATGCATACATTTTGGTTTGGTTAATCGACAATATCCGTCCTGAAGGAATCGATAATACAATTTCTGCGGCCCAATGTCTTTTCTAGATATATAGTACGTAAAGTGAATGGGCAACAGTATCCAGCGTATAAAGATGCATGCCTTACACTCGGCTTGCTGGAAGACGACAACCAGTGGGAATGTATGCTTGCTGAAGCAGCATTGAACTGTACAGCAATACAAATTCGTCTTCTATTCGCTATAGTGTTGACTACCTGTTTCCAAGCCCGAGCAATGGCGTAGAAATGGCGGCGATTGTTACCCGCAATGTCCCACTAATGAATGAGGAACAAAGAACCATTTACAAACGACCAAACATTGTTCTTAAGCACCTTCCTCCAGAAGCGGTAAACAAATACACTACCCTGTTTAACAATTTGTTAAATAATGCACATTATCCAGCTCATTGGAAGACAGCGGTGGTGCAACCAATTCCTAAACGGAACAAAGACACATCCAATCCGGCAAATCTCCGGTTGATAAGTATCCTTCCCAACATCAGCAAAGTGTTTGAAAAAGTGATCAAAAGAGCCCTGACCGAGTGGGTTGAGGACAAAAATATTATTCCGGATAACCAATTCGGTTTCAGAGCGGGGCATGATTGCATACATGCCGCGTCTAAACTGGTATCGGATATCAAATGGAACAAAGATAAGAAACAATGCACGGGTGCCTTGTTGATTGACTTGGAAAAGGCCTTTGACACTGTATGGTTGTAGGGGCTCCTTTTCAAGCTTGATCAGCTCGGCATAAGCAAACCGCTACTGTACATAATCTTAGATATGCTCACCAGCAGACAGTTTATTGTGAAAAATGGCAGTGTGGTGTCTTCTGGGACTTTTGAAATTAAAAACGGTCTACAACAGGGTGTAGTAATTTCGCCGATTTTATTTACGATCTTCACAAGTGATCTTGTAGGATCTCTCCGCCAATCCATAGCGTACGCAGATGACTTGATCGCGTACAGGACAAGTTCGAAGATCGAGGTTATCGTAAGTCTTTTGCAACGTGACTTCGAAAAGATTCAGGGATATTGCGATGATTGGAAGTTGAAGATCAATTTCCAAAAGTGCGAGACCATTCTGTTCAGGACTCCGTTGTCTAGGGCCTCTAGAAATACTAAAAAGAAGTGGCGAATGTTCTCTATCGTTGGACAAAACGGGCAGCCACTGGCAAATCGAAGTGTTGTCAGATACCTTGGGATCTGGCTAGATCTGTATCTATATTTTAACAAACATATAGATGCTGCTCTGGCCAGAGCCAAAGCGGCCTTTGCCTTGACAAAGAGGCTGTTTCACAGCAGTCAACTCGATGCCAAGGTGAAGGGGATCTGCTACACGGCCCTTATTCGGCCTGTCCTTGCTTATGGGTGTCCCGTTTGGTTTAACGTGGGAACAAGCTTAATGGAAAAGATACGGGTTTTCGAGAGATAGTAATGAGGTCCTGTACAACGGGGCCAACCTGATCAGAGTGGACAACTTTCTGATAAAACTTATTCGAAGTCACATTGCAAAAGCAATGACTTCGACCAAAAACTTGATCTCCGGGGCTTTTTACCCCAATGATATGCACCATAAGACAGTGCGCCTTAACGGCCTTATTCCTCCTGAAGCTTTTCTCTATTTAGATAGAAAAGGTCTGGTCCAGGATAGATTAGCGGTGCCGTTAATCGTCCACGTTGGTCGAAAAGCTATGGACAGGCGAGTCAACTACGAACAAGACGTCGCAAGTAGCTCACCGGGAACTCTTCGGTTCAGTAGGGCGGTATCAGACCGCGAAAGAGCGGATGTCGTAAGGTAATATTCTTACTACTGGTGGTTGGACGAAGAGTAAAACTCAGTCGTCTTTATTTATCTTGAATGCCCTTAAGGCAAAGATAGCATGCCGTGTCAGCCGTGGCCGGCTTATTTATAGTATGTTTAATGTAGTTTCAGTAGTTTTAATATTATTCTTAGTTAGGTTAAGATTTTATTTTTTAGATTAGTTTGTAGTTTGTAGTTTAGTATTTAAGTCTAATTTTAATTTAAACATAAAAAGTTCATATACTAAGTTTTTGCAATTATTCTTTTTTTCTTAGTCTTATTATTAGTTTCTTAAATTTAGATGAAGTAAATATTATTTAGTCGAAAGACATAGGTTTAATTGTTAATTTTAGCTTAAAGCGCCCGCAGAGGGCCAATAAGTTAGTATAAAAAATAGTTAAGACAATTAAGCTAGTTTTTAGCATTTTTGTGTCTAGCATGTAGAATAAATAAAAATGCATTAAAATTGAAAAAATTTAACCATTTACAAACGCATTATGCTCGCAGTTTCAGCAGGACAAGGTGAGTTCTTCTCTTTGGATGCACCAGGTGGAACTGGCAAAACAATCCTTATTTCGCTTATTCTCGCCGAAATACGATTCAAATAATGAAATCGCATTGGCCGTTGCATCATCGGGTATTGCGGCAACTTTATTGGATGGAGGCAGAATAGCTCATTCAGTATTTAAGCTGCCACTAAATATTTAAAATAACCCCAAAACAATACTCACAAACCATGGCCACAGTGCTGAAACAGTGTAAAATTATCATCTGGGATGAATATACTATGGCAGACAAACATTCGCTTGAGGCGTTGAACAGGACATTGAAAGATATTAAAAACAACGACAAACTATTTGGCGGCACTCTGTTAGTCCTTTCAGGTGATTTCAGACGTCATTCCACGTTCAACATACGCTGATGAGATAAATTCTTGCTTAAAATCATCGCCATTGTGGCGTAATGTTGAAAAAGTACAGCTGAAAGTAAATATGCGTTTTCAAATACTTCAAGATACATCCGCTGAAACATTCTCAAAACAACTCTTAGATATCGGTGATGCAAAAGTTACTATAGTTCATCTATGCGTAAAATTACCGACCGATTTCTGCACAATCATTGATTTGCAAGATGCTCTCATTGAACAAATATTTCCCGAGGTACACACACAGTACATAATCATGAATGGCTTGCAGAAAGAGCAATTTTAGCGGCGAAAAATGTGGATGTTGACGATTTAAATCTGAAGATACAACAGTTGTTGCCAGGGAACTTTGTATCATACAAATCTATTGATACAGTTTGCGATGCCAGCGAAGCTGTAAATTTTCCAACAGAGTTCTTGAACTCACTGGATTTGCCAGGCATGCCACC
Source organism: Orthonevra nobilis (assembly GCA_963555765.1). Lineage (NCBI taxonomy): Eukaryota > Metazoa > Arthropoda > Insecta > Diptera > Syrphidae > Orthonevra > Orthonevra nobilis. Next base: position 53,943,004 of record OY743227.1, read on the forward strand.
GCATAATTTAACCATAAATAATTTTTAAATATTAATGAAAAACGTTATCGAAGCCAGCATTTTAAATGGCAAGTTCCGAGGTGAAAATATATTAATACCACGAATCCCTATTATACCTGCCAATTCAATTTAAACTAATTCAGTTTCCGATTAGATTGGCTTTTACAATGACTATCAATAAGTCCCAAGGGCCAAACGATGTCTTTTTGTGGCTTAGATTTGAGCACACCATGTTTTTTCACACGGACAATTATACGTGGCATGCTCTCGAGTGGGTAAACCATCCAGTTTGTTTTTGTTAGCTAAAGATGGGCTAACAAAAAATATTGTTCACGCTAAAGCATTAAAAGATTCATATTGTTTGGTAGCGTTACTGTCATAATTAATTAATGGTATATAATTTTAAAGAATAAATTATAACAAATAAAATAAAAAATGTTTAGTGTCTTGTTATTTTTATATTCGCTCATCGCTCACAGCACTCCATGCATCTTTCACTCATATACCACATCCTTACTCACTTACAATAAGTTAGTTTTTTTTTTCAACACTAGAAAATCCCTAGAAATATTTTATATGGCAAAACAAACAAAAAAAAAAGTTATTTTCTCGAATGCTTTTAGCATAGCAAAAAATTAACATTTAATTTGAATTCATTTATTAATATAATTGCCTTCATACTAAGTTGCTGGGTTTGTTATGACGCTTAAATGCTCTGCTCTGGAACTGCAGTTACTGAAGAACGTAAGCATCTCAGATTAAAGTGCATTGAGGAATCAAATGTGAAACTGGTTCAACAATTAAATAACACCCGAACCTTGTGTCTGAATGCAAATGGTATAACGAATGTACAGTGACTCACAATGAAAATGGATCATCCGAATAGTAGACAATTTTTTGGAAATCAAGCTAATTAAATAAAATTTTTGAAGTAAAACTTCTTTAAGCACGCTTGAATTGGAGAGTAAGCTAGTAAAAAAAGGCCCAGTACTATATTTGTTTTAAAAATAATGTTAGAAGTTTTCCAATATTTTGTTGGATATTCCATTTGTCTCATTACTGATTTAACTCTTTAAGGTAAATTTTTTTGGAGGGTATATTAGAAATTGTTTTTTCAGTACACCTACTTATACAAAACAAAATGAGAAAAATTAAAAACATATTCAAGGTGATCATTTAGAGATTGGTTACATAATGGGACTAATATGAAATAATAAGAATATCGGAAATAAACATTTTGAAAACTCTAAAAATGGTATGAAATCGAATATTTTTGACGATCTTCAGAAAAAGTCTTCCGCATCTTTGGTGCTGTATCGCCATTTAATTAGCTATTGCATGATGATCATGGATGATGGCACTTCAGGTTTATGCTTTTTTATAGCAGCTTGGAAGATTAGTCCAGCTTGAAGTATAAGACAATCTTCGATTTTTTTTTTACAAGTGATCATTAACATAACTGCCCCCTTAGCTGGTCAAATTTGTCTTCGAAATTCATGTTGTCATTAAAATCCTTCAAGACGAAAGGACATAGTATCTAGACTTCTTCTCCAGTCTTCTCTTTCGTTGTAGCTTCCATAATATGTCTTGGATCACGAAAGCTCGTCAGCAAATAAACAGAACGCTTGTCTTTCCATTTAACATAAAACACTTGTAAAATGCTTATCAGCATTCAGCTTAAGTAAATATTTAAGACTACTGTTATTTGTTTCACAATCATATACATTTTTTCTCACCAATTAGCTTGAAAGACATAGTTGTTGAAAAATATAACTTATGATTTTTACTTTCTAATTTTTCCCATTTCAACATTTTCTTAGCATTTTTCTAAATCTAAATGAATTCAAAAATTCTAGTGATTGCGTTTGAATTTTAATTACCCTTGGACAATGGTACAGCAGCCATCTTCTAATAATTCCAACAGAGTTCATTGGTTTGATAAAACTATGAAGGTATCTTTGATTTCCAGTTTGTTTTTAGTTGTTATTTTGAGATATCTAAATGTTGGTAGTTGTTCAATGACATGATCACCGCTGTTCCCTCTGACCCAAAACGGTTAACCTTGCTCCCATCCGTAAATAAAATATTTTTCCGGCTAACAATTCTGGTTGGAAATTCTTCCCTTTAATCCAGCTCTGCCTAAAACGCTCCTAATTGCTTCTATGTTGCCTCGATAGTTTCGATGCGCACAGCCTTGGATTTGCCCTTGATTTTTTGACTTCATCACGCTTAGAAAATTTCTTCGTGGGGCCCATTTTTGACTTGCTTATTAATATTTCTAAGGCCCAGTTTTTCAGTGCTAAGTTAACTCAGTGTAAGCTAACTCCGTAATAAAATTAATCCCGAGTTAACTCATGTAGCAGTTTTTCAGAGCACGGCTAAGTTTGACTCCATGTTATCGATTATGTTGTCAAAAAACAATTGATGTCGGTCAATTCTGACAGATCAATTGTTACTTGACAGAAAAGAAGAATTCAGGACTAAAATAAAAATGAATTATTTCGAATTTAGGCCGGTATTCACCGACCGATCTTAAAACAAGAGCTTCATTAACCTATTAACCAACGAATATTAGTGCAGATTTACGACCGTTCATAAACTTATGAGTGGTATCAACCACTCTTAAGTTAAGTGCGCTCGTAACTTAAGAATTTCGAAAATTTTCGAAATCAGCTGTGTCCTGTCATTTGGAATTCAAACCAAACATTTTATTTTTAAAAATAGATCGCAAAGGAAGGAAGCCAAATTTAACCGCCGCGGAAAAAGATAAAATTTAAAATTTAATGGTGAAATATTCACGCAAAATAAATTGCAAGAAAACCGACTGCATAAGTGTGATGGAAAAGAAGAAATGGTGGGAGCAGCTGACAAATGAATTCAATGCCTGCAGCACTTCCATCAAAAGGACATCAAATCTAATAAAAAGTTTTTTTTCAAAACTCAAACCAAATTTTTGGTGTTAATATAAAATGTATGTTTTTCTTTTTTTTAGCTTTGTACCGTCTATAGCATCAATTACATTTGGAATTCCGATGAAGGTAATCGTATACCTTCTTTTGCAAGCTCTGCAATTGCTTTGGAAACTCGAAGAACAATCCTTGAAACAGTGGACGTACATACTCCGAAAAAATCTGCAGTCACTAGTTGGAAACAACCAGTTACATAGAATCGAAGAGCTTTCAGAATTTGATTCAGCGCAGAAACTGGATTATTCTTGAAGTCCAAATAACTCAGTTTGAAACCGATTCTGTCCAACAATTCTGTGACCATATATTTTGGTAGACGGAACCTTCATTCGAATTCGCCATCTTCATATTTTGCATGCAGTTAATTCTTTCATGAAATGTTTTCTTCTTTCTTGTTGACGCTGAAGCTTTTTCCAAATATTTAGTAAACTCCTCTTCATCGGAGCAAGTGTCTGAAGATGACGAAGACGAAAAACTGCTAGATGATGTATCAAGAAGACTGTTCATGGCCTCAGCAATTTATCTGTAAAGTTATAAATATTGGTGAACTATGACTAAGTAATCGTTTTTAATTTGTTTCGTACTTTCGTACTGATTAATTTCGACTAAAATCCCAGTTTCGAAAGATAGTTCGGAAACTCATTTTAAAACACGTTTGGAATACCGAAAATTAATTTTTCGCATATTCGAAATAACGTAGACAAAATGCTATTAGTGCTTGTTGAATAGGCAGCAAAAATTAAAAATTAAAAGTAACATAAATTTAAAACAGATTTAAGGGCGCTTGATAATTACTGGCCTTATTGTTCATACATTTTCCATAGTAATAAAATGTACTTAATTAACCGCGAATGTTGACCTGCTATTCAATGAAAAACAGATCATGTCCGCTTTGTTTTCCAAGAAGTTTTTTTTTATGGACTGATATATAATAAGTAACCATTCAGCTCAAAGGAAATGCATCATGATGTCACCAAAGGTCTAAATAAGAAGGAAATCGTAAGTGGCTTGCCTGCTGGACATAGAAAAGGCATTTGACAGCGTCTGGATTAGGGGCCTCATCTATAAAATGAAGACAATGGGATTTCCTCAGCATCTGGTAAAAATCCTGTTCAATTCACTAACAGAAAGATTCTTTTTCGTCCAGATACAGGATCATCTATCAACTTTAAAAAGACTTCTCGGAGGAGTTCAACAAGGAGGAAAGTTCTCTCCCATTCTTTTCAACATCTTCACAGCGGACCAGCCAGCCAACGACGCCCGAACAAAGACACTCCTCTACGCAGATGACTCCATCACATACGCTACGTCTTTAGCCCCGGAAATAGCAGCCGTTAGGGTAGAACAACACCTAGCGAAGCTATGGGACTATTACCTGAAATGGGGACTGAAGATCAACAGCAGCAAGACAGAGCTCATTTGCTTCCGACCACCGACCACAGCAACAAGAAGTAGGAAAGCTTTCGCGACGAGATGCCACGACACGAGAATAACGATGCCAGATGGTAAGGAGATTGCTCCACAGCTCAAAACGAAGTACCTGGGGATAACCTTCAGCGAGCGATTCCAGTTCCGGCAACACGCTGAAAAGGCTGTTCAGAAAGCCAATTTCGCCCTTCATCTTGTACACCCTCTCCTAAAAAGGAGGAGTGGTCTGCATAAAAACACCAAATTACTGGTCTATAAGCTACTTATAAGACCAGTAATTACTTACGCCTTCCCAATTTGGTTCACGGTGCCGCTAACTTCAATGAAGAAAATTGAGATCTTGGAAAGGAAAATCCTCAGATCATACACTGGACTGTGAAGAAATCTCAGCACGCTGAAATACGTCAGCAACTCAACGCTGTACGAAAGCGCAGGGATCACACCAATCAAGGAATACATGCTGCAGCTGTCAAGAAAAATCATTGAAGGGTTAGGAAGCCACCCTAACGAAGAAATCAGGAACATCAGCAGACAAGAAGTTGAGCCAGCCCACAGGTACCTCAGCACACGGACAATCATCGATGAACACCTTCAAGAGATCATCGACTGGACCTCGTTCTACACGAAAGCCAACAAAAACTACTACAGAGGTTAATACCCTGTATAATATGTTAATTATTTTTCGTCTTTAAAACAACTCCCTCAGAGTCAATTTTCACAATGTTTGGAAAATTGTATATAAAATCAGTTATAGATTAAGCATATCATGTCCACAATTTTTGTAAAGAAAATTTAGTATTGTATAAAATCACAACCGAAATACGTTGGGCCCTTATTGTTGAGCCAACAATATATAAAATTGTAGTTATAAGTCTAGTTTTAAGTCAAAATTGGAAATATTAGACTTAATAAAAATAAATCTTAATCGTAAAAAAAAAGCTCAAAGGAAATATGTGTGCAAGTTTTATGGCAAAGGCTTAACACAAGCCGCAAATTTACGCAACCAAGGACGGATAAACACAACCGAACTTGGGTTTAAGTTTAAGTTTAAGTTTAAGCTTAAGTTTATTTAAAAAAAGAATTCTTACAATGTAAGATTATACAATCTTATAAATTATGTAAGTATGTATTAATTTAAAATGGTAATAATAATTAAATTGCAATAGTGGAAGAGGCAAGCAAAAATTAAAAATACAAAGGAAAAGCAAAAATAAATAAATAAAAATAAATGAATAAATAAATAGAAAAGCAAAAACAAATAAAAGGTTGCTTTAATATTAAATGCAAATAAAATTACGCAATTCATTCTATATGGAATTTATTGAACAAAGGATAATCAGCTCGATTCAGAGGCCAAGTGCTCAAAAAGAGATATTTTAAAACTATTCGTGTTCCACTGTCGATTTGTCTGAACAAAAAATTGACGTTCTGAAGCAAGGCATGAATATCGTGGTTGCACTAGCATAAGTGATCTGCGTGATTGCAACAGTTGCAACTTTTGGTACACATAATCTGGCTGCCGTGTCTGTATGACAGTATGCATGAGGCATATTGACCTATATTTAAGTACATTATCAAACGAACATCCGGAAATTTGTTTAGAGAAGGATGAAACATGGTCTTGTCTCTTTAAGTTGTAAACAAAGCGCTCAAGGTTGTTATAAACTACATTCAGTTTTCTCCTACTCTGAAAGTCGGGATTGCAAAATATTTCACATCCGTATAACAGCACTGGTAACAGAAGAGATTTTACCAGTAGCAACTTAGTTTTAATTTGGATGAAATGCTGTGTGGCCCATAGAGTACGTAGTCCACCATAGACCTTACTGACAACATTTTTGATATGGGTATCCCAAGTAAGCGTACAATTGAAGGTCATACCAAGGTTTTTGGCGGAGGCAACCCACTCTATGGGACTATGGTTAAAACGGACTCTCTGAAATCCAGAGACGTCTTGTACTTTTCGGTGAATAGCAAGCACCTTAGATTTATCAGCATCTAAACGGAAATCATGTCTAAGTGACCATTGGTAGATATTGTTGAGATCTTCATTTATAAGGCTGATGGCTTCGTTAGCTTGAATGAGGGAGCTGCTCATGAGAAGTTGTACGTCATCCGCATACATGTGGATTTTGCAGTGTCTTACAATTTTGGGCAGCACGTTGACGTAGAGCGAGAATAAACAAGGCCCAAGAATAGATCCATGTGGGACTCCACTATTTACGTTTATCAATTTAGAGAATTTGTCTCCTGCTACTACGCGTTGCTGCCTCCCATTCAAGTAGGAAAAAATAAGTTTAGCGGAAGGCGTTAAGAATTTAAAATCCTTCCTAAGTTTGTTGCAGAGAACCGAATGGTTGACTGAGTCAAAGGCTTTCGAAAAATCTAGAAGCGTTAGAAATGTTAGGTAGTTACTATCTAACGCATTTCGAATCTCATCAGCAATAAAAATAAGGGCTGTTTTACAACTTCTCTTTGACCGAAAGCCAGATTGGTGTGCACTTAAGAGATTTTTGTTAGAGACGAAGTTCTGTATTTGTGGAGTGATTATTTTTTCAAATACTTTTGACAAATATGGAACAATAGCTATTGGCCGATACTCGACTGTACTTCTTTTCCCTTTCTTCCATTCAGAGGGGAAAATTGACGTCATAATTATAGTATTAAATATGTACGTAATATATTTGAGTATACCATATGTGGGAGTAACAGTTTAACAAACTTTGGATTTAAGTTGTCAAGGCCAGTAGCATTTGATTTAATAGATAATATCGCTTGAACTACGTCTTCTTTGAAAACAGAAGCAATCTTCATCTTCTCGTTCTGAATCAATTCCAAAAAAAATTGTTCTGAGACTGTGGAGTACCAGGTGTGTAGAAAAATTCTACGTTGTTCTTGTCACAATCAATGTCATCTGCGATTTTCGGATTCTGCTTACCAACCCCGATTTCACGGAGCTGTTTCCACAGTGTTTTCCCTGTAACCGATCGGTCAAACTTACTGGTGTAGAAAGCAAGTTTAGCAGACCGTACTTTTGCAATGACATTATTACGCAGTGAGCGATATTTAATTAAGAATTCGTCTACTCGGTACCTTTTCCAGTTATTATAGGCTATATCCTGTTCTTTCATGAGGAGTACTATCTCCGGGTTAAGCCACTGATATTGAAGGAGAGAGATTTGTTGATCGACAGAAGGCATTTTGTAGATACATTCCCAGGGAGTTTCTTGAATATCACGCAGCAGTTCATCACGGTTGCTATTGAGAAAGTCTCTGTACTTTATGATTGGTTCGCTCTGCTCATTTTTAATATCATACGTCAGATAAATTAAGACATGTCTCGAGAAGCCTGTCGATGAAAGCTGGTCGTAGAGAGAAGTTTTTTCGATATTACTCACGTGAAAAATGTCGATAAGAGAGGATGAGTCTTCAGAGAAATGTGTCGAAGTGGTTAAATTAACAGGGGTCAGATTGAATGACGTCACATAATCTTAGAACATTCCTGAGCTGCGAAAATCTAATAAGTTGCAGTTAAAGTCACCACAGAGAACAATTTTGGGGGTAGTGCATGTTATCTCGTCCAGGACGTTAAAAAGCGGTGTGAGACTTATTTGCTTGTGCGGCCTATATATAGTATTACTCCGACCAGGAGTTTTTCCGAATTAAAAATGACTTCCGTAAAGATATACTCGATAGGACAATTGGATTCTGACTTGCAAATTACTTTACATTTAAGCGTGTCCCGTACGTAAATCGCGACACCACCCCCCGTACGACCAACCCTGTCTGATCAAAAAATTTTATAGCCATTAATGCCATAAATTTGATCGCTTTCATTAAGTGACAGCCAAGTTTCTGAGACATACACTTTGTCGATTGAAGATCTTACAAATATGTGTCTTAGTTCATCAGTTTTTGGTTTAAGGCTCTGTGCGTTTATATGATAGATATGTACACCATCGTTTTGGGCGCACAATATCCTTATCATATCATGTAGACCCTGAACAGTGGACCCTCTGGTGTTGGGGTTATAAGCCGAACTCATATATAAAGATATAGAATTGAGTAGTAAAGGAAATTGAAATTAAATTACTCACCTTGGCCATTGAAAGGAATTGAAAGTAGAAAATAATAAATAATAATAAATAATAATACTAATTTAAAATAGCAAAATAGAGATGGTAACCATTAACCATGGGTTGTGTCTACCCGTTGTATATTGCACCAATTGTCGCAAAAAATGCAAATGTCATTTATATCAAATAATTCCGCTACGATCAGATCTGAATCAGAGTTTGAATTTAGAGCAAATATATGCATTTCCTTTTTTCATCTTTGACAAAATGTTCACACAAAAAGGAATAAAATCAATCTCTTCGCTTGCTTTTTCCAGTATCTGTCAAAAAACATCTGTTCATTTATTCCGAAGTTTACCCGCCAAATTAGCCGAGTTAACTTGGGGTTAACTCAACGCTGAAAAACTGGGCCTTACTGTACCACGAGTTTTTTTTTTGACAATTTTAGAGACATCCCTGTTTTTTTCAACTTTGAAAATGTTCAATAATTAACTTCTGGAGTTCTATTGAAGTATGACGTCCCATTTTGCTAAATTTAATTGAATAAATAAATTAGTCAACCACTAAGTTGCATTCTAATACGGATATGTTAAAAATAGAGATTAAACAATTTAAAAAAAAACAGTTAACTGAGACGTTTTTAATGTGAGATGTCCTTCGTTCTCTTCACTGTTATTTATTTATGTTTTATAACTTTATTAATATCATATTTAACGTAATTGTACTACTTATGTGAGGTACAAGTTTGTATATATCGACTGCAGTTTGTAAATAGAGACATCTTTCTTAATGAACTTGAGCAAATCCTACGTTCTATCACTTGTAGGAATGTTTGTTTAATTGGAGACATACTACTGGGTCCAAAAAATAAGGTGACATATGAATTTAAACCGCGCGCGTTGAAGGATTTGGAAATTTTTCTTTCTTTTTAGGTTGGTAGTACTGTCTGTGACATCTATGTGAAATTTCATGTCAAAATATATTCATAGTGTTTGAGATACGTGTCGTTTTGTGAGCTGCTAAAAGTGAGTTTTTCGTTTTTTGCGATGTCGAAATTTATTGAGCGAAGAATTTGCATTAAATTTTGTTTGCGGAATCAATTTTCTGCTGCGCATACGTTGACGATGGTGCAGAAAGCCTTTGATGATGAGGCTATGTCTAAAAAAAATGTTTACATGTGGTATAGTGATTTCCAAGCCGGCCGTGAACGTGTCGAAGGCGAAGAGCGTTCTGGGCGACCATCAACCTCAACCGATGAAGCTCACGTCCAACAAATCAAAGATTTGGTCTTGAAAAACCATCGATTAACGATGAGAGACCTTGCTGATGAAGTTGGCTTATCGAAAGGCTCAGTCAATACCATTTTGAAGGATGCTTTGGGCCTCAAGCGCGTCAAATCTCGACTGGTACCGAAAACATTGATTTTTTTGGAAAAAAGGTGTCGCGTTGAAGTGTGTGAAACAATGCTTTCCGACTACCAGGATGTCATGAAACACTTTATAACTGGCGATGAGACTTGGATCTATGCTTACGACCCCGAAACAACCAATCAATCGAGCGAATATCGTGCCAAAGGAGAGCCGAGACAAAAAAAACCGCGCCAAAGTCGCTCAAAAATCAAGGTCATGTTGACTGTTTTCTTCGATTATCGATATCGATACCGGCCAAACAGTCAACAAGGAATATTATTTGAACGTTATGCGTCGTTTGCGTAACGCTATCCGCCTAAAAAGGCCGGAATTGTGGAAAGACAATTCTTGGTTTTTACACCAGGATAATGCACCATCCCATACCGCACTCGTAATTCGTGATCATTTCGCCAAAAACTCAACCCATATCGTTCCGCAACCACCGTATTCACCTGATCTGGCGCCGTGCGACTTCTGGCTGTTCAACAAGCTCAAAAGACCGCTCCGGGGACACCGTTTTGATACGATAGAGGAGATTTAAGCCGCAGCGAAGACGGAACTGAAGGCCATCTCGGAAAGTGACTACAACCAGTGTTTCAAAGATTGGAAAATCCGCTGGCATAAGTGCATTGCATCGGGAGGGGATTACTTTGAAGGGGATGAAATTGATTTGGAAGAATAAATAAAGAATTTTCAAAATAAATACAATGTCACCTTATGTTTTGGACACAGTAGTAAATATCAATGTGTCCAAAAGATTGTGATGATTACATGCTCCTGATGCCCTCTTTAGGGTTTCGGTCGCTTATTAATCTCCCAACAAGAATAGGTGATAAGTCAAGCTCATGCATCGACCACATTCAAAGATTATACATATATCTACACGTATATTCTACAATTAGGCATTACAGATCACTACGCAGTTGGCATTGGTTTCAAAGATGTGTTCAAAAAGCTTTCTGAAGAAAATGGTCCAAAAACACCTATTTAACCTTAAAAAAGAAACATTAAAAATTTATTTTGAAAAACTTAACCAAAGGCCTACAAGTTAGCATACTATAGCAATAAATTTACGGAAATCTGGAATAAGCCCAAAGAAAAATGGCTTATTGTAAATAATATCTAAGGCAAGGACCAAAATGAGACAGTGATTAAATTTCTCAAATTTGATAATAAAACCGCTAACAATAATGAGGATCTATGTAATGATATGAATGTTTTCTTTAAAAATATTGCAGAAAAATCTAAATAAAGGATAGTAATAGGCAGCTTCTGCACGATAAAATAAATCCACAGTCTTTCTACTTCGGGCACTTAACTAATTCAGAACTTCTTACTACTATCAACAGTCAAAATGCTAAAAACTCATGTGGAATAGATGGTATCAGTAACGTGATAATAAAGAAAATAGGAAAATCAATAGTAGATCCATTGAGATATATCATAAATCAAAGCTTTCAAAGCGGAATATTTCCCAATTGCTTGAAAACCTCAATAATTATACCAGTTTTTAAAAAAGGGGACTCGAGGGACCTAAACAACTATAGACCAATATCCTTGCTTTCTGTCTTTTCAAAAATTTTTGAGAAAAAAATAGTCGGAAAAATGCTGAACTTTTTGGAGAAAATTGCATTTTTCAACAAGTCACAATTTGGTTTTATTAGAGGTAAGTGTACTGAAGATGCAATTCTAGCCTTCTTAAGCAAGATCTACAATAGCAAGAAATCATATGCCCTGTTTCTGGACATAACAAAGGCATTTGATCTGGTTAACCACGACTTACTTTTAATAAAGTTAAGTAACGCTGGTTTTAGAGGCAAAATTATTGAATGGTTTAGGTCTTATCTAGTTAATCGAAAGCAACGAGTTAGAGTAAATGGCTTTGTTAGCAGTGAGGAGGACTGTCCTAGTACTGGTGTACCACAAGGGTCGGTCATAGGACCAATCCTTTTCCTCGTTTACATAAACTAACTATTTAGTCTTCTTGTCAATGGTCAATTGATTGGATACGCTGACGATCTGGCACTCTCATATTCAGATAATTCGATAGCTAATATTCGAGAAAAAATCACCTCTGATTTATACTTGATAAGCATCTGGCTTTGTTACCATCAACTTAAACTTAGCACTAAATCAAAAGCCATTCAGTTTTGTTTATCCACTAAAAGTGCAGCAATGGATGAGACTACTGCTCACCATCCGACCTGCAACATGGAGAAATGAACTTGTCTTGAGTTCGTGAATGAGTTTAAGTATTTAGGAGTCATACTTGATCTCAATCTCGGCTTGAGTATGGTCTAGCATGTTGGGGCTGTTCCTGAGAAATATTAATTCGGTCAACGTTCCTAGCTCCATACATTTTTAATAAACTGCCCTCTGATATATCCGACCTGGTAACAGATGGATATTTTTTTCTAAAAAAAAACTTAAAGCTTGATTACTCTCACAATCTGAAGTTGAATCTCTACTTCAAGTTTTAACTTAATACATCACATATACATAATTAATTTATTTTTATTTATCTTTGTTTAAATTTGTATTTTATAATATTCTGTTAAATATTGCACTTGCTACTGGTTGTTCTATACCACAAAGTGTATCTTTCTATATAACTATTTCTTATATTTTTAATAATTATAATGTAATCTATTATTTTGAAAATGAATTGATATGAATTATGAAAATTAAATGAAATAAATGTACAAGGTGCAGTAAAAGTAAGCTGTTATTAATTAATTTTTATCTTGTTGTTGTTATTGAATTATTCAGTTTCTTGTTGTTGTTGAAATAAGACAAGAAACAAATTTTCTAAATTTTCGTTTTTATGAAAAAGAATTTTGTGATTCACTGTACATGTATTTTAATATTAATAAATGGTAAAAAATATTTTACCATTAAATGAAAAGTTCATGTTTATTGCGTAAAACTTTTAATTAATAATTTCCCTATTGAAATTGATTCCATACGCTATAAAATTATTACAGTTTAATTGTAAAAAAAAGAAAAAAACTTCAATCCATAATGACCTCTAATGTGTATGTTTTGTCCGTCAAAAATAATTGAAGCAGAATGCAAAACAACTCCACAACTGTTGAGGCTGTTTCGACACAAAAAGTTGTACACGCAAGGGACAAATTATATTTTAATTTACTTGAGACATAGCACAGCCTACAAGCGTCAATGTTGAGGTCGAAAGTTCATATTCAATATGATATAAATCTTTGCGCATAGGAGGTACAATACGTTAGTATTCGGTTTTCTTCAGCACTTTAGTCATAGTCGAGTTAAGATGGCTCTCGCGGCAGTCCTTCTCGGGCTTGTGGTCGTTATTTGGACTTATTTTCTGTGGTCGCGAAGAAAATATTACGCTTTCGCTTTGAAAATGCCCGGTCCGCTAGGGTTTCCGATAATTGGTATTGCCCATAAGATCTATAAAATGGAAGGTACGATGAACAAAAAAAAAATTTTTTTTGAATTTTAAATGGATTAGAAATAGTAAAGGACTTAGTTGAATGTTGTGAAAAATTATTTGAACAAGTGTTATGTGCGTCTAACTTAAGAGGCCAGCAAATCCTGGAAGGAAAGAGTTGCCTTTTAGCAATGAGGCTAACATCTAACATCTGCAATTTCTTGATCCTTGAACCGGAAGTTCGTTCTATCCGTTCTTCTTGAATCTGACATTATTGTTAACTAGTAGAAAAGCCTGTCATTAAATCAAATAACAAATATTGTGTATGTTATGGTAAATACCTTAAACCATATTGAGTTTAAAACTTTTACATCTACGACGGGAGCCTTCGCTGAATATGTAAGATTAGAATTAAACATCCAGAGAAAGGGACGTGGACTGCCTTCCTTGGTTTTTTAAACTCAAATTTATTAAGTTCATTTAACAATTTTCTAAAAAGTAAACTAAGTAAACTTAACTTTCTAAAACTAAACCATTGGATCTTAATTTGCATCAAGCATTCTGTTTGTCAAAAAATGATGCTTACAAATGGACTTTGTCATGAAAAGACTTGTGCTTGTATCAGTGAAGGATCGAGGATATACAACTGTGTAAAAATGATGATAAGTATTTCCGTGAATTCCGAAACAGTGGGATCAAGGTGGTGGAGCAATATTTGCACCCAGCGAAGCGAAATGATGAGATCTTAAAAGACCTGGTATCACTTGGTCACAGATTCCATTGAATGGACGATAGCTATGTTCACTAATTTTCTGAATGAAGTTTGACTGAACTGCATGCCTTTGGAGGATATTGTACATTGCATTGCTTTGATATTCACTTTCAAGTTGTATAGCATTTTCTGTTGAAGTTCGGAAAGCTCTTAAATCTACAACTTATTTTTTAGTCCTTTCTCGATCTTGAACAATTTTTTTTTGTGAACACTGTGCTCTCAAATTTGAAATTCTAATGCGATAGTTTTCAATTTCCATAACCTTTACTGCTGGGGGTTTGAGCAGTTCAAGAAGCTGTTTTTCTTTCATCGCTTTCAAGCTGCTCCTTACTCATTTTTAAAAATGAATCAAATAAGAGGAAAATACTTACATTCCAATTTACATTGAAAACATTTAACAACACAGTGCATGCCCCACAAATGTTGTCAAATTTTATCTGTCAACGAAACATTTAAAATTCCTATCAGGATATTTTAACCCAGTTAAACTAAAATTCTACAGTGGACATTTTTATTTTATTTATTTAATAATAGGACTACCGGTTGAAAATGTCGTTTTTTTTTTTTAAAAATCAATGCTTTATTGAGGAAAAATAGATATAAATTCTATATTCAAAGTATTGCCCATCGCTAGCCACACATCTTTCTGGCAATTCATGGATACCCGTTCTGAAAAATTCGACCGGTTTGGCCGCAATCCACGAATCGATCCATTTTTTGACATCAGTGAAATGACGGAAGTTCTGGTCAGCCAGGCCATGTTGCATCGATCGGAAGAGATAGTAATCGGATGGCGCAAGGTCTGGACTATACATATACATTTGAGCGTTTCAAGGTAAGTTTTGACGACATTTGCAACATGTGGCCGAGCGTTGTCATGTTGCAAAATAACTTTATCGTGTCTTGCGACCGTTTCCAGCCGTTTTTCCTTCAATGCTCGGCTCAAACGCATCAATTGTCGGCGGTAGACCTTGCCTGTGATTGTTTCATTCGGTTTTAGCAGCTCTTAGTACACAACACCCTTGTGGTCCCACCAAATGCACACCATAACCTTCAGGCCATGAATATTATGAACGGCCATCGATGTTGAGGCATGTCCGGGGTATCCATACGTTGCCCGACGTTTTGGATTATCGTAATGTACCCATTTTTCATCACCAGTGACGATTCGATGCAAAAAAAGACTTCTTTTTGTGGCGTTCAAGCTTCAATTCATACGTGGCTTCAATTCATACGGTACCCAATGTCCTACCTTTCGGATCATTCCCATTGCTTTCAAACGATCGGAAATGGTTTGCTGAGCGAAGCCAAGTGATTTTGCAAGTTCTTCTTGCGTTTGTGACGGATCTTGATCGAGCAATGCCTCCAAGTCATGGTCTTCAACTTTTTCACCTGGCCGGGGCGTTCTTTGTCTTCGGTGTCAAAATCATAATCTTTGAACCATTTAGATCACCGCTGACACATTCTAACGTCTATAGTATAGCCCGTGTAAGCTTCGGTAAGCAATTGATGCGCTTCGGTTGCTTTTTTCTTTAAATGAAAGAAGCATATTAAAACCTCCCGCAAATGTTGTTTTGATGGCACGAATGTAGACATTTTACGGCTTTACAGAAACTTGTGTGTTTTCACTAATGACCAATAACCTAGACTGAAATAATTAGACAATGACATGAAGTTTCTGATGTGACAGTTGTAATGGTCAAAATTCACCTCAGAGTTATAGATATGAAGTTGTCTGCAATAACGACATTTTCAACCGGTAGTCCAATTACTTTTAATAGATGTTATATAGTAAATCGAAATTATAAGGTACAAAGTATGCAAGTGAAGGATATGCATTAAGTAAAAAAGTATCTGCAATTTGTAGGTATTGAGGAACTAGAAGCGAGAGCAGATTCACAAGCAATTAAATTACTAATTGAGTAAGTTGGGGCATTATAGACCCAATGTAATTTACATTGAAAGCAGTAAAGGAAAGAAAAACAAAAATCGGCTATGGAAAATTAAGCTACATTAATACACAAAACAGATCAAGAATATCTTTGTTTTTCAACTCTGAAATCCATGATTTAATTTGTTTAAGGCAACTTGTTAAAAAGTCTAGGAGCGGTTGTCGTTAAAAAGTTAAAGAAAATTTGCACATTGGGATGAGGTACTTGGACGAGATTTTGTTCACTTATTCGAAGTCGGTAGTTAGATGAACGTCTGTTGAATGAATAGCCTGATCTTTTGAAGAATACCTATAAAACTTTATAACAATATTCAAAATTCAAAGGTAAAATTTTTTGGTTTCTAATAAGTTCTAGGCTATCATACCGTCGAATTTTGTTACAAATAAGACGAATAACATGTTTTTGAATAATTAGAAGAGGAAATATTTTATTGAAGCGAGTTCCGCCCTACGAAGACGCTTTTGAAGATCATGTGAGCAGTGAGTCTAAAAAATTGAATTATCAATTAACTCCCATAAGATAATTCTTAAGTGCAGTTGTATTTGCAAACCAATTCATCTTCCAGTCAAGCAGAACTCCAAGATATTTGAACAGATTAACTTTCTATATATTAAATTATTTCTCAGAACAAGATATGTCTGCGAGTTTTCGTTAGAATTACAAGTTCTATGCTTAAATTTATTACAATTATCATATTACAATTATCATATTACAATTACCATAATGAAACAAGAAACTTGTCCTTGTCACTTGTAAACATTTTGTGTATTTTGAACCAATGACTTAGTGCTTCAATGTCATGATTGATGTCAACCTAAAGATGGTGAATTATTTGTGGAAGTACACGTCATATCGTCTGCAAATGCAGTGACTTTAGTAAAAATGTGAGGAATTGAATATAAGACAAAGAACAGGACCAAGAACAGAACCTTGAGGAAAAACTACAGGGACAGAACGAAGGAAACAATGGGCACCATTGATTTGAACTCCTTGTTTTCTATTGAATATGTAATGAATCATTCCTCTAAAACCACAATTGTAGAGTTGATTCAGAAGTATCATATGATCCACAGTATAAAAGGCTTTGTCTATGTCTATGTCTATGTAAAGCGTTTTTCAATAGCGCTACAAAAGTTTTTTTTAAAATAAAACAAATACGGTTTTGGATATCAATGAAATTCTTTATTCGTGTGAAAGTTCGTTCAATGCCATTATGTATGGAACTCGATTTCTTTTGCATGGCCATCAAGGGCACGCTTGCAGAAGTCCAGACGCTGAACCCAATTTTCGACAGTTTTCAAGCATAAATGGGCCGATACAGCTGAAATTTCAGGTTCGATATTCGTACGAAGTTCATCAATCGCTGCTGGCTTGTTGGCATAGACCATAGACTTGACGTAGCCCCACAGGAAATAGTCTAACGGCGTCAAATCGCGATTTGGACCATTTCGTGAGATAACACCTTCTCCAAACTCGGTTTCCAATAAATTGATTGTGACATTCGCTGTGTGGCTTGTGGCGCAGTCCTGTTGGAACCACATGTCCTCCACATGTGCTATCATCCAATTGGGGCCAAACATATTCGGTTATCATTGAACGGTAGCGATCCCAATTCACAGTAACGTGCTGATCTTGATCATCACGGAAGAAGTACGGCCAAATGACGCCGCGCGCCGGCCCATAAACCACACCAAACCGTCATTTTTTCGGGTTACAATAATGACTCATGGAGTACGTGTGGACTGCTGCCTGACCAATACCGCATATTTTGTTTATTGACGGAGCCATTCAGCCAGAAATGAGCCTCATCGCTGAAGATGATTT
Source organism: Orthonevra nobilis (assembly GCA_963555765.1). Classification (NCBI taxonomy): domain Eukaryota; kingdom Metazoa; phylum Arthropoda; class Insecta; order Diptera; family Syrphidae; genus Orthonevra; species Orthonevra nobilis. The sequence goes on from OY743227.1 coordinate 53,960,840, forward strand.
TTCGATGAAAATCCGAATCATTTTCAAGTTGTTGCTCAGCCCAATTCACGAACATACGACGCTTCTGGTGGTCAAGCGGCTTCAGTTCTTGCGTCAATTTAATCTTGTTAGGATATAGGCCAAAATCTTTTCGCAAAATTCGCCACAACGAAGTCACAGAGATGCCCAACGCTTGAGAACAATGTGTGAGAGACACATTTGGGCTTTCTGCAACTGAAGCCTCAGCGGCAGCAATATTCTCGACACTACGGGCACTTCTTTGTCTCAGTAACACGGGAACATTTTGTACTGTGCCTGTGGATTCAAATTTTTCCACTAGACGCTTAATTGTTGATCTGCTAGGACGATTATGACGACCATAAATTGAACCTAGCGGTCTAAACGTTGAGGCCACTGACTCCGAGCTTCGGTAGTAAATTTTATTAATTTCGACTCGTTGTTGGCTCGTATATCTTTCCGTCATGAAATGGCAAGCCTTACTGAAGAGAAATGTCAAAAGAGCGGCAAGAAATATGGCGTCGTTTGTTGTCCATGTCGCTCTACTTTTGTAGCGTCCCGGTTGAAAAACCCTTTAGAGTACTCCGGTAAGGTTCCTTTTTATAAACATCGTTATATATTCCAGGACATTTTAGAAGTGCATCATCATTTGAACAACCAGAACGAAAGGCAAACTTATACTCACTGAAAAAACGGTTTCTTATTAACAACAAGACCGTTCTTATTCTTGAAAATTTTCGAGAAAACTGACAATAACGAAATAGGCCTGTAGCTCTTCTTTGTCGTTTGGTGTCTGAATTACACAAAGCTACATCTAAATGCAATTGTTAAATAAAAGACATAGAATATCACTGATTTTCAAAGCTATTATTTTAACGATGTTGTTTGAAATACCATAAAACGTTTCACTGTTCGAGTCTCTAAGAGACATACGTCATTAGAAGTTATAGCCTCAAAGAAAATACTTCTTGAGCTAAGCAGTTACAAAAAGAGAACGAATCAATACAATCGGACACTACATTTGCATCTATAGAGCAAAAGAATTTATTAAACTTATTAAACATATTTTCTTTTATACTCTGGAGTTGTTTCTTTTGATTTGAACCATTAAGTATATCTTTTAATATTTCCCATTTAATTTTAGTGGGAAATATTAAAAGGGCCTCACTAAACTCACTATGATAATAATTGTTTTTACAATTATAAATACAAACAAATAAAATACAATAAATAGTTTTGATATTGTCATTGTTGAGATTATTAGTTTTTATTTTTTTAAATAAATCAAATGACATCCAAGGCTTAGGTTTTTTTGACTAGTTTTTCTTTTTTAGTATTTTTTTAAGAACATTGAAATTTATGATATTCCAGTGTCTTTATAAACACATTTAATACATTTTTCCAATGTTCCAAACTAAGGATATAATTAAGAGAGCCAAAGTCGGTTTTAATAAAGCCAACGTAGGAAAAAGAATATTTTAAACTAAAACACGTTGTACAATGATGAGAGACGTGCAAATAAACAACAGAGCTACAAATTCCTACACTTTGTGTGATGAATACAAGTACTAGAAACGACAGAAATGCACGTTGGTTTTTAAATGCACGACTCAAAACCAAAAGAAGATAACAAAAACAAATTAGAAGTTGGGTTTTGAACAATATGTAAGATGAATTAATATTTCGCAAAAGCATAACGTCATTAGACACAATAGAGAATTAATCTTCCAACAGCTAATGGAACATATTGAAATTAGACTCATTAAATCTATAAACACAAGGAAACGGTAATTTCAACTCATTAATTATAACTTTGAGTACATCACAAGTGTTCAAATTAAAGGTTCTAAGATTAAGTGTGATACGAATCATTTATAAAGACTTTAACACCACCAGATACACTATTGTTACAGCAAGTAAATAATTTGTACCCATCAATTATTTTTATTCATTGTCATAAAACAAAGTTTTCGTCAAGAAAATTAAATCAGGCTTGGTTACAAAATCAGCAAGAAAAATGTCAAAACTCTTACGCATGCTTCTGATGTTTTCGACTAGATTGTATAAAATGACAAACATTTGCATATTTTATGAATAAAAAAATTATGATACGTGACATTTAATTTAAAAATGACAGACGTTTGGCTATATTTTACTCCAATCATTACATTACGCATGTGGGGTCTTGTCGAAAAATACGTTTTTTATAACCCTGATCCGTTTTCGTTTATGTGCTTGGGATCTTTCCTTGTCTAGTAATCACGAAGCTCGCTTCTTGCCACATAGTCATATAAAAGGACTACCGGTTGAAAATGTCGTTATTGCAGACAACTACATATCTATTACTCTGAGATGAATTTTGACCATGACAGCTGTCACATCAGAAACTTCATGTCATTGTCTAATTATTTCAGTCTAGGTTATTGGTCATTAGTGAAAACACACAAGTTTTTGTAAAGCCTTAAAATGTCTACATTCGTGCCATCAAAACAACATTTGCGGGAAGTTTTAATATGCTTCTTTCATTTAAAGAAAAAAGCAACCGAAGCTCATCAATTGCTTACCGAAGCTTACCCGGGCTATACGATAGACGTTAGAATGTGTCAGCGTTGGTTTAAGCGGTTCGAAGATGGTGATTTCGACACCGAAGACAAAGGAGGCATTGCTCGATCAAGATCCGTCACAAACGCAAGAAGAACTTGCAAAATCACTTCGCGTCGCTCAGCAAACCATTTCCGATCGTTTGAAAGAAATGGGAATGATCCGAAAGGTAGGACATTGGGTGCCGTATGAATTGAAGCCACGAGACGTCGAACGCCGAATGCTGCTTGAACGCCACAAAAAGACGTCTTTTTTGCATCGAATCGTCACTGGTGATGAAAAATGGGTACATTACGATAACCCAAAACGTCGGGCAACGTATGGATACCCTGGACATGCCTCAATATCGACGGCAGTTCAGAATATTCATGGCCTTAAGGTTATGCTGTGCATTTGGCGGGACCAGAAGGGTGTTGTATATTATGAGCTGCTAAAACCAAATAAAACAATCTAAGGGGAGGTCTACCGACGACAATTGATGTGTTTGAGCCGAGCACTGAAAGAAAACCGTCCGGAAACGTTCGCAAGACACGATAAAGTTATTTTGCAACATGACAACGCTCGGCCATATGTTGCAAATGTCGTCAAATCTTACCTTGAAACGCTACCCCACCCGCCGTATAGTCCAGACCTTGCGCCATCCGATTACTATCTCTTCCGAACGATGTAACGTGGCCTGGCTGACCAGCACTTCCGTCATTTCGATGATGTTAAAACATGGATCGATTCGTGGATTGCGGCCAAACCGCAGAAGATGAGAAAATGTGTGACTAGCGATGGGCAATATTTTGAATATTGAATTTGATTGATTTTTGAAAAAAAAAAACGACATTTTCAACCGGTAGTCCTATTATCTCACTATAATCATTCGCCGAAGGGCTTGTTCTGTTTTGTTGTCGTTTCTCTTTTTCGGGTTTCGTTCTCAAAGGGTCTAAAGAAAGGAATCCTATGACTTAGCCTCCACTTTCCGTCTACCACAAAGCTGATAGTGTAACTGATAGATGCGTTCATATAACTTAAGTATGTACATTCTCTTAATCGACCATCAGAGCTCGGTGCATCGGGGCTTCTTCTACTTAAATTGCTGATTTTCAGCGTTTCTTTCCGCAAGACGAGCAGCTCTTCCTTCTTTTGAAGCATTTGACGATCGAACTTCAGAACGTTCAATTCTAACTTCATTCCGCCTAATAAAAAATGCTTGATTTATTATGGAGGAAGTATAATCAAAAATCGGGAAAAGTTATTTATCTTTAAACAGTGTTGATTACGCAATAAAGGCAATTTCTAAAATACGTTGACAACTGTAACTTGACACGCTCCTGAAATCAAATGATATAATATTTTCAATTCCATTATAATCAATATCTTAAGTTGCGATATCAAAACACGTACACGTATGTGACACGCGTAAGGGTATTGTATAATTTGTGGTCAGAAGTAAGTCCGCATCAAATTAAAACTTAGAATAGCAAGTGAACTGATGTAGAGCTTTTACTTTGTCTGGTTTACTCGTATTGTATCGATGCTATGAGAGATCGAAAATTAAAGAAATATAGTTTTGCATACTCTAATGAGCCGCGGAACCCTTCGTGTAAGAGTCAGCTCTCACTTTGCTTCTTTTTTTTTCTTAAGAGCTGTGGATAAACTTTCGTCAACGTTAGCCTTGTTCCTGATCTTCGCTTTTGAGTGCTGATTTTGAAGCTTTTCTTTGGATTTTTCGTCTTTCACGGCGTTTTTAAGCGGAGGTCGGTCCTTTTGAATTGAATACCATAAGATGTTGGGTTGATTAAGGAATGACCGACATCATGGTCACTACGTTTTATTTAGATATCAATTTTTGTCCTTTCCTCTCATGGCCAGTACTCCTTCCTTAACATTTTTCTTGAAATATACTATTCGATATTCAAAAAAATAGCGAAAAAATATTATCAAATAAAAAACAGCGTTGTATTCTTCAACTGCTTCTGTTCTTATGACACAATTTTATTTAATTTCGTTTCCTTACTCTCTAAGAATTTATTATTCTCTTTGTCAAGTAAATGACGGTAATAATATCAATTTTACTTCTCAAAAGTATACCTTCTATCTTTAGGGGTCGGCGATTCCCCAAAAGTGTGCATTTTCTACAAAAGTTGTCTTCTTCCAAAATTTGGCAATGCTTTTTAAATATAGAAAAAAAACACAAACATTGTTTCTTTCAAAATTTTGCATTTTTTTAATTTGTAATTTAAAGAATCCTTTTCTGCGTAAAATTCACTTTAAGATCTTCCAGAGTCAGTGGTTTGTGCTTTTGGCAAAAGGTCTGTGATGGAACCACATGTCTGTCCTCTAATCCCAATACATCAATTTGGGGAGGTAAAATCTTGATGATCATGGTTTTTTCTGCTCACTTGTTACGAATACCGTGTTACTCACAGTGTCAGCGAGAGAATGCGGCCCACCATTCAAAATTTAAATGGACCACGTCGCTCTTGAACTCTTTCGTCCACTGGGCTACTGAGGTTCAGGTCTATCTGCTCCGAATTTTTTTTTTGCACCCAAAATAGTGACGAATCATTAAATATAAAAAAACATTTTGGTAACATTTTTTGCTAGAGTTTTTAATACCTTTATACCTTTAATACCGTACCTATACATTAAATCAAATGTGTAATTCGACAGCAACATTTGTGAATTCAATCCGTAAAACCACATAAGTAACCTAATATTACTTTTCATTCTAGAAATCCTTTACGCTTTTCCGAAAGTAACCGCCAAATATAACACCAAAACGTACTTCTCATGGCTTGGACCATATCCGTTGCTTTACACCATCGAACCAAAAATCGCAGAGATCGTTCTCAACTCTTCCAACTGTATCAACAAATCAAAGATTTATGATGTTTTTGAAGACGCTGTTGGCGTCGGATTGCTCACAAACAAATGTAATTTTCATATAAGAGTTAAAAATTAAATAAAATGAATTAATATTTATCTCTTCCCAAATAGCCCCAATATGGAATCATCATCGGAAACTGTTGAATCCTGCTTTTAATCATAAAGTATTACTCAGTTTCTTTCCTCAATTTAATAAACAATCGCGGGATCTGTGCGAAGAGCTTGACAAGGTTGTTGGCTGTGGTGAAGTTAATTTAAGGGAGCTTACCTTTTCCTTGGCATTGAAAACTTCTGTTGGTAAGTATTTTTTTTTTTTTCAAATAAAACCTTTTAATGTATTCGGTCCTGAAAAAATGCATCCACACGATCATTAACTTCTTTCGATGAAGTTATAGTCACCCAACAAATCACTGTAGTCAGCTCAATCCCAACTAAGCTGTTTACAATTGCGTACACTAAGTAAGTTGAGGTCCCTTTCCACATTGAACCACACGGGACAGCCATATGTAAGCATAGGATGGGATAGGGGCAGCGTTGCCAATTTATTGCCTTCAGCGTTAATTTCTTGGGCGTTCTTTTAGTGTTTTCATTTTATTTTTAGTGCTTCATTTACTCTGTTTTTTAACGCTGAAACCTACTAAAATCCTTATGGAAATATTTGCGAACAAGCCTTGAAACGGCTTTGTTTGCCACATTCTAATGGCGATGTTGAAAGGGTTTTTAGTCAAAAGCAAACTTAGGTACAAAATTAGTTTGGAGATGTTAAATGCAATTTTGCAAATACGCTTTACGTATACGCTAATACAGTAATTCCAGTCAGGAGCTCTATAGGACTCTTTTGTCTGTTATTCTAGCAGTATGGTATATAATGAGAATATTGCTCGAGTCCGAGAAGCAGCCATGTGCGTCTAAATACCAAAATGCCTGAGGTGATATGTGTCCCTGTTCTACTGAGTTTTTTAAAATATCTCGGGTTAGGATAAAAAAATCACGTTCTCAATTACAGTTGCCGATCACGCAAAATGATTCCTAAGTAAGCCCAGGATAACGTTGTCAATCCTAGACACACCGGAAGCATCCAATAGTCTTTTGGTTTTTGCTGATGCCGGAAGTCGGAATGAGCGCTTCTGTAAATCGCGTGCAAACTCGCAAGCACTTATTTTCGAAAACTCTATCAAAACCAACGCTGAAAATATAAGAAACGGTGCTTTGGCTCAAAAAAAACTTGGCAACACTGGATAGGGGCCGCAAAGCAGATCACTTTATACTGGCATCGATTTGGCTGTTTTGAAACAGGCCCCTTTTTCTCTGGCCAGAGCAGTATATTTTTGTTTGATCAAGCCAGACCCCAAGGTATCTGACTACACCTCGACTCATCATTGGCCCGTTTTGCCACACGATTAAAAACGTTCGCCAATTCTTTCTGGTATCCGTAGAGGTTCCAGACAAGGGCGTCCTAAACAAAATGGATTCACACTTTTGGACGTTGATCTTCGATCTCCAAAATTATCGAAGTCTTGGTAATAGAGACTTACAGTCTCCTCGATCTTTGAAATTGATCTGTACGCGATTAAGTCATCTGCGTAAGCTATAGCGTGGTGAAGAGAAACTACGAGATCTCCCGTGGAAATTGTGAATAAAATCGACGAATTAACCGCACCCTGTTGCAGGTTATTGTTGATGTAGAGAATCGCAGCAGAATTTTATTTATTTGATGCCCGGGGTATACTCCAGACTTTACTTAATACAAGCCATACTTAAATTCGAACTTATAACTAGGGATTTGGTGGCTGAGAGAGGTGATGTCCTGCGTGGCCTTACGCAACTACTGTGTACAAAAATAAGGTGACATTGTATTTATTTTGAAAATTCTTTATTTATTTTTCCAAATAAATTTTATCCCCTTCAAAGTAATCCTCTCCCGATGCAATGCACTTATGCCAACGGATTTTCCAATCTTTGAAACACAGGTTGTAGTCACTTTCCGGGATGGCCTTCAGTTCCGTCTTCGCTGCGGCTTGAATCTCCTCTATCGTATCAAAACGGTGTCCCCGGAGCGGTCTTTTGAGTTTGTTGAACAGGCAGAAGTCGCACGGCGTCAGATCATACGGTGGTTGCGGAACGATATGGGTTGAGTTTTTGGCGAAATTATCACGAATTACGAGTGCGGTATGGGATGGTGCATTATCGTGGTGTAAAAACCAAGAATTGTCTTTCCACAATTCCGGCCTTTTTAGGCGGATAGCGTTACGCAAACGACGCATAACGTTCAAATAATATTCCTTGTTGACTGTTTGGCCGGTTGGAAGGAGTTCATAAAGCACACGATAATCTAAGAAAACAGTCAACATGACCTTGATTTTTGAGCGACTTTGGCGCGTTTTTTTTGGTCTCGGCTCTCCTTTGGCACGATATTCACTCGATTGATCGGTTGTTTCGGGGTCGTAAGCATAGATCCAAGTCTCATCGCCAGTTATAATGCGTTTCATGACATCCTGGTAGTCGGAAAGCATTGTTTCACACACTTCAACACGACGCCCGTTTTCCAAAAAATTCAATGTTTTCGGTACCAGTCGAGATTTGACGCGCTTGAGGCCCAAAGCATCCTTCAAAATGGTATTGACTGAGCCTTTCGATAAGCCAACTTCATCAGCAAGGTCTCTAATCATTAATCGATGGTTTTTCAACACCAAATCTATGATTTGTTGGACGTGAGCTTCATCGGTTGAGGTTGATGGTCGCCCAGAACGCTCTTCGTCTTCGATACGTTCACGGCCGGCTTGGAAATCACTATACCACTTGTAAACATTTTTTTTAGACATAGCCTCATCATCAAAGGCTTTCTGCACCATCCTCAACGTATGCGCAGCAGAAAATTGATTCCGCAAACAAAATTTAATGCAAATTCTTCGCTCAATAAATTTCGACATCGCAAAAAACGAAAAACTCACTTTTAGCAGCGTATCTTTAGCACAAACGACGCGTATCTCAAACACTATGAATATATTTTGACATAAAATTTCACATAGATGTCACTGACAGTACTAACAACCTAAAAAAAAAGAAAAATTTCCAAATCCTTCGACGCGCGCAGTTTAAATTCATATGTCACCTTATTTTTTGGACACAGTAGTAGGTTCATGAGAACCGTAATTGGTGCGGTGTGGTTCTAAGCGGAATAGATGAACTGATCTGGGGTTACGGGGGTTTGTAAATAAAGAGATCGATTGAAGCAACATTGGACAGTCACTGATACCGGATAAGAGCTGGTGAAAGAAAAGAATGTCGGCAATGTCACGGCGTTGCTCCAGGGACTGGAGATTGATGAGTTGCAAACGATGTGTATAGGGCGGTAGGTTAAAGCTGTCTGTCCAGTGGAGACCACGCAGTGCAAGGCGTAGAAAACGGCGCTGAACAGCCTCGATTCGACGGATGTGGGTTTCATAGTTAAGGGACCAGACTTGGGAAGCATATTCTACTAATGGTCTAACAAAGGTAATGTAAAGGGCTTTGGTGACATAGGGGTTTGAAAATTCATTGGACCATCGCTTAACGTAGCCAAGGGCGGAGTTAGCTCGACTAATGATTGAGTCCATGTGTGTGCGAAAATTGAGTTCCTTATCGCAGATAAAACCCAATTCGCGGAGAGAAGAGACTAGCGGAACAGGTTGATTAAAGATGAAGTAGGTCCTGGAGGGCTGTGGAATCCATTTTTCACAATAAACCGTCTACCGGCGAACATACTAAGGAAATGTACAGCAGAGGTTTGCTTATGTTCAATCCATTTAACTTGTAAAAGTGCTCCTGCAACCTAACGGCAACACTATATCATGTGGCGCGGGCCCTACTAGGAAGTTCGCCATTCAAACGGCACCCATGGAATTTCTTCGAAAATAAAGCATTTCATTAAGATTTTCAAACTTAAAACCTAAAAATAAACTTTTATGCTTTTTAAATAAATTGTAGAAAATTTTACCGTTCAGTAGTTAGAAGTTAATAAATTGCTAGACTAGTGGTGGTCTGCATAGGACACTGGCCGATTGGAGATCATGCCGTTAAACTAGGCATCCCACACAACTCACATTGTCGCAGCTGCAAAAACACTGCTGGAAGGGAGATGCTAACACACTTCTCTTGCACCTGTCCGGCCCTTGCTAGACCCAGACAGCGAGCTCTCGGAAGATACTTCTTACAATTGGTGAAAACCTTCTTAAATACATCAGCCTGGATTTAGAGATATCTCAAATACACCTCATGAATAAGGTAACGGAGCTGAGCTCACTACTCACCTACTTTCCTATTACCCCATGGAGCAATCCAAAACAAAATTCATTTGACTTTAAAAAAAATCTTTAAAGTCGTCGCCTAATCCTTCTAGGATCTTTGTGTCGAATCATAAGACAAGTCCTTGAGGGCATTTAAGTAAAAAAAAAACTCACTCTCTCACACGAGGGGTTACGAATCACCCTACAGTAAGCAACATTTTATAACGCGTTTTTCAATACGAGCGTTACAAAATGTTTTTTAAATAAAACAAAAACGGTTTTGGATATCAATGAAATTCTTTATTCTTGTGAAAGTACGTTCGATAGCATTATGTAAGGAACTCGATTTCTTTTGCATTGCCACCACGGGCATGCTTGCAGAAGTCCACACCCTGAACCCAATTTTTGGAAGGTTTTCAAGCATAAACCGGACGATGCTGCTGCAATTTTACGTTCGATATTCGTACGAAGTTCATCAATCGTCGCTGGCTTGTTGGCATAGACCATAGACTTGATGTAGAAAAGGAAATAGTCTAACGGCGTCAAATCGCACGACCGAGGCGGCCAAGCGACTGGACCATTTCGTGAGATAACACGTTCTCAAAACTTGGTTTCCAATAAATTGATTGTGACATTCGCTGTGTGGCTTGTGGCGCAGTCCTGTTGGAAACACATTTCTTCCAAGTCCAATTGGGGCCAAAAATATTCGGTTATCATTGAACGGTAGCGATCCCCATTAACAGTAACGTGCTGGTCTTGATCATCACGGAAGAAGTACGGCCCAATGACGCCGCCGGCCCATAAACCACACCAAACCGTAATTTTTTCGGGATGCAATGATGACTCATGGTGTACGTGTGGATTGCTGCCTGACCAACACCGCATACTATATTTTGTTTATTGACGGAGCCATTCAGCCAGTAATGAGCCTCATCGCTGAAGATGATTTTTCGATGAAATTCCGAATCATTTTCATCCCAATTCACGAACATACGACGCTTCTGGTGGTCAAGCGGCTTCAGTTCTTGCTTCAATTTAATCTTGTAAGGATGTAGGCCAAGATCTTTTCGCAAAATTCGCCACAACGACGTCACAGGGATGCCCAACGCTTGAGAACGACGTGTGAGAGACACATTTGGGCTTTCTGCAACTGAAGCCTCAGCGGCAGCAATATTCTCGACACTACGGGCACTTCTTTGTCTCACTCGCACGGGAACATTTTGTACTGTGCCTGTGGATTCAATTGTTGATCTGCTAGGACGATTATGACGACCATAAATTGAACGTAGCGCTCTTAACGTTGAGGCCACTGACTCCGAATTTTAATAATTTCGACTCGTTGTTGGCTCGTATATCTTTCCACCATGAAATGGCCTTACTGAACCTTACTGAAGAGAAATGTCAAAAGAGCGGCAAGAAATATGGTGTCGTTTGTTGTCCCTGTCGCTCTACTTTTGTAGCGTCCCTGTTGAAAAACCCCGTACAAGTATATTCAATTTAAGAACTATTTAATTTATAAATTTTTCATTGCATACTTTATGACGTAAAGTTGCGATATTGAAGAACCCTTTTTTTATTGTAAGCTTTATGTTATTTTAATTATTTGTTCCTATAGCGGCCCTATTAGTTCACATTCTGTTTCAATTATCTACCTATAATGGTTCAGAAGAGACGGACAAACATACAAACGAACAAACAAGACGCACAGACAGAGGCTTAGTAATAGGATTCCGTTTGTACCCTTTGGGCACGAAACCCTTAAAGAGGAAAAAAAGTTAAACATTTTTGTGCCTACCTTCGTAAGAGTTCTTCACAGTTGAGAATGATCTATGAGTTATGATATAGGCTCCCGTGAAAATATTAAAAAAACATTGTAATAATAAACTTATTATCGGAGGCTTTACCGAAACTGATGAGAATATTTGCTTCGGCAGATTTGTATCACAAACTAAAAATAGAATAAGACTCGTATTCGTACTCAGTTAAGGATTAAATTGTTTTGGGCCGTTAAGAGTGTAAACATTTTAAAAGCAGTTTTTCAATGGACGGACATAAAACAAACAAAAAATGTCATAATTCATCAATAAATCTTATAATTTTTTCTTCTTGTTTTTTACTTATAGCAACAACAATGGGATACGATTTATCGACCAATCATAACTCTTCATATATAAAGGACTTTGAAAGGTGAGGCGAATAGATTAGATTAAGATTTTTTTATTTATCGTCCAAAAATAATTAAAATCATGACTTAAAATTAGACTTATAACTAAGGTAAGGTTTTGTCGGCTCAACAATAAGGGCCCGACTTGTTTTTAACTTACTTCTTGTAATCGGTCCGATTCTCGAAATTCAAAATTTTTACATTTCTCCACGTTTAGCGGTCCCAGTAGTCGGATTCCATCATTTTAAGAAAGATGTGTGTGTGTGTGTACGTACGTTTGTGCGGATTCTTTCGTTCAGCCTAACTCGAGAACAAATCAAGATATCGAAGCCAAATTGGTTTCATTCGAAGCGTGTGTGCATAAAGATCACCTGAAAAGCTTTTAGTTAAATTTCACAGGGTGGTTTGAAATGTATGACGAAAAAACTGTCAAAAAAAGGGACAATTTGACTTCTTCAATTAAAATCAATTTAGTTTTCCAATAAAAAAAGTTCAAAATTAATTAAATTTATAGTTTATAGCTACCTTATCAGATAAAAAAATATGCATAAATATATACACTGCCGTTCAAAAGTTTCCGGAAAAATGCATATACAATTTTTTTTTGTTCAATTTTAATGCCAAAAATTTCATAAATATTATGTTTATTTAGCCAATTGACTAAACTAAGTAAGTTACTAACTATAGAGACTATCAAAAAGGCTAAAATAGTTTTTAGTTGAGGCCATTTCTTACATTCATATGCCCCTTTCTCTATTTCCTGATCCAAATTTCCACGGATGTTCTTTGAAAATTGTTTCCGAAATGTGAATCCTGTAAGTCTTTCCCATTTTTCAAGACTCAGAGTGACGTGTGCAACACTGACACATGAAAACATCCTTAGAAAATTATGGAGCCACCAGTTTTTTTGTTCAAAACCTGCTCGGCTGTAGCTTGACGCTTTTTTATCGTTATAATATATTTGCAAAAAGAAGCTCATGGCTCAAATTACATGAGGCAATTGAATTTAAAGCAAAAGCATCGAGAGAAACCAAAATGAAAAGGTTAAGACACATGGCTAAAACTGCATTACTCGTATATTGCAAGGAAGACCATAACATCCGATTTAGTTTGTTTTCCACTGTTGTGGTTTTAAATCATGAACCCAATCCAAGAGGTCTTTCCAGAAAATGACACAAAGATAAAAAATCTCTCGGAATCGGCGTGGAAAATCCTATAAAAATGTGCAAAGAAAACTGGACTGAATGTGATCCTCTTTACCAGACAGAAAAAGATCCTTTGCTGAGCAGTTACCAGCTCGGAAGAAAGAGGTGGTGGAAATCTCTGGATTGAAACTTTGTACTTTTGAACCCTTCCAAAAAGGACATAAAGCTAATCACGCCTTAATATTCCGAGCAGTGGTTAATATCTTCCAAAGAAAAGCCATCAAACAAATTTGATTGATTAAAAATAATTCCAAAAAAACATGAAGTTGAGATGAGCAGTTGGCCCTCAACCTTTTAAAATATGAATCACTATAAACAGAGTTCTTACAAAATGTAATACTTTTGAAACTAAGCTATATAATATTTGCTAATTCTGGCTGTCTGATTTATAACACTTTATTGAAGAAGTTGAAAAACAACTGCCAAAAGCAAATACAAATTCAACTTCCAATGTTAAAGTTGTTGTTATGAAATCGATTTTCTCAACGCTCAATTTAAAATATCTTATCTTCACGTTGAGTTGGATGCTCTTAGAGGGATGACTGGCTAAGATTTTGGATCGTTGGTCCTATATTACAGTCGAAAATGCTTTCATTGAGTCGTTTAATGCAAGCCATGGACAGCCAGCCAGCAAAACCAATTATCTCAAGGTTACACACCCCAAACCGAAGCCTGCAAAATTTGAAATGGAAATACTTTAGTAGAATTGCAGTCAATGCTAAGGACATGGAAGAACCAACAATGCCATCTACCTGACCTGGACGGAGTACAGATAGCAAGATAGAACTTCTAAAAGCGGCGGCGATGACTTAGTTGGGAGTATGCACCAACTCATCTGCAATACGTGGTCAGAAGAAAGCATGCAAGAGTATCGGTTCCCCAATCCTGAAGGAAGGAAGTCAATTATAGAGGTATCAATCTCCTCAAAATTGACTTTAACATCTTTTCCGCCGTATAATTCGAACGTCTGAAGCAGTTCGTCAACATCCTGATAGGTCCGTATTTAAGTGTGTGGTTTTCGACCAGAAAAGTCCACCATAAACCAAATATTAACATAACGGCAGATCTTGGAAAAAACCTAAGAGCGCCAAGTCAGTACGCACCACCTTTTCATCAATTTCAAGGTTGGTTTTGGTGTCTGTTTCGTCCACAGAGACGAGATTTATGAAGTCATGTCTAGGTTTGGCATCACTGCCAAGCTCGTACTTTTGTGCAGGACGGCGATGGAGAAATCAAGCTGCTCTATTGAGGTCGGCAAAGACGTCATCGACCCACTTGATGTCAAACAACATTTTACACAAGGTGATGCACTGTCATGCGATTTCTTCAACATCATACTTGGGACAATAGTGCAAAATCTTGTCAACGCCAGAAGGCAAAAAGAGGTATATGCTGTCATAAAGAAAGCACAAGCCCTGATCAGAACGTTACCATAAATAGCTAAAACTTTGAGGTAGTTGTGGCTTTGTCTATCTTGGCTCCGCTGTAAATACACATAATAACGTCAGCGCTGAGATCAAACGAAGAATACCTCTGGTTATTAAAGATAAGCCCTCTTTCGAAGAATTGAAGTGTCGCTCTATGAGACCAATATTATCCCCGTCCTACTGTATAGTTTAGTATGGTCCTACTATATGGTGGTGTATTGACGGTGAGTGGAGGAGAAGATTCAACAACCAATTGACTAAGCCAAATGCTACGTGAACTGTAACGCCACCTCAAGTTAATAATTATATGATAAATGACAAAAAAAGTCCAACCAGCTATCATGTTTAAAAAAAAAACGGTAAAATTTATTTTTATATTAAGTTATTTCTGCAGTCAAACTAAAAATTAAATAGCACCTTAATGTTTTTTTTTATCATGAGATGGGAAGTTCATGGTGTGGGCAGGTCTACTCGCACCCAAACCATTTTTGAAATTTATAATCATAAAACTAATGATAGGGCCCCAACCACTGTAATATCGGCTGCCTGCTTTTTCGTAGAACGAAGTCTCGTAGCGATTTATTTACGAAGTCCTCGAATCGCTCGTGGGCTGAGGTACCTCAGCGCTGGCTCTAAGGTCTGCTGGCTGATGTTCCTGTTTGTCCACTATCCTTCCGGAAAGCTGTAGCATGTATAAATCGATTGGCGTCATGCAAGCATCTTCATACAGCTTCGTGTTGCTG
Source organism: Orthonevra nobilis (assembly GCA_963555765.1). Lineage (NCBI taxonomy): Eukaryota > Metazoa > Arthropoda > Insecta > Diptera > Syrphidae > Orthonevra > Orthonevra nobilis. The sequence goes on from OY743227.1 coordinate 53,976,119, forward strand.
AAGTCCTATACAGGACCGAAGTATCCTTCTTTCCATGAGTCTGATTTTCTTCATGGTTGCTGGTGACACCGTGAACCATATTGGGCGGCCATAGGTTATTACTGGTCTTATGAGCTGCTTGTAGACCAGTAGTTTGGTTTTCTTGCTTAACCCGTTCCTCTTCCTTAGCAGTGGGTTAACAAGATGTAGGTCAAAGTTGGACTTTTTCCACTCCGATTGAGACACCTCCAAAACATGGTTTTTGAACGCTTCAACAGCATGTTCTGACGACGAAAATCGTTGACCACGAATTTTTGTCTTGATGTGCGGGAATAAAAAGAAGTGATTGGGTGCCAAGTCAGGGTTGTACTGCGGATGACTTATCAATTCGACGTTTTGGCCAGTCAAAACGGTGCTGGTTTGAGCCGATGTGTCAGAGCTCGCATTGTCATGGTGAACAATGATTCGTCTTCTCTTGTTCGTTTTTCGAATTTCTCCGAAGACTTCAGGCAAACAAATTGTGGTGTACCACTCAGAATTGACCGTCCTACGTTGCTCAAGCGGAACAGTCGCCACATGACCAGTTTTGCCGAAGAAACACGCGACCATTTGCTTCGAAGTGCTTCTTCCACGAAAAACTTTTGTTGGATTTGGCTTATCTTCGAAGACCCACACGGTCGATTGTTGTTTTGTTTCGGTCTCATACGCATAAATCCATGATTCGTCACCTGTGACAATCTTATAAACGTCTTTTGAAGCACCGCGATAGTATTCTTTTAACATTTCCTTGCACCAATCTTAAACGGGCCTTTTTTTGAGCGATTGTCAAATTGTGAGGGATCCAACGAGAACAAACCTTTTTTACGGCCAGGTGTTCATGCAATATCGAATGTATGCTGGTGGGAGAAATGCCCAGGGATGCCTCTACCTCACGGTATGTCACATGACAATCTTGCATTATCAATACTCTCTGGCTCAACGGCCGTTTTTGGACGACCTTCACGGAGTTCATCTTTGAGCGAGCATCGGCCATGACTGAATGCATTAAACCAGTTTTTCACAGTACTATAGGATGGTGCTTCATGGCCGTTCAAAGATTTAAGTTCATCAATGCACTCTTCTCGTGATAGTCCACGTCGAAAGTTGTAAAATATGATCGCACGAAAGTGTTCACGAGTTAATTCCAATTTTTTTGTTGAGATGAATTTTTCAAGTCTCCGCGAATAAAAAAATTCACAAACTCAATGCACTCTTCTCGTGATAGTCCACGTCGAAAGTTGTAAAATATGATCGCACGAAAGTGTTCACGAGTTAATTCCAATTTTTTTGTTGAGATGAATTTTTCAAGTCTCCGCGAATAAAAAAATTCAGACAACTCGTTCTGAGTGATGTTATGCTAAAAAAATTCAAACTATCCAATGGAAATGTCAGATTGCACCTGGCAACACTTAGTATTGCCTAGGTCAGAAATATATCTCGCAGCCTACGTAGTATCCAAGGTATTTTTCCAAAGATTTTATTAATATTCAACGAAAGCTTTCGGTGTGGCGAAATGTGTGCATGAAAATAATTTCATATCAACTTATTTGCATTCGCTTAGTTCACGGTATTTCATTCGTTATTAGTTGGTGTACTAGCTACTGCAAGATTGGTTCATCACCTCGTTGTTAGTAAGTTCACAAACCAACATAGATTGGGATATTCTATACGAAGCTATCAATTGATTAAACTGTAAGGCAGGCCAACACCCTTTTAAAAAAAATATAAACTATAAAAGCTATTTTGAGACGTTTTGTCTTTAACATAATATTGAAATATAATCCTTACTGTGTTACAGCCTACTACAACTGACGGCTGATCGAATGCTGAAGCCCTGGCTGAGGGCTAACTTTATATACAAAAGACTTAATAGGTACAAGTATTTCCTGGAATCGAAGAATAATTTAATGTCTTTTGTCAAACAGGTAAATTCCAAACAAAACAGATCATTTAAAAATAATAATAATTAATTTTCTACTCTCTTCAGATAGTAAATAATAAAATCAAATTACTCGAATCGGAGGCGAAAAATAAAGAATCAAATTTAACGAAAGATTCGCCTGACATTAAAAGAGAAAATAATATTTTCATCGATCAAGCCATCGCAATCCATCAACGAAATGAGTTAACCCTGAATAATGTTATCATAGAATCCAACTTAGTTGTTTTAGCTGTAAGATCTTCAATTTTATTAATACATTTAATTATAATTCGAACATTTAAATAGGCAACTGAAACTTCAGGCACCGTTATGTTCTCAACTTTAATGTACCTTGCCATGCATCCAGAATGCCAACAAAAAGCATTCGAGGAAATTGACACGGTTTTACCGAACGAAGAAAGCGACGTTAGCTTCGAAGACTTCAAAAGTCTTAAGTATTTGGATATGTGCATCAATGAGACGCTACGACACTCTCCGGGTTTCCCACTGATTGCCCGTGACTGCTCAAAAGATACACCCATAGCGAAGGATTTAGTCATGCCGAAGGGAACGCAAATAGTAATTGACATATTTAATATGCAAAGAGACAAGGATATTTGGGGACCAACTGCAGACACTTTCAATCCGGATCACTTTCTACCGGCAAACGTTGTTAAGAGGAGTGGTTATGCTTTTTTGCCATTTTCAAAAGGACAAAGAAACTGTTTAGGTAAATGAAGTTAACAAACATATTTTATACATTCGAATAACTTCTCGTTTATTAGGTTGGCAATATGCAAAGATGATTTTGAGAGTAGCTCTGGCGCAGGTACTGCGAAGGTACAGCTTCACCACAAAGTACAAGTTCAAAGATTTAAGGTTTCAAGAAAATGTAGCTTTGAAGTATGTACAATTGCCGCTATTGGAAGTCCATAGACGTTCGAAATAGCTAAATAAATAATTTTACTGATCAAATTGCTTAGCAAAATTTATTTTACTTAAAGATCATCCGAGTTCTGGGTTTTTATTTTGTTAAGGCAACCCTCCAATCTTAGGATGACTAGCACTGGCAACCCAATTGGATCGGGATGGGAGAAGAAGACTGGAGATCAATTTCTATCTGGTCTTTTTCGCGGAGGAAGTGTTGAAAGTGTTTCGAGTGAAATTTTTAAGCCGATCTGGAATTTCCGAACGAAGAGAAGGAGAGGCTTAATTCAGATATTCTCTTCTTCAGCATCGCGATGCTGCGTTCATTAACCGGAAGAAGTATGGTGCGGATAAGTCTTCCAATAGACCCTTTTGAAATTTTGACGGTTGATAGCGGCTATATAGTTGAAGCCGCTTCTGTTTTTCGATGTTTTGCCAAATCGTAAAAATTGTTTTATCAAAATGGGTTTTCTGTTTGGAAAACGGTATGCGCGCTTCGCCAATTTTACTGTCGCCATATTCGTCTTTCCGAGAGGACAATTCGCAGTGTAATCGATAAATTTGAGTCCACTGGTTTAGTAAACGGTCAACCAACACACGTTCGTCGACGAAACGCTAGATCTGCCGAAAACATTGCCGCTATCCGTGAGAGTGCGCAGGAGAATCCGAGGGAGTTGATTCCGCGTCTCTCATAGACAGACCACAATTTGGCGAATTTTACGTCAGATTTGGGCTAACTGAACCACGTATTGAAGGCTGAATGGGCTCTGGAGCAGTTGGAAATTGGCCTCAATTGGATTTTATGGACACCAAAGACATGTGGTTTCAACAGGATGGCGGTACGTGCCACACAGCTCACGCCACATTGGAAATTCCGCACGAGCGATACGAGGGCATGGTCACCGAGGTCGCGCGATTTGATCCCGTTTGACTTTACCTGTGGAGTTTTTTGAAGCCGTATGTCTAGGCAAATAAATTTACATCCTCGTGCATACAAGTTTGTACGGAACCCTTTATGCGCAAGTCCGACTCGCACTTGTCCGTTTTTTTTTTGTTCTGGTAAATAATTGCAGTTCCTACTTTGATGGGATCACATCCAGTCTGGTTCTTTTTGGACAACAAACTGAGTTTACTTACTAGGTCTAGTTGTTTTGTCCATGACGATGGAACCATGTTTGTCTGAAGATGTTTCTCACGTGCTAATGACCTCATCCGAAATCACGAAGAAGGAAAAGAATAAACTTTAAAGATTCACATATTCGAAATATTTTTCTTAGCCTTGAGATAATTAACACTGTAAAGCATTAAGAAGTTGATCGACTTAATGTCGGCCGTATTGATGCAACAAGTATGATAATATAATAGTCAGCATATGGTCTCATTGATTTTTTATGGGTAATGATGTGGAAGATACAGATAATAATGACTCGTCATATTTCACTGAATTTATAAAATGAGATATGCAGCCAAACCTTCCCAATGAAACACTCTGTCCATTGGTGAAAACCATATGAGAATCCGCTTGGTAGTTTTTGAGTTAACCGTATTTAGACAGAAAGGCAGTCACTTTGGAACTTTGGTTTATAATATTTAGTAAAACAGTCCATGAACTTTATGAACTCATTCGACGGTGTACATTAGAAGCGACCGTAGCGAATTAAATAAAGAATTGTATATAATTACATAGTAAAATTATCGCAAGAAACATAAGCTTCTTTAGTACATAAACACATAATAGGACTGCCGGTTGAAAATGTCGTTATTGCAGACAACTTCATATCTATTTATTACTCTGAGGTGAATTTTGACCATGACAGCTGTCACATCAGAAACTTCATGTCATTGTCTAATTATTTCAGTCTAGGTTATTGGTCATTAGTGAAAACACACAAGTTTGTGTAAAGCCGTTAAATGTGTACATTCGTGCCATCAAAACAACATTTGCGGGAAGTTTTAATGTGCTTCTTTCACTTAAAGAAAAAAGCAACCGAAGCTCATCAATTGCTTACCGAAGCTTACCCGGGCTATACTATAGTCCAAAGATGGTGATTTCGACACCGAAGTCAACGAAAAAGAAAGAAGACCATGAATTGGAGGCATTGCTCGATCAAGATCCGTCACAAACGCAAGAAGAACTTGCAAAATCACTTGGCGTCGCTGAGCAAAGCATTTCCGATCGTTTGAAAGCAATGGGAATGATCCGAAAAGTAGGACATTGGGTGCCGTACAATTGAAGCCACGAGACGTCGAACGCCGATTTTGCATGTCCGAAATGCTGCTTGAACGCCACAAAAAGGAGTCTTTTTTGCATCGAATCATTACTGGTGATGAAAAATGGGTACATTACGATAATCCAAAACGTCGGGCAACGTATGGATACCCCGAACATGCCTCAACATCGACGGCCGTTCAGAATATTCATGGCCTGAAGGTTATGCTGTGCATTTGGTGGGACCAGAAGTGTGTTGTGTATTATGAGCTGCTAAAACCGAATGAAACAATCACAGGCGAGGTCTACCGACGACAATTGATGCGTTTGAGCCGAGCATTGAAGGAAAAACGGCCGGAAACGGTCGCAAGACACGATAAAGTTATTTTGCAACATGACAACGCTCGGCCATATGTTGCAAATGCCGTCAAAACTTACCTTGAAACGAACAAATGGGATGTCCTACCCCACCCACCGTATAGCCCAGACCTTGCGCCATCCGATTACTATCTCTTCCGATCGATGCAACATGGCCTGGCTGACCAGCACTTCCGTCATTTCGAAGATGTCAAAAAATGGATCGATTCGTGGATTGCGGCCAAACAGGTCGAATTTTTCAGAACGGTTATCCATGAATTGCCAGAAAATGGGAAAAATGTGTGGCTAGCTGATGTGGCTGATGTGCAATACTTTGAATATTGAATTAATATCTATTTTTCCTCAATAAAGCATTGATTTTTGAAAAAAAAACGACATTTTCAACCGGTAGTCCTTTTAGAAAATAAATGTCTTTTTCAGCAGCGTTCGCAGAGTTAAGTTACATAATTAGAAGCCACAAAAGGTTGTGTTATTCCAGCGGCTTTAATATAGCCTAAATCAATTCCGAACGACCATTCAAAATAATGGTGAAAGAATTTTTAAAATCAGAAGACTAGCTTCAAGATCCCCACCTTATAAAACGTACAAACTTTGGCTTATTAAAATATTTCTAAAGATGATGAAAATAAAGGAAACTTGTTTGTTTTATTAAGAAAGAATTATGTTTATATTTTCTTGTGTTTATTTATGAAAACAAATGCGATAAATAAATTATTAATATACTTTTCTTAGTTCGCATTCGAAAGTCATCCAAATGACTCCAATGACTTCGAAAAGGCTTGAATTACTTTGCTGAAAACGCAAAGATTGCATTCTTTTGAATTCACACAGCCAAGTCAAAGGCTTGCAACTTTTGCACTTGTAAAGTTGCAAAAAACCCAAATTCACCACCATTCACTACACCAAACAGGAACATCTCTTAGTAGTCGGCTGGCTTCAATCTAATCTTCAAATTTGGACGTGGTTTTTACGGCCATAATTCAGAAGACGGCAAAGATACTCCTCGAAAATAGGTTCAGCTCGGTTTTTATAGGTTCCGAACATTTTGATAGTTTTCCAAATAATTCAGATATAGCGCAAGGTACAATTCCAGGCCCGCTTTTGTTTAACGTCTAAATACACGATTTATCCTTTCGAAAACCAATGTTACAAGAGCCAGATGCGGTCGGAAACCTTCCTAGGGAAAATCAAAGATAAATTGACTATATAAGTGGAATATTTAAATAAGTGGTGATTGAAAATTAATGCAACAAAGTGCAGTTTAACTTGCCTTAGCAATACAAGTGGAAAATGACACTTACTTGCTGTAAAGGAAAGTAAAGCCTTAACCTTAGAAATAAATGGAAAAACTATTAAGTTATTTATTTTCACAAAAGATTAATTTTGAAGCAAAATAGTTTTCAAAGCAAAAATGGTAACAGCTTTTTTAAAACCTAGACACTGCATTCGAAAGAAGTATGCAGAATATGAATACTAAGATACTTGTGTACAAGACTCTTATAAGATCAGTCGTTACCTATGGATTTGGCACCTGGTTTAGATCTCACCCACTGTCGCTTAAGAATTAGAGACTTTCGAAAGAAAAACAACGCGATTTTGCTGCGGGAAGTTAAGAAAATAAACAAAAAAAGGTTTTCGAATAAAACGTTGAATAATGAAATAAAAGGAACAACTCTTATGGTTTACCAAGTTGAATTGCTATTAAAAAATTTAGAGCGAGTTCGTGATCATCCCACCCAATTGATGAAATCTTAATTAGTTTCAAATATTAACGACAGCATAGAGGATCACTACTATCTTTCACCTTTCAATCTTCTGAATGTCTTACCCTCATCCCAATTAAGACTAGATACAAATAGAAACCTTGCAGTAACTTTCTACGAAATAGCTCCGACGTTCAATGCTCATGGATTGATTTCCAGAAACAATAACTTCTTTTCTGTTCCATTCGTTTATTTTTATACGAATCGAGAAGCAGAGGAGAAGCCTTATTTTAGCCATAAGTTTTAATTTATTTCTAGTCAATCTCGTTATCATTAAAAACTGCCACCATGGTACAACAGAGAGCTTCGTTCACTCCGCAATCGTAGAAACAAATTATGGCTCATTTTCCTTCGTACTCAGTCCATAATAGATTTTAACAACTACCATCAGCTTTACACTCGTTTTTCCGAACTATGCGAATCACAGTACCGATCTCCCGAATGGAGACCAGCTTATTTTCTGATCCCAAACGTTTCTACAAATCCATTTATACTAAAAGAAAATCTGATGGCTTTTCCCCAACACTCAAATTGTCTGATGCCTCTTCCTCAGACCCACAAATAATTGCAAACCTCTTTGCAAACTTCTTCAGTCACTCGTTTACCGACCACGTGCAGCATTTCGACATGAATTATTTCTACTATCTTAATAAATGTCCGCAAGCATCTTTCACGTCCATTCATATTTCAATTAATCACGTCATTGACAAAATGAAGGATGACTTCTCCCCTGGGCCAGACGGAATACCTCCAATTGTACTGAAACAATGCGTTAACGCAATATCTTAGCCCCTTACTACCCTCTTTCAAATTTCTCTCGTAGAATTGGTCTTTCCGAAAGTATGGAAAGACGAGTATATTATACCAGCAATCTATGCAAGATGGCAAAGAAGCTGACGCTATTACCACCGACTTCAGTAAAGCATTCGATAAAATCTCTCACCGAAATATTCTGCCTTTAATTCAAATCTCTCGGCTTTCCCCCCTCCTTCATTGAATGGATAATATCATATCTAACTTCTAGACAATACAGGGTCCTCTTTCGTTCTTCACTATCCGACCCGTTTACTGCTACCTCTGGTGTCCCACAAGGCAGTCACTTAGGACCTATCATCTTCATATTAACTATTAATGATGTTGAACGCATTTTCAATCACTCCGATCTTTCGATCTATGCTGATGATATGAGAATCAGTAAACTTATATCTTCCCCTTCTGATCACTTACAACTGCAAATACATTTGGTGTACTAAAAAACCACTTAGAGCAAAATGTTGCCAAATGCAAAACCATCACTTACTCGCGTAAACGTCTTCCTCCAACCCCACGGTCATACTTTTTCTACGGCGAACTTATTCCCTCCGATGATTTTGTGTTTGACCTTGGAGTCCTATGTGACAGAGAACTCAATTTCCGTTCCCACATTGATTCCATAATACGTAAAGCTAACTCTTCCCTTGGCTCTATTAAACAGTGGGCGAAAGAATTCTCAAACCCTTATGTCACAAAGTCTCTTTATATAACGTATGTAAGACCAATTCTTGAAGATATTAGTCAAGTTTGGTCACCCTCTTACGATACCAATTCACTCAGAATTGAAGCTGTCCAACGTAGGTTTATACGTTTTGCCTTCCGCGGTCTTCAGTGGAATGAAAATCACAACTTGCCACCGTACGTGAACCGGATTAAACTGATTAACCTTCAAACCCTTAAATCACGTCGGTATGCTGCCGATGCTTTATTTGTTCATCAACTTCTCTCCGGTCTCTCCTTCAATTGATTTACCTTAACACTAATCCCCGCAATCTCAGATCAGTGCCTCTTTTTCGTCTCTCAAATCATCGTACAAACTACGGTTTGTTTGAGCCAATATCCAGAATGCTTCGTACTGCACATCATTATCTTGCCTTCCACCTCTCCAAATCATCCCTGAAAAATATACTACTGTCTCCTCTCTGATATGCCCACCCGCCTCTACCTTCTCTCTACCGATTTAACCCAAGTAATACTCCTTTTCCTCCTGACTAGCCCCCATAGATGTAAGTTAGTTTCTAAGTTTTGTTAGTTTCTAAGAGTTGTGTCTTAGTTTTAGGTGATAGCTTGTACTAAGCCGGGGGTGTACTCCGGGGCAACAAACAATTAAACAATTATCATTCAAAGAGATGACGTGAGTCTCCCTCGCGCTCATGCATGAATTATGGGAAGTTTTAAAGCACTTTTACGATAAAAGTCTTAAACAGTACGGGTTATGAGGTTCACCCTCATTTGACTTTTTGACATTCAAGACGATTTTCCTAGGAAATCAGGTTGTTCGCCGGTAAGTTCTATTTTGACTGGTTGCAGACTATATGGATCTCAAATTTTGCAGATGTTTTGTTTTCTATCTGAAGTGTGTATACTTCACTTCTTTGGCTTTTATACCAAAGCTGTTTGAGTCAGCTTCTGTTTAAACGAAAACGTGTACTTTGCAGGTAACCAAAGTTCATTGAAAATTAAGTTTAAGTGCGATGGATGCAAAGTTCAAGATGATTTTTAAAAAGTAGTCCGATATGATATAAGCAAGTTTATCGTTCTAATGGTCATCAGTTGTTCATTCGGTTCAGTATTGTTAAAACACTTTAGAATGGCTATTTCGGCAGTACTTTTTGCGTTTGTATTCATCTTTTGGGTGTATTTTTTGTGGTTGAGAAGAAAATACTACGCGTTCGCGTTTAAAATGCCCGGTCCATTTGGCCTTCCTTTGTTTGGAATTTTGCACAAACTTTGGAATTTGGAAGGTAAGAATGTGAATAGAGTGAAGTTTTGAATTAAAATTTAAAAAAATTAAACCATCAGTGTGTGTGACTTTATCTATGATATATAATTTAATGTGTATTTAATTAAATTTATTCATTTTCTTGAACGAGGTACTTGCCATTTTACACTGGTTTTATTATAATAATATGCTCGCGCTCAAGGGTTTCTGATCACCCTTAAAATGGGTTTTCCAAAAAGTGAATAGGATAGGGAGAAAAATTTAAGGATTGCATAGCTGTTTGAAATTCAGATGTGGTTTGCTTTTTTATTGGATAGATACTGAATAGGTACGAAGTTTCGAAGCATTCATTTCATATTAATGCATTTTTATTTTCCTCAATTCATTTTCTTATATGCTTAAAGCTAGCTTAAGTAACTTACCTATTTACAAACTAACTTACTGGCCCTCTGCGGGCTCTAAATCGTACAATTAAAAATATGTCTTTCGACTATTGAACATTAATTTATATGAAAAATATACAACTAATAATAAGGAAAACTAAAAAAATACTAATAATTGTGAAAAAAATTAGTGAAAGGACTGTGAGATTTGAACTTAATCAAGGCCTTAATACAAAACTCCAAACTAATCTACTACTTACACTTACTTAAAAATATGTAAGCCGGCCAAGGCTGACAGGACATGCTATTACATTTTTTTGCCTTAAGGGCACCCAAGATTTATGATGGACGACAGAGTTCTACCTTTCGTCCAGCCACCAATAGTGTCGTATTGCCTTTCGACATCCGCTCTGTCGCGGTCTGATACCGCCCTACTAAACTGAAGAGTCTCCGGTGAGCTACATGCGACGTCTTGGTCGTAGTTGACTCGCCCGTCCACAGCTTTTCGACCAACGTGGAAGATTAACGGCACCGCTTATCTATCCTGGACCAGACCTTTTCTTTCTAAATAGAGAAACGCTTCAGGGGGAATTAGGCCGTTAAGGCGCACAGTCTCTTGGTGCATGTCATTGGGGTAAAAAGCCCCGGAGATCAAGTTGTTGGTCGAAGTCATTGCTCTTGCAATGTGACTTCGAATAAGTTTTATCAGAAACATCCACTCTGATCTGGTTGGCCCCGTTGTACAGGACTTCATTACTGTAGAATTTTTTGTACTCAGACTCTGGAGTTCTATATATGTAGATGGAGCCAAGCCGAAAGGCATCGTCTCTCGAAAACCCGAATCTTTTCCATTAAGCTTGTTCCGACGTTGAACCAAACGGGTCACCCATAGGCAAGGACAGGCCGAATAAGGGCCGTGTAGCAGATCACCTTCACCTTGGCATCGCGTTGACTTCTGTGAAACAGCCTCTTTGTCAAGGCAAAGGCCGCTTTAGCTCTGGCCAGAGCAGCATCTATATGTTTGTTAAAATATAGATATTGATCTAGCCAGATCCCAAGGTATTTGACAACACTTCGATTTGCCAGTGGCTGCCCGTTTTGTCCAACGATAGAGAACATTCGCCACTTCTTTTTAGTATTTCTAGAGGCCCTAGACAACGGAGTCCTGAACAGAATGGTCTCGCACTTTTGAAAATTGATTTTCAACTTCCAATCATCGCAATATCCCTGAATCTTTTCGAAGTCACGTTGCAAAAGACTTACGATAACCTCGATCTTCGAACTTGACCTGTTCGCGATCAAGTCATCTGCGTACGCTATGGCGTGGCGGAGAGATCCTACAAGATCACTTGTGAAGATCGTAAATAAAATCGACGAAATAACTGCACCCTGTTGTAGACCGTTATTAATTTCAAAAGTCCCAGCGGACACCACACTGCCATTTTTCACAATAAGCTGTCTGCTGGTGAGCATATCTAAGATTATGTACAGCAGCGGTTTTCTTATGCCGAGTTGGTCAAACTTTGAAAAGGACCATTGCAACCATACAGTGTCAAAGGCCTTTTCCAAGTCAATCAACACGGCACCCGTGCATTGTTTCTTACCTTTGTTCCATTGGATATCCGATACCAGTTAAGACGCGGCATGTACGCAATCATGCCCCGCTCTGAAACCGAATTGGTTATCCGGAATAAAATTTTTGTCCTCAACCCACTCGGTGAGGGCTCTATTGATCACTTTTTCAAACACTTTGCTGATGTTAGGAAGAAGACTTATAGATCGTTGATTTGCCGGATTGGATGTGTCTTTGTTCCGTTTAGGAATTGGTTGTACCACCGCTGTCTTCCAATGGGCTGCATAATGTGCATTATTCAACAAATTGTTAAACAGGGTAGTGTAAATGTTTACCGCTTCTAAAGGAAGATGTTTAAGAACAATGTTTGGTATTTCATCGATTCCCACAGATTTCTTACTTCTCAGTGAACCGAAAATAACCAGGAGATCTTCCTTTGAGATGTATGGGGGATGTGTCCCTTCGTTGGCGATGACATCATTTGCCAAGTTATCGTCATTGAACATGGTAAAACCATCTCCGATCGCCAGTTCTCAATATCATTTTTAAGGTCGGAGTTGTGTACGAGGACGCGATCTTCCAAAACATGGTTCGGGCGAATGCTAACATTCACCTTGTACACATCTTGAAAGATCGCGCCTATTACTTCAACTTTCTCCTGAGGATCTTCGATGACGAAAAAGTTGTCATCTTCGACCCCTTCTAATGGATCTATGCCTGCTGTCACAAGTACTTGTTCGTTGACTGTTGTTCGGGAGAGCTTAAGACATGGAAGCTCATTCTGATTTTTTCTACGAAAAAATTTGTTAATTTTCGGGAACATACTAGGGTTGCTAGCTTTAACAGCCTGAATTTTAGTATTCCAATGCGAATTTGTTAGAGCGTCGATCGTAGCATAGCGGTAAATGTTAACATTGTCAGTTAGTTGGTACTTGGGAATGGTTCTGTCCATTGTTTGTTTTATTGTCCATCCATCCTTTTAAGGTAAGTGTCAATCTCCTCGTTCGACAAATTCCTTTTGGACGGTGGGTTGAGCGAGTTCGAGGGGATTTCTCGCGTCATTGTTCGGGAGAAGCGTGTCCACCGCGTCCTACTGTAATTGTAAGAATGCGTTTGAACATACTCCTCCAGTTCCGCAATTTCGTTGGGAATTGTTACTACGGCACTAAAAGTTTCGATGCATTTCATTCTCTCAATTCGCAGTTTTTTGTACGCTTTTCGTTAGTACACCAGCAAAGGCAGTTTTTGTGTTTTGGAAGAGTGGTTCATCACTCTGATTTTTGTGGCATGGCTTAACGCCGTGTCAATGGCATCATTTTCACAAACCTCTATTTTAACGACATGAAGTTAGAATTCTAGCTTGACAGCCGATACAGTAATCTTTACAACGAGGCCATCCACTGATAGATCTCGATGGGGACAAAATATCCAAGACTAACTGAACGAAACGAATATGGGACCTATCATTTGATCCATTGGAAAATCAGCCGTAATAATATGCTCTTGTGATGTCCTTGCAATGATTTTAAGCATGAAGTGAATCACTTCCAAGTTACTTAATTTACTTGCAGGTTATTTAAATTTAAGATATTTTTCGTCTCACATATCTTAAGACGAATCAACCTGTTGGATCCAAATAGGTCTGTTTTGAGTACCTCAATATATTTGGTTAAATTCAATTCGATGGCTTCCATTTTATAACAAAAAATTGAAAAAACAGGAACAATTTCAAATTAGTTTTCTGATGAAAAAAGTGCACAATGGAAATAATTCAAAGTTTTCAAATTTCTTACAATATAAATACAGATGTATAAATATAGACACTGCCGTTCATAAGTTTTCGGACAGCACATTTTGTCAGAGAAGTTCATTCAGAGAAAAAGTTTTTTTGCAAATGGCTTAATTAATATAAATGACCAAATCAAATAAGCCTTGTACATCAAACGACTTGACGTCAAAAATTGCGTTCAATTTTGCTGTCAATCGAGACATTCAATCGATCATCGTTTCTTTTATTCTCTAGACCAGGGGTGTCAAACTCAAACTCATATAGTGCCATTTTTTTGTCTCAAGTATGACAGAGGGCCACATTAAAAATAAAATGCAAATGTAAAAATTAAGTATAAGTAAGAAGTATACAAAAATGATTTTATTAAAGAAAAAGTTAATTTTTTTAAGTGGAGGCGTATGAAGCCTAAATATAATTTGGAGGATCCAGAAACTTGACTTCTTTAATGCTTCATTATCTCCTCGATGTTTATTGTCAACGATGTTGTATTGATTTTTAAAATTGACTGAAGATGATCATCTGTAAGTCTTGAACGGTATTAAGATTTATTAATCTTCACTGTTGAAAACATCTGTTCACACACAGCATGGTTCCTCAAGTAGGGTTAGCTACTTTGAGTTCTGAAGCAATTTGTATAAAATGTCGAAGTGTCAACTTCATTGAATTTGTTTTTTAAAACTATGTCACACGTATTGAGCTCGCGAAAATCTGCAAAACGACTGTAAAATTCAGCAATAAGATCAAGCAAACGATTTGAAAAATCTGCTAATTTATCTGCATTGTATATGCCGATCTCGCGAATGCTAAGGAAATGGTCAAGCTTAATTTAATTTGGAAAGCTTGAACACTTGAGTAGTGTTTTAACGTTCAAATTATTCAAGTGTTCCGTCATATCTACTAAGAACGCAAAGTCGAGCCACCATTCATCACTGTGTTCCAGCGGTCTACCCTTTTGAGCCATAAACGTAACAATATGTTTACGCAATTCGAAAAATTGCTTTAACATTGATCCACACGACTAAGCCACGACTAGGCCACAGCGAACTTCTGCAAAGTAAGGAATGTCTGAAAATTGTTCATTGCTGAGTAAATATCTTGACCTGTGGTAGTACTCTTCAAAGGTATGCACTGCAGCAACTCTTCTGTGATATTTAAATCGTTATCAATTCCACGAATAAATATTGCAAGCTGCGATGTATCTCTGATACCAGATAAATCCTTTAATTTTATTTTTAAGTTGAAAGTCCAAATTTTCTGATAACTCATTTACCCTGGAAGCAATTGTATTTCTAGCCAGTGGTATTTCTTGAGTGACTTGTTTCTGTGTTGGGAATGAAATATCGGCCACGTCCAGCATACATTCTTTTAAAAATTCGCCTTCACTAAAAACTTTTGATTTTTTGGCAATTTTTAATGCGATCGAATAACTAGCTTTCATTGCATTCTCGCTGTCAGTTTTTGATTTTTTAAAAAACGATTGTTGTCCCCCAAGTTTAGTTTTGAAAGATACCAGTTTTTCTTGCCTAGTTTCGTCGGTTAATAACTCAAACTTGTCTTTATGATTCGTTTCATTGTGTCTTTTCACATTAAACTCTTTACAGATGGAAATAGTCTAATTGCAAATCAAACAAAGCGGTTTACCATTCCGATTTTCGGTGTCAGACACCGAGCGAGTAAAATCAAAAGTATTGATTTTTGGTGTCGGTGTCTCGATTTGTGTGATGTGAATGGTGGAATGCCGCACCGGTGTCATGACACCAGTGCGCACAAAAGTGTAGTGTCTGTGGGCCACTTATTAAGAAAGAAAGGGATCAAATAATTATTTACATAGTATTTCAAAATACAAATTAGTTGCGTTCTAAAAGTAATTGAAATGAAATACACATGAAATTAAAGGATTATTGATTTGATGTCGCGGGCCGCAATTATTTGGCCGTATCGTTGACATGCCTGCTCTAGACCATTGTTTTTCAAATTTTTTGAGTACGTGACCCCTTTTTTAGTAAAAATTATTTTGGCGACCGCCACATTATAATGTGTCAGTTATTCAAAAAGCTAAATACACTGAACTCCTTTCAAACTTGATCTAATTACAAAAGATTTAATTTATTCGCGATGAAATGTTCTTCCGTGTTGCCAAGAAAAAACAATTCTAGCAGGCCGTGCAGTAATATTATTTTTTTAAATTAGATCTTGGGGCTTACGTATAAATACACGAAATTCCTACGGAAAAGGTTATCGGCTTGCAGTCAAGGAAAGTAAAACTCTCTCCTTAGAAATTTAAAAATCGACAGTACCATTAAACCGAGAAAATAAATATCGAGGGAAACTCATTGAAAATAAATTTTTGTTTAACAAGCATGCCAGGAAGATACTGAACAATGCACAAATGGCTGCTTCTTCTTTTAAGCAGCTATTGTCCTCTAAAGATGTGTAAATGTAGACAAAAATATTGATATACAAAACGCTTATTAGACTTATATTGACATACGGCTTTAGTTCTTAGCTCAGTATCTCACCTACTGCAGCAAAAGAGCTTGAATTATTTGAAAGACGCATCTTGAGATATTGTAGTGGAAATTTAAGAAGACCGAACCAAAAATGGTTTTCTTATATGGCATTATAACAAGTAAAACCAATTTTAAATTACTTGATAGAGGCTTTAAGGAAAATACTTATTGGTGCTGCCGCTCACACTAACCAGCTCATCAAATCGCTTAGGGATTTAATTGCTGGCCAAAGCGTTTACGACCAGTATAACCTTTCACCATTCAATCTCGTGAACGAAAGATCGCGGAGTTTTATTTTTTTTAAAATTGGGTTTGTTTAATTTTGAAGCACTATTATTAAAAAAATAATTATTGCAAAATGAAATGAAGTTAAAAATGTATAACCACTTGTGACGCAAGACTTGATTAATAAAGAGTTGAAGGACATTTTTTGTTTCGAGGTTTTTTGGTTTAAAAATTTTAGGCTCAGCACCACCTTCCTGTGGGCGAAGTTTTTGTTCTAAATTTAAAGTGTTTGTTGTGTTTGTGTGACCATTAGCTTCTCTCAAAAATGTTCCAAAGTAGAATATTTATATAAATGAATATTTCACTTCAAAATTTTTTTTATTCTACTTTTATATTCCGCCTAAGACACATAAAAACTTTTAAATAAAAGAGATGATTTAAAAACAAAAAAAAAAAAAACAAAATAAAAGTAACAAACAAGCAGTAAAGCAGTTCCTTGCTCTCTTTTGAAAAGATAAAAGTTAAGAATTATGAAAGTAAAAAATTAAGTAGATTAAAGTGTTAAATATTTTGAAGTAAAGTAGGTTCTATATCTTGAAATTCACAAACAACATTAGCGATATTATGTTTCGTATTTTCGAAACCCTTTATCTACAGGTTATGTTACATGGTACAAAAAAACAGTTAAGGGTGTGAACTCTGAAAGTAAAATTGAATTTGGAAATATCATAGATCAACGTCTGCCAAAATACATGAACGCATTTAACACAATGAATTGCTCTTAAGTTCTTTGGTCATTTTTGTCAATTTAACCAAGTTAGTATTCCGTCTTTTTTACTTACCAGTTAGTAATTTCGAACTTAAAAGAGCATTCAGACTAATGAACCTGCTCGATATTTAAACTCGAATCGAATGACAACAAAAATGTTAAATTATCTTTTCACAAAAAAAAAAACAGGAATAAAAGAAATGGGAACTGGAACCGACTATTCCAAGGTGCATTTCTTTAATACTTTGAGTAAGTTTGAAAGTTAAAAATTTTGAAGACCAAAATTCAATTTTTCATCTTCTCTCTCTTCATTACTTCTTGTAAAATTGAGTAAATTCAATAGCGCTGAATACAGCATTACTAAATGGTAATGATACGAATTTGGACATATTTGCAAATTCTGGTAAATGACACTCAACTTTGTGATGGAAAACTTCCGTTCAAATTTGTATGGTGCACTCAGTATTAGTCCAAGAAACTAGTTTAAAATTCTCCAGTTCAATATTCTCAATCTCATACTCGCAAAAAAAGGAAAAGGAATTCATTTTGCGTATTGGTCTTAACAGCTCAAAAACGAAGCCTTTTTATTTATTTCGAATTTCAATTTTATTTTCTGAGTTTACACTTTAAAGTTTTTCTTCGAAAGTGTAATCAAGATACGGCGTTTCGAAAGCATTTGCTCATGTCATGTCAGGAATAATTATTTTCTTTGAGAAATTTATCGATAAATTTAAATCAGTCAAGAGTTTTAAAAACTATGGGAACTGTTGCTTTCGAAAACATGTTTGTTTTTCGTCATTTTAATCTAGAATTTTTCAGTTCAGGAAAATTAGAACTAAGAACTAGGGTACAATTTGAAATTCTTATTAATGGAGAATATATTTTTATTCAAATTTTCTTTTTGGAGAAAAAGAAATTCCACTTTTATATTCCAAATATATTTCACTGTGGTCACACTGATCATTCCCCATGTAAAAAAAAATCCCACTCTCAGTCGCATCGAAGCTGCGTTGGTGGAAACGTCTGGATGAACTTTTTTGAGTTTCTTCAGCAATTTGCTTATATTTTTTGCGTATTTTTCAAACTAACGAGAAACAAAGAGAAACGTTAACCAAGACCTGCACAGTAGATTTACAAGTGATTTGGTTCAAGCTATACCAATGAAAATAATGGAATCTCATCATCAAGAGCCATCTATAATGTTTCCAAATTTAAGATCCTAGTTTGTCTATAAAAATGTACTTCACCTGTTTTAATATTTGCGAATCTATCCGCCTTCTTATCTGCGCCAGAACGTTGGAGCAATCTCTCTGTGGAACATTTTGATTTGTCGCCCGGGGGTCAACCCCGGACATCTTTATTAGCTTAATACAAGCAATCAAACTTACAGCTATTTACAAAAATTGAACTTAATGCCATTCTTAACTAGAGGGAGAGGATGACTGGTTTAGGATTAGATACAAATGAAGGGCATTTTTAAGGGTCTATCTGTTGCAGTGGAAATTAAAAATGTTCTGCACCGCGTTGGCCTTACGCAACATTCTGGACAAAGGTTTCTTGGTGCCATAGTTAGTGCGGTGAGGGACGAGACGGACTGCCTCGATTCGCTGGATATGGGATTCGTAGTAAGGGGACCAGACTTGGGAAGCGTATTCAAGGAGGGGTCTAACAAAGGTGATGTAAAGGGATTTTGTGACATAGGGGTTCGAGAATTCCTTGGACCATCGTTTGACCTAGCCATCGTTTGCCTAGGGCAGAGTTGGCTCTACTAATAATGTTATCGATGTAAGAGCGAAAATTAAGTTCGGTATCACAGATTGCACCCCGATCGCGAAGGAAGGAGACTGAAGGAACAGGTTCGTTGTAGATGAAGTAGGTTCTGGGAGGTTGTGGTAGACGCTTCCGTGTATATGTGATGGCCTGGCATTTGTTGATATTGAGCTGCAGAAAGTTTTTTTTGCACCACATTGAGAATCTGGTCAGATCAGCTTGCAGGAGGCATGAGTCAGCGGGGGATGAAATGTTCGTAATTATTTTCATGTCATCAGCGTATACAGATACACATGCGTTTTGGATGATAAGATCGACATCATTTATTGCTCATACCTTGAGCGACTCCTGAGGGAGCTATAAATGGATTGGATTTGGAAGATCTCAAAAGGACGACGTATTGACAATCTTCCATGTAGGATTTGATTCACGCGATAAAGCCCGCTGGAAAGCCAAGAGCCTTAAGTTTGAGGAGTATGATACTGTGGGAGATTTTGTCAAAAGCTTTGCTGAAGTCAATGGCTACAACATAGACTTCTTTACCTTCTTCTAAGGCACAGAGGGTTCGAGATACGAATTCGGTTAAGTTGGTGGTTGTTCACCTACCTCTTAGGAATCCGTGTTGATATGAAGATATGATGGATTTGCAGTGAAAAAACATGGTATCATTTATGATGCTCTCGAAGAGCTTCGGAATGCATGTGAGTTTAGCAATTGGTCTGTAGTTCGATACATCGTTTTTAGGACCTTTCTACTTTGAAATGAAATGATTGCACAGAATGAGCTGCAAGAAAAATGTGTGATTGCCTTGTATTTGACAGTACTGTATACTTTCAGTCAGTAAATTTTTTGCTTCCCTTTATCATTTCAGAGATCCTCTATGTCCTTCCAAAAATTGCCACTGAATACAATACTAAGACGATGTTTTCCTGGCTTGGACCCTATCCGATGGTTTACACTTTTGAACCAAAAATTTTAGAAATCGTGCTAAATTCCCCAGATTGCATTAACAAATCAAAACTCTATGACGTTTTTGAGGACGCTCTTGGCGCTGGAATACTTACTACTAAATGTAATAAATTTGATAATAATTATTTTCTTGTATAAGAAGAATTAACAAGTTTGCTTTCAGCACCAATGTGGAACAATCATCGAAGGCTTTTGAATCCTGCCTTTGCGCATAAAGTATTGCTAAGCTTTTTTCCGAAATTTAATAAAAACTCTCATGATCTATGTGAAAAACTCGATAAGATTGTGGGCTTCGGCAAGTTGAATTTAAGGGAGTTAACTTTTTCCCTATCAATGAACACATCTATTGGTAAGTACATCTATTTTTAATTTCAAAAATTCGAAGGTTCCCGGAATAGGCCTGCCTTTTTCGTATTCCAAATTGTGGATTTTTTTTTTTTAGGAAATATTAATTCTATCTTACTGCAGGGTGGCCCAAAAATACTCAACCGATGTTATTCTGCTGTGGCTTTTAAGTGAAACGACATAATTTTTACCTTGTCACTATTTGCGATACGGTACAAGCTTGGGATTCATTTATATTCAGTTCCATGTGTATTTTGTATGACTACCACAGTCATCCCCGAGGAGGCGACCTTGTCTTCTCACTTCACCTAGTAGTAGTCGAGTCAAAAAGGTTTTGCCTGAATCATCAGGGGCGTCCAGGAAAAATATTTCCCCGCCTTTTGATTGACACTTCTCAATATATTGTCATATACAGACCTTGGTTCATTACTAAGTTCACAATTTCGTCCATCACAGAATAACTCTCGACTAATTCGTAGACCTTCAGTGGATTCCTGCAGCTGTGGATGCCCACAATGACTCAAAGGATTGCCACAGATTGGACTAAGAATATATTGAAGAGAGCACGATTTTTTAAATGCTCATCAGATTCCGATACACTATCTCCATCAGCGCGCCCACCCGCAAAAAGAAGTCTTCTAAAG
The DNA here is from genome assembly GCA_963555765.1 of Orthonevra nobilis. Lineage (NCBI taxonomy): Eukaryota > Metazoa > Arthropoda > Insecta > Diptera > Syrphidae > Orthonevra > Orthonevra nobilis. The sequence continues at coordinate 53,997,067 of OY743227.1, forward strand.
ATCTCGCTGATATTTAAACATTTAGTTCATAAAATTAGGGCCGATCCGGGAAATAAATATTTTATTTAAAACAGTTGGAACAAATTATTTTTCCTGCTTTAAAATGGAGCCTATATTTTATGTTAGACCTAAGATTTTATGAAGACCCCAACTTAATTTATTTTTTAGAATAACTATGATGCACAGACATCGGACCTGTTAAAATTTATTATATAAATGTATATAAAAATACTTGTAATAATAATTGGATTTAAATTTTACTTTTAGCAACTACAATGGGATGCGACTTGTCGGAAACACCTAATTCTACGTTGCTGAAGGATTTCGAAAGGTACGTCACAGATTATTCCAAAAGAGTGAATGTTTTTGTTTAAATGTTGAAGTGCAAAAAAAAAAAATTAAGCACTTAATGATTAAATTAAAAAAATCTTGATGTCATTTTGCTCTTCATATGACCTGCCAGAGACCGTCCACTGTGCTTATTGAATTTTAACCACCCAGCACTATATGACAGATCAATTGCTGCAGCATTTGCATATTTGTAAGCTCCTAGTCCTGCCTTCTGCCGCGGTTTCTACTTTCTCTTAACTTTTTGTACATTAAACCTGAACGCGCCAATTATCTTATTAATTGAACGTCAGTTGCTCTAGGATAAGTAACGTTTTGCATAAAGCTTTCAAATTATTATCCAACAATGGACTAAAGAGTCGAAGCAAAATGACCACCTGCTTCGTCAAAGCTTTAGAGCAGCTCGAAATTGCTAAAAATGTTGCTCAAAAAATCATCCACTTCTATCCGATGTGGGCTTGTGGCGGTTTTTGTAACATGAGGCATGATAACCAATTTTTTGTGCTGTGGCTCCAGTAAGATAGGAGGTTCCATATAAGCCTATCGGCTAAAGTTCAAGAGTCGTATTATCAGTCGGTTTGGTGATCTTTATTGGCCGCCACAAGCCTGAACTTTGACGCCGTTTGACCTTTTATATGGAGTGTCATCAAAGATTCAAACACGATTGAAACACTTCAGAACAAAATCGTTTATTATTTAAAATATTGTGTAGTAAAAAATAAATTCCTTTCATAACAAAATGGTGGCAGCATTTTTTTGACGGCTTTTTTTCGAAGGGGTCCACCTAACCTAACCTAACCTAACTCTCCCAATCTATGACCTGGAACAAAAAAACATATTTTTTTTTCAATGGTGCACTTTTGAAAAAAAAGTTAAGAATTTTATGAAAAAAAACCTCACAAAACTGCTTATAATTAGAATTAAAAAATAAGCATCTTCTTGTAACGTAAATACGGCGTAAATAAATAAATAAATAGTTCAATGTTTAAAAGTTGTTGAAAAATAAAAAAGGACAAGTACGGAGGAACATAAATAAAAAAAAAACCTTATTTATAAATAAATAGTAAATAAAAACATAAAAAAAAATAAAGAGATAAATGAAGAAGTAAATAAATAAATAAATTAATATGAAAATGGAATTAATGATATGATATATGATTTTATTTTAATTTGACAATTTTGATCTTCGTCTTATGAACGCGTATAGCATTCTAGTAGAAATTTTCATTTTAATAGGACTACAGGTTGAAAATGTCGTTTTTTTTCAAAAATCAATGCTTTGTTGAGGAAAAATAGATTTTAATTCAATATTCAAAGTATTGCCCATCGCTAGCCATACATTTTTCCCATTTTTCTGGCTATTCATGGATACCCGTTCTGAAAAATTCGAGCGGTTTGGCTCGACATTTTTTGACATCATCGAAATGACGGAAGTGCTGGTCAGCCAGGCCATGTTACATCGTTCGGAAGAGATGTAGCAAGAGCAAGGTCTGGACTATACGGCGGGTGGGGTAGGACAATCCATTTGAGCGTTTCAAGGTAAGTTTTGACGACATTTGCAACATGTGATCGAGCATTTTCATGTTGCAAAATAACTTTATCGTGTCTTGCGACCGTTTCCGGCCGTTTTTCCTTCAGTGCTCGGCTCAAACGCATCAATTGTCATCGGTAGACCACCCTTCTAGTCCCACCAAATGCACAGCATAACCTTCAGGCCATGAATATTCTGAACGGCCGTCGATGTTGAGGCATGTCCGGGGTATCCATACGTTGCCCGACGTTTTGGATTATCGTAATGTACCCATTTTTCATCACCAGTGACGACTCGATGCTTTAGAAAAACTTGTGTGTTTTCACTAATGACCAATAACCTAGACTGAATTAATTAGACACTGACATGAAGTTTCTGATGTGACAGCTGTCATGGTCAAAATTCACCTCAGAGTAATAGATATGAAGTTGTCTGCAATAACGACGTTTTCAGCCGGTAGTCCTATTATGTATTTTAACATTTTTATTCCCGCTTTTGGAATTTTTTTTAGAAAAACATTTCTCAAACCATCAATTCCAATATCTTTTTTCGTTTTTAGTGCTAGGATGACAAACTCTATATCCTCTTCCGTTTCTTAAACTTCAGCAACTTATGTGTCTAAAGCCCGTCAGGCTTCTGTGTTAGGTCTACAAGTTTGGCAAGTTTGCCTTTTGTGTCAAATCGCCCCCCTTAAGGCATACGTTTCCCAAGTTAGCATTAGCATTACTTATGTTTGAAATGCTTGCAGGTTATTGGAATTGACGGCTGATCGAATGCTTACACCATGGCTGAGGATTTCCTTTATATACAAAAGATTGAACATCTATAAATATTTAATGGAATCAAAGAACAGATTCGTAAGCTTTGTCCAAGATGTAAGTATCAATAGAGAAGAGTATCTACTCGTATGGCAAAATGTTTACTAAGTACCAATTTCAGATTGTTAATAAAAAAATCAAATTACTAGAAGAAGAGGCAGCTGAAGAAAAAGAAAAGGATTCAATCGTGACGTCAGAATCTGTGGACATTAAGCGGGAAAAAAATATTTTCATCGATCAAGCCATCGCAATTCATCAGCAAAATGAATTCACACTTGATGATGTCCAAATAGAATCTAATTTGATAGTTTTTGGTGTAAGGCTTTTGAATTTTAAAAAATCATGTTTGATTTTATAATTTGCTTTTAATAGGCAACAGAAACAACAGCAACTGCTATATTCTCAACTTTAATGTATCTTGCCATGCATCCTGAGTATCAGCAAAGAGTCGCTGAAGAGATTTATGGAGCTTTTCCAGACCCCGAGTTCGACGTGAACTACGAAGACTTCAAGAATCTCACTTATTTGGAAATGTGCATCAATGAGACGCTAAGATGCTCACCTGGATTTCCTTTGATCGGCCGAGTGACATCAAATGATGTGCCCATTTCGAAGGACCTGGTCATCCCAAGAGGAACACAAATATTCCTTGACATATTTAACACCCATAGAGATAAGGATATTTGGGGACCTTCTGCAGACACTTTTGATCCCGATCACTTTCTCCCGTCCAACTCTGCTCGAACGAACAGTTATGCATTCTTGCCATTTTCAAAAGGACAAAGAAAATGCATAGGTGATGTGCAGAAGAAAATTTATATTCCGAATAATTACTGATTGATATTTGTATTTCTTAGGTTGGCAATATGCAAGGATGCTTATGAAAGTCGCTCTTGTGCAGATACTGCGTCGATATCGCTTTACGACAACATTCAATTACAAGGACCTAAAATTTGTGGAAAATATTGCATTGAAATATGTGGAATGGCCGCGTTTAGAAGTTCATAGAAGATAAAAAAATAAATTCATTTAAGCTTAAGTAGAGTGCTTTTAAAACAAGTATTTCAAATGAAGCTTTGTCCTGTTTAAGCGTTTTCTTACTGCCATAAAAATAAATTAATATCATATTTTTTAAAACATCAAATAGAGCTCTTTAAAAAACAATTATAAATCTACGTGACGGACTGCTCACAAGCCTCAAGACCATAATTGGTACTTTTCTATTCAAAGGGATTTTGAGATCCTTTACGTAACTCCCTTTAGCAACTGAGATAACGTACAGTGGCTCAAAGTTAAAATGGAACATACAAAAAAGGAATATTAACTGAAGAATTTTATTTCACTTAAAATGTGTCCTTGTCCTCCTTTTCCTGTATCTCCGGCTCAACAGCAAAAAAGGGTCGTGCCAATTTAATAGAGGGAGAGAGAAAAAGAGAGTGAAGGGAAAGATTACAGAGAGCGAAAGCGGAAAAAGGGGTGTTCAGAGTTACCTTCTGAAAGAGGGTCGTAATAAAAGAACCGGGAACCGACTTACCCTAGCTATCCTAGACTATCCCTGTGCTAAACTTAGACTATTTTAACACTATCCTAATACTAATCTAACTTTAATCTATCCTGGCTACTTAACTAACTAGCCTAACTACCCTAAATAACCTAAAAAAAGATATAAAGGGTGATTTTTTAAAAGCTATAGAAAAGTTTTTCAAAAAAAAACACATAAAATTCAGAAAAATACATGAAATCTTTATGTGAACCGATAGTACGGTCTACATAATTTAATGTTTGAAGATTATTTCATGCAAATGTTGACCTTGACTGCGCCTCAAATGGTCTATCCGCTAATTCCAATTTTGGCATACTCTTTCCAATATTTCGGCCGGTATCTCACGAATAAATGCTTCAATGTTGTCTTCCAATGCGTCAATTGAAGCTGGCTTGTCTGTATGGACATGAGCTTTAACATAGTCCCACAAAAATTAGTCTAAAGGCGTTAAATCGCACGATCTAGGCGGCCAATTGACCGGTCCCGAACGTGAAATAAAATCTTCACCGAACTCGCCTCTCAATAAGTCCATTGTTGCGCATGCTGTGTGGCATGTGGCACCGTTGGTCTTGCATTTTGGGCAAAAAAAAGTTGGATATTATCTCACGGTAGCGCTTACCATTCACAGTTACGTTACGATTCGCATCATCTTTGAAGAAGAACGGTCCAATGATGCCACCAGCCCGTAAACCGCACCAAACTCTGACTTTTTCTGGATGAATTGGTAGCTCTTGCAATGCTTCTGATTGATATTCACTCCCAAATCACCAATTCGGCTTATTTACGTACCCATTGAGCCAAAAATGAGCTTCGTCGCTGAACACAATTTTTCGGTAAAAAAGTGGATCTTCGGCCAACATTCCAAGAGCCCATTCACCAAAAATTTTACGTTGCGGTAGGTCGTTCGGCTTCAATTCTTGCACCAGCTGTATTTTGAAAGACATCACACATAAATCCTTCCGTAAAATTTTCCACGTTGTTGAGTAACAGAGGCCCAATTGCTGCGAATGGCGACGAATCGATAATTGATGGTCATCATTAACACCGGCCGATACAGCTGCGATATTTTCTTCAGTTCACACTCTACATAAGCGTGTTGGTGGTTTAATGTCCAACAATGTAAATTTGGTGCGAAATTAAGTCACAATAGCCCGAATAGCCGCTTCAGTGGGTCGATTAAACTGACCATAAAATGGAAGAAGCGCGCGATGAACTTTCTTAACAGAGCACGCATTTTGATAATAAAATTCAATGATTTTCAAGCGTTGTTCGTTTGTAAGACGATTCATGGTTAAATTATAGACCAAACTGAAGATGTTTGACAGTGAAACAAAACACGAAGCGTGCGTCAGCTGTTTAAACCAGTGTTGCCAAAAATATAATAGCTAAAAAATCACCCTTTAATAATAAACTTAAGCTAAGCCTTAACTAACTTAATCCTACGTAAGGTGATCTATCTAAGTTGTCCCACTCCTTACACTTCGACTATCACTCAGGGTCGCACCGTCCCATGGACCAGCCCGAAGATGGTATCTCTGGATAGTCCTTTGCTATCTCCCTGGACAGAGATTTCGGGAGGTAGCCCCCAAAGGCGACATAGTCCAAAAGAAAAGTAACCGTCCGTTCTCGTAGTTTGGTCCTCGTCGTTGTCGAATCGACGGCCTTCCCATTATTGCACACACACACATACACACACACACTCACAAACAAGTAACTCACTCGCACATCTTGTTGCGAATTCTCAAAAAAAAAAATTAAACCGAATTTTGTGGGAAAATGCACCGATACTATTTTTTTTTTTTATTTACTCCACTCTTTTCTTTTATCAAAATTTCATATCATTAAAAATAAAAAAATTACGTATTAAAATAAAGTTTTGGATTTTTTTTTTGAAACTTTATTAGTTAGCACAACAAAATAAAAACAAATAAGCTCAAGTCGACAGTTTCGTCTTTAAAAGATTTGAAAACAGTCTCAAAGTTATAATGGAAAATTATCTTGAATTAATTTTTAATCTTTATTCAACGAAAGTTTTGTGCAAATTGAAGTTTGGTTGGCAATCTTTTTAACTGCTAATAGGTCACTCGGCATAGTTACAAACAATTTTCTGCCGCAGAAGGGTTCATAATTATACCATTGTATGGTGTATGCCACTTTTAGCTATTTTTTTTTTGATATGGAATGATTTTCAACTTTTCCTCTAAGTAGCTGGATAAATGCTCAATTGCATTAAGGTAAGGAGGCTGGGGTTGTGTTTTCAAAACATGGGGCGTTCCAGGCCTCATGTTTGGAGTCATTGTCTTTGTAAAAGTAGTTCTTGTTTGACAGTTCACAATATCTGTACAATTTAGTTTAAGTTCGACTTCACAATACGTAAGTACATAACCTGATCCATTAATCTGTCGATTTTGTGAAGAGTGCTTGGTTCTGCAGCTGACACCGCTGACATCGAGATAGATTCTTGCTGATTTAAAATTTTCTAAAGCATGAAAAATTTAATTTTAAATTCATATATTTGTTTGTTTCTGAAAACCAAAGAAATAATGTTACAAATAAAGGGTTTTCCAATTAGGCCTTGACAACTTTTTGTTTTTAAATAAAACTCAACCCATAAGAGAAATTTCAAAAACTTTATTATCTGCTTGAAGTACAATCAAAACATTTATGAATTGATTTCGACTTCGATCATATGGCCATCGTGGGCACGTTTGCAGCGGTCGATTCGTTGGATTCGGCCACACATTTAGATCAAAAATGCCACTATTTCGCGTTCAAATTTGCCTCTGAGCTCTTCCAAAGTCGTCGGCTTATTGGCATAAACCAATGACGTTGCCCAAAATAAAACAATCTTGAGGCGTTAAATTAAATCGCATGCACGAGGCGGCCAATCGACTGGCCCATTTCTTGAGATAACATGCTCATCAAACTTACTCTTCAATAAATCGATTCTAAGGTGTGCTGTGTGGCTTACGCCAGCATTCTACCGTCTAAGTCCATTCGTGCCAGAAATAATCGGTAATTATGATGCGATAACGCTGGTTATGGCCCAATAACGCCGCCGGTATGTAAACCGCACCAAATAGTTATTTACTGTGGATGAAGTGGTGATTCATGAAGCAAATGTGGATTTTCACCCGACCAAAAACGCATATTTTGCTTATTGACGAACCCATTGAGCCAAAAATGAGATTCGTCACTGAAGATGATTTCATCATCTTGGCGCATTTTTTCCAGAGCCCCATCGGAGAACGTACTTCGCTTCAAATTTTCCATTGGCGTCAGCTTGATCTTGCATGGGTGCAAACCAAGATCCTTACGCAAAATATGCCAAAGTGTGAACGCCGTGGAATTGACTGATTTGGATCGTTTGTTATGAAGGCCTGAACGGCATTGATATATACGACCCTTCGACCAACCCGTTGTCTCACTGATAAGTCAACATCATACAACGAATAGGTAGACTCAAATTTTTGCACTTAAGTTGGGTTTGCCTGTCTACTTATGCGAGAATTGCGATCGGAAATTGGAGCTCTTAAAGTTGCGGTGAGTGACTCCGAATTTCGGTAGAAAATTTTTACAATTTGTAGACGTTGCTCCATGATTTACCATGATGTAAATATTGAGTTTTCAGAGTTCAAAGTTGTCAAGTCCCTTTGGATATTGTAAGACGCTTTACATGTTCCTCCGTAAAAGGCGGTGGTTACGTTCCAGGAAAATTCCGCGTTATATGATTCGCGTTATAGAAGACACAGCTTTTATTTTAATTTGAAGGTAATGTTCCAATAAGTTTTTTTCCAAAATTATATATGTACTAAATTAAAGACATTTATTCAAAAAATTAAAAAACAAAATTAAAAAATTAACAGAAAACATTAACTTTGTTCATTATTGTCCGTACATTAGTTTGTGTCACTGTCTTCATGTAACAGCCGTGATAACAGCATCGTAAAATGAAACTTGAAGCTTGAAACTTGAAACCTATTAACTATTGTATTTTGCATCGCTTTTGAAACGTCCATCAATTTTTTTTTGTTATAATTCAACGAAGTCCTTAGAAGTTAATAGACTCAGGGTGTGACTCGTACATCGTACATGTCTCGAAAGCTGCGGTATAATTAAGGCAGAATCAAATGTTATACCATCATCATCAAATGCATACACTGAATCGCTTAACTGAAAATTATCGACAATATCTTCATCTGCAAAAAGTTCACGAATTCTGACACAATTTAAAACTAATGCGTATTGAAGGTTAATAATAATAATGCACTGACTTTACTAATATTGGTGTTGATTCGTGGATCCATTTCTTCAAACTTTGTATCAAGCAGATCACTGAAAAAGGGCCGCGACTTAACCTTCAAATGCGTACCGTCAAAAAGTGTAACAAAGGCAGGTTTACCAACTATTGATCAAATTATAACTTTTCTTCAAAAATGTCTTGGCGTTTACTTACGCGGTTTGTCAAGTTCTTTGTGTTTTCCTTTTCGAGCAGATACTATTTTTGCTCCTCATGATGCTTTTTTTTAAATGCTCCAAGAAATTAGAGGTAACCTTTATGGCGCCACTGATTGTTCTTTTGCAGTCCAATTTGGCACAATGCAAGCACGCCGGTTGACCTTCGTTGATGTTGAGAAGTCAATCACTTAAATATTCAGGAATGCAATGATAACGAAGTATTTGTCTGTCAAGATTACCGGCAATGAAATTTGAACTGCTTCACCGACACGAGATGAACTGAATACGGAAATTTCGCCAAATTGCAATTCATTCATTTCTCAAATTAATAGTAGTGTACTAAGAGTGTATCCCTGCTTTACTCCATTATTTGTCACATACTCCTTTCAATTATGCTGAATCAAACCGTTGGACAACCGTTTGATTTACAATATTTATAAAAAACTAGTTGCGTCAAAAAAGCACTTACATATTAGCTCAAAACCTCGGGTTCTTTAAACAAGTTTTCATAACACAAAAATTTCGCTAGTCTCATTTTTAAATAAGCATCTTTTGTTTAAATTTGATTTAATTTCAAAATGAAACAAACGGAGGCAATAATTTTGCAGAATGCCTAAAATAATTGTACTAAGTGGGGAAAAATAGACATAGAAGCTGATGATTTGCGATAATTAAAGTTAATTTTTGTCCCATAGATTTTAAGCCTGTTTTAGTGGGATGACGCCATGGCATGACACAGTCCCAGCTTAAGCACGAGCTCAAGCTTGGTTCTTTGCTTGCAAATTTTGAAACAGTTGTGCGAATAATTTTTTAGTGCTTGGTTTAGTGTAGCTAGATATTGAAAGTTCAAAATGACACTAGTTGGAATTTTTTTGATATTTGCAACAATCCTTTGGATATATTTCTTGTGGTCAAGAAGAAAATATTACGCGTTCGCGATGAAGATGCCCGGCCGATTTGGTCTGCCGTTGATTGGAATTTTTCACAGAATCTACAAGCTGGAAGGTAAATTTGTAATTTATATGAATTTGAAAAATGTATCGCATGAAAATAAAATAATATTTATAAGAATTTGAATTTTAAACACTGTTGGTCATGAGTTTTAGACTAGCTGTTTAAATTTTTCATGAATTTTACATTTTTTTTTGAGTTCACCAACACTAACATGATTGACAAAGTTCCTAACTCATATTCCTCCTCATGTAGGCTACATCTTTCGACTCAAGTAAATATTTTTCATGCGTTTTAAAGTGTCGTTACTCAAAAAAGACTACTGCGGTTCCTCAGTGAAGCTTCTTTATCGAGTTAGTCAAGAGATTTTTGGCAAGGGGAATCAAAACCTGTCGGGTTCTTTCTATTGACCTAGAATTATGAAATTTGGCAAGAAACAATGTCGTTTAGTACAAGCAAAGGGAAAAATCCAAAAACCGTTTATTAATACCTACTAACTTACTTAAGGTGACGCTACAGTCCGGGGCAGACCATGGGCTCGACCAACAAGCTCAGTTTTGCAATCCAATTTGGATGTGGATTTACATCACTGCTTCGAAATTTCAAAAATCGCAACTTAATTTTACGCCAAGAAGAAGGCCATGTAAATTTGTTGTGTAGGGCACTAAAAACCTACAAACAAAAGCGGGAAAACTCTTGGAGACAATTTCCAGGATGTATGAACTATTTACATACCTAAAATTGGGTACGGGACCTGCGTTGCATGAGTTCCAATTGCGCGGTTTGCTATAAGGTGTTATACGCTTGGCCAACAAATTTTCGTTACTTTCGTGTTTTTATTGTTTATTTGTAACGCTTATGCATATCCAAGCTAACTTTTAGAGTTCTAAATTTTTTTTTTACATCTATGGTATTTTTTATGGATATGATGACGTTTTTAGGGTTCCGTAACACGAAATGAAAAAACGGAACCCTTATTGGAACAATTTGTTGTCCGTCCGTCTGCCTGTCAGGACCCTTTTACTCAGGAACGCGTGGAGGTATTAAGCTGGAATTTATATCAAATACTCAGGTCTACTGTCCCTTAAAAAACTGTCCTTTGAAAAAATCAAACTTCTAAGCCAACGCAATCAAAGCTTTCAGTCGATTATGCCGCAAATTTTCGACACACGCCAGGATATCAAAACCTACAGGGTACTTGCCGTAAATTCTAACTTGAAATTGGGTACGAAGAAACGCCTAATAGCACAGATATATAAAAAATTGCGAGAATCGTAAATTTTTAGTTACATCATATAATAAAATTTTGTTTTAATAATTTTAAACTTATTGCCTCTTTCCTCATGAACGCTTAGAGGTATTATATTAAAATTCATATCAAAAACTCAGGTCTAAAATACCTTTAAGCTGTAACGAAATCAAACTTCTGTCAATGCATTCAAAAGAAACATCAATTTAAGCCGCTTTTTTTCAAACTCAAATTTTGCAACACTGCTGAAATGTTTGTGTAGGTTATATTATTTAATAAATGATAATTTTAATAATTTATTTTAAAAATTTTTATATTATTATAAAATAAATGTTAACTGAAACGATAAAGAGACCTTTGTCTATAAAAAAAATACTACAAATATACCTCGTGATGGGGGAACTACAGGTTTGTACGGAACCCTCGGTGCGCGAGTCCGACCTCGCACTTGGCCGCTTTTTTTTTGAAGTGCAATCCTTTCATGATTTAAAAAATGATGAAAGGAAAAAGGCAGCAGTAGAAAATGACAGACACATAAATTCATAAGATTTAACGTCGGAGAAAATGAGATAGGAATACTTATACAGTATGTCAGATGATCGTAGTTCTCTTTGGGCTCTGCTTCGTACCGTCTTCACTCGTATTTACCAAGTCATAGCGTTGTACCACCTGCTCTCGGCAATTGGCGAATTATGTTACGTTTTTCTTGTTTCTCTTAGGTGTGAGCGAGATCGCTAATGGGATCTTCGTTATATTCGTATCTGTTAAATTCTGAAGCAACATTTTGCAAATCAGAATTAGTGTTTACTGATTTGTATTTGTTTATTTTATTTCTTTTTAATTTGGCATGGATAATTTTTTAAACACCCTCCTGCTACTTCCTATAAGTATAGATAGAGGGTGGCAATAATGTAAACACGACATGTTGTACTTACTTTTTTGCCTTGGAACCATTCTTCAAGCAATTCTATTTCTTACATCTGAGGGCCAAATCGGTCTTTGCCTTGACAAAGAGACTGTTTAAGAGCAGTCCACCAGATGCCATGGTAAATAATTCTATAGTTATTAAGTCCTATATATTCGGCCAACCAATCAAAAGCTTAATTTCCGGGGCTTATTACCCAAATGACATACATAAGAGACCGTGCGCCTCAACGACCTTAATCCCCCTGAATCTTTTCTCAGAATAGATTAGCGGTACCGTTTATCGTCCATGTTGGTCAAAAAGCTGTGGACGGGCGAGTCAACTACGACCAAGACGTCGCAAATAGCTCACCGGAAACTGTCAGGCTTAGTAGGGCATTATCAGACCGCTAAAGAGCGGATGTCTAAAGGCAACATAAACAGTTTTAGTTGTTGGATGAAGACTTGAACTCTGTCGCAATTAAGTAATCTTGGGTGGCCTTAAGGCAATTTGATAGCATGTTCTGTTAGCCTTGTTCGGCTTATATAGTTTAATGCAGTCTAAGTAATTGTTATAGTATTGTTAGGTAGTATTATTGTTAATTTAAGAAAGGTTTAGATTTTTAGGGTTTATCATAGATTATTTTTTTATTTAGTCTTAGATTAGGATTAAATAAAAATCAATATCAAAATCCAGACACTAAGTTTTTGTTTAAAACTATAAATATTTTTCTTAGTTTTACATTTAATTTTTGTTAAGTCGAAAGACATTTTTGAAGATGATATTTAATTTTCTTTGTCCCGACCTCTTGACAGTAAAGATGAACTTGCCTTTGATTTAAATGTAGACTTATCTGCTATTAAGGGATGGGCAGTCGATAATGGACTTTGCAAAATCGATCTTCACCAAACGTTCTTACCCGATAATAAGTAACCAGTTTGGGGTTTGTAATTAACCAAAAGTTTGCATGTCATGTAAAAATAATTACTGTTAGCGACCACTAACTATGACTACTTCAGAAAACTATGGTATACTGTCTTCACTCCTATCGAAACTCGTCGACGTTTGGCTTTAACTCTCATTGTCCCTCTTATTTCGTTAGGTGGTTCGCTCTAGTCTTGACACATCACAGCACAAACTTCAGGTTGCTTACAATGGCTCAGTAAGATGCATTCATGGGCTAAAGAAATTCGATTGAATATCTTTTCTATTAAAAAAATGTTTTAGGCTGTTCGTTACAGTATTATTTTAATGCTCATTATTGGTATGTAAAAAGCCTGAATATCTTTTCACTAAATTGAATTCAAAGAACGCGTAAAATCAACATCCCTCCTTTTAAAAAAAAATAATTTTGGTCCGTTTGCTATTATCCACTCTGTCAGACTTTAGAATTCTTTACCTGCACATATCAAAGGAATTATTTAGGGGGCCTAAGGTATTATTTTTTTTTGTATTTTTTTAAATTTTAAGATTATTGTGTCATAATTTCAAGTCGATTAGAGTAAAGTTAACGACGTAAAGATTATTTTAATACCTGTCGGATGAACGTGTTATACCAGATTTTTTAGTGTTCAAAACTTTAACTTTAACTTTAGTGCACCAATCTTTACATAATTTACTGGAGAGTTTTTTTTTCAAATTATCAATAATTTTTATTTTACAATAACAAATGAAACGATTTTTTATTATCTAATGAGGGCCACCGCAGTTGTACTTTTTCCCAAGACGCGTCCGAATAAATGCTGCCATTGCCGTGATTTTTAATATTTCTTCATGAAAATTTTATACAATATTCTTCCAATGACATAATTTAATGTAATATTGGTTTTAATAAATAGATTTTAACTGTGTCGTTACATAAATTTCACAAAAGCATGCCTTTTAACGTACAAATTATCATCATAAGTTTAGTATATGACGGTCAGCCATAGCCCATAACAAATCAACTTCGTTACTAAGGCGGCATCTCAAAATAGCATTATGTACAAAGGCTACCAGGATTTTAAACAATTTATGACTGATGTTAAGTCTGGGACTTCAATTTTTTAAAATTTTAAACAATGTGTAGTGAAATTATTTAAGCTTGAAAAAATCAAATCAGTTTTTTATCGAAAATTCATTGGGTAGAAAGAGTGTTAAAACGTAAATCGTTTGTTTAATATTGAACTGTTGACTTTTTTAAATGATAAACTTTATAACTTTGTTTTTTCATAGTTTGTAAAATTTCTTCTTTTGTATAACAAGTAATTTAATTGCCAACAAACAATCAAATCTAATGTCTAGCGGTTTGAATTTTCACTCAATGATTCATTTTTTTGATTTTGTTGTATTTTTGTTGTTTAATTTTATGACACTCTCTTCTGTTTTCAGAATTCCTTTATACATTACCAAAACTGGCCTCTGAATATAAAGAAAAAACTTTGTTCTCATGGTTTGGACCGTTTCCAGTAATATACACCTTGGAGCCAAAAACAATAGAGATCGTTTTAAACTCTCCGAATTGCATTAACAAACCCTTTATTTATGATGTGTTTCATGATGTTATCGGGGTCGGACTGCTCTCCAGCAAATGTATTAACATCAAGATTGGCTTTATTTGAAACTAAAATATTTTAACATTTTCATTTAGCTGAAATATGGCACGCGCATCGGAAGCTTATAAATCCAGCATTTAGTCACAAGGTGTTGATTAACTTTTTTCCAAATTTCAATAAGCTAGCACGTGAACTCTGTGGAGAACTCGATGAATTGGTTGACTGTGGGGAAGTTAACATAAAGCCAATCACGTTTTCCTTGGCTATAAAATCAGCACTTGGTAAGTTTCAAAATTTTGTTTAACATTTTATGTCATTAGGCTTCAAATAATGAAATATTTTTCCAATGACTATGAAAATAATGATCTCAGTGAAAGTCACTATTTTTTAATTTAACGCTGTTTTTAAAGCATATTTGCGAAATCAATTGACATATTTATATTTCATCTTAGACTAACTTAAGTTGCGTTGCATTTCGATCAAGTTGGCTAGTTGTCATCCTCGATACCATACTTATTCATTTAATTCAAGTTTTTAATAAGGAGTTAGCCAAATAAAGAAAATTAAAAGCTGAATTCAAATAAAAAATAAATAATAATATATTTACATAAAACCAATTTTTAATTAAACTGATACACCTACGTGGTCCTGAGAAAAAGAGTGGTGATAGAAAAACGGCCCACAATGTTTCCGTTTCTCCTTTTTAGGAATTGAACCGTAAAAATATAAAAATTGTAAATATTACTAATTTAATATATTTATATTATTAATTGTATGGTACCCTTTTGTCTTGATTACGGCAGACAATCTGGAAGCCATTGAATTCACCATGTTTCAACAACTCTTCTCGTTAGACGAGATTCATCAAGACTAGGGCGCAATAGTCGTAGTTGTTTTGAACGCTGGAAGGACAACATTCTTTAACCAAGAGCGAAACGTTTTTGGGGTCGTTATCTTGCTGTAAGATCAATGATCCCTCCAACGTATCGATCCATAGTTTCGTCCATGAAGGCTAAATTGCCACCCTAGAAGTCCCCTCCTTTTTTTTCCAAACTTTGGCTCGTCCAACAGAGTTTTGCAAATGTAAGCGTTTTAAGGCGATTAGTTTTATATATGGAGAGCTTTTTCCAGAGCTTTGCCAACACTTTTTTGGGCTCCGTTCACAAAGGGTTTACAGGAACCATAATACAAAGCCTCCGTCCGTCGGTCCGACCGTCTGTCTGTCACAGAGCTGCATCTCCTAAACCGCTATAGGGAGACGCTTGAATTTTGTATTGCTATTGTCTCTACAACAACAAATAATAAAGGTGATATTAAGTTAAAAATTAATTGGGGTCACCATACAAAGAGAGTGTTTCATAAAAGTGTAATTCAAATAAGGGCCTAATAGTTAACAAATAAATAGTGTCATCGAGCAACTTAACAACTTTTAAAAGTATGCAATCATTTCTTTCACCCAAGACAATGCAAAAGCTCGAATTCCAATAAGAGAATAAAAACATTTTGCAACTTGTGGAACGGATGTCGAAATGTAGCGCTGTAATAAAAGAAGCGTCACGTTCAAAAAAAATTGATTGTAATTTAATTTTTTAAAAACAAATAATTAAAAAAAACATTCCTTATGATTTTGATGTGTGTTTGAAATATGATTGTCAATAAACACCTGAAAACAGAATGAGGAAAAATGTAAGCATTGAATAACGTTGTGTGTGTTGATTACGCATTTTAAGCACGCAACGATATTCAATGTTAAGAAATTTTCTTTCTTATTTTTCTATATTTTCTTTAATTATTTACTTTCAAGAAAATGCCATTATAATCAACACCTTAAGTTTCGAAAGTGCAACACGTACACCAATAAAATTTAACGTTCATGAAGTAAGCCAATGCCGAGCTTTTATTTTGTTTAATCTTGCATATTTGTGGTCAATGCTATGAGAAATCTAAAATTAAAGAAACATAGTGTTGCAAAGGCGCGGAACCCTTCGTGTGATCGTCAAATCTCCCTTGGCTACTTTTTTAATTTTGTTTGGAGAACTTAATTTGAGGTCCATTTTCTATTTTTGTTTTTTTTTTGAAAAATCAGGCTAGTTTCTTGGGCTATGAACGAATGGGGGCGTCCACTTCGAGCCTTGTCCTTGTCCTCTATAAATTACCATTTACCATTTACGACTGCCTTTTGCAAAATATCTTTCTTGTTCGAAGTTTTAACTCATGTCTGTTAACTTACTTACTTACTTTGTGATGTGGAGTTGCACCCTATTGAAAGAGACCATGTGTAGCTTTTGAGGAATTTAAATACTTTCGACCTTAATCGTAATTATTGTCTTTTGATATTCATAAAATTTTACCAACTGTACCCTTATTAATGAGTTCAAAAAACCTTGAGTTACAAACCTTGATTCTTCGATATGTAAATTAAATAAAACATTTCAGCATGTTTCGATGTGTAAACATATTAAACAACGTCATAAGTATCTACTTAACACATTATAAGTTGATTTTAAATAATAATTAAATAATTCAGAATTTAACCATCTGGTTGTAAATTTAATTGAGATTCGTGCCTGAAGTAGCGTTTCAAACATAATGTCATACATAAACCATTTTTCACATTTGATTTGATTTGATTGAGTTTAACTTTGCAGGTCTTAAAAAACAGTCCTTAAAAAAGCTTTACATAATTTATTTCTTTCCCGTTTTATTTTCAGCAACAACTATGGGATGCGATTTTTCAACAGATTCTTATTCAACATTATTGAAAGATTTTGAGATGTAAGTTCCTCTTCGAATATGCTTGTTGATTTTATGACGCAGAGGATTGTCAAAGTTTCACCTCAGCCAATTAGTTTTTTTAATTTTTTTAAAAAGAATAGTAAATGACTCGTATTCAAAAGTTGAAATGTGATAAAGTGTCACAAGTTGAACATTATCGGAGTGATCCAAAACTTTAAATCAATTAAACGAAACTAAATAATTACATTAACAAAAAATAAAATTTTGAAAAGTAACCAGATTACAATACTATATTCGAAAAGCCAAGCTTTGGTTATTGTTATGTTAAAAGACGATAATTATTATGATGTAGGAATCCCCGTTTATGATTTGCAAGAGACAACGTAGTAAAAATTCCTTTAGTGAGTGGTGCGTAATGTTGGTTCTCTAGCGATAATATTTGAATTGCTTCTCAAGTTCAGGGAGTCAGAATTTGAGCTCTGTATATAACCACGTCTCATAAAAAAAAAATTATATTATATAAAAAATTATATTATTATACAAATGCTTTACGGGCAGAATTTTCAAAGATTTAAAGAGCATAATAGAATGGGACAGGCGACTACCACTTCTGACTTTTCTAATTGCGTACTTATTAAAAACATGCAGTTGGAAAATTTGGCCTCGATAAGCGCCGCCCCAACAGCTTGCATGATACTGCTTCTGGAGTGAAATATTCCAAAGTAGATCCTTCTTATTATAACAGCATTTCTACAGATGATAAAGGCTACGAATAGATGTGGTTGGACGAATTCAAATTTCGGTCGATCATGCCCCCCAAGTATTCACCTACCAATTCAATTTCTAAGGAGGTTTTGTTGCCTGCATCCGACACTGAAAAATATCATTCCGCATTACACCTACAGGATAAGAGAATTTTAAATACAGGCTGCTCTTAAGAAGATTTGCGTTAGCTTGTGTTGAAAACCGAATTCTTAGTGTATTGACATCTTGCCTTATCTTGTCCACTACGTTGCTCGGATAAGTTGAATCATCTGAGATACCTAGATCATTAGCGAAAGCAGTTACCTTTCCATTGAAAGGTTTATCGAAAAGACAGTTTAAATATATTTAAAACAGGATTGGACCAAGCACAGACCCTTGAGGTACACCTAGGTTTAAGGTTCTATGGTCGCTAAAACTGCCCCCAGCTGAACTGTTTGTATTCTCTTCTTAATATAAGACTTTAGCCAACTGTGTATAATGCCACGGCAATGAATATGATAGAATTTGTAAAGCAAAACTTTATGATCAACCATATCAAAAGCCTTGGTAATTTCCACAAAAAGGCCGGAAAACTGTAGAACAGCGTCAAAGGTAGACGGACCCTCTTTGGTCCCGAATTGCTAAGGGATAAAAAAGTGTCTTTTCTCAAGGTATCCATACATTCTTCTCTTAACTATTTTTTTAGAAGAAAATGTTTGTAGAAGGTTATAAGGAAATCGGTGTACCGTTAATCTTGTCACTTTTTAAAGATAAGTACAACGAAAAAAACGAAAACGGGAAAACTCCACTTGAGGTGGCCAGGTTGCATTTATGGGCAAGAATGTCAACTTAATTTATAGCGATATTCTAAAGAATAGTATTGAAAATGCCGTCAAATCTTTAAGCAGATGATCTATTGAGAGAATTGATTGTTTTTATGACCTCAAGCCAAGTAATCGGCTAAAAATAAAAGCTTCCACTTCAATATGCTTGTTCCACTAGCTCGTGTAAACATAAATGGCATGAAGTGAAATCATTATTTGTAGCGGGACCAATTAAGGTGAAGAAGTCATTAAGTTCGGTTGATAACGAAGAAGCAATCCCTTAAAACAAAAAGACATAATTTTTAAGACTTTGTTTAGATCTTCAGATAATTTTTTTATTGTTTTGGTCGAGTGGGCGCGACCTTTGTTTATGACCATTTGAGCTCTCTTTACACCATTTTCAAATGCTCTTAGAGTCTTGTCGTATTTATTTTAGATGTTCCTTGTTCTCAAAGAGAAGTGTGGAAGGTTCAAATCGGTCACTCTTGTTGCAGAGTGAAAATCGCCACAGGGGGGACCTAAGACGACCTGGAAGCATGTCAAAATGTTGATTGTCAAACGAGCTATCCTCTATTCTTAATTTGTCAATTTGCCTTATTTAAAACTATTTACTCGTGGTTCTTTATGGGTTCTTTATATGTAACTACCCTTGAAAAGAACGGCGGCGAAAGTGGTGCACTATGCAGTGACCATGTGCAGTGCCCCGGAACCGCATTTTTTTTTCTCATCAGATTGTAATGGGACGCGTTGCTCGACCGAAAGGTTCAAGAGAGCGTGAGCTTTGCCTAGACGTAATCTACGGCCTGCAGCTACTAGCTGATGGGCTGTCTGTACTTTGGCAGAGAACATCTTTGGCTCTTAAGCAGCTAATCGCATTCGCACAACTGATTGGAAACGGGGTAGAGGACTGCCAGAACTGTGCCAAAATTAACCTTGTATCAAAATCAATGTCGAGTAATGATTCTGTTCAATATAGTCGCAAATAAAGGGTTTTTCAATAGGGACGCTACAAAAGTAGAGCGACAGGGACAGCAAACGACGCCATATTTCTTGCCGCTCTTTTGACATTTCTCTTCATTGAGGTTTGCCATTTCATGATGGAAAGATATACGAGCCAACAACGAGTCGAAATTATTAAAATTTACCACCGAAATTCGGAGTCAGTGGCCTCAACGTTAAGAGCGCTACGTCCAATTTATGGTCGTCATAATCATCCTAGCAGATCAACAATTGAGCGTCTAGTGGAAAAATTTGAATCCACAGGCACAGTACAAAATGTTCCGGTGCCAGTGAGACAAAGAAGTGCCCGTAGTGTCGAGAATATTGCGGCCGCTGAGGCTTCAGTTGCAGAAAGCCCAAATGTGTCTCTCGCACGTCGTTCTCAAGCGTTGGGTATCTCTGTGATGTCGTTCTGGCGAATTTAGCGAAAAGGTCTTGGCCTACATCCTTACAAGATTAAATTGACGCACGAACTGAAGCCGCTTGACCACCAGAAACGCCGTATGTTCGTGAATTGGGCTAAGCAACAACTTGAAAATGATTCGGATTTTCATCGAAAATTCGTCTTCAGCGATGAGGCTCATTGGCTCCGTCAATAAATAAAATATGCGGTATTGGTCAGGCAGCAATCCACACGCACTCCATGAGTCATCATTGCATCCCGAAAAAATTACGGTTTGGTGTGGTTTATGGGTCGGCGGCGTCATTTGGCCGTACTTCTTCCTTGATGATCAAAACCAGCACGTTACTGTGATTAGGTATCGCTACCGTTCAATGATAACCAAATATTTTTGATCTCAATTGAATGATATGGACTTGGAGGACATGTGGTTCCAACAGGACGGCGCCACAAGCCACACAGCGAATGTCACAATCAATTTATTGGAAACCAAGTTTGGAGAACGTGTTATCTCACGAAATGGTCCAGTCGCTTGGCCGCCTCGGTCATGCGATTTGACGCCGTTAGACTATTTCCTGTGGGGCTACGTCAAGTCTATGGTCTATGCCAACAAGCCAGCGACGATTGATGAACTTCGTACGAATATCGAACGTGAAATTGCAGCAGTATCGGCCGATTTATACTTGAAAACCATCGAAAATTGGGTTGAGCGTCTGGACTTCTGCAAGCGTGACCGTGGTGGCTATGCAAAAGAAATCGTTCCATACATAATGGCATCGAACATACATTCACAGAAATAAAGAATTTCGTTGATATCCAAAACCTTTTTTATTTTATTTAAAAAAACTTTTGTAGCGCCCTTATTGAAAAACCC
This sequence comes from Orthonevra nobilis, assembly GCA_963555765.1. Classification (NCBI taxonomy): domain Eukaryota; kingdom Metazoa; phylum Arthropoda; class Insecta; order Diptera; family Syrphidae; genus Orthonevra; species Orthonevra nobilis. Next base: position 54,017,980 of record OY743227.1, read on the forward strand.
TTTATTTCGCAATTTTTACAGCTACTAGTATCCATGACAGTTGCCATTATTTGCAAAAAATACAACATCTACCGATAAGGTGATACATTTTGGGCCGCCTTTTACTCATGAGTGTTTTTTATTTTTAATTAAGAATCGGGACTGAAAAAAAAACGAAAAAACTTAAATTTTTACAGGGTGGAGTCTGTGGCATTTAGTCGAATACTGAAACCCTGGTTAAATAGTTCTTTCATATTCAAAAGAACCAGCATTTATGATGAATTCAAAAAATCACGGGACAATATGATGGGCTATGTTCACGATGTAAGTTCAACCTGAAACGTTGTCTCATAACTTCTGTCAAAATTTAAATTTTTATTTTCAGCTTGTTGTACAAAAAATAGAACAATTTAAGGAAGAAGACCGACTTGCTGACAACCACAAGTCATTGGAGAATTCTGCGGACATTAAAGGGGAGAAACATATTTTTATCGAGCGAGCCGTTAAAATACATCAGAAAAATGAGTTTACAGTCGACGAAATTGCAACAGAAGCCAACATAATTGTTGCTGCTGTATGTTTTTTGTTCTGCTAATTATTAAACAGAATCGATTGCAGAAAAAATATCTCTTACAGGGAACAGACACGACAGCAAACAGTTTGTATTCTATACTTATGTATCTGGCCATGTTTCCTGAATATCAAGAAAAAGTATTCGAGGAAATTTGTACATTCTTTCCGGACGAAACATTTGAAGTGGCCTATGAGGATTTTAAAAATCTCACTTACTTGGAAATGTGCATTAAGGAGACGCTGAGAAACTCACCTGGGGTACCAGTAATTGCTCGTGTATGCTCAAAAGATGTACCTATTTCGGAAGAGCTTGTCATTCCAGAGGGTACACAAGTAATAATCGATATTTTCAACACTCATAGAGATAAAGATGTTTGGGGACAAACAGCAGATACTTTTGACCCGGAACACTTTCTTCCCGAAAACGTGGCCAAAAGACACAGCTACGCATTTTTGCCGTTTTCAAAAGGACCAAGAAACTGCATTGGTAAACAATAAACTAGCTAATTTTATTTGTTTTTACAATTAATGATTGTTTTTAATTTGTTTGTAAATTAGGTTGGCAGTATGGAATGATGGTGTTGAGAGTTGCTGTGGTGCAAGTCCTGCGGAAATATCGCTTCACAACTTCTTATAAATTTAAGGATTTAGTATATTTAGAGAATGTTACACTTAAGTATAAGACTTTACCATATTTCGAAGTTTTTAGGCGGCAAAAGCTCCACTCAACTAGTTGAAACTTTAGTTGAAAAATCATAATAAAAAATTGGTGTGCATTCATAAAGTATACCAAAGCAATTGTTTTTTTCGAATCTTTTAATTCTTATCCTCAGATATGGAAATTTAAAAGCTGTTCAAAATATTCTCACTCAATCACAGTAGGGGAAGGTCATGTACTTTGGAACGAGTGCCGGTTGCTGGAAATTGGCTGAACATGTTCCTTACACACTCTAAAGTATTATTTTTTGTGTTTTTTTTTTTAAGTATTTTGCTCATTCAGTTTTTATATTTCTTTCAAGTCCCTGGTTTAAATGTGTAAGTACATGTATATATTTCAAAATACAATATTTTATATGCTTCAATGATACAACATAAGTCGTTCAAATTTTGTATTAAAAAAAAAACTGTAGTGAATGTACCTTGGATCTATGTCAATGCACGTACTTTGGACCGGTCCAAGGTACATGCCTTTAGAAATTTTTTAAGAGTTTTGTTTTCCATTTTCCTCAGGAAAAATACCAAGGAGTAAGTCAGGAGTAAAAAGAACAGCTGTTGACGTTGACGCTTTACGGCGAGCTGTGCAGGAAGTTGTGGATAATGGAAAATCCATGTACACCGCAGCAAATATGTTCAACGTTTCCAAAACCACATTATTGCGGCACATTACCAAACACGAAGCGTCGAACCATTCTGATTTCGTCTTTGAAAGCCGAATCAAACACCGCCAAATATTTAAGAAGATCTCCTCGTAAAGTATGTTATTCAAGCTTCCAAACTGGATTACGGACTACCCAAGGCTGAATTAAAGAAATCGGCTTGCTGAACAAAATAACAAAACCATTCCTACTGGTTTGAAAAGGGTGCAGCTGATGGGAACTGGTTTACCTTATTTCTCCAACGTCATCAAACAATTGCTCTTCGAAAACCCGAGGCAACTAGTCTTTCTAGAGATACCAGCTTTAATGAAGCCAACGTAAAAACATTTTTCCGGAACGACAAAGATTGTTTATCCCGGTACCGCTTTACCCCTGAGCTAATATTCAATATCGATGAAACTGATTACTATTAAGCTCTTAATATATGTATGTTCCAGCTTCATGTTATTCATTTAATAGGTAATTCTACGGTTCATGTTCCGCCTAAAATTCTGGCTCAGACTGGTGCTAAAGAAATAGGAAGTGTAACGCCAGGAGAACGAGGATTAAATGTTACTATGATAGCTGCAGTGAATGCGATCGGAAACCACGTGCCTCCAATCCTGATATTTCCGCGCGTAAATTTCAAAGATCATATGATCAATGGAGATCCTTGCTGGAACGGTTGGAGGTGCCAATACCAGTGGATGGTCCACTGATTATTTCATTTCATTTCTCAAACCTTCAGAAGAAAAGAAAGTCCTTTTAATAATGGATAACCACTACACTCATATCGCTATTTCGGGAATAGATGAGGCAAAAAAACAAAATGTAATTTTGCTCACATTTCCGCCTCACACCTCCCACAAATTGCAGCCACTGGATAGAGCAGTGTTCGGAGCTTATAAAACGTTACATAATAAGGCCGCTAACAATTGGATGTTGTCTAATCCTGGAAAGCCAGCTACAATTTATGATGTGGAACAAATAGTTGGAAAGGCATACCCGAAAGCTTTTTCTTGCCAAAATATTACAAAAGGTTTTCAAGTAATTGGTATTTGGCCGTTAGATGAAAATATTTTCGGCGATGACGGGTTTTTGTCATCATTCGTAACTGCAAAGGCCTCTCGATACTGAACATTTACGTGAGCCAGGAGTTTTATTAACACCAACTGCTTCGCCGCCTGCATCGACTTCACATGCATACGAAATCGAACCTTCCGGATCTAAATCTGCAGTGGCTCTTTCTAAGATGCCGTTGGAACAATCTTCAAATGTTGTAATTTCGCCGGTGCAAATAAGACCTAAAGCTGCACCCAGAAAGTTGACCAAAAGAGGTGGACGCAGATTGGGGAAAAGCAGAATCCTCACAGATACGCCTGAAAAAGAAGAAATTCTAGCTAATCAAGCCACAAAGAAGACATCGAAAACATTAACCAAAAAAGTTAAAAAGAAATTGGTAAACTATAACTCTTCATCTTCAGAAAACGAAAACGAACTCCGAACCGGAGTTGCATTCAGCTGCCAGAAAAAAATTATTAAATTTTATATTAAATTTCATTGTTCTTTTGTTTTCAGTTAAACGTTCAATTTAATAAATAAATAAATGAATTGACTTTTTTATGATGTAAAATAGTACTTTCACTGGATCTTTTGACCACAATTGATTTCGGTCCAAGGTACTTCTGTGTCCAAAAAATAAGGTGGCATTGTATTTATTTTGAAAATTCCTTATTTATTCTTCCAAATCAATTTCATCCCCTTCAAAGTAATCCCCTCCCGATGCAATGCACTTATGCCAACGGATTTTCCAATCTTTGAAACACTGGTTGTAGTCACTTTCCGGGATGACCTTCAGTTCCGTCTTCGCTGCGGCTTGAATCTCCTCTATCGTATCAAAACGGTGTCCCCGGAGCGGTCTTTTGAGCTTGTTGAACAGCCAGAAGTCGCACGGCACCAGATCAGGTGAATACGGTGGTTGCGGAACGATATGTGTTGAGTTTTTGGCGAAATGATCACGAATTACGAGTGCGGTATGGGATGGTGCATTATCGTGGTGTAAAAACCAAGAATTGTCTTTCCACAATTCCGGCCTTTTTAGGCGGATAGCGTTACGCAAACGACGCATAACGTTCAAATAATATTCCTTGTTGACTGTTTGGCCGGTTGGAAGGAATTCATAAAGCACAACACCACGATAATCGAAGAAAACAGTCAACATGACCTTGATTTTTGAGCGACTTTGGCGCGGTTTTTTTCGTCTCGGCTCTCCTTTGTCACGATATTCGCTCGAATGATCGATTGTTTCGGGGTCGTAAGTATAGATCTAAGTCTCATCGCCAGTTATAATGCGTTTCATGACATCGTGGTAGTCGGAAAGCATTGTTTCACACACTTCAACGCGACGCCCTTTTTCCAAAAAATTCAATGTTTTCGGTACCAGTCGAGATTTGACGCGCTTGAGGCCCAAAGCATCCTTCAAAATGGTATTGACTGAGCCTTTCGATAAGCCAACTTCATCAGCAAGGTCTCTAATCGTTAATCGATGGTTTTTCAACACCAAATCTTTGATTTGTTTGACGTGAGCTTCATCGGTTGAGGTTGATGGTCGCCCAGAACGCTCTTTGTCTTCGACACGTTCACGGCCGGCTTGGAAATCACTATACCACTTGTAAACATTTTTTTTAGACATAGCCTCATCATCAAAGGCTTTCTGCACCATCCTCAACGTATCCGCAGCAGAAAATTGATTCCGCAAACAAAATTTAATGCAAATTCTTCGCTCAATAAATTTCGACATCGCAAAAAACGAAAAACTCACTTTTAGCAGCTCACAAAACGACCTTCCTTTTCCTTTCTTATATCCATTGAGAACTTTACTAAAAAAGACTAAGTCTTACTTGTACCCCCATGAATTAAATAAATTTGAATGAATTGTTAAATGTTCAATAGCGCTTAATTTTTCTTCAAGGTTCAAGGTTTTAAAATTAACAGCTACCTCGGAGTTGTTGAACAGTTTCTTGTTCGATGAACTCACATGCGTCATCTCTAGAAAAACTTGGTCCTTTCTCGTTGGTTCCAAAAAATGGAAAAGTTGCTTAGCATAAACCTGCTGGCCAGAAATTGTCCTCTTAGAAAATATGCAATGAGATTGGGACTAAAATAGAAATATTTCTATAGAAGCCGTCCTGAGTCACAATTTTTGTTTGTGAATGAGCTAGCTTTTTCCCCTACCATTTTCCCACCTCGTCTCTTATACTACCAACAACTTAAGCGGGTCAATGTTTACTTAAACCAAACCTATCCTTTTAAAGAACATACAATTTCGGGACACCGAAAGTCACCCAAACTTATCTATGTTATTTGTATCGAAAACGTGATTTCGAATGCCTTCAGCTTGTTGATAAATTTTTAAAATTTTGATCACATAACCTTCAACTGAAGAACAATAAAATTTGTGACGCAAATCATTTATACAATGGCTAAGGCACTCGGCTAACGATATTTCTTCCTTTTTGAATCTTTTAAACGTTAGCCACTTCCTAAAGCAACTATTAGATTACGTGAGTTGGCGTTATCATTGAGTTCACGTACTGTTTTCGGCTGAGGGCCCACCTTTACGTGTTGCACAAAAGTACGTGAAAGTTAAACTACGCATAGATGTATTTTTTTTTTTTGATGCTTTTTGAGCAACAAATTTTATTTTAGTGCGCCACAGTGACACTGGCTAATCGCAACTCTGTTATTTGTGAATTCGTCGCGGGAGCTTCTTGCCCATCATTCAATCGCGGGAGTTTAATTTTCGAAAACACTATGTAAACATTTTCAAATTTTTGTGCGATTTTTTTAAGTTGAAAATAATGTTTTTCGCTTTTACGCTTCTGAACGTTTGAAGATGCGTTTTTGTGTGAAAATGTTTTTTTAAAATATCCCAAGTGTATTGTTACTTCGTTAAGTTTGAACAATTGAGTTGTATTAAGATGACAGTCGGGGTGGTGCTGTTCGCGTTCGTGACACTTCTTTTGATCTATGTACTTTGGTCGAGAAGGAAGTACTATGCGTTTGCGTTAAAGATGGCTGGACCGATTGGGCTTCCATTCATCGGAATAGCTCATAGAGTGCATGATATGGAAGGTAAAGTGATCGGCATTATTAGTTTATAATTAAAAAAAAACTGTGTACCAATTTGTGGATGTGATTTGAAAACCAAAAAAGAAATAATTTAACCGATTTTTCAAAGTTAAGAAAACTACCATCAAATTCTTATCCCTTTTCCGGTTGCTTTAAGTTTTCTTTGCAGTGTTTTTAAGGGGGTAAGGTTTTAAAGGCAAAAAAATCATATGCTTTTGATTTTTTTGCGGCGACATGAGTGATATAATTTTGTATAATTTAAAATAAATAATTAATTACATATTTTTGTACAACTTTTGAAGTATGTCAGAGAAAATTTTCAATGAAAAATATTGAAAGAAAATGGTTATGCGGTGAAATTATAACTCGTTACCGGATCATCTTAAACGAAAAATTTATATGCATTTTTTTAAAGGTTATGTATTTCTTGAGGTAAGCAGGAATAGTTGTTTTTTTTTCTATTTTTTTGCAGCACTTGGAAGTGAAAAAAGTGTAAATTAAACTCTCCCTGTTTATTTGTTGATTTATGTGAAGAAGTAACATTCAAACTTTCAAAAGGATCGGTTCAGTAGATATTGAGTTCTAATGTTCACGAACTTCAAAAATGACGTTTTCGGGAAAACTGATTTAAAGTTTATTATATGAGAAAATTCGATATAAACCATCAATAAAAGAACATAAATTTTTATATTTACAAAGAGTCATCAATGCCAGCTCTATTGGCTTCTACACTATCATTTCTACGTTTTGGAAAAGATTTTTTTCTCGGTCGACCCACAATATTGCCACCTTCCGGGCGATCTTGCCGGGTTACTATTTTTGACATTTTGCAAATAAATAAATTAATTATAAAACAACACTAAACGAGTGAAAATACAGAATACAACAGAGCATAAACAAATTTGAAAATAATAAAACAAGGTCAGTTTACATACTTTGAAAGACACACAGACGGAGAAAGGGTTTCGAGAAAACAAAAGAAATTACAGCTGCTTTCTACTAGGGGGTATCGAGCAGGTATGATATAAATGGTATCACGGCCGGTCGTTTAAAAAGTCCGTTTGTTTTACTCGGATTGACTTCAAATTGGTACCCAATATTCTCCCCCTTCCCCCTTAAATTGTTTTCCCGATCTTCATCAATAACCAGCCTAAAAATCTTTGATCTAATCTTAGCAAACATACCGGTTTTTGGACAAGCTATAAACCTAAATAATATATAGTATAATCAAATAAAGAGTGGATAGAGTAAGATATTATTCAATGATTGCTACTTTATTGAAAAGAGTGAACCATCTGATCAATTATGGAATATTACCTCATTAAGCGACTGACAATAGGCCATTGATCCTGTTTTCGAACCTTTTTCACGAATAGCTTGACCAATATTGACCTTAAGCTCCTTAAATCCCTCTATTATTCGCAAAGTATCGATCTTTAAAAAAGTCAAATGGCATCAAATCGCACCAGCGTGGCAGTCAAGAAACATTATCAAATGAATAATGTCGAGGTTATTGAACTTGGTTTGCAATAAATCTAGTGAAAGATATACGCCAGGACTGGGCCTAGGTCGGCAAAAACTTATCGCCGGCTGAATTGATGAATATTGGCCTTTAATTAAAACCTCTTGGGTATTTATATACACATATAAAAGGCATATAACTATATATTTTAGCTAACAAAAGTATTTTTCCACAAGGAATTGAATGCCTTTTTAGGGTTCCGTACCTCGAAAGGAAAAAACGGATCCCTTATAGGATCACTTTGTTGTCTGTCCGTCCTTCTGCCTGTCAAGACAATTTTTTCTCAAAAACGAGTGGAGGTATCAAGCTGGAATTTATACACAAAACTCAAGTTTTCTGTTTCTTGGATCTGTGAAAAAAATCAAACTTCTAAGCCAACGCAATCAAAAGATACAGCCGTTTATGGCGCAAATTATCGACACTCGCAAGGGAATCAAAACCTAAACATAATTGAAGTTATCGCAATGACCGCTAGTTATCTCTATGTATGGAGAGGGGAAAACATTTTTTAAACAGCTTGTCATATTATATTAGCCGTGCTTTTTTGTAAATCTTTGGGCGATGAGTAAAAAACAAAACCGAATCGTATATATGTTATGGACTTATCGTGGATAATATCCAAGATAATTGTTTATAGTTTGTTGATTTCGCTGCCGATTGTGTAGTTTTTTTTTTAAAACTCAGCCTTAGAATCCTAACTGAGTTTTCATCAAAATTACGGTAGAAGCATTTGCAATTAAACAAGCCACGAAGATAGTATCGATCCAACGTTGAAACACCTTATTTGTTCTGGCAGTGATTTTAAATCGAAAAATAACTCTGAGCTTATCAACCACATAAGAAATCAGCTCATCAAATCTTCAAACAATATGCTTGAAACGCACCAGTATTTAAATTTAATATCTTTACCAAAATAGATTTAAAAAAATCATGAAAACCAATCAACAAATTGAATGGAAGGCCTATCATCACCTCTAAGGTTAATTGCGACAGATGGTACGCAAGATACCCAACGGTGCTCACAAAAGCCAAAATCTGGAGCTTTTTCCGATTGCGACTTGGACACACAACGACTACCCACCAACATCTTTTAACGAGAAACAATTCACAAATATGTTCTACCTGCAATGTGAGATAACTGGTGTCCGAAACATGATTTTCAGCCGAAACCGTAGCCGAACATTCGGCCCCTGTCTAAGTTTCTGCCGAAACCGAACCATTTTTAGACAAGTTAAAAATCCATCCATCACGATAACAACCGATGGGTCAGAACTCGAACGAAAAGTGAAAGTTTGTCTTTTCCAGTAATCTTAGTCTAGAACTCTTCTTCCACCAACGTCCTTGAAATCGCTGTTGTATAGTAACATTTCTGGAAATATTCACTTCGACCGACAGCCAAGCTGCCATAAAATCTACATCTAAGCTTGTCAACGAACGCCACGTATTCCTTAAGGAGATGGCGGACTTTTTTAAGGTTTACCTTTACGGGGTTCCAGGACATAGGGAAGTTCACGGAAACTGCAGAGCAGATGAGCTTGCCTGTGAAGGTACAATGCACACTCACAGACGCACCTCACGCAACATCACCAGACAAACCTGGAACCTCCTTAACAAACAGAGAACCAGAAACTACTAAATCTCCTCAATGAATGTCCGGTCATAGTAATATCAAGAAATAGAAATAGAAAGCTATGTTAAAGCAAACCCAAAAGACCGCGCTCAGTTCACTTGAAAAGCATCCTAGTTCTCTCCACCTTCTGCTTCTTCAGGGTCCGGGAGGAAAACCTCTCAATACCCACTTACTCCCCAATAAAGGTAGATACGTTAATCCACATAACCCTCGGTGCCGCCGAAGTTTCGGCCGTTTTTTTGCGTTTTTTAGCGAAACCGAAACTGTGGCCGAAACCAATTTTTTGGCCGTATCTGACCGAAACCGAAACCGAATGTTCGGTCGGTCACTAGAGATTATATGTAACTCATTTATTAGAAAATTATATTACTACGAGGCCTGTAATATAATCAAAGATATATCAATTAATGATGCATTAAAATTCCCAAAAATTGTGTCTTCCCCACTGTCTGCATCATTCAATTGATCTTTTTTATTTTCAGAACTTCTTTATAGCTTACCAAAACTGGCCGCAGAGTATAAAACAAAGACTTTCTTTACATTTCTGGGACCGTATCCAGCAATTTACTCGATTGAACCGAAAATCGTAGAAATCGTTTTAAACTCTCCCGATTGTCTTAACAAACCGCTGATCTATGATGTAGTCAATGATGCAATAGGCGATGGCCTACTCACTAGCAAAAGTAAGTAATTTTCAGAAGCTTTCTTATTGCTTACTTTTGAATCTTTATTTATAACATAGCTCCAAAATGGAATACACGTCGGAAACTATTTAATCCTGCGTTTAGCTACAAACTTCTTTTGAATTTCGTGCCTAATTTCAACAATTTCGCACGTGAACTCTGTGAAAAGCTCGAGGAAGTGGTTGATTGTGGCGAAGTCAATATAAAGGAATTCACTTTCAGCTTTGCGCTGAAGTCTTCAGTTGGTAAGTTTTTTTGAAGTTTTTATGAATCTTTTATTTAAAATATAAAAATTGGTGGCGCACGACTCTTTGAAAGGCCAGGGCCGATTCTCATCACTTGTGTGTCTGCGTCTTAATTTTTTCGCAAATGACGGGGGTTGGATCTACAGTTTATTGCCGACTTCGAACGGCCACAGAAGCAGAAGGGCCGTGTTCTTACATGAGTATGAGCCTGGCTCCTCATGCTCGGCAGCAGACGCGCTTACGACTGAGTCACGCGCACTCACTCTTTTTTTAAACAACTGCATAAATGTTGTCCAGCGGAATTTTGTCAAACAGCTGATAGACAGCAAGACTACAGCGTCAGGCCATCGAACCTTGGAGGATAGCACCGGAGCTACAGCTGCTTTCCATATATCATGGTCCCGGGCACCCTGCTTCTTTTTTCGTGAACCCAGTAGGTGCGTTCTGAATACACTCTTGGCTGGAGTATTGCTGTCCATTTGCTCGATGAAGTCGATTGGGTTTTATTTTAATTTTCGGAGCTTGCCGTTGTTCATTCATTGCAGACAGGAAAGTCAATAAAAACCTGAAAGCAGTCGGCTGTCGCATCTACGATCTGGGCATGTCTAGAATAACTCTTAGGTGTGGGTATTGATGGAATCAGCTTTCCCAGGATCCCGAATTCAGTCAAAACTTCACTGTGATCAATGCTTTCATGTGCGGCTTTGAACTCGATAAATAGGTGTATGAGTTTCGAAGTAAAAACATACTTTTTGAACATAAGACGCAATATTTATTGAATGCTGAGATAAAGGCTTAGATAAAATGGGAAAATGCTCACGTCTTAGCAAACCAATTTGCAAACATTTTCCATTTCGGTGTGCAACTACCCATATTGCACAAATTCTGGACAAAGTAAACGCTAAAGTCTCTGGTCTTGGTTCCAACAAAGTGCCACCAATAGTCTTATTTTTTCTGTTTCGCCCATGACCTCAGATTAGTTTATCGACCCATCTCAGAAATCCTCAGAGAAAACACTAAAGAATTCGACCTCTGAAACGATTAGCTTAATGCCGCACAATCAGGGTTCAAATTGGCTCAAATCTCTTCACCAATATTCAAATTATCTACAGCTTCCTTCGGGCCTTAAAATCTATATCCGTTAAGGAAGGTCCACTATACCAATAATGGAAACTGAGTCAGGAGTACCCCAAGGCCCATAAGACCTCCTATATTCAAATTCCATATCAATAACCAACACCATAATAAAGATTAAGGAACAACCTAGTTGTTTGCGCATTACTCAGTCACTTGCTCGTCTTCTTAAATGTATTTAATATTTAAAATACTAGTATTATATTAAATGATAAATTTTTTATTATTGTATTAAGTTTTTTTTTAAAAAAGTAATAAATTATTGAAAGAAGAAGTCAGCTGATAGTTAACATGAATAAAGTCTTTACGACGTTGAACGTTGAACTTGAGAAAGGACGAAGATACAATGAGTCAATGCTGCTTTCAATTAATGTAGATATAAAACAGACACTCTGATACCATTGTCATTTCTCAAGGGAGGAGATTACAGGGATCTCAAAGCAAATCTTATGATAGTTCTCTTAACTTGTTCAATGCGATCAATATGACATTTGTAGTGAAGTGACCATTTCACCAAAGCTTATCGTTGCCACTCTTTGAGTACGAAACCCTAAAACACACATTTTAATCACACTGTTAGTCGTTACAAACACTATAAAAAGCAGTCTCAAAGTAGCATAGTTTCAAAAATTAATTAAACAATTCGAGTACCTTAAGATAGTCATTTATAAATATCCTGAACAAAATCGGACCCAAATGGTTGCCTTGAGGTACTCCAGAATTAATTGGGACATGCCTCTTAGATCAACTTTTTTTTTCAGAACTGAATTAGATCTATTAAATACATACGACTCAATCCAATGAAGAAGCATGTACATCTTTGGACTCTTTCGGAAAGCGCTTCTATTACAAAATTTCAGTTCGACAAGGATACTTGATATACAACAAGCCTTCCGGAGCTGAAAAGAGGTACCTTGAGTTATGGCCACTCACCAGGCTTTGATTCGATAACTAAAGCAATATACAGCAGACAACAATTCGAAAACTGATAGCTTGAACGATAATAATCGTAAAAATAAGTTTCTTACTTACTTATCTGGGCATACGGGACCCAACGCGTTGGTCTAAGTAAACCAGGGCCACAAAGCTGTCCAATTACCAATTACCAATTACCTTAGTAATCAGGTCATCGATCTGGGACTGAGTAATATTGTTTTAAAATCAAAGTTCTTTTTGTAAGAATTTCGAAAGTTGGAACGTAACTTTCATAGATTATAATTTTTGACTAAGCAGTGGAGCTTAAAATTTCGTGGACCTTCATTTTTGCAATTAAATAAAATACCAAACGCTTTTACTGCTTATAAATCACTCATTAAGGCCTCGAACTTGCACCGCGAGACTTTGACGCATAGTAGTAGTCTACACACAGATTTAACTCGTTTTCGCTAAATCTTGTCAACTTTTACTTTTACAGCCAAACTCCCTTCATCATCGAATAAATAAGGCTTCCTTCGCAGATATCGTACCACTCAACTATTCTGAAGATACAAATGTGTTTTTTTACTATTCTGCAAAATTCAATTCTTAAAGTTCTGTTCCGACTGACTGTTATAGCCTTTACGATAAAGGTCTTAATGCGATTTTTTCAGACGATCATGAGCCAGTTCTGCTCTTAACATCAATAACTTCTCGTAAATTATAAAATCAGTAAAAAATTACTGGACGGGAGTTCTTGAAGGACTCTTTTCTGACAAGGTTATTTTCAGGCAATATCTCGGACATAACTTTACGAGTTTTTATTTTCTGTACATAAACATTATCTTTAGCGAAGCCCCCCGGATGAAATAACTGCTCATAGCTCTCAGTGAGCCGCCTTAAATGTTTGGTGTTATTCTACGGAAACTGATATGATATAATTTTTTCGAATGCATATCAATGAAAAGGATAATGAACTAAACAAGCCTCAGTTAGGGGCTTTTTGAAGTCGTGAATTAAATGTAAATCAAACCAACATCATTCATTCCGCACGCAAATGATGAAGTCAGGCCCGTGATTTTCAAAAGGACTGTCACAGAGTGTTATAGTATAAAAGTATATTTATATGAATTTTTTTTACAAGAGAAGAGCTTTTTTTTTTAAATATTCAACCATCAGTTGACATATCAGTTAAACAAAATTCGTAACATGTATTGTTTTAATTAAATCTTTTTTTGTTTTTTTTCCAGCGACAACTATGGGCTATGAATTTCCAAAAGGATCTACATCTACATTCCTTAACGATTTCGAGAGGTATGTTTCTTGAAAAAAAGTAGAGGTAGTCCTCTACTGCATTTGACCACACATAACAAACAGCAAATATTAAATCAGTCTTCTGATCTTACTCATATATTCTTGGAGGATCTGAGCCTAAATTTGAGCGGCTTCTTAGCCTTTACAGTACCAATTTCGCTGCTTAGAGGTGGTGGAATGAGCTTTCCGGCATCCGCTATTGCTTGATCTTTGATCCGGAGTTTCGGTATTTCCTTTTTTCATTCAATCTGATGGCAAGAATTCGAAGACACTCTTTGTTTTGGTATATCTCGAAGATTATCAAAATTAAAAAGCCATTCGGGTGTAAATTTCTACGTCGATGAACAAAAGCGAAGTGTTTTAAGTCAAGTTTTCCAAAATAACCATAAAGTTTTCAAAAATCTTGGCAACGCAACCACATCGAAAATTGTAAAGAGAAACACCCCATAATCTGTTGATTAACGCAGTTGATACTAGCTTTTTTAAAAACGACTTGAAATTAAAAAAGACTAGGGGTTTTTAAAACATAAACCTTAAACAACTACCCATGATTGCATATAAATAGCCTTTATAATAAATCCATGTCTTAAAAAACAATAATTCCCTAAATGTGAAGAATGGAAAAATAATTTTGAAATCGGCAAAGCCGCAAGAGTGTCCATTTAACTTTCGAAATTTTACGAAAAAGTTTTAAAATTGCTAATGATTGCAGATGTACTTACTCACCAAGTTCGCAGAATATGTGAAGAGATCAAAGATAATCGAGATGAAAGCAAACCTCACAGGAATGCTTCTGCTGGATATAGAAATGGCATGCGACTCGGTTTGGCACAACAGTCTTATATTCAAAATGTTAAAGCTACACTTCCTGCTTATATGTGTAAAATATAACAAAGTTTTTTGTCCAACCAATGTTTTCGAGCATATGTCAACAATTCATGATCTTATCCATCATATTTTGATATCGGTGTACCACAAGGTTCTGTTATTAGTCCCATTCTTTTTCACGCAGCAAAGAAAGTCTTGCTTAGTTCCAACAATGTAGTTAACAATGCGGAACTCACATGGTAATAATCCTTGAAATTTGTATATATCAAAACTTTAGAAATTGTGTACAACTAAATATAATATGTATTTACACAGGGTTTCCGTTATTATACTTAAAATTTAAGGTCATAGCGCCTCACTTCTTCTCGGATATTCGCTTTTAGCTATTGTATGGTTCTTGGCTTATTAGGTAGCCTCAAACCAAAAAATCTGGAGCCGTTAAATCGGGCGAACGCGGTGGTCAGTCAAGATCAAAAAAACCCGATATTATCCGATCACAAAAATATCCCTCAGGAGAGCCATGGTTGGACGAGCTGTATGAGCTGTGGTTCCATCTTGTTGGAACTACAATTCTGAAATGTTAAAAAAATTTCAATCAATTCCCGGTATAAAAAGCCATCCACACTTACCGCAAATTGTTCGTCATTTTGTAAATAATGGTCCAATGAATTTTCTGAGGTTATTCCACACCATTTGACGATCATTAATCATTTTTGGATTTTCGATACCGCATAATCTGCAATTTTGTTTTTCAAGTTACCGTTGAGCTGAAAATGGGTATGGAAATGCGTATTTGTGGATCATTTGTTTTGAACTCATGAACAACTTGAATCTTATATGGAAAAAGGTGTAACTGCCTGAAAAAATCCTTGCAAAGACTGTCTTAACATGACCTACTGCTGTGTGTGTGTTTCGGGATTTTCTTGATTACTTGCTTGCAACCGAGCAATGTTCATATCACTTCGAATTTTATGAGGTTTTCCAGCACACGGAAGATCACAGACAGTCCTTTTTTTGCTGAAAACGTTGGACCAATCGGTAAATTTTTCAAGCACTGAGCGCATTTCGAACATGAAAGAAATTTCGATATAATTTTTGTGTCTTAATAATTGAATTTCGAATTTCAAAATTAAATTCAACCACTTTGGTTCTCTGTTCTGTGCTGAATATTTCCATCATAAATTTCACAAGTTTTTCAAAGTATAGTAAATTCTGAAAAATAAATATCAAAGAAAATACTTGAACATAAACAAAAAAAGGCATGCGTGCAATTCACACGTGGTAGAAGTAAAACTTTTAAAAAAATTTTGGTATCAAGATAATGAGACGAATGTAAAATTTCGGGAAGAGGCTAATTGTAGATTTTAGTAATGATCAAAGTTAGATAATTATTTTACATTTTTTTCGTATTTATTACGTAGATTTATTCAGACTCAGACTTTGTATTTTCGATAAATGATGCAAGAGGCTTATAGTAACTAGAGTATGAAATAAATACTTTGGTCTAAATATAGTCAATATATCTTTGGAATACTGCGTCAATTACTGTGTTTGATCTTGTTGTTGATACAGTGCGACTGCTGCACATTTTCAAATTAAGTTTGGCGTCCAAAAACTCAATCAACGGAACCGCTGTATCCGATGCAAAATTTACATTAAAATTCAAGAATTCAAGAATTCGTGATACAACTGATGCGTATTAAAATAAATTTTCGTGAAAGAATTTAATAATTGTATTTATTGATTGGTTGGAAGAAATGTAGATAGTTACAGTTAATACTGAAATACTATTTTCTCGTTTGGTTTGAAATGCACATATTTCTCCTATTTTGGAAAGCTGAACTGATGTTGTGAATTGAGTTCCATTTGTAGAGTAACAACACGGGCTCCGTCATTCGAATTGTGGTACATTGCAACTCCACCGGCCCTCGTAGATGGCCTTCTATATTTAACTACAAGGTTAAAATTGGGAATATCTATAATATTTTCATCATTTCATTGAACACGTCTCGGAGAAAATAAGAAAATTCTACGACGATGCAATTCCGTCAAGCTGAAGATTTTGAGCATGGGCTAGTTAACTTTGGCAGTCAAATGTATACAGGGACAATCCTTAATGGGCTTTGCGCATGCGTATATACATAAGTGATGAGGACAAGAGATGATGACAAGTGATAAGGACAAGTGATTTGTAATACACATGCGCGCACAAGTACGTATTAACCTCAACGCGAAGGCCCAAGCGAACTCCCACTATGCCTTGGTTAAGGGGGAAAATCACAGTAAAATTTTTAATTTTTCGCTTAAAAGGTTCTTTAGGGACTCAAAAATAATATACCAAATGATGGAATACGGCAAAAGTATCCGAGTGACCAAATTTTTCACTCTGCGGAACGCCTCTCCGGTATGCTCATGTATTTTCATATGCTTTCTCAGTACTTAAAACTTTAATCGCGTTTTTCTCGAAACCACTTTTTTGAGCTCGCCGAAGACATAACTCGAGCAAATCTTTACCGATCGACTTGAAATATTGACAGTAGCTTCGAAATATCTTTCTTCGAGGAGCTACGGAGGATTTTTTATTTTATATGGCTTAATTTTTTTTATCGACGATTTTATGGCGCTTTTTTTTTTTGTTAAAAATTTAACTTTATTTTCAAACATGCACCATTTTGTAAAAAAATTAATATATCGAAAAAATCCTACGTAGCTCGTTAGCTGTTGTTATATGAAAACTAAACAGTTTTGGTGTTTTCTTCCAGGTCAAAAATTAAGGAGTCTACGTCTTCGGCCATCGACACGCTTTCAAAAATAGGCGCCTTAGGGCATATGCTGCGCACCCGCCATTTTTAAATATTTTTACATTTTGTACTTTTTTAGTATTACTATAAAACCTACTCTACAGATTTTCGATTGATACTTCTATTCAGTCAAAATTAATTCCCGAAAATATGCCCATTTTTTTCGTGCTACTCTGATTTCCCCCCTTAAAACAAGTGGAGAGGGTACGTGGCAGAGCCAAAAGAGAACCACGAACATAATTAATACTGTATAAAGCTCCCTATCTCATTCCCACGTTAAATCTTATGAATTTATGTGTCGGTTATTTTTTACTGTAGCTTTTTCGTTTCATCGATTTTCAAATCACAGCGAGCCGAAAGAAGTTTTCACTTCAAACAAGAATCAGAAACATGGAATTTATTTTGAGACTTGCATCTTACATATACTACTGTGTCCAAAAAATAAGGTGACATTGTATTTATTTTGAAAATTCTTTATTTATTCTTCCAAATCAATTTCATCCCCTTCAAAGTAATCCCCTCCCGCTGCAATGAACTTATGCCAACGGATTTTCCAATCTTTGAAACACTGGTTGTAGTCACTTTCCGGGATGGCCTTCAGCTCGTCTTCGCTGCGGCTTGAATCTCCTCTATCGTATCAAAACGGTGTCCCCGGAGCGGTCTTTTGAACTTGTTGAACAGCCAGAAGTCGCATGGCGCCGGATCAGGTAAATACGGTGGTTGCGAAACGATATGGGTTGAGTTTTTGGCGAAATGATCACGAATTACGAGTGCGGTATGGGATGGTGCATTATCGTGGTGTAAAAACCAAGAATTGTCTTTCCACAATTCCGGCCTTTTTAGGCGGATAGCGTTACGCAAACGACGCATAACGTTCAAATAATATTCCTTGTTGACTGTTTGGCCGGTTGGAAGGAATTCATAAAGCACAACACCACGATAATCGAAGAAAACAGTCAACATGACCTTGATTTTTGAGCGACTTTGGCGCGGTTTTTTGGTCTCGGCTCTCCTTTGGCACGATATTCGCTCGATTGATCGGTTGTTTCGGGGTCGTCAGCATAGATCCAAGTCTCATCGCCAGTTATAATGCGTTTCATGACACCCTGGTAGTCGGAAAGCATTGTTTCACACACTTCAACGCGACGCCTTTTTTCCAAAAAATTCAATGTTTTCGGTACCAGTCGAGATTTGACACGCTTGAGGCCCAAAGCATCCTTCAAAATGGTATTGACTAAGCCTTTCGATAAGCCAACTTCATCAGAAAGGTCTCTAATCGTTAATCGATGGTTTTTCAACACCAAATCTTTGATTTCTTGGACGTGAGCTTCATCGGTTGAGGTTGAGGTTGATGGTCGCCCAGAACGCTCTTCGTCTTCGACACGTTCACGGCCGGCTTGGAAATCACTATACCACTTGTAAACATTTTTTTTAGACATAGCCTCATCATCAAATGCTTTCTGCACCATCCTCAACGTATCCGCAGCAGAAAATTGATTCCGCAAACAAAATTTAATGCAAATTCTTTGCTCAATAAATTTCGACATCGCAAAAAACGAAAAACTCACTTTTAGCAGCTCACAAAACGACGCGTATCTCAAACACTATGAATATATTTTGACATGAAATTTCACATGGATGTCACTGACAGTACTACCAACCTAAAAAGAAAGAAAATTTTCCAAATCCTTCGACGCGCGCAGTTTAAATTCATATGTCACCTTATTTTTTGGGCACAGTAGTATATATATATATGGGTATGTATATAAATTAATATTTATTAAATTTATTAACATCTTTATTTATTTATTCATTCATATAGTTATTTATTTTTTTGTATTCTTTTTATATATTTATTTATATATTAGTTTTTTCAACCATCTAATTATTTTTTTTTATTTATTTATTTATATTAATTAGTTTATTAGTTTACCATATTATGGTGTTCATTTTTTATTCAAATTCTATGATAAATGATTTTGGAATCAAGTCAACATTTGTATGAACGTTTTTCAAGTAGATTTTCCTTTAAAACTTAAATAAAGATCTGTGATATTTTATTGAGTAAATGTTTCAAATAAAAATTTCTGTTTTAAGGTAGCAAAATACTAAATCCCTGCAAAATGTGCATTAGTTAAATAAAAAAATACTTATAAAAACCAATAGAGGCAGTCCTTTGAATGCAGTAATAAGACTACCGGTTGAAAATGTCCCATTGCTTTCAAATGATCGGAAATGGTTGGCTGAGCGACGCCAAGTGATTTTGCAAGTTCTTCTTGCGTTTGTGACGGACCTTGGTCGAGCAATGCCTCCAATTCATGGTCTTCAAACTTTTTCACCTGGCCGGGGCGTTCTTTGTCTTCGGTGTCGAAATCACAATCTTTGAACAGCTGACACATTCTAAAGTCTATAGTATAGCCCGTTTTCTCCTTTAAATGAAAGATGCATATTAAAACTTCCCGCAAATGTTGTTTTGATGGCACGAATGTAGACATTTTACGGCTTTACAAAAACTTGTGTGTTTTCACTAATGACCAATAACCTAGACTGAAATAATAAGACAATGACTTGAAGTTTCTGATCTGACAGCTGTCATGGTCAAAATTCACCTCAGAGTAATAGATATGAAGTTGTCTGCAATAACGACATTTTCAACCGGTAGTCATATTATTATATCATAGCTCATTGGAGTTCTTACTCTTTTTACCATCGTTGAAGTAATCAAAATTAACAAACAAATGACCCACCCTATATTTTATGATTTTATGAAGTCTCATACTTTACTTATAAGTTTCATTTTTCTTACTTGTCCTTGCTACTTTACAGAGTCCTGGAAATAACTGTCGATCGTTTGCTAAAACCTTGGCTGAGGGCCTCGTTCATCTTTGAAAGGACGAAGGCTTACAAGAATTTAATTGAATGTCGCGGCAACGTTTTAAATTTTGTCTACGAAGTAAGTGTGCAGAGACGTTAGGACACCCTTGGACCAGCTATTAGTCATTTTTTTGTTTCAGCTTGTTAAAAATAAAATGACACTTCACGAGGAAGAAGAAAAAGAAGAAGAGGAGGAAGAAGACAACGCCAAGGAAGAACATGTTAATATTGAGAAGGAAAATCACATTTTCATCGAACGAGCTATAAAAATCCATCAGAGAAATGAAATGTCATTCGATGACATCGCGACTGAAGCGAATTTGATGGTCGGTGCGGTATGTTAAGTTCGATTGCTCCTGCATCAATGATTTCTATTTGATAAGTTATCTCAATTTTTCTAGGGAACAGAAACCACAGCAACCAGCTTGTTTACAACCCTATTCCATCTGGCAATGTATCCCGAATACCAAGATAGGGTATTCGAAGAGATCCTTTCGGTCTTTCCAGACGAAGAATTTGACGTGACCAATGAGGACTTCAAGCAGCTTACGTTCTTGGATATGTGCATAAATGAGGCTTTAAGAGTCACGTCCGCTATTCCAGTAATTGCTCGAGTGTGTGCAAAAGATGTACAAATCTCGGAAGATCTAGTTATACCAAAGGACACGCAAATTTATATCGATATATTTAATATGCACAGGGATAAGGATGTTTGGGGACCAGATGCGCATATTTTCAATCCCGATCATTTCCTGCCAGCGAATTTAGTCGATAAGAGTCCCTACAGTTATGTGCCATTTTCTAAGGGCCAAAGAAATTGCATTGGTATGAATGGAGTATCCTTAAAACAAAAACTTTGTATTTATTTTTCAATGTAAAATAGGTTGGCAATACGCGAGGATCGTTTTGCGAATCACTCTTGTGCAAGTCCTGCGAAAATATCGGTTCACCACGAAATATCGATTGGAAGATATCAAATGCATGTTAAATATTGCATTGAAGTTGAATCCTTTGCCGTATTTGGAAGTTCACAGAAGATAGTAGTCTTTTAACAATAAAAATAACAATGAACGATAATTTTAAAATAAAAATTTTTATGGTATTTATTTTTTACTTGTTTTAAATAGTCTCCCAACGCAAGTTCATAGAGAGTCTAGAAAACGATATGACAAAAATCTAGCCGCAGGCTATAGAACCGGCACTCAGTTGCTTCGAAATTGTTATGGTAATCTTGTCACTGATCCACAGGGAATTGTAAATGTATTTAAGCAAGCATTTCCAGCAGCTGTTAAATGGGTCTGACCAAGAGAGGGTGGTTGAGCAAAAAGAAGAGCCTTACCTTAAAAGAAGACGACGCCGCTATCGAAAAGCTGAGGAACAAGAAGGGCACGGGTTCAGACACATTGCTATCTGAACTAATGAAATGTGTTGACGGTGCTCTGGTTGGGATTATATATCAGATGATCTGCCAAGTGTACGAGGATGAAAGCATGCCCGAGGACTGTAAAATCAGCTCTTACTTCCACATGAACCAAAAAGTCGATCCTATGCCTTGCGACTGCAACCGAGGCATAAGCGTACTCAATGTCGCCTTCAAAATACTATTCAGCGTTCAGTGCGGCTTCCGGCCCGGTAAACCACCGTTAGGCCATATTTTTTTTACACTACGCCAAATCACGGAAAATACCAACGACTTTCAAGTCGATACCCAGCATGTTTTCACCGACTTCAAGGCCGCATATGAAATAAAAAAAATCGCTCCGAGCTCAACAACGTGCGATGTTTAAACTCGGGATCCCGCGAAAACGGTTCACCGTGCAATTTGGACCCCAAACCTCTGCATTATTCAAAAAATGCACTGGATTTCGGCAAGAAGATTCACTGTCATGTGACCTTCAATCTCGTCTTGTCATAGATAGTACAATGAGCAGGTGTCGGCACCCAGTTACGGGGATACGCAGACTATATCAACATTATCTCTTCTTCACTTGTGTGATTGCAAAACAGGCAAAGAAAGTTTGGTCCGAAAATCAATGAAGACAAGACAAAATATATGCTATCAACAAGAAAAAGATCTGTCGAACATCATCTCGGCCAAAACATAACGATTCGAGGAAATTAAGGAGTTAACCTATCTCGGAACTACAACATCATCCACAAATGACGTCACCATGAAGATCCGATGGGGAAAAAGCCTAGGCAACCGCAGCTGCAACTGGAATCAAACCTCCCAACACGAAGGACAAAAATATTACTCTACAAAATACTGATTTTGCCAGTCCTGCTTTATGGAGCCGAATGCTAACGATAAGCAAAGCAGCTGAGCAAATATTGGGATCCTTCGAAAGAAAACTCCTTCGTCAGATATTTGGTCCTACTGCGAGGAGGGCGAATGGAGGAGAAGGCATAGCCGCGAACAATATACGAGCTGTATATAGTCCAGAAGGCAAATACACGGCTCCACCACATCGAGAGAATGGACAATAATTCTCCAGCCAAGAAAGTCTTGGAATTCAATCCACCAGGTTCAAGAAGAATCGGAAGACTGAATCTCCGGTTCGAGTATCAAGCAATCGTGAGTGCTAGAAAGCTTGGCCTAAGCTGCGTGCCAGGAATGAAAGTTATTTTGACAGATAGAGGAACAGTGAAATCTGAAACGAAAGATTTGTTTAGAAGCTGCGACAGGAATGCTCTTTGCAAAGAAAGAAGCCACAATAATTTTAGCACGTATAATTTATGAGTTCAAGCACCAGGAAAAATTCATGTCACATGTTGCGTTCAATTGCAAAATGAGAATTAACTTCAAAATTGGCAGGGTTTGGAAACGAAACATTCATGTCATGGCATAAAGTCATCTTCTGCAGACTCACTAAAAAGCTGTCTGTTTCACCCGACATGCCTTTCAATTCCAGTGTTACCAGCCGCTTTAGGTGAAATTTCCCATCACTGATTTGTAAAATCCCAATTTTGCCCATAGATTCCCCACAACATCAAAAAAGTATGATTGAAAATGGAAAATAAATCGATTAAGTAGTTTTTTTAACCAAGAAAATTAATTTAAATCACAATAATCTTTAAATTAAAAAATAAAAAAAGCGCAAAAAACAAACAAAAATATAAACTCGTAATCTCATAGTAAAAATGGAATTAGAAATTAAGCAGCAAAAAGAATGAACAATTTTGGTTCATTTGTACATTGATTCATTACAAAAGTGTTTATAGTTCAAGCCCTCCATATTTCTAATTTTGATGCCAAGGGGTTGTTCAAGTAACAGCAGAAAAATCTCTTAAGCATTCAATTTCAAATTTATATGATGTACACCTAAGCTGTACTCAATTAAAACAACGAATATCAATGGGTCCTTAATAAATTGACACGCAAATGCCCTATGAAGTCGTGATATATGCAAAAGCTTAGCTAATGAATATAAAGACCGGATTAAAACTATTGTGGGCTCTTTTTTATCTCAGAGCTCGAGGCACTTGTTCAATAGTTATGTCTGGGTTTGGAGGAGAATTATTACCTCATGGCCGGAGATCTAAGCGCCAAACATAGCAATTGGAGAAATCATTCACCAAATAATAGAGGGAACCAACTGGTTAATTCGTGGGGTCAGAATAGTGTCGAGTATCGATTGGATTTAACAGCAACGGATAGCCCATCTTATCCCAGATAAGGATCCTATATAAATCGAAATATGTTTGCGAACGGAAACAGCTAACTGACATGAACCGACGAACAACAAACTGTCTTCACACACCCTAGTATCACAGTAACCATTGCGGATTTAGTGCCGTAGTAGCAATTCCCAACGACACACCCTTACAATAACATTATGACGCGGTGGAAACGCTTACCACTCTCCTCGAGCTCACTAAACCCACCGTCCAATAGGAATTTGTCGAACGAGGAGATCGACACTTACCTTAAACGGATGGATGACACCAGAAAACAAACAATGGACAGAACAATTCCCAAATACCAACTGAATGACGATGGCATTATATACCGCATAGCAACGACCGACGCACTACTGTACAGACCCACAAAACTTGGAGGTTAGGACACTGAAGTCACAGCTTAAAAACCTACAGCAATCAAAAAACTTCAGCAAAACTACCGGGCTGTTAAAGCTAGCAATCCTAGTTTATTCCCGAAAATTAATAATTCATAATTTTTTCGAAAGGAAAAACAGAATGAGCCTGCGTGTCTTAAGCCCCCCCCCCCCCCCCCCCCCCCGTTCTGCCGACAACGGACAGGTACTTCTGACAGAAGGTAAAGATGCAGCAGAAGCGATAGGAGATGACTTCTTTTTTGTGATCGAAGATCCTCAGGCGAAAGTTGAAGTAATAGGCGCGACCTTACAAGATGTATTCCTAAACGGAATAAAGGCACATCCGATCTCATAAATCTCCAGTCGATAAGTCTCCTTCCAAACTTACTGGTGTTTTTGATAAGGTGATCAATAGCGCCTTGACCAAGTGGGTTGAAGACGAAAATATTATTCTGGATTACCAATTCGGCTTCAGAGCAGGACATGATTGCATACATGTCACGGGATGCCTTGATGATTTACTTGGAAAAGGCCTTAGACACGGTATGGTTCTTCTAAAAGTAAGACTAACTGGACATATGCAAACCGTTGCTGTACATAGATATGCTCACCAGCAGACAGTTTATTGTAAAAATTGGCAATGACAACAGGGTGTAGTTAATTCGCCAAATATATTCATGATCTTCATGAGCGATATTGTAGGCTCCCTCCAACACGACATAGCATACGCATTTGGCTTGACCGCGACAAGCTCGGATCCAAAGATTGAGGGAATTGAAGTTGAAGATTAACTTTCAAATGCGTGAATTAATTTTTTTAGGACGTGGCTGTCGGTGGCCTCTAGGCATACCAAAAAGAATGGGCAAAAGTTCTCTATCGTTGGACAAAATGGACAGCCATTGACGAGGCTGGATCAGTATCTATATTTTAAGAAAAATAAAGATTTTGCTCTGGTTAGAGCCGAAACGACATGCGACATGACAAAGAGACTGTTTCAGAGCATCCAACTCGATGCCAGGGTAAAGGTGTTCTGCTACACGACACTAATTTGGTCTATGCTTGCATACCATATGGATGTCTCGTGTGGTTCAAGTCAGGAACAAGCTTGAAGGAAAAGATTCGCGTTTTTGAGAGACATGAGGGCCAACCTTATCCGAGTGGATAACTTCTTTATTAAACTAATTCGGAGACACGTTTCAAGGGCAATAAGTTGTCTTTGTCTGGCATAGTTTTAAGATTAGATATAGGATTATTTAAAAAATATTTCAATGTTAATACGTTAATTTTCTAAGTTCCTTAAACAATTCTTTTCTTAGTTTTAAATAAAGTCATATTTTGAGTAAATATTTTTTAGAACTCTCGTCGCAAGGCATCGATTTGAAAATTCTAGGTTCTGACTTTAATCCTAATCACTTAAATTCTGAACGTAGCCACTTTGTTCTCACTGAACACACTTCAAATGACATGAGCTGTCACACTGACAGTTCGCAGTGTATGGACATTTGCGTCTTCGCAGCGGGATACAAGTCAAAGGAGACAGTCACAAAAAATAAGAAAATATAAAACAAAAAAAATAATAAATAAAGCTGGCTTGACACTTCTGTAAATTTTCAATCGACTAGATTGTTTTTCAATTTTCCACAATTCACCGTGACAAGGTTTTTCTATTGACAGTAAAAGTCGTGCTTTAACTCGCGGCACAATCAATTTACAACGAAAAAACAATTCTGCAGGCATTGTTTTAATCATATTTCAATCTGGCGACCGTAAAAAGGAAACGTGGACGTCCCCGCCGTGTACAATTGGACAGTGATTTCGATTTAAATCTGATAAAGGCATTCGAAAAGCGCACCGAGCTCTACGACAAAAACTCGCCGCACTTTAGAGACAAGGCATACATCGATGAAGTTTGGGAAGATTTATCTCACAGCTTAGGATATAAGTGTAAGCTTTTTGCTCTTCCTATAAAACTCCAGTGGCCTTCTTAATGATACCTCATTTTTTCAGCTAATATTGTAAAAGATCGGATGTTACAGCTTAGGAATCGATATCATATTGAAAAGCGTCGCATTGAGGATCTAGAAGCTGAGAGTCCCAAACAACCTGTTGAATCAAAGTGGCCACTATTTGAGCACTTGTCATATCTTTCCGATCACATTCCGGTGCGAAGATCTAATCGCAACATGAATAGCCGACCGCCAGGTGAACAAGAGATCAAAAATGAGCATGGTTCCGGTGATGAATCGTAAGAGGGAACTACTTGTTGCTTTTATGGAATTTGTTTAATTAACTTGTTTAATATTTTTAGCGATGCAAATCAAAGCCAAAAGAATGAGGAAGGAAGTGACTGCATGTAAGTACGAAATATTGTGACAAACAAATTAAATGTCCCCAAAGTGCAGTCAAACTTTTCCTTGAATGCAGTTTTAACTTAGGAAGTGGGGAAATCAATAGTCATGTGTTGTGCATGTTGAGTGCGCTGAAAGACTAGATTTCCACAACTTTGATTTGAATACAAATGTTGGGAATCAAGAATGCTGCGATACTTTCAGCAGCAGAGGAAAGGAAATCCAGACCGGAAGGCGCTTATCTCATTTCGATTTGGTTCTGTCTATTCACACAACAAAATCGCATACACCGAATTTTGCCTTCAATACAGTTCACTTACCACAAACCGAATCCAATTGTTTATGATAGCAAACCTCAAGCTGTTCTGTGAATTTTTCAACTTATTTACCTTTTCACTTCCAAATATTTTGCATCAGATCTACTGATGCGACTCGAGTGATTTTATTCCACTCGAGTCATTTACGAACTTAATCGAGTTCTACTCGAGTAGAAATGTCACTCGAGTGCATCCGTACTCGGTCTCTGGCAGAGTATATCTACAGTGTATCCAAATCATAATCGTACACCAAATTTATTGAATAACTTTATGAAATGAAAGAAAAAACCCGAAGATAAGTAATATTTTTTATTTGCACTTAACTAAACTTAACTTCAATAAAGGAAATTAAAATGGTCTGAAATTCATATTCGTACGTTTTTTCACTTATTTTTCAATGTTTTATATACTTTTAGTATTTAAAATCCTATCCTTTATTTGTTAAAATACGTCTTAGTCGATTCGGCATCGATTCAACAAGTTTCCTGGAGAAATTTTCGCCCAATTTTTTCCTCAAAATTGTCTAATTCTCCGACCACCACTGTTAACAAATTAATACTTTAAAACAAACATTATATTCACATATGAATATTTATTATATTATTTATAAGTCATTTTAATATCTTTATTAAACTGTCTAAGGATTCCTTATTTTGATTCTTGCAAGAATTGAAATCAAATTAATTTTTTGTCTCAGTATTTTTTGGGGTAAAACATCTTCGGAAAATTCGGTATAAATTATTGTTCCAGATTGTCTAACAAGAGTGGGCCGTGTAAATTTGGCATCTTCTTATTCTTTGAAATCTGTTTAAGGGGAGGAAGCGTTAGACTGCGAACTCAGCTCCAATTTAGAGTTATGATTACGAAAGTACTTTTTCAAAATTTAAACTGCTGTTGCGAAGCAAGAGAACTACTATTCACAACTATCATAGATGGCACCTTTCGTTGAGTCGCCGGCTGCACGCCAGCGCATATGTGTACATCTTTTAGATGCATTCTTATTTACTTGTCCTTAGACCTTCTTTGGGTGATGGTTTATCTCAATGAACTATTATCAATAAATTTAATTAAGTGTACATATCTACTCACTTTTCATTTGTGTTTATATAACACCTGCGAAATAAAAAAAATGCAATATGCAGCACCAAAGTCGACAGTTTTATAATCGGGTTCAGTTTTGAAAACTTCCATCCTCTTCGCTTTTTTCAAAATTGTTAATTTGAAGTTGTACAATTGTTGCTAAATTTTAACATAACATGTTTTTTGTCTTTTCTTAATAAGTTGCGTTAGAGGAATTTCTTTTTTTTTTTGAATAAGCAATTTCCTTTTTTAAATTTTCAAATTCCTTTTTTAAACTTCGTAGCATTTGACACTCCGTAGAAGTCTGTCTTCATTTGTTGATCTTTCCATTAACCGGCTGAGGCTCATCAGGTTACGCTGCTTCGATTGTAGCATATGAGTATTGTGAACAGAATGTTTCCACTTCTGCCGCCATTGAACTCAAACTCATGTTGATATCTTCATTAAGAACTGTTGCTGCTGTTTGAACTGGAGTATCGACTGATTTCTTGTTATCTTCTGGTTTAAGAGTTAAAATGTCTATTACTATAGTATGTATTATTGACCGTTTCAATCGCTTATTTGGCTTGCCAATGATGTCTTTTGAAAAGTGTGTCTCCGCAAACCCTAAAAACCCTCGATTTTGTTTGGTGTAATAAATGTTCCTTGTTAATGCAACTTTGCTTTCCAAAAAAAGAAAGAAATAGAACATTATTCGGCAAGCCAACAATTTCAGTTTTGTAGTTAAGTTAAAAAAAAAACACCGGCTTAAAATATCACACCGAATCATATCTTATATAATAAAGTAACTATATTTTTCTGCGGTAACAAACCTTTTGGTTTTCATCGACGACTGCAAATGCAAGTGCAGCGTTCTGTCTTAGAGGCGTCGGTAAAAACAAGTTTCCAAAGTTGGTTCTTGAATCGGTTGGATACTTCGGAGAACAATGCCTTGTATATGTCGCTGTGTGTCGAGTTTTTTTTTGGAGTGCGTTTAGATCTGTTACTATAGACTCTGGGTCTAATTGCCAGGGTGCGTGAGTCGGTGTCCTGTGGGTGTGAATGTCGAAGGGAATGTTGAACTCTTGAGCTGCGGAAATTGCGTTGCACATAGTTGACGGTCGTTTTGAATTTTTTTTACGGGATAGTATTTTTTTTAGCGTCGGATGTTATTGGCGATTTCTGTGATGATAGAATCTTCAGTAAGAGTAGTGCGGTTAGATAGTTGATCCGTTGTTCGATCGATAGTAGACCAGCTTCTGTAAGCATATTTTTTATTGGAGTAGTTCGGAAAGCTTTAAGGGCACATCTGAGAGCTGCATGATATTCAGGTTTTATTGTAGAGAGCGAAGATTTACTGCATTTACCGAAGATAACAAGGCCTTAGTCGATTTTTGACAAAATGATGGATTTTACAACTCTTATAATACTGGTTGTATGGGAACAATCATTTGACGAGGATAAATACTTAATAAAATATTTAGTCTGGTAGCTAAACTTTTTTTCAATGACTTACAAAAAAAAACGTTAAAACTAAATTTAGAGTGGAATATTACTCTTAAGGTTTTGGCAGCTTGTTTTTTTGCAGATATGCAGAACTTTAGTTTTATCGGATGAGATCTTAGCACCGGATAATTTGCACCATTTAACTATGTCTGACAAAATATTGGAAAAACAGGTGCTAACTACATTTAAATCTTTGCATTTAGACAATATAATCAGGTCATCTGCATAAAGAGAATGCCGGATTATTTTAAATTTTATTAAAATTGCACTTAATTCATGAAAAGCTATTATGAACAAAATTACTGAGAGTGGTGATCCTTGTGGAATACCATTCTCAAAGTTGTATATTCTGCAGTAAAGGTTATTAAGTTTCACGCGAAATTTCCTATTTAATAAAAATGATTTGATATATTTTAGCATCTTTGGACCGATTCACCATTGAAAAAGTCTATTTAAAATTATGTGTATTCCGATTCTGTCAAAGGCTTTTTCAAAATCAACAGACAGAATGGACACATGATTTTTTGTAGACAGTGCGGAAGCTGTAAAATCGTCTATATATAAAAGCGCATCTATTGTAGACCGGCCATGTTTGAAAGCGACTTGGTTGGGGTCTATTAAGTTATATTATATTATATTATATATTAATATATTTAGCTGATAGTCCTGGTAGCTACGGCTAAGCAAATATTGTTTTTGTAATTTACTTACATAACAATAAAGATAATAATAATAATATTTTTCTGCGAAGTGACATAATACAATAAGAAATATTTTATGCACGACTTTCATTTAATATTAATTAAAATCAAAAGGCTTCACTTTTAAAATTAATCAGAATACACAAAAAACTATACAAAAGTTATTTCTTTTATTTTCACTATCTATTACTTAATTTTGCAAAAGGCTATTCATTTTTGTCGTTGACTCGTCTTGCCACCCTTTATTTCAAAATTAAAGTAAAAAACACAACAAAATAAAAAAAAAATAATCCCTTTCTTTTCCTTTCTCCGATTAGATGTGATGTTTTCCACCACTAGTATTCTCTTCCTCACTCAAGTGCTGGTTCATAAATAAATATATGACAAACTGAGGAGTGGTGGTAAATACACCGTGAAGGAATGCATTGAATATGCAAAAATGACCAAACTTTGTGATCATAACCCAAAATCGTAGTTTCAAACTCGAAAAAATGTCTTGTTTTTTCCAAACTACATATATCAAAATAAATGCCTCAAAGACTCAGGCTATCTTTTTTACAAAAAAAAGAAAACCCTGTTTCTTACCAGGCAACAGTTTAACCATCAACGGAACTCGGCAAATACCTTGGCGTCCACCTTGATAAACGACTGACATTTGGTCTTCATGTTCAGGAAACAATCCACAAAGTTAATCTCACAATAAAAACTTTGTATCCTTTTATAAATCGGAAGTCTAGATTGAGGAATGAAAATAAAATAATGATTTTTAAAGCAATCTTTCAGGCTATACTTTTGTACGGTTCACCTGTATGGGGAAAATGTGCAAATTCTGACATCATAAGACTGCAGAGAGCTCAAAATAAAGTACTCAAAATGATTCTGAACCAATGAGCTTCATGAATTAGCAAATGTTGAAAAAATATCATCGAGATTAAATAAATTATTTCAAGGATACAACTCAAGATGTAGGATGTCTGACAATGAATTAGTTACAGATCTAGCAATCTAACTAAACATGTGTAATTTATTTATTTATTTATTTATTTAATCATTAATTTATTTATTTATTTATTTATTTATTTGTTAATTATTTTAATTTTTTAATTATTTATTTATTTATTTACTTATTCATTTAATTATTTATTTATTTCTTTATTTATTTATTTATTTATTTATATTTGTTTATAGATTTAGTTACTTTTATATGTACGAATCTATTCACTGATTGATATTATGTATTCATTGTGATAAGGAAAACTCTATGTTCCAGAAATATCCAGAGTCAGGTGATCCTGAATTCCCTCCTTCTCTCAACCCTGTTGTTTAAATAAACAGTATACTTATTATTATTTATTATTATTGTTGCATATTGTTTTTTTTTTCCCCCTTTTGTTTTGATTTAGAAGGTTTTTCTTGTAGCTTTTCCGTCAAACTTAATATGATTCTGCGATAATAATATTTGATTGTAAATAGTAAAAATTTTTAGAAGTAAGGTACTGCGTACCACATCTCTAAATTGTGCAATATTTAAGAATTCAAAAATTTACTATGTATATATTTAGCTACAATAAAGACTCATATTTCTCATATTCAATAGGTAATTTATCAAATCAAAATATATTCCATAAGATGCTAGGGATCTGAATTTAAAAAACACACAAACATCTCCTTGTCATTTCAAAGAAAGATTTTATTTAAAAAGATTTTGTTTTCCTCCATCACTTCTTCCCATAAGTGTTAGACATCTGTATATTATTGTATTATCTGGATATCTAAAATCTGCGACATGAATTGTGTCTTTAGTGATTTTTCAATACCCTGATCCATAGGTTGCAGAGGCAGAAATGCGAGCTTAATGGCTCTTAAAGATTGGATGTGTCTTGTTTTTGATAAATGCTCTCTGTCCCATTGTCGCAAGTCTTTTTTCAAAAATAAAAGATACCAAGATTAGAATATTATTTGATGCAGACTTATTGCAAACCGAGTGCAAATTTGTTCGGAATTCGTTGATGAAATTCAAATTGTAGTGGTGATAGTGCGAACTCAAATATCCTACCCCAACAATAATGAACGTGTTTTGTTATCGCAACTAAAGATATTGATTAATTATTAAAGACAAGTGTATCATTTGATTCAGGAGCGTGTTTAAGTTATGGTTGTCAACTTTTTCCAGAAATTGCACTAAAGAAGGAATTAGAAAATATTGAAAAATAAGAAAAAATGTATCTTAATATTGAATATCCTCGTGTGCCTTAAACGCGTAATCAAAATCTTATTTTTTATTTAATTTCATTTTTACTATTTGTTATTGCAGCGTCAATAGCATTACACCTTCTGTGTTATGTTGCAAGTGTCTCTCTATCACTGTTTAAATTATATAGCTCTTTGTAAGACGGACGTACAGTGTAGTTCCTTTTGACTCTTAGGGAACGCCACCCTAAAAAGGGTATGATCAAACGTTGCTCCATCAAGTCTATTCCTTCTTTGGTTGCAGATTAAGCTTGCTTTAGAAAACATCCTCTCTGAAGGGACTGATGTCGCTACATACTTTTTCTCTGATGCCAGAACTTCAGTGGATGTGCTTTTCTGTCTAGTTATGGAAGATCGAGATATTGTATTAGATAGTGTCTGTTTCGACGTGATTTCTTTAATTTTGGTGGCATCAAATCCTATGACTTTAGCCCTAACACAACACACAATATTAATGGTTCCTTAATTTTTAATTTTTTTTCATTAAAGCTTCATTGTGCTCGTGAATGCAGCTGGTTAAATAAAAAGCTTGAACACTAAACATTACACAATATTGATTTTTTTCTTTTTTGGTTTGATTTCAGGACAGACAACAGAAATAGACCGCTTCAAGTTCGGAGTTATGGCAGTCTTGTTGCAGTGCAACCCGAAAACAAATTACCTTACCCTACTGCTCGCAGCAGTCCATTTGTACATGGACCACGCCAACTTCCGAGTATGCGACTGCGAAGACAAACTTATGCACCTCGGATTTCCAAAAATTTCGCTAGGCCTACACTACAGCCAGTCGATCAATCGCCGCCTGAATCTGAGAAATACATTTCATTTTGTAGATTCTTAACATCGTCGCTCATTGAACTCCCCGAACACATGGCTCTGCTGTTGGTTAAACAGTTCACATCGGACCTTGTAAATTCGTACACGAAAAATCAGGATCAAACACCACCAGTTCCCGAGCAAAGCGATCCGAACGATGAGTTAATAGAGACCAATGGACATTAAGTTCGAAGAACATTGAATAAATAAAAAACATATGTGTAAATGTTTATTAATTGATGTATTGATGTTCCGATGTTAGTTTTATAGTTAGGCATTTAATTTTATCTCGAAATTATTAGTTGTCCTGTTTTTGTCGATGATGGTCTTTCTTTTCGATTTTAAGCTAAAAACATTAAGCTCACACGGCCCTAAGACTTTGCAAATAAACATATTGTACTGTGTTATTGAATGAAAATATCAGTCAAATAAAATTGAATAAAAATTGTGTTTGATTTGTAAGGAGCGAGTCTTGCACTGTTCAGGTGACCATTTGTGTCAAAATGATGGAGGAGATGATCTGTGATTGGCTATGCTGGGAAGGCATAAATCACAATTTTTTAGTATAATAATACCGCGAATTACGTGAATGCAAATAAGTAGAAATCGAATTCGGAGTCCATATCCCAGCTTCAAACCACTATACAATTTTTAAGTCACAATCCCTTGAAAGCGAGCAATTTTTTTAAAGCTAAGCTACTTAGAATAATTAAAATTTTAATATTATGATCTGGAACAAATGAACAATGGCATCCAAAACAACATTGAAGGCATTTGATCGGACTTTGAAAGATCTGCCTCGTAACATGAGGCATTTTAGAGCGCAATGGTTCTGGTGGCAGGCGATTTTTGACTAACACACAATTGCTGGGCAACTAAATCTTTAAATTGTTTCTTGAACTGAGAAAAGATGTTGAAGTAACTGGAAGCTAGCAGTTCGAATGATGTTTCTTGCGTCTTGATGAAACAGCACTCTGGTTCATAGTTAGCCGCGTCTTTTTCCAAAATAGGTAAGTATGGTAATAGCCAGATAAAGTGGCTTCCTTTTCCAAATATAACACCATATTGATTTCAGCGTCCCAAAAACTGACGCGACATTTTTGTCGACATGTAATGGGCAGAGACCTTCTTCATAAGTAATTCGTCGTTTTAGTCATGAGTCGGACCCGCTAAATGTTGTTTTAGCCAAACTTTCACACATGAGGTGCATCAGATTGTTCTTAATTTTAACTATTCTGTTTTATTTAAAATTTTGTGCGGTTTCTTTCTTAATATTCCCTAAAAAACAGCAGTACGTAGGCTGCTAGATATATTTCTGGCCTAATAATGAAAATTCGAATATTTATCATCAAAAGTGGTTTTATTGTTTTTCAAAGTATTCTCCAGCATGATTGATGCACTTTTGCATGCGCTCAAACCAATTGTCGAAACACTTTTTCCACTCCGATTGAGACACCTCCAAAACATGGTTTTTGAACGCTTCAACAGCATGGTCTGGCGACGAAAATCGTTGTCACCGCATTTTTTTTTCTTGATGTGCGGGAATAAAAAGAAGTCATTGGGTGCCAAGTCAGGGCTGTACGGCGGATGACTCATCAATTCGACGTTTTGGCGCTCAAAAAGGCGCTGGTTTGAGCCGATGTGTGAGAGCTCGCATTGTCATGGTGAATAATGATTCATCTTCTCTTCTCTTGTTGGTTTTTCAAATTTTTCCGAAGACTTCAGGCAAACAAATTGTGGTGTACCACTCAAAATTGACTGTCCTACGTTGCTCAAGCGGAACAGTCGCCACATGACCAGTTTTGCCGAAGAAACAGGCGATCATTTGCTTCGAAGTGCTTCTTCCACGAACAACTTTTGTTGGATTTTTGCCGGTCGATTGTTGTTTTGTTTCGGGCTCATTCGCATAGATCCATGATTCGTCACCTGTGACAATCTTATACACGCATTTTGAAGCACCGCGATCGTATTTTTTTTACATTTTTTAGCACCAATCGACACGAGCCTTTTTTTGAGCGATTGTCAAATTGTGAGGGATCCAACGAGAACAAACCTTTTTTACCGGCCAGGTGTTCATGCAATATCGAATGTATGCTGGTAGGAGAAATGCCCAGGGATGCCTCTATCTCACGGTATGTCACATGACGATCTTGCATTATCAGTTCACTCACGGCATCAATGTACTCTGGCACAACGGCCATATTTGGACGACTTTCACGGAATACAAAGACTTAAGTTCATCAATGCACTCTTGTCGTGATAATCCACTTCAAAAGTTGTGAAAAATGATCGCACGAAAAAGTGTTCACGAGTTAATTCCATTTTTTTGCCGAGATGAATTTTCAAGTCTCTGTAAATAAAACAATTCACGATTAAATGACAACACGTTCTGAGTGATGTTATGTTAAAAAAATGTCAAACTTTCCAATGGAAATGTCAGATTGCACCTGGCAACGCTTAGTGTTGCCTATGTAACAAAATATGGAAAAATTTAAAATATTCAACCACAGTGCTGAATATTTCCTTTGGCCGAACGATCTTTTGGTTTTTTTGTTAGCCACTGTCGAAGAAAATCCCGCGATCGAATTTTATTATCCGGTGGCGAAAATCACGGGTTAATTATTCCTGTGTAAATATGCTCGGAATTCTTCCTTGCCTGGTAAGCTGCTTAGTGCTTAAACTGTAGTATTTTCTTGTCGCACCACTTTTTTGGGGTTGCCAATGCTTATGCGTCGCCGCCATTATGTATGCTTTGTTTCTAAGAAAAACTTGATTATCAGCCCAATCATGAATATTCTCGGGGAATTTTTTTTACAACCTCCTTCTCCAAAGCATCCGAAGCTGGCAATTTTTTCTTGAATACTTTCTTTTATTCCGGACCCGGTTTGTAGACGTCTTCTGCCCTTATTGGTTGCTCTTCACATTCCATGAAATAACTGATGGATTCATCGAAACTCTTTTCCAAATCCTGTCAAAAAGCCTGTTGTGCAACTGAAACATTTTCTTTGCCCTCTACCGAATTCCCTTTTTGGTTCAAAGAGCACAAGCCAAACGATTGAGCGCCTTCTACAGACTGCTTCATGCCGACCAAATCGAAGACAGCACGTTCCAGAGTGTGGGTTTTATTTTTCTTATTCACTGCTGCTTTTTGGCGTACATACTTTTTTTTATCGGTCCATACCTTTTTCCACTCGCAAATAGATTCCAAAGGCGGCCCTGCTGAGTTGAGTTCTGCTTCTGCCCTCTTTCAACATCGTACCACTTTTTCCTTGTTTCCCCTATGAAAACCGCACGCAATGTCACGATGAGCCTCCAATAGATTTATCACTTGCAAATGTTAATATTGCCATCGCTCCTAGTTCCTTGTGAACTACACATTCAAATTCTTTTTAAAGTTCAATAGCATATTACATTCATGTTATAGATTTAAGGATATTTTGAATTTATTAAGAAATAAAAAAAAAATTAGTTGAAATTGAATCGAATTGAGACAAACGGACTGACAGTGGATTTTTAGTTATATGGTTCCGTTGCCACAATTTGCGTACGGAACCCTAAAAAATCGTTGCCTGTGAAAAAAATGAAAAAAAAAACCTGACTGTACACGAATTTTATTATTTATTTAATTTACAATTGTTTATAAATAATTCCGCAACCCATTTTGGAGCGTAGTACCATCTCGTCTTCCTCCCTTTTGAAAAAATATGTTTACAATCCAAAGTTGTTTGGTCAAAAATTGCATCAACGTCTGTGGACTTCCAAGGGCGGAAGGGGTACAAGCTTCATTGAAACATTTGCAACGAATTTCAAATCTTTTAATTGGTAGCTTGTGGTAAATCGATACTTCCTCAAAATATGCACAAGAGCAACTTTCATTAGAATGGTTGCATATTGCCAACCTAATAAAGAATAAATATTATTAACAATTCTGAACGTAAATCAATTAATACATGCCTATACAATTTCGTGGTCCCTTGGAAAATGGTAGAAACGAGTGGGCACTATTTCGGTCCAAGTTTGCTGGGAGAAAATGATCAGGATTAAAGGTGTCGGCATCTGGGCCCCAGACATCTTTGTCTCTGTGAATGTTGAATATGCCGATGAATATTTCAGTACCTTTTGGGATAATGACATCGTCGGATATTGGTACATCGTTCGTTGCTTTTCGACCTATAAGTGGAATAGCACTGCCAATTCTATGGGCTTCATTTATGCACATATCCAAGTAATCGAGATGTTTTAAGTCGCTGTAGGAAATTTCAAAATACTCATCAGGATAAAGCGCATATATCTCATCGAAAAGTTTTTCCTGATATTGAGGTTGCATCGCCAGATTCATTAAAACTGTATAAATACTGCTCGCTGTAGTTTCTATTGACTGAAAAATACGAATGTATAAAAAATATTGTTTTAAATAATTTTTTTGCAGCTTCAACTTACAGCAGCAACAATCGTATTGGCCTCCACGACGACATCGTTTAGTGTGAACAATTTTTTTTGATAGATTTGAATAGCCAGATCGATAAAGATGTGCTTTTCCTTTTCAATGTCATCCGACTGTTCTGTCGACTTTTTGTCGACTTCAAATCGGTTAAGCTTCATCATTACGACCTTTAAAAAGTTATTGTTCTTGTTTAATTATTATATTTGTAGGTTCATTTTAGTTAAAATAAAGACTGGGAATCGTGTCATTACTCGCACTGGGGTGGCTTTTGTGGGAGCCAATGAAACTCATACCACCAATCATACCACCCTCTTTATTAAGCTGATCTGCATGGACTTTTTGTAATAAATTTATTTTTACTAAACGTTTTTCTCTTAAAATATGATACAGATGTTAGAAGGACCTAAACATGCCCTGCGATTGGAATATTAGCTCCTTTGACTTCATCTTGCAGTAACTACCGATCATCACACTGCTTAACATCCCTAAGAAGATCCTGCTGAAAAAAGTACTTGAATATCTGAAGCCGTTTAGAAACACACAAATCGAGCACGGTTAATCGACCATGAACCACACTGCGGCTAAACCTGATCCTGGCCATAGGCTTCTGCTTAACTTCAAAACTTATACGTAGCGTGGACCCTATTCGGGACTTAATTTCCGAATTCTTTCAGTCTTGAACCGGATTTCGGATTATCAAGTCTGGACGCTTCGCGAAAGCATATTTATATCATTGCTCACAACCAATGTGACATTATCGAAACCTTTACCAAGTGACGCACCGGTTTAGGGTTCCGTATCCAAAGAGTGCCATCCGAACCGTATTTCTAAGCTTCCACTTTTCTTCCCTTTGTCACAGGGCTCTATCTTCTGCACCATAATAGGTTCACACTTACGGAATGAGTACAGTTAAAAACAAAATTGAGAAGTTTAAAATTAATTTAAAAATTCGACAAGTGCGAGTTTGAGTCGCACACGAAGGGTTCCGCACCACCCTGCAGTATGCCAGAGTTTATATTTCTTTATTTTTAGATTTTTCGGCATGGTTCATTCACGATATTTTCATGCAACGCACTGATTCTCACATCAAGGTGCTAAGAAACATCGGATTCAAAAATTTCTACAGTCAGTCTGCATTAAAAAAAAACCTTCTAATTGTGATACTTTCAATTTTTTGAAAAATGTCTTTTTTTGAAATTTTTCTTTTTGCAATTGTATGTTTTCCGCTTTACTGCTTTTCTTTGTTTACGCTTTACTGCTTTACTTTATAGCCACAACAGACGGACGGTTAAGTAATAGGGTTCTCTTGGAGCCTTAAAAAAGTAAGCTGTAAGAGTCTGTCAACACTAAAGAAACATTTTTGAAAAAAAAAGTTTTCTGCAAAATTTATCAAAAGACTTTTCTTAAGTGCTTCTTGAACGTTTCTTTTGTTCCTTCCACTAAGTGGAAGAGGGAAAAGAAAGGAGTTCCACTTATAGCACCGTGATTTATCATAAAAAAAAACAAGACAGTGGAAAGGAAATATTTTCAAAAGTAGGAATAGTGCAGGAGGTATAAAATCTTTAAAATCTTGAAGTTGTCAAAAAAGGATTTCTCTGGAATTTGGTTGGTCAAAGAATTATGAGACGAAATATGAACATCCGATCGAACATAAGCGTCTTCGATTTTTTGATACAAGATTGTAAAACTTATTTTAAAACTTATCTTTAACTATAAAGAAACCTTTTAGCTTTGTGCATTTGGCCATAGTAGGATCATTTTAACACACTCTTTTTTATTTGTTGATGTTGGCTGAAGAGGCAGATTCTCTGATGGTGGGATTTTAAAAAAAGCAGCATGCTTTGGACTGCTCTCAATAATGGAACAATGAATTTGCCAGAAGATGATATATTTTCAGGAAGAGAATATCTATTCAGTGTCGTAAAAAGGTAACCAAGGGCTCTGTGGCAAATAAAACAAATGGGGCCCCACTAAACTGATTTTATCAACTTAAAATATTAAAAATGTTATACAAATACTTTAAAAATGCTAAGCTATTTTATCTTCAGCTATTTCTCGTGTGGATATTGGGCTAAAAGATTCAAGGGTTATTATATAAAGCTCGGATCAACTAACTGACTTAATTACAATTGTATATACAATCTTTTCGTAGCTTTAGTTTTCGCAAGAGCATCAATGATTTCGGCTCAGGCTTGATGCGGTTTTGTTTTTAATTGCTATAAGCGATAAATGTCAGAGTCGAGTGTGGCCCATACTATTTCTTAAAATACAAGGAGTAGCCGAAATCAATAGATTTGACACGATTTATGGACTTATCAATATGAGTAGTATGATAAGTAAGTTTATGGATTTATCAATATGAGTAGTACTAAAATCAAATAAAATTGAACCACAATATTGACCATTATTTAAAAGCTTATTGACTAACTCGCTCCTGATACAGCGTTAATTTTTTAACCGTTCTCAAAACAAAAAAAAATCTCGACTTGATTCACAATAAAACGCACATCGATGAATAATTAAACGCACATATCGCTGTTCGTCAAATTAACAACTTTCAACTTTCGAAAATAATCTCAACTGAGTTGCCATGTTTAAAGTCTTGTTGCAAACTGTCATATTTATTTTGAAAGTGGCAGAAATTTTCAAAAGTTCAGTTCGATCGAGATTTTCTGGTAATAGTCGAGGGCCCTCCTGAGCTTGAGGGTCCCGAGGCACTGCCCAAACTAGCCCCTAGGTAGCTATGCCACTGTATCCATTGCTGTACACCAGTCAGCAATACTGCATTTCCCTTGCAATATCATGCGTTGAAACCTTTTAGGCTTATTTATTCAAAAGGTCTTGAATTGTTGATTAAGCGGATAATGAAATGTTTCTGAAAACAATGTAACCGATGCTTTAAAAGCCTGAAAAAGCAGCCCTTGTTGCTAAAACATGTGCTTTCTTGGATATTTTTCTCCTCAAAAGCGAATTGTCGCAATACACGCGCATAAAACATGGACGGTCGAGCTAAACCAATAAAAAGGTTTGTCCACTGAAAACGTGCGTACGAAATCTACGTCTGTTGCCAACGATTCATGCTCGTGGCGCTAACATCCTTGTTAGCTCATACTTTTCGCTTAAATTTTGCTTTTCAATACTAACTCTCAATACTATAATAATATTTCAGAAAATTTTCACAAAGCGTATAGACTAAAATTAAAATGTTACAAACATTTCGGAAACATTTCAAAAATGTTTCTATGTTTATTCAATGTTTCTGAAATTTTTCGCATGACAACATTTCCAAGTGTCAATTGGTTTACTCGCATGTATATACAAACATATGTGCTTTTCTATGAGAATCTTAAATTAAAGAAACATAAAGTTTTGCATACCAACCGGCGGTGCGGAACCCTTCGTGTGAGAATTAAGCTCGCACATTTTTTAATTCGGAGGTTCTAGATCATTGTCATTGATAAAAATAATTAACAATTGATTATTGACGAATAATAACAAATTTGGATAAAAACAGAAGGTTTTTTTTCGAAGATAAAGAAATTTGAAAATCAAGGATATTTTTTCGAAAACGTCAACTGAATTCAAAATAACTGATAGATGAGCAGAAAATCCTAAATGTTATTAAAAACAGGAATTTTTTTCAAAAACTTGGTGGATATGATTTCAGAATTTCATTGGTTGTAGCAAGTTTATTGAAGTTAATGTTTCAAATGATATCAACGCTCTTGAAGGAAGTTTTCCTTCGTTTAATCAAACACGGATCTGCACCTTTGGTTTATTAAGAGGTAAGAATTCTGTGAAGCACTGACTAAGAGATCGGACAAACAATGGACGAAAGGCAAGAAACAATGCACGATTGATTGCCTGGTTGGTTTTGAAGAAGGCGTTTTACACCATATAGTTGCAAGAGCAAGAGGTATTTGAGCCTAAGTTAAAGCTGGTACTGATCTTCCAGTTGGTTGGAGCAAGCTGCATGTTATACGCGATAGCTTAATCCTTGAATGGACGATTTGGTCTACTCTTATTCCGTACACCTGCTGGGTGGGATTCCAAGAAACTCTTAGCTTTTTGCCTTGCGGGCTTGATCCACATCTTTGCACTGTTCATACGTTTTGCGGTTGTACGTTTACCTCCAGTTTATTTCATGGAATTTTTTTCTTTCGAGAGATCCTTAAAATTTCTAAGCTGTCTCGGCAATCGTCCACCAAATTTATCAAATTTGGAGAACGTATGAACAGTATTTTCGAGAACATGATTCACGTTCATAGAGTTTGAAGTTCGATTCACTCTCAGGTTCAGTGTCAGCCTTTTGCAAAATTTGATTTAAAAATGACGATTGGAAATCGAAGATGGACTTTCGGAATTGTTTGTTTAGGACGCCGTTGTTTGAGGCTTTTTGGGATGCAAGAAGAAATTGGAAAAAAAAGTTCTTTATCGCGCCTTATCCGACCAGTTCTTAGTTATGGATGTCTCATTTGGTTCCAATCGGGAGTAAGATTCATTCAAAAGATTCGGGTTTTCCAGGTTCCAGGTGAGTTGGGGCTTTTTGTTCTAATTTTATTAAAGTGACCCTCCAAGAGTTCCTATTTCCTATGGTACAGGTAGCCCGAAAAGTTGTAGAAAGGCGTCTTAACTATGAAGAGGCATAGAATCTTTGGATGCCAAGGTCGGTTTCAGACCGTGAAAAAACAAGAGGTCTATTATTTATTTTTGAAGGAAGAATCATTGAAAACCGCCTTAAAAAAATGTAATTGATTTTTAATCTTACCTTCTTTAAAAAGTCGGCCATACTGGCACGCGATTTCCTGAAGTATCTATATAATCTAGTTCGTTTATAAATGAGAGAAAAAAATAGCCAAGGTCTTGACATACGGCTAGCGGCAATAGTAAGTATACTGGAATAAAAAAATTATATTTATATTTTCTTATGGTAATGGTTTTAAACAAAATTCTTGCATAATATTTGCCTACTTAGCTTTTAGAGTTATAAAAGAATGCATTCTTTTGACTTGTAGTCACAGAATTGAAATCATTTTCGAGAATCAATTTAAGTCAATCAGCAGTGAGCGATTTTCTTTTTAATCGGCAGAAGTCAGTGAACTGAAGTCAAATTTTTTGAACTCATTTTGAGTAAGTAAGAACTTTATATGGTTCTGGATTACGTATCTTCTTTCTCCTGTTGTTGGAAGAGTCGTGGGACGAGAGGATCACAAAATTCCAACTATTTATTAATTCACATTTGGTTCATTAATTCATATTTAATCAACTTTGGCCTGCTATATTTATTTTTATTTTATTTTTTTGTACACTAATATAACATTTATTATTTTGTTCGCATTTAATATAATATATATAAAGTCAACTACAAAAGTTATAACATTGTAAAAGAGATTAAAAAAAAAATAAAATTGTTTCTGTTGAATTCACTGACTTCAACTGATTTAATGTGACTTCACTGCGGACTTCAGATACAATCAAGTGAG
Source organism: Orthonevra nobilis (assembly GCA_963555765.1). Taxonomy (NCBI): domain Eukaryota; kingdom Metazoa; phylum Arthropoda; class Insecta; order Diptera; family Syrphidae; genus Orthonevra; species Orthonevra nobilis. The sequence continues at coordinate 54,060,943 of OY743227.1, forward strand.
CTCTTTAATGTAATTCAAAAGAATGCAATCATTTGACTTAGTTCAATGGATGATTAAAATTTAGTGCACCAATTAATTACTTCAAAACAAAAGAATCGTGGTTTACTTTCTTCATATCAATCTAGATAAATTCAATTGAATTATGTTCACAAAAGATTAAATTCTTTTACAACTCTTTCCTGCTTTTGGCATTTTTGCTTTATCGAATCCGCAAATGCAATTTCTTTCTGGCTGGAAAAACTTACCTTTCAAAAGCGTTGCAATGTGAATCATCAGGTGTGAAATAATTCAATTTAAGTCCCATTGTTGTCACTGGAAGTATAAAAAGAATTATATTAAGAAAAAAAAACGCCATTTACAAATTTAGTTGAAGTTTTTCTAAAACGAATGCCTCGCAAACGGAGGAGAGGAAAATCGAAATAAATCGTTTTGGCTCTTCAATTCGTGGTCCGATTTGGAATCCCAGGAAACTCCATATCTTTTCCGGTCTGACTGACACAAAGATGTCTCCATAAATACCATCATAGTCAGAAACTTGTGGTTTTCATTTTTGAGGGCTGATCCCAAAGAGTCCAAAGGAACCCTATTGCTAAGCCCCTGCTGTCCGTCTGTCTGTCACTGTAAATCACAATTCAACAACGAGACGACATATTTCTCACATAGTAAAGAATCATCTGAAGTTTCAATTGCAAGGACTTCAACTCTATCAAGCTAGTTCTGCAAATTTGCTGCTGATCCAAATAAAAAGCTCAAACTGTTTCAGTCCATTGGTACCTGTTTTTTCACAATGTTGTTCCAGTTAAAACCGTTTCAATTCGTAATAGGAACTCTCCATGGTTTATGATTTGTCCTTCACGTTTCCACAAATCTGGAAACTAGCAAGAGGTCCTAGAGCTAATTCGGCTAGTGTCTACAGACCGATTAGCATTTTACCTTGCCTTTCGAAGGTTTATGAGAAGCATGTAGCCAAACAAATGTCAACTAGAGCGTCACTCTTTACTGTACCCACTGCAATCTGGTTTAAGAGTAGATGATGAATAGATGACATCAGACGGAATATTGATAAGGGTCATGTTACACTTCTGTGCTTGTCAGACTTCTCAAAGGCCTTTGATTTGGTAAATCATAAGCTTCTGTTTTGGAAATTGCGGCGTTATTTAAATTTTAGTGAGAGGGCGGTAAGTTTTATTTGCAGCTGTTTAAGTAACAGGTAGCAGAGGGTGGTAGTCAGTAAAAAATATTCGACTTTTAAATTTGTCAGGCACGGAGTACCGAAGGGCTCGATTCTTGGCCCATAAGTGTTTTGCATTTTAATCAATGACCTACGATTGTTCTGCCATCATGTTAATGTTCACTTGTATGCTGTCGACGTCCAATTGTACTTATCTAGGCAACTTAACTGAGCTGCAGTTTAGATTTAATGAGAATTTGTCATCTATTTTTAACTTCCCATCAGGAAGTTCTTGTAATCGGTCCGATTTTCGAAATTCAAAATTTTTACATTTCTCCACGTTTGGCGGTCCCAGTAGTCGGATTCCATCATTTTAAGAAAGATGTCTGTGCGTGTGTGTGTACGTACGTACGTACGTACGTTTGTGCGGATTCTTTCGTACAGCCTAACTCGAGAACAAATCAAGCTATCGAAGCCAAATTGGTTTCATTCGAAGCGTGTATACATAAAGATCAAAAAGCTTTTGGTTAAATTTCACAGGGTGGTTTGAATTTTATGACGAAAAAACTGTCAAAAAAAGGGACAATTTGACTTCTTCAATTAAAATCAATTTAGTTTTCCAATAAAAAAAGTTCAAAATTAATTAAATTTATAATTTACAGCTACCTTATCAAGGTTAAAATACATGGCTAAAACTGCATGACTCGTATATTGCAAGGATGATCATAACAACCGATTTAGTTTGTTTTTTCCTGTTGTGGTTTCATGAACCCAATCCTAGATGTCTTTCCAGAAAATGACATATGGATAAAAAATCTCGAAATCGGAATGTGAATGACGGAATCGGAATGAATGTGATCCTATTAAAGCCATATATTAACCAGAAGAAAAAGATCCTATGCTGAGCAGTTCCCAGCTTGGAAAGAAAAGGCAGTCGAAATCTCGGTACTGAAACTATGCACTTTTAAACTTAATCGACATAAAGATAATCACGTTTTAATAGTCCGAACACGACAAGTGCATCATACAAGGTCGTAGAAATATTTTCTAAAATTCATTGAACAAGGAGTTGACATAAGCGATCTTTCACAATTTTAATACCGAAACAACGATTTAAATTCCGCAATCAAAAGCCAAACTCTGGTCACAAATTTAACTCTTTCTCATCTTCTCATTTCTAAGCTTTCTTTTACTAGAATAGTAATAATTTTTAAGTGACGTTTCCTTGTTAGCTCAGATCAATTTTAACTTGCTTCTGGATGTCTGTCCCTATCAAGTTTAAACACTTATTTGGTGAAGTGGAAAAACAACTTCAATAACAAATTCAACTTTCAATGTAAAAGTTGTCGTAATAAGACTGCAAATTTGACACATCTTATCTTAACGTAGAGTTCTTTGCTCTTAAAGCGATGCCTGTGTGCCACTATTTGCCTACAAAAGACTTGCTAAGAATTTCTGTCGTTGCTCCAATATTTTTTCTAACTTGATTCGTTATAAGTTGGTTATTTTAGTCACAGACAAATCTATTTCAGTAACAATCTGATTGCACAATTTCCATTCGTTTGGCACACAAAACTCCTACACAACGTGGTCAGTAAGAAAATAATCATTAAATGAAATTCAGATCCTACCCTCTCTTGTTTTCTATTGACCAGAACAATAAATGCAATCGGCCGTAATTTGGAACAAACGGATTGTAAAACAGCTAAATGCGAGAAATATGCTGTAATTGCAATGGTCGACATATTTTCAAGTGTTCTAATTGGCAGTTTTAATTTCGTGCACAACATTCTCAAGCATGAGAAAAGCGCGATCGACGATGTTGACATATAATGAAACAGGAAACAGGTTCGAAAAAACAATTATCTCAGGGTTACAGACCCCAAACCAAAGCCTACAAAGTTCAAAGTGGAAAAATCATAGTCGAATTGCAGTCAATGCTGAGGACTGTATTAGACGACGCAGGCCAACAGCGTCTACCCGACCTAGACGAAATAGATAGCAATAACATATATAAGCTAAAATCTAATAAAGCAATTTTAGCTGTCGAGCTTTTCAATGCGACGGCAACGAAACAACAAAGCATCAAAGATGAAGATGGAATCTCAGTTTTGTCTTAACTGTGCCAATTGTAGAATCCACCATAGACTAAATATAAATATATCGGCAGATGGTTTCTGATTCGTCCACATCGTCCACCACAGAGACGAGATGTATGAAGCCATGTCTAGGTTTGACATCCCATCCAAGCTCCCCCTTTTGTATAATAGGGCAAAAAGAAATATATGCTGTCATCAAGAAAGGACACCCAAATGCGACGTCTGGTTCAGAACGTTAACATAGACAGCTATAACTTTGTGATAGTTAAGGACTTGGCTTAGGCTTCGCTGCAAACAGAGATAATAACACCAGCGTTGAGGTCAAACGAAGAATACCCGTGGCTAAGAAAGCAATTATGTAAAGCCCTTTCTCGAAGAACCTAAATATCGGCCTACCATCCCCGTCCTACTTTGATATACTATATGATGCAGAAGCATGGAAACTTTTAAAAGCAGATGAAGGCGAGCAAATGAAGGCGAAAAATGAAATTAATGATGTTTTCATAATCCAAATGGAATTTGATGGTGGCGGCAAATAAAACAGCACCTACATTTTTTTTTATCTTGAGATGGGAAGTTCATGGTATAGGCAGACCTACTCGCACCCAAACCAATTTTTATAAATAGACTCTTGCAAATGGGCTCGTCTTAAGCCCAGCAAAGTCACAAATAATTATAATATCCAATTAAACTTCAATATTCTGCCGGACAATTTTATTTTGTCCTCAAAAATTAAATACTGAGTTCAACTTCAAGTTTTGGTTTTCGATTAAATATAAGATTATCGTGTATCGACCATGTCAATGGTGCTATTGGCGTATCTACGGGTGTCTAAGAAAACTATGGTTGACTGCGAGCGTTACACCTACGGAGACTGGGCTTAGATTGGTTAAGGCCGTGGACATCTCAATTATAACATGCGCTGAGCTTTAGACTCTCCATCCCAGCACAAACTTGAAGTTACATTCAATGATTCAGTGAGGTATGTTTGCGGATTAAGGAGGTATGATCATATTCCTCGTCAAGCTACAGCAGTTTTTAAAAGCGTGAAATTGCATCCACCTATAGTACATAAAATTACCCGGACTAGACTGAGAACTTATTAACTTCCCATCAGGAAGTTCTTGTAATCGGTCCGATTTTCGAAATTCAAAATTTTTACATTTCTCCACGATTGGCGGTCCCAGTAGTCGGATTCCATGATTTTTAGAAAGATGTCTGTGTGTGTGTGTGTACGTACGTACGTACGTACGTACGTACGTTTGTGCGGATTCTTTCGTACAGCCTAACTCGAGAACAAATCAAGCTGTCGAAGCCAAATTGGTTTCATTCGAAGCGTGTGTGCATAAAGATCACCTGAAAAGCTTTTGGTTAAATTTCACAGGGTGGTTTGAATTTTATGACGAAAAAACTGTCAAAAAAAGGGACAATTTGACTTCTTCAATTAAAATCAATTTAGTTTTCCAATAAAAAAAGTTCAAAATTAATTAAATTTATAGCTTATAGCTACCTTATCAGATAAAAAAATATGCAAATATATATACACTGCCGTTCATAAGTTTCGGGACAAATTCATATAAAATTTTTTTTTGTGTTCAATTTTAATGCCAAAAGTTTCATCAATATTATGTTTATTTAGCCAATTGACTAAACTAAGTAAGTTACTAACTATAGAGACTACCAAAAAGACTAAAACAGTTTTTAGTTGAGGCCATTTCATATATCGATATGCCCCTTTCTCTATTTCCTGATCCAAATTTCCACGGAAGTTCTTTGAAAATTGTTTCAGAAATGTGAATCCTGTAGGTCTTTCCCATTTTTCAAGACTCAGAGTGACGTCTGCAACACTGACACATGAAAACATCCATTGTTGAAAACCTGCTCGGCTGTAGCTTGACGCTTTTTTATCGTTATAATATATTTGCAAAAAGAAGCTCATGGCTCAAATTATATGAGGCAATTGAATTTAAAGCAAAAGCATAGAGAGAAACCTAAATGACAAAGTTAAAATACATGGATAAAACTGCATTACTCGTATATTGCAAGGAAGACCATAACATCCGATTTAGTTTGTTTTCCACTGTTGTTCTTTTTAAATCATAAACCCAATCTGAGATGTCTTTGCAGAAAATGACACAGAGATAAAAAAAATCTCTCGGAATCGGCGTGGAAAATCCTATCGAAATCTGCAAAGAAAACTGGACCGAATGTGATCCTCTTTATGCTATATATTTACCAGATAGAAAAAGATCCTTTGCTGAGCAGTTACCAGCTCGGAAGGAGAGGTGGTGGAAATCTCTGGATTGAAACTATGTACTTTTGAACCCTTTCAAAAAGGAAATAAAGTTAATCCCTAATATCCCTAATATCTTCACGTTGAGTTGGATACTCTTAGAAGGATGACTGGCTAAGATTTAGGGTCCTTGGTCCTATATTACAGTCGAAAATGCTTTCATTGAGTCGTTTAATGCAAGCCATGGACAGCCAGCCAGCAAAAACAATTATCTCAAGGTTACACACCCCAAACCGAAGCCCGCAAAATTTGAAATAGAAATATCATAGTAGAATTGTAATCAATGCTGAGGACATGGAAGAACCAACAGTGTCATCTACCTGACCTAGACGAAGTGCAGATAGCAAGATAGAACTTCTAAAAGCGGCGGCGATGACTTAGTTGGGAGTATGCACTAACTCTTCTGCAATACATGGTCAGAAGAAAGCATGCGAGATGAATGGAATCTCAGTATTGGTGGCCCAATCCTGAAGGAAGGAAGCCAATTATAGAGGTGTCAATCTCCTCAAAATTTCCTTTAACATCTTTTCCGCCGTATGATGTGAACGTCTGAAGCAGTACGTCAACATCCCGATAGGTCCATATTAATGTGGTTTTCGACCAGAAAAGTCCACCATAAACCAAACAACCTTTTCGTCAATTTCAAGATTGGTTTTGGTGTCTGTTTCGTCCACAGAGACGAGATTTATGAAGTCATGTCTAGGTTTGGCATCCCTGCCAAGCTCGTATTTAGGCGGTGACCTAAATCGCCATCCTGCACAAATTGATGTCGGCAAAGACGTCAACGGCCCACTTGATGTCAAACAACGTTTAAGACAAGGTGATGCACTGTCATGCGATTTCTTCAACATCATACTTGGGACAATTGTGCAAAAGATCCTTGTCAACGCCATAAGGCAAAAAGAGGCATATGCTGTCATAAAGAAAGACTAAACCCTGATCAGAACGTTACCATAAACTATAACTTTGAGGTAGTTGGGGCTTTGTCTATCGTGGGAAGAACTGAAGTGTCGCTCTATGAGACCAATATCATCCCCGTCCTACTATATGGTGTAGAAGCATGGATACTTTCAAAAGCGGATGAAGGCCCCGTTGTTTCGAGAGAAAACTGTAATCTTTTGTCCCATCTGCCTTGACGGTGAGTGGAGGAGAAGATTCAACAACCAATTGACTTAACCAAAAGGATACAATGCCAATCCTACGTGGACTGTAACGCCACCTCAAGTTAATTATTAAATGATTAATGACAAAAAAAGTCCAACCAGCTAACATGCTTAAAAAAAAAACGGTAAAAATTAAATTATTTCTGCAGTCAAACTAAAAATCTAATTTGCTATTATTATCATAGAAAGTATTTCCAAATTGAAATATGTTTATCTATCAAACTTTTCAATCTTGTGCACAACATTAGGTAAATGTTACTAAATCAAAAACGAATATTTCCAAATTGTTGTCCTGATCACTTAAAAGAATACTTTCGTAAGTAAGTAATTACCGAAATGTTGAATTAAAATTAATGTTGAATACTCAACTTTACCTTCATAGCAGCTTACCATTCCCCTACTTATCCCCATTTCAAGTTATAAATGTGATTTTAATTTTATAGAATTTTAACTGAACTGAATAAATTTGCTAATGATTCAACTCAATTATTATTATCTCATATTTCCACATGAATTTGTTTTAATTTCGTTTTAATCTTTATACTTATATTTTTAATTTATTAGTCTAATATGTTTTAATTCAATTTAACCAACGTATTCTTTACAACGCTAATCTTTCACAGATTTATAAGTATTTCTTACGGTGTTAGCATGTACATAATAAGTATACCCTTTAATCTATAATTTAGAGGCAAATCGTATTTTATATAATTCTAAAAAGTGAGTATCTTAAAGTTGATTTTGGGAGCAAATTATATAACACCTTAATGATTTTTTTTATCATGAGATGGGAAGTTCATGGTATGGGCAGGTCTACTCGCACCCAAACCAATTTTTATTATTATATTTTTATTCACAAGTAATTAAAAATTACAAGGTAATATTAAGCTTAATAAGCTTAGCTGCGGAGACTATTGTTTCTTTGATAGGAGTTTTTATAAACTAATATAAGTAAGTGTTGCAAATTTGTTAATTTTTTCTGTGTTTGTGGGGTTTGGGGTTTTTAGAACATCGTAAATGGTGGAATTCTTAAATACAATATATTAAGCAATGTCGGTTTAAATAAAGTACAATTAACAAGTATATGTGATAAGTCGAATCTTATGCGGCATGAAACTCTATTTGGCGGGATGTTATTAGTCAGTAGATGTTGGTGAGTAGCAGTTGTGTGTCCTAACCGCATCCGGACAAAGTTTGAAATTTTACCTTTTGGAATGTTGGTGGGATATTGTGTGGGTGGTATCTATTGGGGTTGATTTTAAAATAATGGTGGTAGTAAGAGTTCCATTCAAGGAGCTGATTGGATTGAGTGGTTTAGTGGCATAAACATTAAATCCAAGCACTGTTGTGTTTTTAGCTGCTTGATTAGCCTGTTCATTATCCTGGATACTAGCATGACCAGGTATACATATGAACTTCAATTTATTTGGGCACTTTATAAGTTTATTACGGATGTCGATTATTAGATCTGTGTTATTGTTGGAGTTGCTAACAGCTTTAATTACAGACTTGCTGTCTGAACATATAACATGTTTACCACGACGGGTTAAAGCTTCCTATGTGGCTGGTAAGATGGCGAACGCTTCCGCTGTGAAGGTGGATGAAATTTAAGGTAGGCATCCGATGCTCTGGATGGTACCATTTTCGAGTGTGTCAGCAAATATGGTATTTACTAGTGATTTTGATCCATCGGTGATTATAAAGCTCCATCCATCCGATTCAAAAACAGAGGAGAAGGTTGAGAATAGCGAACGATGTGTTGAGTTGCTGGTATTGGGTTTTTTTGAAATCGCTAAGGGCCATTATAATTGATTCTGATTTAAGTGACAAAAAGAGTATAATTTGATGTTACGGTGTATGGTGGCTTAGTATGTAGTTTCATTTGTGAAGCTTTGTCGAGGATAATACTCATTGCGGAGTGGATTCTTTTTTTTTGCTTTATGACTTTTAGATTGCGAGATGTCCGTGTCAATTACTGAATTTTTGGAGAAAGACAGCTTGGCTATTAGTTTAGACGTAATTGTAGCCTTTCTTTCTTCGATAGTAGGAAGTCCTGCTTCTGCCAAGATGCTTTTAATCGGAGTTGTAGGAAAGGCGTTGATGCTTCTTCTAGCGGCGAGGTGATATGTTAGTTTGATGATATTTAATTTTGTTTTTGTTCAATTTCCGTATATGGATAGGCCATAATCAATTTTACTTAAAACTACATTTTGGTAATTAATGATAGGGTGTTAATATGTACATGGCTTTTTTGACTAGCTAAATACTTTATTATATTAATTCGCGCAGAATAGAATATTTAAGTTGTCAACATTTACACTATGGGTATTATTGATATTTATTTATTGGGGACAGTCACGTTTACGGCACACATGAAGTATATTACATTTGCTGATTGAAAGTTTTGCAACTGAGCTTGGTGCCCAAACTAGGATGTTGTTTAAAGCTCTTGTAAGAAGAGTATTGCAACTACTTTGACTGTTGACGTTACAAAGGATGTAGATATCGTCTGAATAAAGACAGCGATCTAAATATTTGTACTTTGATAAAATTGTGCTTATATCATCAAAAGCTATTAGAAAAAGGATCACCGAGAGAGGTGATCTTTGTGGAATTGTGGTATTGTTTGGAGTATTTATTATTGACTTTCATGTTAAACTTTCTATAAGTTAAGAATTCTCTTACATATCTATACATTTTTTTCCAATACCTGAACTCCCGATTGTTTTTTGTTCACACTGTTTAGACTGTGGAATTCCCTGCCAGCACAAATAAAACGAATCGTAAGTATTGGACGCTTGAAAAAATATTTCTTGCTCTATCTTTTAACTATTATATTTATTTATATTATTTTATTCATTGGGTTATTTATTTCAAGAACATTTTGTTTTGTCCTTAAAAAAAACAGCAGAGAATTCATAGGTTCTACACTTATCTTAAAAGAGCTACCGCTTACGAGTAAATATAATTTTTTATTTTTTATTTTCATTAACTTACTTAGTGATGCTTTTACTGTTAATTTAAAGATAATATCCTTTACGTTGACTTCACCACAGCCAACAATTTGGTCCAGTACCAGGCACGTTTCATGCGACACCTTATTAAAAATGGGAACGAAATTAAGCAACACTTTGTGACTGAAAGACGGATTCAAAAGTTTTCGATGCGCATTCCAAATTGGAGCTAAGTAATAAAATCCATATCATAACGTTAAACAAAACAAAACTATTGGCAAATTCTTACATTGGCTTGTGATTAGACCATCACCAAGTACATCATTAACCGTATGGTATGATCGCGACTTGTTTATGCAATCGGGAGAGTTGAGAACAATTTCCACGACTTTTGGGTCCATGGTGAAAACTAAAGGTATAGTTCCAAACCATGAAAAAAATGTCTTTGTTCCATATTCGGCGGCAATCTTTGGCAAAATATATAGGGCATCTGTAAATAAATAAAATAAAATAAAAATAATTTCAATTCGATATTATTTAAGCTTGCGAATCGGTCTATTGCCGTAATATTTGATTAATTGATTGATTGCATTTTATTTAGCTTTTTTGTAGCCATTTTAATTTACAGTTTATTGACGCATATGAATATACAGTACCGAACAAAAAAAAATGCAAACAGAAAATATGTCTACTAAGGTAGGTTTATAAAATCGTTTATTCTTATAATACTTGAACTATACAATAATTAGATACAACTGTCTGCTGGATGCAAGGAAGCAATAATTGCCGCTTTCAACAATGGCAGGCTCATGAAAGACATTGCTGTCGAGTTTGGTGTTGTGACTTCAATAATTTCATGAATACTGTCCCGATTTCGAAAAGATGACGCTGTCAATCGAAAATTTGATAGTGGGCGTCCTCGAAAAACAACGCCCCGACAAGATCGTGAAATTGTGAAGCAAGTTAAAGTTGATCTCCTTAAGACTGCAGTTGAAGTAACAGACTACGTCAATGAACATTTTGACCTTAATGAAAGCGTACACACTGTTAGGCGACGACTTAGGGAGTCAGAACTCTTTGCAAGGCGCCCAGGAAAGAAACCTTTCATCAGCGCGATCAATAAAAAAAGCGAAGATCTCCTGGGCAAAGATATTGTCCCAGATATCAAGTTCCAACCATCAAACATGGGGGAGGATCTGTTATGGTGTGGGGTAAGCAATCTAAAAGGTTCTTCAAATCACATTTCTAGTAAAACTTGATTTAAGGTTCATTCTCTCGTCAAGGAGTTGTTCAGTTGGTTGAAATAGGCGGTCGGATCAATGCCGAAATGTATCGGGAAATATTAAAAGATCACATGCTTCCACATTTAAGGTCAAATATGCCTGAAAACTGCTTATTTCAACATGACAATGACCCAAAACACACCAGCCGGTTGGTCTGAGGGTTTTTGGACAGCGAAAATGTTAATGTTCTTGCATGGGTGCCGCAATCTCCTGGTCTCTATCCCTATAAATTTATGGGACATCGTAGATCGTGAGATAAGGAAGGGGAAGACGACCAATCGCATTGAGCTATTGGAAAGAATAAAGTCCGAATGGGAAAAAATCTCACCGGACCTACTAATTTCCTTAGTAGACTCAATGCCCTCAAGATTGAGGGCCGTTATTGCCAACAAAGGTTATGCGACTAAGTATTAATCCTTTTATATTATTTTAGTTATTTATTATGCTAAGAAAAATGAATAAATTGGTTAATTTTGTATTTTTTTAAGCATTTGCATTTTTTTTGCTGGCTCTCAAACTAAAATTTTTAAACAAATTAGCACAATAAATTTTGTCTAGTTAGAATTGGAAAATTTCAACTTTGTGTAGTAAATCAAATGCAATTTTCGAGATTCGGTGCAAAATTTCAATGCAATACAATGTAAAAGTACAGAGAAAGCTTCTTAGTGTGTGAAGTGCTTCAATATTTGTGGTAACATTTTCGCATAGATATCCTGGATAAATATTATTTTTTAATTTTAAGACAAAAATCATTATAAGCATAAAAAGTCTTTTATTCACATTAAGCCATCTTAAGGAAGCTAGCTAGCTAGCTAGGACAGAGACTAAGAATCATATACTTGGTTTTTGTTGCATTTAACACTAGTCTATTTATTTTAACCCATATATTTATGTGGTCAAGTTCCTGGTTGATTTGGCGTAAGCATTCCGACACATCTTTTCTGGAAACATAAAGAAGTCCATCATCAGCGAATAAATATAAATATAAGGAATAACAAAAAACTCTGGTCCGTTGAGTTTTTCCTGTTATAAATGATTTGAACCATTTGACTTCCTTAGATTTTATCCCATAACATTTTAACTTATTTATCAAAATCCAATGGTCAACTGTTTCAGAGGCACGTTTTAAGTCCAGGAAAACAGCTATCACAACATCTTTTTCATCAACACTTTTCCTCAAATCATTTAAAACAAAATTAAAACATGTTTCACAAAAGTGATTAGAGCAAATCAATCCCGATTTGTAGGAGCTCAGAAGGTAATGTTACTCTAAATATTCTTGGAGCTGCATTACTACAGATTTTTCTAAATTTTTTTCATATAGACGCATCATGTTTATTGGACGATATTCACTGAAGGTGTTTTTTGCATTGGGCATCTTTTTTCTAGTTAAAATAAGGGATTCTTTTCATGTTTTTGCGTTCAAGATAAATTGTTCGAATAAGTTTATTTGTTTGCGTTTCGCTTCCCTTAGTTTTCGGTTGAACCACTTTACCGCACTTTTAAGTTAAGTCACAAAACTATCACACAAAACGATTAAATTATATGAACAGCCATCACTAAAATTCATGAAAATAGGTAATTCCCGTAGTGTCGTCAGGAAGAGTATTTGATAAGTTTTTTGTCATATTTTTTTTTTTGCCTCATGGAAAATTTTTGCTGTTGCTTTTTCAGTGTTATTTGTGTTTAAGTAGTCAATTACTGTTTTTGTCCGACTTGATATCCGCATTGGTTCTGTCAGGATCATATGTAGTCCGCTATCATTTAAAATATAAAAAATACGATGCCTAGTTCCATCCGTGGTATCTAACCAATTTATGTTAAAGTCTCCCAATATGATAAAATTATCACCGCTCTGAGATAAAAATTCCGTCCAATTTGCCAGGTCTTTTCGATGAAAAATTGTCGGGGGATCTATATATTGTACATAAGGACATCACAGGATTGTCTTCGTATTGCAATTTTGACATTAAACACCAATATTGCATAGGGACACTACAGTTTTTTAAAATGCTAGATTTACAATTGTTCTTTGCATATATTCTTTCGCAACTAAACGTATTGTAATCTGTGTTTCAGTTGTTACTAATATGTCAATGTATTCACTTTGAACTAAGCACTGCAATTCACTAAAATTATTTACTAATCCCTGTACATTTAAATAGACACACTTTATTTCATTTAATTGCTAATAGTCGGTGTTTTCCTCAGCGATTTTAATTTTTCTTTGGAAAACCGGACAATTTACGTCACTTGCAGTATGGTTTATATTTAAATCATTTTCTATGAAGTGTAATTTTTACAATTTGATGAAATCAAAAAATATTAACCTGATACCTGAAGGGCAACGGAAGAAAATCGTATTTATTCGGTTCCAGCGAACCGTATGAGATTCGCTGACTCATCTCGTTCAAGTGCATTTGTATGGTGCCAGTGCACAGGAATTGGATTGCACTGCGAAGAACGTTTAGATAGGTTCATTGGAATCAGATTGCGTCGCCCGGTTACACGCGCTAGCCTAGAAGTGATGAGATGGCAAGTTGAACGATAGGAACAGTGGCTTCAAAGGTGGTGGTAAATTAATTTGATTAAGTAAATTCGTTATTTTTCATAAAGTGTAAGTTGAACAGTTGGGGGCGAGAACTAAGTCCTTCCCGTTTGCGATATTTTTTTAAATTATCACGGACAGGACTTTAACTGGCGCCCGAGTAGAGACACCTCCCTATAAGACATCCCATAGCCTTCAGATTGATATGTGCCCTTGGACGAAAATCATTGTCCCCATGATAACACAGTGTTTGAAACGATCCTCGAAAAAAGCTTCCAGTGTTGCCATGAGAACACGCATGAAGATCAGGAAGGAATCGAAAGAATTCGTATGATGCAAATCGTGTCTTAGTAGGGTACATACAATCATGCACCCAAAACGGATAACACGATCATTCCAAACGAGCTGTATCCAAAAGTGATCAAAAATCACTAACATTATCTCTTTTCTTCTCTTCTTCTTTTTTAGCGGAAAAACGGAAATTCGAAAAAAGCAAGAAAATATCTTCAACTTTGAAGTGAATAGAAAGCAAACAAGGCTTGTGGAAACTTAATATTGAAAATGAATGGTGTGATACTCATGTAAGGAAAAAAATAATTAAAACGAAATTAAAAATTATGGTAGAAATATAACCAGTCTAATAAAATTGAAAGAGAAAACAACCTCTTGGTGCGGAAAATAAATTTAAAGTGTTAAAATAAATGTGCAAATAAAAAGAGAAAATTGATTCTATTCTTGAATGTTCAAATTAAAATAGCTTGTGCAGAGAAGAAAATCAATAAAGTATATAATAATAAATATGAATAAATGAAAATTCCATCGCAAGGTTATCAAGTCGTTTATCTAAATGTACTCCGAGATATTTTGCTTTAGATTTTCACTCGATCTGTACACCATCAAAAGTAAGTATGTTGCTTGGTAGGAAACAAGCTTATCTTTTACGAGGGAAATAGAAGCTTGAGTCTTGGAAGCATTGATGTTAGTTTTTCGATTATAAAAATACTCTTGGACTGCAGATAAGTTTCGACATTGCATCCGATGTATAAATACAGGTGTCATCTGCAAATAGTGCGGAATCACAGTTTATCAGCCGAAGGAAGTGGAAATTTTGTACAAAACTGGACTAATGACGCAATCCTGGGGAGTTTCTGCATCAATGGGGTGAATTCGTGATTATGCATTGTTGGCAGCAACTGTTTAGACATATAAAAAAAAACGCAAAATTTCTGTGTTGCAACTAACCTAACATGTCAATGTTTCTGTGTTGTCGTTTCGGAAGACTCGATATCCAGGACGACACATTTTTTGGCGCCAAACAAATAAAAAACTCTTTTTGGCCATGGAGCAAACTAACCCCTGCAAGGGCAATTACACCCCGGTTTAAGTTATGCAATATATGTATAATATATTATATAAAATTATTGCATAAAGTTGCTTGGCATTTATCATGTCATACGACAGGCTTTTCTACTAGTAAGATAAAAAGTTTCTTTCCGACTCATACTTTTTCAGAGCGAGTAAGCAAATTGGTCATTTGGTTTCAAAGAATATTAACGTCATTAAGGATAAAGGATTATTACACAAAGTTCGACTGAAATTTGAAATCTCTTTGACAGAAAAAAATTCAATCATTTATGTTTGAAAGCTCTTTAAATGGGTCAAGTTGAGATAGCTATCCCGCTCAGTCAGTCCTATTCTGTATAATATCTTTACATCAGACTTCCGTCGACTAAACAACTACCAAACTGCAGGCTAATAGCAGTTGTATATTTAAATCACCTGAATTTGCTTCCAAAATCGAAGCTTATCTTCAAACATACTTAAATCCCATCCAAAAATACCTCAAGAATTGAAAATTTTTAATTATAGCTTCTTAGATTTAGGATCGTTTTTCAAAAGACAAAGAAAAGCCTGTTTTTTTATTAAACAGAAGGTTGATTATCGAAGGGCTTAAACCGATTGGAAGGCCAATGCTAAATATCAATAGAAAAAAAAATTAATACAATTTATACTAATACTCATTTATGATGAAAAGCGTTAATTCAATAATGTTTAATTCAGTTATTTTTATGTTTACAGATTGTTGTTGAGATTCTATGAAAATGGACAATTGGAATGATGAAACCAGAATGTGGATTGTGCGCCTCTTTCATGCCCTGGAGTTGGACAATTCGGTTCGAATGAGACTTACTCGATAGTCTTCCCGCTGACGGTACCAGCAGACCGTCATTGCAGACAATTCTGGACATGGACTCCCATTTCTTTGCTTAAAAGGTTCAAAAAGAAAGAAAACTTAATTTTTCTAGAGCTTCTTTAAATGGTAGAGTCGCGAACGAAACCATGCTTCAACCCCAAAAGCAATTCCATAACTCAATTCCCACTTCTACACTCCATGCGGTGAAGAACAACTTTTTGGTAATATACCGCGCTAGTGTCACTCAGCGGTGAAGCCAATTGAATTGCCATTTATTCGTGATTTTTCAACAACCCTGTTAAATTTGTTCTTTGATTTGTATATTTTGTTTTCTACTCTTTCTCATCAACATTTATCTATATGTTTATTTGCTCTTACATTGCATACCTCATTTGCTTATTTAATTACTTATTTATTCACTAATTTTCAAAAATCTTCTAATAGCCTTTCCGACGCAAGATGACAGAAAAAAAGTATAATATAAATTTATTTTTTTTTTGCAAGAGCTTTTTTACTTTTTTTTGTAAAAAACCGGACAACAAAATTAAATATTCTTAAAACAAGTTAATGATGCAGTTTTCAAAATAAATTGAATATTTAATTTGTCAATATTCTGATTCATTCATTGCAAAAGAGTGAAGAAAGTATAAGTAAAGCGCACTACTTAACGCCTGACATAGTTTTTATATAAGACTTAGTTCGGACGAAGTTCGACGTGGTGTGCTTCGGGTCATTGTCCTGCTGGAAATTCGTCATATTCCAGTCCATGAATAACAGCATAACATTGGATATGATTTTCACATAAAAACTCGCAAGGTCATTTTTTGTTTAATATTTTGTTCCAATGAAGTAGAACGATCTTCTTCATTTTTCTGCAGGCTAGGTCACGTGATTTTAGCTCTTTGATTTTTGCATTTTGATTTTGGCTGTCGGTTTTCGAATTATTTTTTTCATAAAAATCATTTGATCAGAACATCCAATCCACAACTTAATTCTCGTCCAAAACGTGTGTATTTTTCTTAGATGTTTAATTATTTTGTTCTTTTCTGCTGTGCAATTTTTTTTATCATCATCAACACATATTAGAAATGATATAAAGTTAAAAAATAAATGTGGTTCACTTTACAAAGAAAGTGTTTCATAAAATCCCAACTCAACTTAGCGCCTTACAGTAGACAATAAGTTTTATGGAACAACTTGACAACTTTTTAAAGTATGCAATCATTTCGCCCATCCAACACAATGAAAAATAACGAATTGCACTAAAAGAAAAAAACATTTTGCAGCTCATAGGGTGAATGTTAGCACTCGCCCGAACCACGTCTTGGAAAATCGCGTCCTAGTACAAAACTCCGACCTTCAAAATGATATTGAGCACTGGCGATCGGAGAACATTGGTTTTACCATGTTCAATGACGATAATTTTGTAAATGATGTCATCGCCGACGAAGGGACACATCCCCCATACATATCTAAGGAAGATCTTCTGGTTATTTTCGGTTCACTGAGAAGTAAAAAATCTGTGGGAATCGACGAAATACCAAACATTGTTCTTAAACACCTTCCTCTAGAAGCGGTAAACATTTACACTACCCTGTTTAACAATTTGCTGAATAATGCACATTATCCAGCTCATTGGAAGACAGCGGTGGTGCAACCAATTACTAAACGGAACAAAGACACATCCAATCCGGCAAATCTCCGGTCGATAAGTCTTCTTCCCAACATCAGTAAAGTGTTTGAAAAAGTGATCAATAGAGCCATGACCGATGGGGTTGAGGACAAAAATATTATTCCGGATAACCAATTCGGTTTCAGAGCGGGGCATGATTGCACACATGCCGCGTCTAAGCTGGTATCGGATATCCAATGGAACAAAGGTAAGAAACAATGCACGGGTGCCTTGTTGGTTGACTTGGAAAAGGCCTTTGACACTGTATGGTTGCAGGGGCTCTTTTTCAAGCTTGACCAGCTCGGCATAAGCATACCGCTGCTGTACATAATCTTAGATATGCTCACCAGCAGACAGTTTATTGTGAAAAATGGCAGTGTGGTGTCTGCTGGGACTTTTGAAATTAAAAACGGTCTACAACAGGGTGTAGTAATTTCGCCGATATTATTTACGATCTTCACAAGTGATCTTGTAGGATCTCTCCGCCAATCCATAGCGTACGCAGATGACTTGATCGCGTACAGGTCAAGTCCGAAGATCGAGGTCATGGTAAGTCTTTTGCAGCGTGACTTCGAAAAGGTTCAGGGATGTTGCGATGATTGGAAGTTGAAAATCAATTTTCAAAAGTGCGAGACCATTCTGTTTAGGACTCCGTTGTCTGGGGCTTCTAAAAATACTAGAAAGAAGTGGCGAATGTTTTCTACAGTTGGACAAAACGGACAGCCATTAGCAAATCGAAGTGTTGTCAGATACCTTGGGATCTGGCTAGATCAATATCTATATTTTAACAAACATATTGATGCTGCTCTGGCCAGAGCCAAAGCGGCCTTTGCCTTGACAAAGAGGCTGTTTCACAGCAGTCAACTCGATGCCAAGGTGAAGGTGATCTGCTACACGGCCCTTATTCGGCCTGTCCTTGCCTATGGATGCCCGGTTTGGTTCAACATGGGAACAAGCTTAATGGAAAAGATTCGGGTTTTCGAGAGACGATGCCTTAGGGCTTGTCTTCACTTATATAGAGCTCCAGAGTCTGAGTACAAAAAATTCTATAGTAATGAAGTCCTGTACAACGGGGCAAACCTGATCAGAGTGGATTACTTCCTGATTAAGCTTATTCGAAGTCATATTGCACGAGCAATGACTTCGAACATCAACTTGATCTCCGCGGCTTTTTACCCCAATGATATGCACCATGAGACAGTGCGCCTCAACGGCTATAATCCCCCTGAAGCGTTTCTCTATTTAGACAGAAAAGGTCTGGTCCAGGATAGATTAGCTGTGCCGTTAATCTTCCACGTTGGTCGAAAAGCTGTGGACGGGCGAGTCAACTACGACCAAGACGTCGCAAATAGCTCACCGGAGACTCTTCGGTTTAGTAGAGCCGTATCAGACCGCGATAGAGATGATGTCGTGAAGCAACATCAACACTATTGGTGGCTGAACGAAGAGTAGAAGAGTAGAACTCTGTCGTTTCTGCATTTTTTATCTTGAGTGCCTTTAAAGCAAAAAAAAAAGAAGCATGTCCTGCTAGCCTTGGCCGGCTTACATAGGTTTAAGGTAGTGTAAATAGTTATAATTTTATTGTTAAGTAGTTTTAATGTTAATTTAAGATAGTTAACATTTTTTTTTTAGGTTTTGGATTAGTTTTTAGTTTAGCATTTTAGGATAAGTTTAAGCAAAATATAAAACAGTCCATTTACTAAGTTTTTAACTCAAAAATATGTTTATTAGTTTTTTAAATTATGATCAATCGTTATAATATATAGAATTAAGTCGAGAGACATATTTTTAATTTGTTAGGCTTAGCTTAGAGCGCCCGCAGAGGGTCAGTAAGTTAGTTTATAAATAGTTAAGTTAATTAAGCTAGATTTAAGCGTTTTTATCTAGCATGTAAGAAAAATGAATTATCAAATAAAAATGCGTTTAAAAGAATGAATGAAATGACATTTTGAAGCTTTTGGAACGAAAATAACGTGTGGAATAAATATCAAAATCCGAATCTCTTAAAAAAATATTTCATATGATTTCGACGTGTGATTGAATTATGATTGTACCAGCATTTCAAATAAATCACTTAAAACAGAGGGTTAAAAAAAAAGAAAAATGTAAACATTGAATGACGTTGTTGTTGTTGTGTGTTGATTACGCATTTAAGGCACCCAAGGACATTCAATGTTAGATACTTTTTCCTTATTTTTCAATATTTTCCAATCCCTTTTAAAGACCTTTTTCTAGAATACGTTGACAACCTGCATATAACAGGAAAGCTGTATTTTCCTAACATCACCTAAGCAGCTATGCGAATTATAATGTGTTGAGGCAAGTTAATTTCTCACTTGTTGAATTTGTTCTTAGACACAGTATTTAGGCATGGAGAACTACAACTCACAGCTATCTAATCAAATCACAGAAACTTCAAAACTAAATTTTAAAAATAATTTTTTAATCAAGAACTGGCAAAGTATGGAAAAGCAAAAACAGCACAAATACGACACAGAAAGAATTGGATTGGATTTTCAAAAATAATACAAATATTTGAGTTAAAAATTCTCGAAAAATATACCGATAGCCAATACTATAAACGCCCATTGAAACACGAAATCAACACAAGGCGAAGGGCCCAGGGATTCCTACAAACGACCAAGAGAACAGCTTTTCGTATTTGTTCCTCAGCCTTTTAATAGACTGCCGAGAGAGCTGCAGGATATTTCATCAGATAGCATCAGAAGAAAACTTATAAAAAAAATCCCTTGCGAACATAAAAAGCCTTAAAAAAATGTATTTAGTAATGACCTTTCTTTTAATTGTTTTAAATATCGGGTTTTTCAATAAGAGCGCTACAAAAGTTTTTCTTTAAATAGAACAAAAACGGTTTTGGATATCAATGAAATTCTTTATTCCTGTGAAAGTACGTTCGATGCCATTATGTATGGAACTCGATTTCTTTTGCATGGCCACCACGGGCACGCTTGCAGAAGTCCAGACGCTGAACCCAATTTTCAAGCATAAATCGGCCGATACTGCTGCAATTTCACGTTCGATATTCGAACGAAGTTCATCAAACGTCGCTGTAGTAGTCTAACGGCGTCAAATCGCACGACCGAGGCGGCCAAGCGACTGGACCATTTCGTGAGATAACACGTTCTCCAAACTTGGTTTCCAATAAATTGATTGTGACATTCGCTGTATGGATTGTGGATGTGTGGAATCACATGTCCTCCAAGTCCATATCATCCAATTGGGGCCAAAAATATTCGGTTGTGATTGAACGGTAGCGAACCCCTTTCACAGAAACGTGCTGGTCTTGATCATCACGGCCCAATGACGCCGCCGGCCCATAAACCACACCAAACCGTAATTTTTTCGGGATGCAATGATGATTCATGGAGTGCGTGCAGATTGCTGCCTGACCAATACCACATATTTTGTTTATTGACGGAGCCATTCAGCCAGAAATGATCCTCATTCCTGAAGATGATTTTTCGATGAAAATCCGAATCATTTTCAAGTTGTTGCTCAGCCCAATTCTCGAATATACGACACTTCTGGTGGTCAAGCGGCTTCAGTTCTTGCGTCATTTTAATCTTGTTAGGATGTAGGCCAAGATCTTTTCGCAAAATTCTCCACAACGACGTCACAGAGATGCCCAACGCTTGAGAACGACGTGTGAGAGACACATTTGGGCTTTCTGCAACTGAAGCCTCAGTTGCAGCAATATTCTCGACACTACGGGCACTTCTTTGTCTCACTGGCAAGGGAACATTTTGTACTGTGCCTGTGGATTCAAATTTTTCCACTAGACGCTTAATTGTTGATCTGCTAGGACGATTATGACGACCATAAATTGGACGTAGCGCTTTTGAAGTTAAAGTCACTGACTCCGAATGTCGGTAGTAAATTTTAATGATTTCGACTCGTTGGCTCGTATATCTTTCCATCATGAAATGGCAAACTTTACTGAAGAGAAATGTCAAAAGAAAGGCAAGTAATATTGCGTCTTTTGCTGTCCCTGTTACTCTACTTTTGTAGCGTCCCTGTTGAAAAACGTTATAAACTTCTAACATTTTTCTGTGTAGTAAAATACTTTTTACAATGTAAAGTACTATTTTCAATGATTTAAAAAAAAATAAGCGCTTGTAAAGTAAAATTATAACTGTTTTTATAATTTTCACTCCAAGGAAGGACAACACATTAAATTATAAGAAGATCCTTGTAAATAATTTTTTAGAATATAAATTAATTTGAATTGAATTGAAGCTGAACAATGAAAACTTAAACACGCTCCAGAATCACATGATTATCTTTTCTTTTTTTATTTATTTTCAAGAAAAAAACCTTATACCCAATGTCTTTAGTTGCGACACTTAATGTTCATGAGCTATATAGGAGGTGGAAAAATAACCCGAGGAGTAAAAAGTATGAAAACGAATATAAGAACTGTAGAAATATAGTTTATAAAAATATACAAACCTTCAAACCAAATCACTATAAGCAACAATTTGCAAACGCTTATAATGATCCTAGAAAAACTTGGAATATCGTAAATGAACTACTGGGAAGAAAAAAACCTTCAATAGACGAAATTTTAAAAATCAATTTTCCTGGTGCTGATGAAGGCTTAAACGATATTGTGGATAAATTTGCGGAACAATTTTCGAGCCAAGCCTTAAAGACTGTACATCCATGTAACATACGCATATCAAACCATGAGAGTTGGCAACTTCAACGAAATATTTATTGAAAATTACAGACCAATATCGATTTTGTCAGCAGTTGAAAAATGCATGGAGGAAATTATAATTAGTCGATTAAATAGGTTTCATAACCAAATACAAATTGTTGCACCCAAACCAGTACGCTTTTCAAAAAAGTAAGAGTACGGGGTCTTTATTATAGGGGGAGTTCACAAATAGAGTTAATGCTGAGCTGAACAAAAGTCACCACCTCCTTGTGCTATTTATCGATTTTAGCAAAGCGTTTGATACCCTGACTCACGAAAAGCTTCTAGAATGTGTCAACAGAAATGGCTTGAGAGGGTACTAGCAAAATGGCTTCGGAACTATCTGACTAATAGAAAATTGAAAGTCAAATTGTCGGATCTGTTAAGCAACGAAAAATCAAGTACCACAAGGTTGCAAATTGGGCCCCATCCTGTTCATACTATTTACCAACGAACTTCTGCGACTTCTCAAAAAATGTACTGCTTATGCCTATGCCGATGACACTGCAATAAATTCCGCCATGGAAATATTGCAAAACGAATTCAACGCTGTCTCCAATTGGTGTCAGTGATGCACATACGAGCACCACTCAAGCGAGCAGAAACTGTCTGGATTTTTCACCGAACTGACTGCCTAACACTATCAACCAACAGCGAACCAATTGAGGTAGTCAAAAGTTTCAAATATCTCGGAATAACCATCGACGAACATTTCCTTTGGCGTGAGGATATAACTGTCTTGTGTTCTCAACTTAAGACCACTATTTTTGCAATGATGTATCTCAAGCGACACTCAAATCTCGAAGTGCAAAAGCAGGTGTTCTACTCACTAGCTGAGTCACGCATAAGATATGAGATCCTGGCATGGTGAAACGCAGCAAAATCTCATTTGGACAAAATATCTAACCGACAACATCGTTCATCAAACTTATAAGACCTGATAATTCAAATCTTAAAATTTTAGATGTCAAAGCAATTTTCCAGATGACAACACTGCTGCAGTACATGGACGACCAGCGTTTTCTAAAACCTATACGCCACACGCTAAACACAAGAAGACGAGCCCAAGAGATGTTAGAACTACCTGCAACTTACAACATTTACGGAAATCGAGAGTTATCCCAAAACTTTTAAATACGCTACCTCAATTTTTGAAAGATATCTTGAATTTTAAGAAAAGAAAAAAAGAGTTAAAAAAATATTTGCTTGAAATACACTTTGAAAACTAAAATAAGCATTATTTTATAAATATTGATAGTTTTGAAATTGAAATTTATATGCAATGTGTAATGAAATAATTCTATATTAAAAATCACTTCGAAACTAAATTTTTGAACAATCACCTGCAGATAAGCACTTTGCTTTGCGGATAAAAATTGTAAACTGTATACAAAATAAATGTGCTAAATAATAAAATAAAATCAAATCAATCAACCAACTCCGAACGAATTTTCACTCGGCTTTAGATGAATTCCTTGCATGAAGTTGCCAAAAAAAAAAGTGTCAGAATTGTAGTTTCTGCAGAAAATCAAATAATTTGTTAGTCTTGGTATTGCTTAAAATCCTTATTTGTTTAAACTTTTTGATTTCCCATCTGGAATTTCTCTTATTGCAATTACAAGTTAACCAATGTCGAACTTTTACCTTGTCTGCCTTAATCTTGCATATTTGTGAAACATACTGTTGCTACGGCGCGGAACCCTTCGTTTAAGAGTCAACTCTCACTTGCACTTGCACTCCTTCTTAAAAACATCCCAGTCCGAGACTTAACACACAAGTGACTAAGAATTCAAATTTTTTAACAGGTTTACTATTAATTTAAGCATAACATGTTTTTTTTTTTGTTTATTGCATAGAAGGTTTAAATAATGGGTGATTTTTTCATTGCTCTCTAAAAGTTTAGTAGAAAATCCTCCTTTAATAAAAACTCATAGTCTCTCGCCTCGTTGGGTTCAAGTTCAGAGGCTGACTTCATATTGACATTGCACTCGGGTTCATTTCACTAATAATTTGAGAATTGCGACTTATTAAGCTCGGCGATATTTCAAGGTACATAGACAGTGGTAAAAAACCGAGGGTTTTCAACCACTTCAATTAAAAAATCAAATTTCTATTCTATTTCGTTAATATGAATCAATTTCTTCAGAATATTAAGCCTTAATGAAACACTAACATTATTTAGAACAGTGCCTAAATAGCTAGTTTTAAAAATATATGTTTTTGCTGTATTATTTGTTTTTAACAAATATGTAGAAACAAACATTGTGACTCCTACAAACTGGAAAACTAAATAAGAAAAACATTATTCCTTTATATAACATTATGAATTTATTTATTATTTTTAATTTATGTAATTTATTTAATTTAATTGATTTATTTTTTTTTTTTTAAATTATGTAAGAGGACTACCGGTTGAAAATGTCTTTTTTTGCAAAAATCATTTTTTGAATTATTGAGGAAAAATAGATATAAATTCAATATTCAAAGTATTGCCCATCGCTAGCCACACATTTTTCCCATTTTTCTGGCAATTCATGAATACCCGTTCTGAAAAATTCGACCGGTTTGGCCGCGATCGATCCATTTTTTGACATCATCGAAATGACGCAAGTGCTGGTCAGCCACGCCATGTAACATCGATCGGAAGAGATAGTAGTCGGATAGGGCAAGGTCTGGACTATACGGCGGGTGGGGTAGGACATCCCATTTGAGCGTTTCAATGTAAGTTTTGACGACATTCGTAACATATGGCCGAGCATTGTCATGTTGCAAAATAACTTTATCGTGTCTTGCGACCGTTTCCGGCCGGTTTTCCTTCAGTGCTCGGCTCAAACGAATCACTTGTCGTCGGTAGACCTCGCCTGTGATTTTTTCCTTCGGTTTTAGCAGCTCATAATACACAACACCCTTCTGGTCCCATCAAATGCACATCATAACCTTGAATATTCTGAACGGCCGTCGGTGTTGAGGCATGTCCGGGGTATCCATACGTTGCCCGACGTTTTGGATTATCGTAATGTACCCATTTTTCATCACCAGTGACGATTCGACGCAAAAAAGACTTCTTTTTGTGGCGTTCAAGCAGCATTTCGGACATGCAAAATCGGCGTTCGACGTCTCGTGTCCTACCTTAGGATCATTCCCATTGCTTTCAAACGATCGGAAATGGTTTGCTGAGCGACGCCAAGTGATTTTGCAAGTTCTTCTTGCGTTTGTGACGGATCTTGATCGAGCAATGCCTCCAATTCATGGTCTTCAAACTTTTTCTTCGTCTTCGGTGTCGAAATCACCATCTTTGGACTGCTTAAACCACCGCTGACACATTCTAACGTCTATAGTTTAGCCCGGGTAAGCTTCGGTAAGCAATTGATGCGCTTCGGTTGCTTTTTTCTTTAAATTAAAGAAGCAGATTAAAACTTCCCGCAAATTTTGTTTTGATGGCATGAATGTAGACATTTTACGGCCTTAGAAAAACTTGTGTGTTTTCACTAATGACCAATAACCTAGACTGAAGTAATTAGACAATGACATGAAGTTTCTGATGTGACAGCTGTCATGGTCAAAATCCACCTCAGAGTAATAAACATGAAGTTGTCTGCAATAACGACATTTTCAACCGGTAGTCATATTATTATTTAAAATAGTGTTATTTTTTATGCTATTTTTTTTTAGTTATTTTTTTATTTTATTTATATTATTTATTTTACCATATTTTTGTGTTTAAAAATTAAATTGTGCGACTACAAAAATGTCATTTGAAACGGAATAACTTTATGTACCTATGATGAAATGGCACTCTATGTTGCAACACAATCGTAAATAAAAATTTGAACATTCTAAAAAAAAATATATAACTTGTAAGACACGTTCACTTGCTGGTTAGTTAAAATACATTTCATTGTTTTTTTTTTTTTGTTAAAAAATCACACTTTTGTTTTTAGTTTTTTGTATTTTAAAATAAAAAAGAATTTATATTTTCAAATAGTAAGATCACTTTACCTTCAATTTTCAGTAATCTATACACTATCCCTATCAAGGGCAATCCCCATGGTCCGGGTATTTTCAAAGCGCACGCGTAGTATTTTCTACGAGACCACAAAAAATAAATCCAAAGGATTACGGCCAAAATATAAAACGCCACTGGGACTTCCATTTCAGGCGAGTTCTACAAACGATGTGTCAAAATTAATGCCAAATTCAATCAACCTGAAAATAAGTTTTAATCACGTTTATTATAGTAGATGCATTTGCTTGACCTTCTGCTATTTAAGATCTTTACCCTTTGCATATTGATTTAAATTTTAACAAAAAAGTTTATTATTAGTCTTAACCCTGTCTGATGACTAACATTAATATTTTTGCTCAAAGTGTTTACGCAACAACAAAAATGCAAGTGTAATGCGTCAATTTAGTAATTAACTACTGCAATGGGAATGAGTCAGTCTATAACTTTTTGAACTGGAATTTGAATAGAATAATTTGGAATAAGGGGAAAAATTTTAAGTATAAAAAGTCAAACCTCTTGTCATTTAGTTCGTGTTGATTGTAAAAGTACCTCACACTTATATATCTGGTTTCAAAATGAGTAAAGTCATTCGTAAGCTTTTTTTCATTGATGCAGGAGATGTGTGTGTTTGAAAAATCTACCAGCATTTGAAAATATGTGTCTATGAATCTTTTGGGAATATAATTCCAATGAATTCATCACGAAACATTTGGCCTGGGAACCGAAAACACCGAATTCACCATTCATTTGAAGTCAGTGACTGATGCATTTATTTTCGACCAATCATGGAATGAAGTCAAATGATTTCGGATTTTAGGGTTCCGTTTTCAAATGGACCAAGAGAAACTTATTACCAGGGCTCCGTTTAAAATAAATTGGGGGTCATAAAATCGGAACTCAACTTAACACCCTACAGTAGTGAGTCATGGAGGAACTTTACAAAATTTGGGCGATAGTGGCCCAAAGAAGTGAGTAGCAAACATACTTTAAAAAAACCTTGAAGAGCATTCGAATTTAGGGATACACACTTTAAACCAATAGGTCAACTGATATAAAGTAAGAGCTAAGGCACAAGTACAACAGCCCCGGAGCAATCATTCACTGAAGATTCGATTTCGATTACGATTCCCTGCAGACGTTCACTATCACGAATTAGTTTGTGAAAAAGATGAGTGGCTTGACTCACTTGCAACTGCATGGGAGCATGATTTTAAAATATATTATTTGAAAAACTTTTGCGGTCTTCGTATTGCAATGGTGCTCAGAATCGAGCTTAAGTACTTACCGATTAAATAAAGAAATCACCACGCATTTGACGCTCCATAAAGATTTCGTTTAAATTTACGGGCTCCTAAGTACATAACTTTTGGGGCAACATTTGGTTTGGAAATAAAATTTGCAATTAATAATGTAGGAACCGCCTCTGTCAAGGCATATTTATCCAAACAGATAATTATATCTCCTCCTGCTTTTTGAACAAAAAATCAAAAAAATTTTACAAAAATTAGTTTAAAAAAATAGATTTCTTCTGGCAAAACAGCTGAATATTATAATTTAATTTTAATGAAATCATTTTATTGTTTTTTTTCACAGAAAATTCGATTCTGCTACCAATTTCATCATCCATTCGGTCAAAATACTTTCACATTTATTATAACAAGCCGAATTTACAATTTTCAATTGGCAGCAATATTATCAGCAAGAATGAATAGACCAGACCACTTAATAAATATGTAAACAATGTAAATATAGTAAGTATTAAGGCCACAAAATTTTTGACAGATCTGAAAACTAAAACACAGAACGAAAAAATAAAAAATTGGAAGTAATCAAATTGAAAAAGATCTTTGAAAATCAATCAGAAACTGAACATTGCTAGAAATGCACAGCTGGTCACACTAATACTCGGTTTTGAGTACATTGCATTCAATCAACATTTGTCAGCTCATGATGTGTAATTATTTGTTAGAGGCTTGCACAATTTACAAAAAAAAATTAAAAACACAGTAAGACTCAAATTTTTAACGGCTCGAGTGAACGAAAAGAGATCAACGATGTTGAATAACGCGAAGATCAGCAAAGCACACATGTTTGTTAGAGGAAAAGGTGAAAACAGTATTCGTAAGAATACCTCCTATAACTCCCATTTTGTATATTAACAAAAGACCAATTGGCAACACTCCCACAAAACAACCAGAGATGCCGCCTGTCATGTGCTGGGTTTTATGCGACAGAAACGGAACTAAATACAAGCTTCCCGCAGGATATTGAGATATACGAGAAACGGTATCATATATGATGTGCTGTCCAAAAAATTGTTTAGACAGAGACTGCTTTGGACAAATCTCTTCATATTATTACTGGACAAAACGGAGCTGCTTCTATATCAAAAAGGTGGTCAAATGCTCTGAGCGGTGTCACATTCAGGCAATAACAACGAGCGCGGTGTATCAGCGATATCGTTGCGCAGGGATTTAGGGTCTGCGCTACAGGTGAGCAAATTGGTGCTCAGGAGATTGGGCAACAAACCAGTAAAGACTAGCACAACTCACGCTCGCCAAGTGCCAGAGGAGTTAGGGTGTTATGCGCGATGTAAACCAAACAACTATCTGTGTGGAACTAACTTTATTTCTTCTTCTCATGATTGAAGACGTGCCAGCATCACACAGTCAAACTGCATGGTCAGCACGTCTTGTGCGACGCTCAAAACGAAATAGAATACGACGATGCCGGATGTTGATATCGCGAAGCATCGTCATAAACAAATCGAGGCGTTTCACTAGAAATGACCACCCAAGCAATCTCGTCATGTGGATGCATAACACCTCCCCACTTAAGATTAAACAATAATTCTTTATACATACTTATTGTTTAAATAAAATTTTTACAAGAAAATTTAATTACATAATTATTCACTCGAAATCTTCAAATTTAAGGATTCTCGAATTGGGACGCTTCTGTAAAGTTTTCGTTCTATCATTATAATAATGTACAATTCTTTCTTTTTCTTTGATTGGCTTTTTGACCTTTCGATTAAAACATTTTGAGAATATGGTAATATTACCTTTTACACAATATCGAAATATACAATATATTGAAGCAATTGTTAAAACTATTCCTCCAGTACCCATTATGATACCCTGTACACGAGGAGGAATTTCCTTTAACTTAAGTGATACAAAATTTTCTTGGTTCCTTATTTCTATAGTTAAATCTTTTAAGTTTGTTAAGCTTTTTAGCTTCAATTTAGGTAAATCTAAAGGTTATGAGTTTAAATCATTAATCTTTACATTTAAACAGCAATCATTTTCGGAAAATCTATAAACATCATTATTTTCGACATTATATTCAACATTTTTAGTTACAATTCTATTTTCAACAGTTTCGAAAATACAATTTTCATCAAGATATAAAATTCCTATTTCGTGTAGTTTTCCTTGTACTAATTCTTTATCTTTACATTTGCAAGAGAATTTAGTTTCTTCATTTAGGTTATACAGATATTTATTCTCAACAATTTTATGAAATATTTCAGAATACTCAGGAATCTGTTTGATAATACAATTCCTTTGCTTTCTATTCATATAGATAGATAAAGCACAATCTTCATCAGAAATACTATTTTTAAAACTTAATTGATTACAAATGAAATAATTATTAATAATTTTACAATCTTTCACTAAATTGTTACTCATTGCATATTCTTCTTTATATCTTTTATTACAAAATAACTGTATTTTTGATCTAATATGTAAAATGCATCATTCTTTTTAAAAGGCACAAAAGTCATTTCAAAAACGTCTGATTTAAAAGTTTCAACTAATGGCACAGATATGATAATAACCAATCTGTTATTTTTCGTATAACACACAAAATTTGATTCTTGTATAATTAAATTATATGTTTGTAGACTTGGTGTAAATAACATTTCAGGTTCATGTTTGCTTTGCTTAAGTAACTCAATAAATTTCTTAGGTTCTATAACAATTGGATGAATAACCTTATCTTTAAGAAATAAGATGGATTGTATAAGTTGATCTAATACAAACTCAGTATGTTCTATTAAAAAATGCACTTTAAGCTTGAATTCAATGAAATAATCTCTTATAATAAAATTAACACGATCTTTATTAACACTATTGGAAATTTCCTCTAAATCAGTTAATATTACTTTGGTTATATTCCCTAGTTCATGATATGCTTCCTTTAAAATTTGATTTTGTTTATTTAATCCGTCTAAAACCTTTATCTCGTTTTGTTGGCTCGTATGAACGTATTCCGAATTTTCTCTTGAAATTCTAATAGCTTCCTCATATCTTTCTGCATCTTCGTTATCTAAAGTACCAAAAAGTAATTTTAATCCCGAACCTACTATGTTCAAGAGACCACGTTTCAAACGTTTTTCCACACCTACTAACTGGTAAACTATTTTCAAATTTTGTTTAAGATTATTAATTTTTACTTTACTCTTCTTCACGAATTCTATACATTCCGGTATATTAAATAAACAACTTTCATGGACACTTGAAACAGTGTTATAAATTATATTAATTTGATCCTCTACATTATCCAAATTGATAGTCGTTATAATTGAAAAATTTCCAGTTTTTAATCTCAGGTCTCCTATGTTTTTGAAATAAATTCCATTTAAGGGTAAACTTTCCCATTTTATGGAAGAAATACTTTGTATCAAACTGAAAAATTTAATAAAATAATACATTAGATTATGTTTTCTTCTATTTCATAAAGAGCTTTATTTTACTTTTATTATATTTCATAGGCTTCCTGTTTCGTCTTATTATTACTGAATCATCAAAAACCTTGATAACTTTAAAGGGTCCTAAATATTTATCTCCATGTTTATCCCTTAATTCATTTAGTATTAGAACTGAATCGTTTATTTTAAAGTCTACTATCTTCCTACCTAATTTCTTATCATATCTAGCTTTAGCATTGTGTTTCATTTTCAAAAGATTTTTCTTTGCCTCTGATTCCATACGTAACAATTTTAACTGTAACTCTTGTGTATAATCTTTTGTTGTCTTAAACTTTAAACTATTAATTTCACTGGGTATATTTGCCTTTCTACCAAAAATCATTTCAAACGGAGAAAACCCTGTACCATTATGTATGGTAGTGTTGTGACAAAGTGCTGCATAACGAAATAATTTCGAATACTCCGGATTAGTTTTGTCTTTAATCACTGACCTTAAATATTCCCCTAGGCGCGCATGAGATCTTTCAGCAGATCCATTGGATTGAGGATAAAAGTTACTTGTTTTAATGTGTTTTATCTTAAATAATTTACATAATTCCTTCATCAAGTCATTGATAAATTCACCGCCATTATCCGTTAAAATAAACTTAGGAATGCCAAAGTTTAAAATCCATTCTTCCGTGAAAGCTCTAGCTACTGTTTCACTTTTCTTATCAGCTATGGGAACGTATTTTATAAATTTGCTTAAATCGTCTTGAATTGTTAGGCAATAAAGCGTTTTATTTTTTTCTACGTAAGGTCCTGTAAGATCTAAGGCTACCTTTTCCAAACTATAGTCAGCAGATGTAACTATCTTCATTGGATTTCTACATGGGTGACGATTGATCTTCTGTTTCTGACAAGTAGAACATTTTTGAATATATTTAATAACGTCTTCATTAAGATTTTTCCAATAAAACTTTTCTTTAATTTTAGCTATTGTCGCTTTCTGTCCTCCGTGTCCACCAATAAGGCTTTCGTGATATTCCTTAATAATTTTCTGTTGTTCATCAACATTACAAATTACAACTTTATTTTCATTTTCACCATTTTCTGATTCATTTTCACTAATTTCGTTTATATTTTCTGCAATATTCATGTCATTTTCTTTATTTTGATCATATCCTTCGCTATATACTTCATTGTAAATTTTCCTTAACACGTTTTCCTCATCTTCATCGTCTTCATCCGTTCCAAATATATCTCTTATGTTTTCTCTTACCTCTTTGGTTAACTGTGATTTTTCGACAGGATATACCAGATTTCTACTAAGCTCATCAGCTACAATGTTATCAATCCCTTTCTTGTATTCAATGCGATAGTCATATTCTTCTAATCTTAATCGCCATCTTATTAATCGTGAACCTGGATCTTTGACATTAAAAAGCCAAGTGAGTGGTCGATGGTCGGTTTTAATCTTAAATTGTTTTCCAAAAATATACGGCCTAAATTGTTGAATTGCCCAAACAATTGCCAGGCATTCCTTTTCTGTTGTATTGTAGTTTACTTCAGCTTTGTTTAGAACTCTACTAATAAAATGTATGGGTAATTCCTTTCCAGAACTTTCCTGAGATAACACCGCACCGATTCCTATTCCACTTGCATCTGTTGTTATAACGAATTCTTTATTATAATCAGGATATTGCAAAAGCGTAAATTGTCTTAAACGTTTTTTTAACTCTTCAAAACATGTGGAATGTTCATTATTCCATATAAAATCTACGTTTTTCTTTAAAAGCTTAAATAATGGAGCTGCTATCGTACTGAAGTTTCTAATAAATTTGCGATAGTATCCTATCATTCCTAAGAAACTTTTAAGTCCTTTGGCGTTTGTAGGCTTCTGGAGATTATCTATTGCTTTGACCTTATCTTTATTAGGCAGTAGTCCTTTACTTGTTATAAGATGTCCCAAATATTCAACATTGTCTTTCAAAAACTCTGATTTGTCCATTTGTATTTTCAAATTGGCACATTTTAGTCTTTTGAGTACATTCCTTAGTCTATCGTTATGCTCTTCTAAATTTCTACCGTAAACAATAATATCGTCTATGTATCCGAAACATTCCTTACCCAACAAATCATTAAGAACATTATTCATCATGCGTTGAAAGCAAGATGGAGCGTTCTTCAACCCGAATGGCATCCTTGTATATTCATAATGGCCATACGGTGTTGAGAATGCCGTTTTCTCAATACTGTCTGAGCTCAGAGGGATTTGATGAAATCCTGATTTAAGGTCTAAACATGTGAAATACTTAGCACCACCCAGTTGATCTAAGATTTCTGTTATATTCGGAATTGGATAAGAGTCAGATATGGTGATTTCGTTAAGCTTTCGAAAATCTATCACCATTCTCCATTTGGGAATCTGACTAGCATCCAATTTCTTTGGTACTACCCATAAAGGACTTGACCAAGGCGAAACGCTATGTCTAATAATACCATCTCTCAAGAGTTCATCAATTTGTTTCTTAACTTCCAGTTCATGTACTTTGGGGTATCTATATGTCTTCGCACTTATAGGTACGTCACTTATAGTACGAATGTGATGTTTTATTACATTAGTTTCCGTTAGCTTTTCGTCGCCTAACGCAAAAGCGTCTGCGTTTTCTTTTACTATTGTCTTTAACGATTCGATTTCCTTTTCTTCAATTAAATGATCAATTCGTAATTTTGACCAAAGTTCATCTATTCTTTCATTATTTTCAGAGTTATTCGAAATCATACAACCTTGACGTATTTCTACAGTGTCATCTGCAAATTGATTTTCGCATTCGAATGAAGATAGTCTTGGGTGATTTTCATTATTTAAACTCTTACACTTTGAATTTTTTTGTAAGTGATACTCTACTGCTCCGTTTTCATTATTCTTTTCGAAAATAAGTTCTATATTCATATCGTCGTTAAACATTACTTTCTTTATTAAATCGATACAAAATTTTAATTCTATAAGAAAATCCATTCCTATAATCCCATCATAATAATTTATTACACCATCCTTAACTACGTTAAACCGTGTCTTGATCAAATGCATTTCGTTAATCTTTTGATTGTATGCTTCCACTGTTATATCCGCAGTTCCTATTGTATACTTATTGGATTTACCAATACCTATAAAATGTGTTACGTTATTGAAATTTACGTCTTCCTCATATATAACACCTGTCCTTATTAGACTTATACACGCTCCTGTATCTATTAAAAACTTATAACACTTCCTATCATATCTTAAGATTATGTGAGGACTATTGTATTTTGAGGAAACAATATCCCCACTTATTGTTCCTTTGACCGAAAATTTGCGCGTTTTTCTATTTGAGGATATGACTTTTGTAAGTTTCGCGTTTCGCTATTGAATGCCCTTGGTGGATGATAATTATTACCGCTTTCGTAGTATCTATTGTCACTGAATTGTGTTCTCCTTGGAGCTAAACAATTCTTACTAATATGACCGATTTTATTACAGTTATAACATTTTACAATGTTATGAATAGCATTCCTTGATACATTGTTACTGTAACGAGTCTGTACCGCCCTCTTGCCGTTAAGCCTAGTTTGTTCTTGAATTGCAAGGGATGAGGCTTCGGATAGAGAAGATGGTCTCTGGCTATTAACGTACGTTCCAAGATCATCTCTTAATCCATTAACGAAAGCACTTAACATGTCCTGTTCTATCATTTGGCATTGCCCTTCAAACAGTAATTTATTTTCAGTATTAATAATTACGTCTTGAATACGTCTTCTTTGTAGAGTTTCTACTCTTTGAATATATTGCGTAACGTTTTCATGGCCCTGTTGTTGCAATTTTGTCATTTCTAAATGAAGTTGTATGGTCGAATATCTCTCTTTGAATTTCTTATTTAATTCTATCTTTAAATCTTCCCATGACTCAATTACTTTATTCATGAGAATAGTTTCAGCGTTGCCTGTTATTCTACTCTTAATGAAATGTAGTAAACAATTTCTCTGTGATCCTGACGCCAGCGACATGGCACTATCTACATTAGACGTGAAATAATGTAGTTTATTTGTATCACTATCGAATGGAGGAATTAATTTAAATAAAAGTTCTAAGCTCATTTTTTCTTGATTTGATTTTTCTTGATTTATTTTTAATGTCGTACTTTTAGTTTCTATACTTTTTGAGTTGTTTTTAATTTCGGGTTTAATTCGAGAAGGACCTGGTTTTGGTTGTTCTATTTCCTCAACTGCATTCCTCACGACTTCCTCTACATCTACTGTTTTTTTATCTTCCTCCAATATAATTAAAAATATGCTTCTTGGAAACGTTCTGCCGTTGTAATACACAACGTAGTCTTCTACCACACCAACATCAATTTTATTGTTTTCTAATATACTCGAAAGTGCTAGTTCTACCACGCGTCCACTTGTGCGACCTATACATTTAAATTTTTCAACCAAAGCCTCTTGATCGAAATCAAAATCAGAAGTTTCTGTCTCAGATTGTGCCATTTTACTGTTTACAATATTTATTTTTTTCTTTTCAATAATTATATAAAATTTTTTTTTTTTTTTTTTTTATTCTTTGGGAATATTTAATTCGCAAATCGTTTTTCCTCTTTTGTTACTATTTTCTTTTCTTTATTTTCTGGTAATTTATTCGTTTTTACTTACAAAATTAATAATATGACTGCTTTCATTTTCCTTCGTCACTATCGCTGCTTCTGCTGATACTGCTAATTTTTTTCTTCACTGCTATCACTGTCGTTGCTGCTGATCGCCTTCTTCTGTTTGATATTTCTTTTTTTTTCTATTCACAAATGTTTGAGTTCACACTAGTCGTTTGTTTTTTTTTTGTATACATTTATACGCACATATATGTTTGTTTATTACATCCGCCCGTTTCAGAATTATAATTTATTCTATGAAAACACTATTCGCGGTTTTAAAACATTAGCTAAGAATAAATCTTGATTCTAATTTTCCACCGTTTCAATAATTAGCTTTTTCGAATTAATGAATTACTTCGAGAAATTTGAAGCAATTCTCGATGCTAATTTTCCACCGTTTCAATAATTAGCTTTTTCGAATTAATGAATTACTTCGAGAAATTTGAAGCAATTCTCGATGCTAATATCCTACCGCTGCCACCAATTTTTGTTATGCGCGATGTAAACCAAACAACTATCTGTGTGGAACTAACTTTATTTCTTCTTCTCATGATTGAAGACGTGCCAGCATCACACAGTCAAACTGCATGGTCAGCACGTCTTGTGCGACGCTCAAAACGAAATAGAATACGACGATGCCGGATGTTGATATCGCGAAGCATCGTCATAAACAAATCGAGGCGTTTCACTAGAAATGACCACCCAAGCAATCTCGTCATGTGGATGCATAACAAGGGGAACTTCATCAGGCGTAACGTTCCTAAATTTTACGAATGAATCATTCTGTATTCGAAATATGATAAATGGTATTTACCCCTCGGATATCGTGTTGAGCGGTTGGAGATGACCTGGTACCATGGTTTCCAAAATATCATCGGACGAAGATATCCCGAATGACTAGAAAATTGGCATCATATCATTCTGAGGTGTGACCACCATGTGACTGTCTACGCAGCCAAAGGAACATTAGATATGAACTTCAAAATCGGCCAAGTTCGAGTTATAGCTAGACTGTAGGCATTTTTTAAAATTGATTTTTTTGTGTTTTCGGATTTTTCCCTTTACTTCCGTTATTAGCATTGCTTCATGCCAAATTTCGTGATTCTAGGTCAACGGTCAACAAAAGGTTTTGATTCTCCTTACGAGTATTAAAATATGCGGTATAATAAACAAATAAATAATAAATTATATCATAAATCTCGATTGTAACATCACGGTAATTTTTCTAAACAGGCTTATTGAGTGCTATAAAGATATGTACTTATAATATTACCTTTTCCTGCTTGTCATATTTGTGCGCTCTTCCATTTCCTACAGAAAACTTATAATTAAATGTTATAATTAAATGTGAAGCAGGGAAGGTTATTAAGTTGTAAGGAAATTAAGGTTTGCGAACACTGCCAAGTGGCACGCCATCTGGAGTCGGTTTAAAGTGTGCGAGTGAGAGCGGTAAGATGGGAAAAAGGAAAGTCAAGAGGACATCCGTTTAAAGAATGAAACGATGTTGGTAAGTTAACTTACTGGCTCTTAAACACAAACAGTGCTTTCGGAAAAAAAATATATATTGTGCAACAATATCCTGCGAGCTTTCTTTCTTTCGGTTGTAAGCAGAAGCTACTTCGACATCGTCTGCTTAACCCTTATCACTTGCAAGGATTTTAAATGAAAAATTATGAAAATGCTTGACTTTTATAAAAAAAAATCTATTAAGATTTAAGTTCACTGCAAGATCGAAGTCTTGAGACCTTTTAACTATTTGCAAATATTAGATTATACCGACGGCCGTTTATTTCATTTGGGTCAATTGAATTGAATAAGTCTTGAGCTTTCATCGTAATTTCGGATTTGGTCACCGATGACTGGTGACTGATACTGGGATCAAATTCACGACGCTTGGAATGGTCTTACTAAGTAGAAAACAATTGATTATCTCTATCTGTTTGTCATGCTGGAGTTAAATGTTCGTCTATTTAAAATTTGGTTACTGGAGAGGATGCCATTGGCTCTGCTGTATATGCATAAAACAGAAAGCAGACTGATTCATACAAAGACTTCTAACATACAGACAATGATCTTGATGTTACATCAACAAGTGGCGAATAAAATACTGCGAACTGCACGAATGCAAATAAGTCGATACCAAATTCTCCATTCCTTTTCGAATTCTAACCGCGAAGTTATCAAGGCCAACACACAATCGATTCTCAAATAACAACACAAACTTCAAAGAGTAATCATAACCATCATAAAAAACAACAATATGGGTTTAATTTACTTGTTCTTTTGAGGATAAATTATTGGTTCACTCACCGAGGAGCAGAAACGCTTGAACTGTTTAGTCAATGTTCTGATAACTAGTAAGAGCTCACGTTTGATAGTTCTCTAAAGCCTTAATTTCACAACTAAACTCTTTATCTATTAAAGAAATGCATCAAGCCTAAGTTTGAGGTTTTTTCTTTTTTGAATCGTAGATATCTTATCAAATTTTTTTTATTTTATTATTGAAACTTTTTATTGACACTCATGAAGTAATAATTATTTCTATTGCAGTCATTTCTGTAGATGATTATGTTGATTTAAAAATAAAAAATTAATTATTTAATTACTGGCTGAATAGACGCGGGTTATCCCCCAATCTAAAATCATCCGTTTTCAAGAAACAAATATTTTAAAAGTTATTCATTCTTTAATATTTTTTTTTGCCACACAATTTGTTGATGTAGGCAAGATATGTTTTCGAAATATAAATCACAATTTGGTTGTAAACCACAACAATCCTCTCAATTTTGCATTTTTAAATTAACATAATCATCTACAGAAATGACTGCAATAGAAATAATTATTATTTCATGAGTCTCAATAAACATTTTTCAATAATAAAAATTTGATAAGATATCAACGTTGAATAATAAGCAATTCGAAAAAATCTCAAACTTCGGCTTTATGCATTTATTTATTGGATAGAAAGTTCAGTCGTGAAACTAAGGCTGTCAAGACCTACCATACGTAAGCTCTTACCAAAGCATTGACAAGATAGTTTAAACTTTTCTACTCTTCGATGAGTGAATCAATAATTCATCTTGCAAAAAAACAAACGCATATTGTTTTTTAAAAAATTTCTTGCTTTTAAAACTCGGTTGTACTTTGGCGGATGGAGTCCGAATAGGAAGTGAGAATTTGATATTGACTAATTTGCATTCGTTCAGGTCGCAGTATTTTATTCGCCACAAGTTGATGTAACATCAAGTACATTGTCTGCGTGTTGGAAATTTATGTTTGCGTCAATCTGCTGTCAATTTTATGCATACACAGCAGAGTCAATGGCATCCTCTTCATAAACCAAATTTTAAATTGACGAACATTAAACTCCAGCATGACAATCAGATAGAAATAATCATTACCGCACGGTTTTCCACTAAGTAAGACCACTCCAAGCGTCGTGAATTTAATCCCAGCATCAAATGATGACTGGTTACCAAATCCGAAATTAAGATGAAAGTTCAAAATTTACCTTACTCAATTCAATTGTTATAATTGAAATAGACGGGTTTCACCAACCGCACCACACAGCCGTATGAACGATTAGCATAATCTTATGTCTTTAAATGATTAAAAGGTCTAAAGACTTCGATCTTGCAGTGAACTTATGCAATATGTTAAGTTGCCAGCATCTGAGGCGCATATCTCAACCAAAGAGCTCTGTAAGAGTTGCATATGCACAAAGGCCCATACCAAGTCTAAACTACTCGTAAAAAAGTGAAGCACACCCTGCTAGTGACTATTCATAATTTTAAGTTGAAAAACAAACGGGAATCCCATATTTCCGCCCTTT
This sequence comes from Orthonevra nobilis, assembly GCA_963555765.1. Lineage (NCBI taxonomy): Eukaryota > Metazoa > Arthropoda > Insecta > Diptera > Syrphidae > Orthonevra > Orthonevra nobilis. The sequence goes on from OY743227.1 coordinate 54,100,265, forward strand.
TTAGGGCTCCGTACCCAAAGGGTGCCAACGGGTTCTGTTGCTAAAGTTCTGCTGTCCGTCCGTTCGTATGCATGGTTGTTACAACGCTGTACCTCCTTAGCGGTAACACTTGCAATTTTCACAGAATGTGAACTACCATATCCTATACTTCAACAAATAATATAATGTTAAAATCAAGAGGGGTTGCCTTACAAAAAAACCGTTTTTGAAGTGTTAACACAATTTTAATCTAAGAAGAAGCATCAGGCTGCTTTTTTTGTTTAGATATACCAGGTTTGGAAACTTTATTGCATCTAAAGTCTTAATCTGAAAGATTTCTTTTTCTAGGAGATATTCTGATATCGTTCGTACTGACTTCTTTTTTTCTCTCAAAGAACTTATACTTTGAAATTACCAAAATTAACATGAGATTACTTCGGATTTATTCAAAGATTTATTTAAAATATTCCTCTTGATTGACACAACCATGTTCACATTAATCGTCCCATTCATTTAATGGCCGCCGTCTCGCCTTCTTTCCACCATCTTACTGCTGTCAATCGCAAACTTTAAAACGTCTCCAGATGGCGTGCCACTTGGCAGCGTTCACAAACTTTATTTCATTTTAACTTAATAACCTTTTCTGTAATTCATATTTAAATAGTGCGGTATTTATTTATTTTTTTTCAGAGAAAGGAAATGGAAGAGCGCACAAATATGACAAACAGGAAAAGGTAATACTATAAGTACATGTCTTTATAGACTCCATAAGCATGTTTTAAAAAATTATCCTTATGTTAGGATCTAGATTTATGATAATATTTATAATTTATTTTTTTATGATACCGCATATTTTGATACTCGTAAGGAGAATCAAAACCTTTAACAGTTGACATAGAATCTTAAAATTTGACAAGAAGCTGTGCTCATAATGGAAGTAAAGGGAAAAATCTGAAAACACGTATATATTTGTACAGAACCATCGTTGCGCGAGTCCGACTCACACTTGGTCGATTATTTTTAAAATAACACACGCCTTTCTCTCTGTCTAAGGAATTTTTTAGACGGCACAGCCGCTTCACTCATACCTCGCGTCTTGCAGGCCAACTTGTTCCACTTTGTTTTCGGCTTGAATCTGTACTATGCTTCAGTATCCCATCTCCTGATATGTCTACAGTCTCGTATGCAGTTCTTGTAGAACTGAGGCCCTGTCTCTTACTTTATCCAGTATCTCGTGATATCTCTTTTACTCGCCTCGGCTAACAACTTCTACATAGCACAAAGGTGTTCAAAATATCTCTCTGATGTCCATTATGTCTTTCTGCCAACTGCATGTGTCTGAAACACTTTCGCCAAACGTTTCGTTCAATTTGAAAGTCCCACATTCTTCTTCGGAGGGCCGCGTGGCAAGCCTCGTATTAAGCTTCGTTTTTGGCGCATGAAACCCAGCACATGACAGACGGCATCTCTGTTTTTTTGTGGGAGTGTTGCCAATTGATCTATTCTTAATAGACAAAATGGGAGTTATTGGAGGTATTCTTAGGGATAATGTTTGTGCCTTTTCCTCTGCCAACATGCGTGCTTTGTTGACTTTCGCGTCTTTCAAATGCACGTAGTTTTGGGTGCAAATTTGAACGTCGTTGTTCTATTTTCATTCACTCGGGCCGTTAAAAATTTGAGTTTTACTATGTTTTTATTTTTTTTTGTAAATTGTGCAAGCCTCTAACAAATAATTACACATCATGAGCTCACAAATGTTGAATAATTGCAATATATTCAAAACAGAGTATTAGTGTGACCAGCTGGGCATTTCTAGCAATGTTCAGTTTCTGTTTGATTTTTAAAGATTTTTTTTTTTCAATTTGATTTCTTCCAATTATTTATTTTTTCGTTCTGTGCTTTAATTTTCAGATTTCCCAAATATTTCGTGGCCTCAATACGTACTTTATTTATATTATCTACATATTTACTGAGTTCTCTGGTTTATTTATTCTTGCTGACAATATTGTTGGCAACAAAAATTGTATATTCTGCTTTTTATAATAAATGTGAAAGTATTTTGAGTACATGGATGATGACAATGATCGCAGCATGCATTTATTCAGCGGGATATGACAGTTAGTAAAATAATTTCGTTTAAACTAGATTATTATATTTATATTTGACCACACTATTAATGTTTGAATTTTATTGTCTATTAAAATAAATTTAATTTAATAAACTAATTTTTGTACAATTTTTTTCTTAATTTTTAGTTCAAGAAACAGGGGACGATATTTCTAACTGTTTGGATAAATATACATTGGCTATAGTTAACCATACAACAGAGGCGGACCTTACATTATTAATTGCAAATTTTATTTCCAAACCAAATGTTGCCCCAAAAGTTATGTACTTAGGAGCCCGTAAGTTAAAACGAAATCTCTATGGAGTCATGTGTCAAATGCGTGGTGATTTTTTTATTTCAGCGGTAAGTACTAAAGTAAGATTCGTCGCACAATAGGTTTTCAAATAATAATAAATTTTAAAATCATTGAAAATAATTGAAACAATTCAGATCTTATTGATTTAAAAAAAAATTCCAATTGTTTTCTTCTTTCAGGGCAAGGAAAGAAGGCAGGCTTCATTGAAATCTTTCAGAGATCACCTTGAGGTTTTCTTTAAAGCAAGTGAACGAAAATGGATTGTTATGTTTCCAGAAGGAGGACGTCTTCATCGACTCAAACTTATCAGTCAAAAGTTTGCATTAAAAAATGATCTCCCTCATTTGGAACACGTAGCCTTGCCAAGGATCGGAGCAATGAAAATAATTTTGGATACGCTTTGTGCAAATGATAATAGTTAAATTTTTCTTTCGGTCGGTTGGAATTTTGGATTTTATTTTTTGTTTGTGATTTCAGATAAATCGAATTATTTGGAATACGTTTTAGACATAACAATATTATATCCAAAAGGGAATCCATTGCGTCTGTCAGATATTTTATTTGGCATAAGGGATCCTTGTGTCACCCGCATGCATTATAAAATATATAAAATCGAGGAGGTATTTACCTTTATGGTCCTTGTTTGTTTGTTATACTTGTACATGTGTTCTATTGACAGGTACCTAAAGAAGAGGAGTTATTGAAAGCCTGGCTTTATGAGAGATTTTACGAAAAGGAGCAACTTTTGAAGGAGCATTATAAAACTGGAGGAGAAACAATGGAACGATTGATCCATCAAAACAATCTCAAACTATTTCTCACACTGCATATTAGTGCAGCATTTTTGTATTTCCTTTTATTTCGATTCATTCTAAAATTAAAACTCCCACTTATGTAGATTGAAATGTGCTGCTGTCCAATAAACACGAATTAAAAACATAAAACCCAATGAACGTTGTTTTTTCTTTCACAATAACTGAGGATGCTGTAGTGTACATTTTATCTATGCTATTTCCTAACAAATCAGCTCGTATCACTGGTTGTCTTCCCTTAACTCTTTAAACTGGAAAATTGTTATTACCCCGTTTCAGCCAGATTGTCTGTCATAGTGCTTAAACAGCATTCTGTTAACGTTATCATTTCGGAACTTATTTTTCCTTAATCCACACCTCTATGACGTTATTCATTTTAAGGGTTCCATTCTCCAAGAGTCCAAAGAAACCAAAGAAAGTAATGAAATCGCAACTCAACTTAGCGCCTAACAGTAGACAATGAGTTTCATGAAGCAGCTCAATTACTTTTTAAAGTATGCAATCATTTCGTCGATCCAAAAGAATGTAAAAGCTAGAATTCCAACTTGTGGAACGAATGTCAAAATGTAGTAGTTTTCTACCAGGTATACGAGTTTTGCTTCCGTGGCGGCATTTTTCTCAATCCGAAAAAAAATTAATTACAATGTCATTTCTTTTAAATAAATTATTGAAAAAAAAAATTTTATTTGATTTTGATGTGTGTTTGAGTTATGATTGTTCCCGCATTTCAATTAAGAAATTTGTAAACATTGAATGACGTTCTGCGTGTTGACTACGCATTTAAAGCACACTCAGAGTTTCAATGTCTAAATATTGACTATTTTTCAAAACACGTCCAGGGATGTGACACACGTAAGGGTGGGGAAATTCGAATTCCGAACGAATTTTCACTCGGTTTGAGATAAATTCCTCGCACGAATTTCTGCAGTAAGTTTGCATCAAATAATCTTTCAATGGCGATCGTGTTAAATCCTTATTTTTTTCTTATTCTCAATGGAATTACAAATATCCCAATTTCGAGCTTGTCCTTTTAGTCCATTGAAATGTTAAATTTTTTTGGCTTAACCTTGCATTTTTCAGAGGACGCAATTGTTGGGACGTGTGGGGGGGGGGTTCAGTAGAAGCTTAACTCTAAGTTTGTGGGGTTGCAACTCTTGTCCCTCGGCCGCCATATTGGAAAAAGGGTGCACGAACAATAATACATCCCACAAAAAAATTGTTCAGACTTAATTTGTTGCAAATCGCTTTGTCCACAATTTTGTATTTTTTCAATACATTTGAAAATAAAGAAGTTATGAACGAAAATATCAGAAAATTTCGCAAAAAAATTTCTTTTTTGTTATATAACTGCTTTATTTATGATTTCAGGACAAAATATGCTCAGACCAATATTATAGAGCATCTGTTAACGAGTTTTTTTCCCTAAAATTTTTTTTAGATTCAAATATTTTATGAGGGTTTTAGAGCGCTCTTAATTCTACCAGCTTCTTACTTCTCGCAAGAATCCGGTGACAACAATACGTCCACCTTATTTTGCATTTATTTTCTTATACATAGATTTTAATTTTTTTTTTTGGTAACCCCTATTAGGTAGCGTCTGGAGGCGCGTTTTTTTATGTAGTATCCCTAGTAGGCCTTATCATAACTTTTAGGTGAGATTATCTCGGAGATAAAAGCAACTGTTCTATTTGCAAAACATATTAGTTCAGGGCGATCTACGGTAAAATCATAAGATTAGAGCCAATGATCAATTTTTTCGAGGTCTTCGTTGCTGTTCTAAACTATCCATCGAAATATTGCAGTATTGTGTTATCTGCTCGCAAACATCTTGTAAGCGTATCATTTCGAGAGTCCATGATGCCTGCGTACTTTCAGTAATACCCCAGCCGTGAGTTAACCCTCCAGATGATTTAAGTGTTCTCATGAGAGTGTGTTTAATAATTTGGTCAGGCATAATTCCGCTCCAAAATTTATCGGTTCGTCGAATTGGTAAACAACCTTTAGTAGTAAAGGGTTGATATTTATCAGGAGTCCTTATTTTATCAATATTCAACATGTCTTGAAGGGAAAGTTGACTCGACTTAGCATACAAGAAATGCCCGCTTGCATGGAATATTGGAAGCATTTTTCGGATCGTCTCCAAGTGGAGTGACCAGGGCATTCTGCTTCGAGAAAATGTTTCAGGAGAAGGACTAATCTGCAGTATTGTACCCATAGAGTTGCTGTTAGTCCTTTACTATCCAGCATGGTCAAAGTTCCTCCAAATTTGGCTGTTACTTGTTTGTATATAGAACTATTTATCGATTCTAAAACGTTTGTTCGATCGATATCAGTAACAGCATCATCGAGGAAATCGCGTTCTTCTTCTGTGAATTCAATGGAGTCCATAATTATTTTAATGATTGATAAATGCACCAACAAATGAGCGCGCACAACCCCACCTTACGCATGTCCAGATATTATGTGCCGAACACAGTTTTCTGCATAAGGGCTTTTCGGAAGCTGCTTCAATCATGAAGCTGTTCCATTCGCTGGTGTTTAAAGCGTAAGACCATTTACCATATAGCCACATTAAGTCACATGGGCGAGGAACAATCTTCTGCGTCGGTGATGTCATATTTTCATTAAATGAATTTATCCGATTGTTTTGCCTTTCGAATAAGATGAAAGATTTGGAGCTCAGAATACAAGGGCAGCAATAATAATAACGGTAATAGCACGCAGATGTTCATTTGTCCCCAAACGGTACTTGGAACTTTTCTATCTGCCAAGAATTCTTGCGTTTGCACCCCTTTTTCCAATATGGCAGCCGCGAGACAAGGGTTGCAACCCCACAAACTTGGAGTTAAGCTTCGAGTGACCCCCCCCCCCCCCACACGTCCCAACAATAAAATTGCGTCCTCTGAAAAACGCAAGGGCCAATGTAACTTTTCATATTTGTCTTGCGTAATCGTGTATATTTGGCCGATGCTATGAAAAATTGAAAATTTGAGATATACAATATAATGTTGCCTTCCTTTAGGAGGAACTGAACACTTCGAATGAGAGTCAACTTTCAGTTGCCTACTTTTTTTTCTATATCCGCATTTTACTTTTGTTGATTCTTGTGGTACTGTTGTAACGTCTTTTGTTGAAATATTTTCCGTTGTGAATTGAAGAAATATCCCTAAACTTTCGCAAGCAGTAGTAACAAAAAAAATAAGTTTCCGAAAGATGAAATCGTTCCTCCGAGTCTGCAAGCTTAACGAGTCATCGAAACACAAAAATCAAAGTTTCTTTCTAAAAAAAAGTGATCAAGTATTTTTTTTTAAATATTTAAAAAAATCAACACCAACTATGGACATAATTATGAATTTTTATCAGAAAGTTGATCGAACAATTATTTATAAAAAAAAAAAATATTGGTGAATGAATCGTATCCCAAAAACTCAACTTGTGTTTTAAAAATTGTTCGGGATTTTTCGGGAGAAACGCGCATATTGGCCTGATAAAGTTTACATATGCACAAAGTGTTGTTCTTTTGTTTTCGAAAATATTATAATATCTTCAATGTAAAAAAGAAATGTATATCCTATTTCTTCCCGCAACACATCAACTTTGGCCCTTTGAAAAATGCTAAAAGGGAGTCTGCAAAACTCATATTTCCCATTGTTTATGGGAAATGCTGTTCTTTCCTGGTGAAATCCAGATTTTAAATCGAATGTTGTAAAGAATCACGATTGGCCCAAATTTTAAAGAATAACCGATGTTTCTGGAATTGGATATTTGTCGTTATATATTTTTTCATTCAATTTTCTGAAACCTATAAACAAACTCATTTTCCGTTTTCTTGAATCATCAGTTTTTTTTTTGTCAACGACCCAAATTGGATTATTGTAGGGTGATCACGATGGTCTTTGATACCATCGAAAGTATTGTGGTCAGGAAGAAATTTAAGAAATTTAATTTAATTAATTAATTAATTGATTTAAAACCTTTTATGTGTTTGCCACCAGTGTCTACTAAAAGGTTTATTTACCTTCCTGCTAATGTTCGGCTGACATACGGCAGGAGGGACTAAGCCCTAAAAAAATCAACTCATCCGATATTTCATCATCTTTGTTGTACGTTTATCATATTCAAAAGATTGTCCTTCGTAAGGTGGGTTCTCAGGTAACATAGTTGTTAGATTGAGCTGATTAGTTCTGTATCAGGTACAATATTGTGGGATTGAGCTGCATGAGTTGCCAAATTAAATCTGCTATGGGAATTTTGCATGGGTGGATTATTTTGATTACTCGCCCTAGGGTGCGTCAAATACTTGTGTACTAAGCATTGGCCACCTAATACTAACTTTATTTTTGTTGGCTGAATTGACTCTGTATTGGGATGAGGATGGATTTAGCTCCATGCGAGTTGACATGAATGATTTTGAATCCTATAATAATGTGGCGAATTTGAAACTTGGTGTATTGATCTTTGTGAGAGCTGTTCATCCCAATTAGAAAAGAATTTTGCAAAGTTTACGAGATCATCGTAAGTCATTTGCGACGTGACTTCGAAAAGATTCCTGAATCTGAATTGCGACGATTGGAAGTTGAAAATCAATTTCCAAAAGTCCGAAACCATTCTCTTCAGCACTCCGTTAACTGCGGCCCCTAGAAATACTAGAAAGAAGTGGCGAATATTCTCTATCGTTGGACAAAATGGGAAGCCACTGGCGAATCGAAGTTTTGTCAGGTACCTTGGGATCTGGCTAGACTAGTATCTGTTTTTTAACAAACATAAAGATACTGCTCTAGCCCGAGCCAAAGTAGCCTATGTCATGACAAAGAGACTCTTTCACAGCATTCAACTCGCGGCTCTCCGTCCCGTGCGGTTCAATGTGGAAACAAGTTCAATGGAAAAGATTCGGGACAATGACTTATGGCTTTTCTCCATTCATGTAGAACTCCAGAGTCTGAGTACAAAAAATTCTATAGCAATAAAGTCCTGTTCAACGGGGCCAACCTAATCAGAGTGGATAACTTTCTGATAAAAATTATTCAAAAGCACATTGCAAGTACAATAACTTCGATCAACAACTTGATCTTGGGGGCTTATTACCCCAACAACATTTACCATGATACCGTGTGCCTTAACGCCTTATTTCCCCTGAAGCGTTTCTCTATCTCGATAGAAAAAGATAGTTCAGGATAGATAAGCGGTACCGACAATCTTCCATGTTGCCGAAAAGCTGTGGGCGGGCGAGTCAACTACGACCAAAACGTTGCAAATAGCTCACCGAAGACTCTTTGGTTTAGAAGGGCGGTATCACACCGCGACAAAGCTGATGTCGAAAGGCAATACCGATACTATTAGGGTTTATAACAAGTAGCTTTTAGTTTAGGCTTTAGGTCTAGTTTAAGTTACAAATAAAAAATAAAAAGTCCTTTCACTAAGTTTTTTCTTAGTCCTATAATTAGTTATTTTAATTTAAATATAGCTTAGAGCGCCCGCTGAGGGCAACGAAGTGAAAATGAATTATAAAAAAAATGCAATGAAATGTTAAAAAAAGGAGTTAGAGTTAGTTAGGCATAACGTGCCTGATTTGCCTCTAAATTCTGAGCAAGTGCTAGCGCACTGGAAATATCATTAGGTTTAAATGAAAAACAATATGACACAGATTGGTAGTGTAAGCTAGTGAAAAAAAATTGAGGGTATCCTGCCTATATTTCTGGCACAGTGAGTTAATGAGACCGATATTGCTCTAATGATTCATAATTTTTTTCTTTTTAACAAGAAGAGTCAGTTTTCGCTCGACTACGTCATTGAATTTTGTAATTGCCATACTGCCTTGTCTAAACGTGGTCCGCAAAACTAATAATTTTGTTTCTAATTATAGCGACCGATTGGTAATACCTAGAACTTGCATATTGAGCCTCAAATAATTTATAAGCGCCACAAGCGGCTTGTCTCCATTTCCGGACAGGTCACACAGTTTGTATTCTTCTACTGCTTTTGGGGTTTCTAAAACAATAAGTTTATTTTTTCATTCACTAACCTTCCTGTTAAATATTTGGTTATTATTATCGAGTGCAGCTTGAACCACGGCTGTAACCACAGCCTTCTGATGTCCTGCATCCATTTCAACAAATAATAATTCGCGTTTTTAAAAAGTTTAATAATTCAAAAAATTTCTTAAAGTTATCACTTATGTCAACTGCTCAAAAAAACATTTATTATTTTATTGAATACTTAGCGAAACACCTCACTTACATGAAAATTTTATCCATAATGATCTGTCGGTGAAAATTACGCTGCTTCTGTTTTCGATCCACTTTAATATTTTTCAGAAGTTTCTTTTTTCATGTTTTTTTTCTTACTCGCGGAACCGATTTGATAAACGAGGATTTATCAAAGGTACCATTTTCCTCTTTAAGGACTTTAAGAACCACTATGATAGGTCGCGTAAGGTTTTTTTTTTATTTAATTCAATCTTTTAATTTAATTTAATGCAATCACTTTTTCCATGGTCTTCTATGACGACGTTTATTTAACCAAAAGCAACTTAGCACTAACTTATATTTTAAACAAAACTTATCAAAGGCAGCAAAAGCAAAATCAAATGAAGAAAAGAAAAACAAAATCTGCTGGATAAGCGAGATCTAAACGTTGAACTCAATTTAAGTTCATGCTTTTAACTATTTAACTATACTAACTAATAATACCATCACTCAGGATCAAAGGTTCCAAAGATCTAAATCACTAATTGTTGGCGCCCATGCGGAATGATCGGGGATACCGGACAGCGTTTTTATAGAAGCTTATATTGCATTGAGCCACTAACATCCCGCTTTTTCAGCTAGATAGTGGGTGAATAGATCCGGGTTATCCCCCAAACTAAAATCAACCGATTTCAAGAAAAAGCTCATTTAAAAGTGCTTCATTCTTTTACTATACTATATATCTTTGTTGTCACATAATTTGTTGATGGAGACAAGATATGTTTTCAAAATATAAACCACAATTTGGTTGTAAACCACAACAATCCTCTGAATTTTGCATTTTTAAACTAACAAAATCATGTTAGTATAATAATTACTTCATGAGTCTCAATAAACATTTTTCAATAATAAAAATTAGATAAGATATCAACGTTGAATAATAAACGATTCGAAAATCTTAAACTTCGGCTTGATGCATTTATTTAATGGATAGATAGTTTAGTTGTGAAACTAAGGCAATCAAGAACTATTAAAAGTGAGCTCTTACCAGTTTTCAGAGCATTGACTAGACAGTTTCAACATTTCTGCTTCTCGGTAAGTGCATCAATAGTTCATCCTGAAAAAAACATGTAAATCAAACGCATATTGTTTTTTATAAATTGCTCGCTTGTGAGGGGTTATGAATATCCTTGAAAGATTGTGTTGTGATTTAAAACACGGTTGTACTTTGGCGGGTGGAGTCCGAAAAGGAATTTGGTATCGACTTATTTGCATTCGTTCAGTTCGCAGTATTTTATTCGCCACAAGTTGATATTCCATCAAGTGCATTGTCTGTGTGTTGGAAAACTATGTGTGAATAAGTCTGCTGTCAGTTTCATGCATACACAGTAGAGTCAATGGCATCCTCTCCATTAACCAAATTTTAAATAGACGAACATTTTACTCCGACATGATAAGCAGATAGAGATAATCATTACAGCATGGTTTTCCACTTAGTAAGACTATTCCAAGCGTCGTGAATTTGATCCCAGTATCAAAGGATGACTGGAGACCAAATCCGATAAGTTCAAGACTTGCTCAATTCAATTGATCCAATTGTCAAGTCAAGAATTTTCATAATTTTTCGTACCAAGTCTAGATCACCCGGCTAGAAATGTTTCTTCATTTTTAGTTGAAAAATAAACAGCAGTCTTACATTTCTGCCCTTTTTAGGGCTCCGTACCCAAAAGGTGCCAACGGGCTCTACAGAGGCGCTGTTGTCGGTCCATTCGTCTGTCTGGGTGCTACAAATCTGTACCTCGCTAGCCGTCTCACTTGCAATCTTCGCAGAATTTGTGCGACCATATCCCATTTATCAGAAATAATATGAAGTTAGGGTGATCTTGAAATCGTAACTCCATTTTACGCCGAGAAGCCAAGAAGCAGCACCAGGCCGCTTGTTTTTTTAGATATGACAGGTTTGGAAACTTGCTTGCATCTCAAGTCTTAATCAGGAAGATTTCATTACTGAGGACACATTCTGAAATCGTTTTTCCATCTTACCATTCTCACTCGAACACTTTAATCCAACTCCAGATGGCGTGCCACTTGGTAGTGTTCACAATCCTTTATTGCATTACAACTTAATAACCTTCCCTGCTTCACAATTATTTTTTTATTTTCTGTAGTTCATATTTAATTTGAGCTTTATTTATTTTATTTTCAGAGAAAGGAAATGGGCGAACAACCAAATGAAACAAACAGGCAAAGGTAAAATTATTATTTTATGTCTATGGTAATTTTTTAGTACTCCATGAACCTGTTTTTAAAAACTACCATTATTTTAGGTGCTATACTCAATGTTCTATTTATGATAAATTTACGTACTAGTAGGAAACTCTATCATACGATTTTTGATATTTATTTAAATAAGATTTATTTAGTTCATGACAATTTTCTAAACAGTAAATATTTCTTAAAATACAACGTTTCTTGTGAATATTTTGTCTGAATCTAATTTTTGTTTCCTTGATGTGGACCCTGTATGTTTTTAATTTTTTTAAGCCACTTGTGCGACGAACTCTGTCAACGTAGATTTGCCCATGTCAAAATATTGGTTCTGGTCAATAAACACCAATCTTTTCAAATATAATATAAATTATATAAATTATTAATAATATTAAAACCCCGACTTTGTATTTTGTTGTGGTTAAACCATTGGATCTTAATTTGGGTCAAGAACATTTATCATGATTTGAGAAATTTGGATCAGATTTGCAGTGAAGTAAAAAAGTCTCTCTCAAGTGGCTGTTCCCCATCAGCGATTTGTAAAACGACAGCTATCCCATTAACTTTTGGTGAATTATAGAGTTTTAAATCAGAAGTACTATCTTCTAAAGTTACTAAAGTGATAGGGTTCTGGATAGAACTGTGGAAAAATTCTTTGTTCACCAATGTTGGGTTTTTTTTCCAGCTGAACGTGATTCTAGGTGCTAATTTGAAAGTCGAGTCGTTGATATTTTTTTGGTGAAGACTTTGACGTCACAAAGGGGATAAGTTCCGGATACATCTCAAAGACGCAACATAACCCAACTGTCAAATGGGAAATAATACACATACACGTCAAAAAGTTTATAAGTCATGTCTAACAATAAGTAGAATGAAGTGTTCTTGATTTTTATAACGTATTGAAAAACGGTTGTGCTTTACTGGAGCACAAAATCTGCATTTTCTTTGTTCGGTTTGATTTATTTTTTTGTATGGAGAGTTTAGATTTGTTTCCTAAAAGCCAGTATAGTTGTCTAAATTTGTTTTTGATTTGGTTTCGTTTTTGAATAATGTGAGGTTTCCATGTTAGTTTGCTGTCTATTAGTATGCCTAGATATTTCGCTGAATTGTCAAGAATAATTTTTTTGTTGTTAATCGTGATGTCTTGAGGTTTATAATTCCTTTTCGTCCTGTATATTAATTGGACTGTTTTTTCTTCATTAATTTCAACACCCCATTTGACGAACCAGTCCATTGCTTTGTCCAGCGTTTGGTTTGTTTGATGTGTAACAGCTTCTAAACAAGAGTGTGAGGAAAGAATTACTGTTTCGTCTGCGAATGTTGCTAGCATGGAGTCCTGTATAAGTGGCTTAGGTATGTCCGCAGTGAAAAGTAGGTAGAGGATAGGACCTAGTACACTACCCTGCGGGACCCCTGCTTCGATTTCATGTAGGTTTGAATGTTCCTCATTATATTGCACGTAAAAGAGTCGATTGTCCAGGTAACTTTTGATGAGTTTGTAGTAGTCCGGTAGCATTGATTTGAGTTTAAATAGTAGTCCTTTATGCCATACACTATCAAACGCTTTTGCAATGTCTAGGTAAACTGCTGCGCAGTATTTTTGGTCGTTCAAGTCGTTTAGAATTTTGTTTGTCACTCGATGAACCTGTTGAATAGTAGAGTGATTTTGTCGAAATCCAAATTGGTGGTCGGGAATAAGATTTTTCTGTTTTAGTGGTTTGTTGATACGGTCAAGCAGGAGTTTTTCGAATATTTTCGAAACAATCGGTAGTACACTAATTGGCCTAAAAGATGAAGGTCTTGTAACGTCTTTACCTGGTTTCGGGATTGCTATTATTTTGGAAACTTTCCATACTTTTAGAAAGTAGTGAAGTCTTAAAATGGCATTGAAAACATTTCTAATATATATAATGGCTCTATCCGACAGTTTTTTTAAAATTTCTCCTGTTATTAGGTCATACCCAGGTGATTTTTTACATTTTAAGTTTTTTTTTATTGTCATTTTCGTGAATGTGGAGATATTTCTATCTGGTAGTGATATGTTTCGTCTGTTGAAGCCATTGGTGAATGTTGTTTTAAAATATTCAGCTAATGTTTTTGCTTTTTCGGTGTCTGTTCTAGCCCAAGTACCATTAGTTTTCATCAGAGGTTGTTGGTGGTTAATTCCTTTTTTAATTTTTTTGTTCAGCTTCCATAACTAATAGTTTGTTACTTGAGTTGCTGTGAGATTTGTTAAGAATGTATTAACATGTTGGTTGTTAAGTTTGAGCAGGTCTTTGAGTTCCTTGGTCGATTTTTTGTAGTTTGCTTTGTCCAGTGGTGATCTGCTACATTGCCAAATCTTTCGTAGCTTTCGTTTCTCTTTGATTTTTTGTCGCATAGTTTTTGGTGTGAAAGTTGATCTTGTTGCTGCTAGGTGTATTGTTTTATTTAAGCGTATAATAGCATTTTCAATGTCATGGTTTGTCTTAAGAGGAATCCTCGGGTCAATTTTCTCTTCAATTACTCTTCGAAAAGCGTCCCAATCAGTTTTATGGTTGGTCAGGGAAGGGATATGGCATAGTACTTTTGCAGTAGTTTGATTTATGGAAGCACTTTATTTTTGTGTTTTCAACACAAAGGCATTTATGCAAACAGCTTGCGTCTTGTTGTCGTTTTAGTAGTTAATTTTTTTAAATTGTGTAAGCTTCTGATACAGTATTGGGATGCAATTACAAAAAAATCTAATTACTCATAACTTGTGATTGTAATTGAACTTTTTCAATTACAGACTACAAGTATTTGAAAAATCTCGGTTACTTCCAACTCAATTACATTCATGTTAATGACTCAGGAAATGTTATTGTCAAAATGCTGTAATCATTACATATTTTGGCAATCATTTCATAAAATGGAATTAAATACTAATTTTTCAAATACAATTTTAAAGATAAAACTCTAAAAATGATGAGATGTACGATGCGACAGAGATTTCATTAGGTAGATACTTACACATCCACTGGAACAATTGTTTTTATTTGTACTTATTCATACGATAAAAAAAAACTACTGACTTTTGTTTTGTTGTCACTATGAAAGACATCCGATGTCTAAGTCTTGTTAAGTGCAAAGTTAGTGTTCACAGTGCTTGTGCTTGCAAAGGAAATACAACACAAGCCGGGATGTAGACAATTTCCATCATTGACATAACATAATTTAAAGAATATTGCAAATAATTGAAGCCTAGTGCAGAAATAATAATCCAGGAAGGGATTTATTTCGGTCTGCTTATACGATCCTTGACAACTTTGAATGTTAAAGCGGACAGAGTGCTAAACACAGATGTATTAGTATTTCTGCATAACACTCTGGCACAAATGCAAAGGAGACTTCTAACCGAGGAGGCCCATGGTGCCATTGTCGCAGCTGTTTGTCATCCTTCAGTTATGATAAGCTGGTTGAAAGAATTATCTGACTTAGCAAACGTCGCAAAGAGTATTTTCGAATAGTGTTGACATATATTGCCGAAAACATTACTAAGTTTTATTTAAAGTGACGATGCCTGCCTTGAATACAATTTTGATTACGACGCAGTACATTTTAATTTAAAATAATTAATTTCAAGCAACTTTTCCTCAGTGGATATTTTGAGACATTATCCTTTTGTGCCAAGAGTATTTGCTCGAATCTTCAACGCCCGTAGAGAGTTTGTTCTCGCTTGCTGGCTTAATTTCAAACCCTGGGAGATAAAACTCCCATGACGAGAGCTTTTAGATGCTGCAATATTTTTATTGAAGGCAAACGAAAAATTCTTTTAGTGTTTTCAATATTAGGAATTTTATTTTGCAGTTTGTTACGTACCTGCTTAAATTTGTCATGTAATGAAAACATAATGAATTGTGTATGTAATTAATTACATAATTAATTACATAAAATGTAATGGACGATATAACTTTTAATTACTTTTTTCAATAACTTAATTGATAATTTTCAACTACTTGTAATGTGTAATTGAAAATCATCAAGTACAATAACATGTAATGAGTAATTGAATTTTTTCAATTACAATTACTTGTACGTTCAATTACTAAGTACTTGTAATTGTAATTAACCTTGTGATCAATTGCACAAAGTAATTATTACTTCTCAACTATGTAATTACACTCCATAAGCTCACAAATATCGTATGATTGCAAAAGAATCAAAACAGAATATTAGTGTGACCAGCAATGTTGAATTTCAGATTGATTTTAACATTTTTTTTTTCAATTTGATTGCTTCCAATTTTTTATTATATCGTTTTGTGTTTTAATTTCAGATTCCATAAATATTTCATTGCCTCAATACGTACTTTATATATATTGTCGACATATTTATTAAGTTCTCTGTGTTGTTTATTCATCGCGGCAATATCGCGGCCAATAAGCATTCATCTTTATAATAAATGTGTAATAATTTTCAGTAGATGGATGATGATAATGCTTGCAGCATGCTTTTCTTCAGCGGGATGTGAAAGTAAGTATTAAGATTTTGTTAACTATTAATATATAAATATAAGTTTCTCCTTAAAGAAATTCAGTTTTGTTATAATTTTTTTTATTTTTAGTTCAAGAAACAGGAGACGATATTACTAAATGTTTAGATAAATGTACCTTGGTATTTGCTAACCATACAACAATGGCGGACTTTGGATTATTAGTTGCAAATTTTATTTCCAAACCAAATCTTGGACATAGAGTAATGTATGTAGGAGCCCGTAAGTTAGGACGAGAGCTTTATGGTGTCTTGGGTCAATTGCGTGGGGATTTCTTGATTTCAGCGGTAAGTACTTAAGTAAGATTCATCGCACCATTGGATTATGAAGACCGCATAAGGTTTTCAAATATTAAATATGTCTTTTGTGTTCGTTGATTTAAATGCCCTTAAAATTTTTTTTTTTAAGTATGTTTCTAATTTATAAATTGAAAAGGCAAGATTGATTATAAAGAAAGTAATGTTGAAAAAGAATTTAACAAAGGCAACTCTGTCGACCACTTTTACACAGAACCATTTATATGCTTTACTTAGTCGGTTCCATATGTGCCTGATAAACACTGTCCCTATTCATATACAGAGCCATAAGGACGACATATCAAGCTATCTTCCCGTTGCCAAATTCTTTTCTATACGCAAGCTTTTTTGAAAGCTTTCATTGTAAATTCATAGTGTCGTCATAGCAGCATATTCTTCAAGGGCAGAGCAAAAGTAGGGCTTTTGATCAAATCCTATCAAGCTAAGAACACTCGATTTTCACGCATCCGTCATTGGCTTGATAAAGTCTTCTCTGAACACCGGGAGCTTAGGGTCTGCTTAAGATTACTTTTGTCCAACCTTATCGTTGCAATCTCTGGAGTCCCACAAGGTAGTCATATAGGACCCATTTTTTTTTTGTTTTCAATTCCACATCGTTTATTTATCATTTCATAAGATAAGCACTGATTATATAACTATCAAATCTAAATATGAACAGAAAATGAGAATTATGTTTGGCGCAAAATAGAGCACGACACGTGTGCCCCAAAAGTCATAAAAAAATAAAAAATTTTTCAAAAAAAAGACTAAACTGGCAAAAGTGACATCAGCCAGTATACAAATAACAATTTCTATACTTGAACGGCCAAGGGAGCCAAGCCATTCTGGAATATTGTCGAAACAAATTGAACACAAAAGCACTCGATTTCGAAGCTCTAGCCAAACACGGGCTCTTATTAGTGATTTGAAGAAATCGAATCAAACGAGAGCAAAGGTTTTTCTTAATAAGCATGCTGCCTTGCTGAACCTAGGCGACCCAACTACAAATGTCATTGAAGTTTTCAGACGTTTTTGTAACGTGAAAAATTTCCAATTTTCCATGACTAGCGTATAAATTAGGCTGCTTTTGACCGATGGCATGGGTTATGTTGGCCATAAGGATCGCTCTGATTTGTGGCTTATTCGCATAGACCTGCGACTTCAGAAAACTCTACAAGAAAAATTCTAATGGGGTCAAATCGCGAGATCTCGGTGGTCAGTTCACTTGACCATGCCCTCGATTAGCTCGTACCAATGTGGCGCTCCGTTGACGGTGATGGCCTGGTCGTTCTCAACGAAATATGAACCGATGACGCCGTCAGCCTTAAATCCACACGTAACAGTGACTTTTACGGGATGCTTTGGTCGCTCTTGAACCTCAGGTGAATACCAAAGAGCTTCACGGAGTTTGCTCAATCGACTGATACACTATTAATTATTAAACTCTTTCCTTGGAGAAGGCAAGATTTTCTTTTTCTTGTGAAAAAGATGGCTTGTAAGTTGTCCATGTTTGATTTAATCATCCATTTCTTGTAGTAGTTATCTTATACCTTCGGATTTTTAAGATAACTCTCAATATTAAGAGCAATTTTATGTGAAGAAAGTATTGCCGTGTCATCAGCAAAAATCGCAGACTTACACTCTGCAAAAATGGGAAGTCAGACGTCGGACAAAAAACTTTGTACAATTTTACACAAATAAGAAGGAGAGTCCTTTTGATAATCTTGTGGATTCGTGCGACTTGATGAAAAGTACTATGAGCTCGCCTAAAAACAAATTTTTCTTTTGGCAAAATGTTGTGCTCGGAAATGAACTCTGAAAATTTTTCCCTAATATTTTTTTTTAAAAAACTTTGCTCAAACTACTAAGTAAGCTAATCGATCTGTAGCTTTGAAGATTTTCTGGAGGCGTTCCTGCTTTTGGAATTGGTATAACCTTAGCTATTTTCCCTTCTTTTGGGAAATGCTGCAGCTCAATTCATGCATTGTACATTGTACAAGTAAGGTAGATGATGTCAATTTTAGAAAGGTGCATCAAGTCCTTCAGATTTCCTTGCCTTAAAGTTCTTGATAAGCACGCAGTGACCTCCTCGTAGATAAAGGCACCAGATGGAGTTTTTCATTGATCGAGATCAACGAGTGGATGGCATTATTCACCTCAACCGTTGTGGACGGATCCTTAATGTTTGCTGAAGCTGGATGACTTTTAGCAAAATATTCACTCAATGCATTCGCCTTTTCTTCGTTCGTGTTATAAACATTTACCATATCTTTAAGACAGGGAAGTGTTCTATCTTTATTCCTTTCTAACTGCATAATACTCCAAAAAGGTTTACCGCATTTACCAACTTAATTTCTTTTTTCTCCAATGATTTGAAATATCGGGTTTTTCAATAAGAGCGCTACAAAAGTTTTTTTAAATAGAACAAAAAAGGTTTTGGATATCAATGAAATTCTTTATTCCTGTGAAAGTACGTTCGATGCCATTACGTATGGAACTCGATTTCTTTTGCATGGCCACCACGGGCACGCTTGCAGAAGTCCAGACGCTGAACCCAATTTTCGGCCGTTTTCAAGCATAAATCGGCCTATACTGCTGCAATTTCATTTTCGATATTCGTACGAAGTTCATCAGTCGTCGCTGGCTTGTTGGCATAGACCATAGACTTGACGTAGCCCCACAGGAAATAGTCTAACGGCGTCCGACGACCATTTCGTGAGATACCACGTTCTCCAAATTGGTTTCCAATAAATTTATTGTGACATTCGCTGTGTAGTTTGTGGCAGCGTCCTGTTGGAACCACATGTCCTCCAACTCCATATTATCCAATTGGGGCCAAAAATGTTCGGTTATCATTGAGTGGTAGCGATCCCCATTCACAGTAACGTGCTGGTGTTGATGATCATGGAAGAAGTACGGCCCAATAACGCCGCCGGCCCATAAACCACACCAAACCGTAATTTTTTCAGGATGCAATGATGACTCATGGAGTACGTGTGGATTGCTGCCTGACCAATGCCGCATATTTTGTTTATTGACGGAGCCATTCAGCCAGAAATGAGCCTCATTGCTGAAGATGATTTTTCGATGAAAATCCGAATCATTTTCAAGTTGTTGCTCAGCCCAATTCACGAACATACGAAGCTTCTGGTGGTCAGGCGGGTTCAGTTCTTGCGTCAATTTGATCTTGTAAGGATGTAGGCCAAGATCTTTTCGCAAAATTCGCCACAACGACGTCACAGAGATGCTCAACGCTTGAGAACGACGTGTGAGAGACACATTTGGGCTTTCTGCAACTGAAGCCTCAGCGGCAGCAATATTCTCGACACTACGGACACTGCCTTGTCTCACTGGCACGGGAACATTTTGTAATGTTCCTGTGGATTCAAATTTTTCCACTAGACGCTCAATTGTTGATCTGGTAGGACGATTATGACGACCATAAATTGGACGTAGCGCGCCTAACGTTGAGGCCACTGACTCCGAATTTCGGTAGTAAATTTTAATAATTTCGACTCGTTATTGGCTCGTATATCATTCCATCATGGAATGGCAAACCTTACTGGAGAGAAATATCAAAATAGCGGCAAGAAATATGGCGTCGTTTGCTGTCCCTGTTGAAAAACCCTATCTTTTCTTACTAAGCAAATTAATATGCATTTTAGAAACTGGGTACCGATACCCCTGCCAGTCTCTTCTAAGTACATTTCTTTTCTTATTAAGGGGGTATTCTAGTCTAGAGGCATGAATTTCATGTAATTTTTGAAGTGTCATAAAAAAAAGGCAATGAATATTTTTAGCATCCATTGTTTTATTAGTTATTTATTAACAGAACAAGAATACAAAAATACAATAAAAAAATAAAACAATTTTAAAATTTCAAAATTTAGCAATTAATGAAGTGGGGGTCTCAAAAATTTGGCGCATAACCATACCCACGATTTCAACCCTCCTAAACAATCTGAAACCAGAAAAAATAAAGATTATTTATCCAGAATAATGTCGCAATGTCTGGTATGGAAAAAGTGGAATTTTTTTTTGGATTTGGATTTTTTTTCACTAAATGGCGACTGCCTGAAAAAAAACAACAATTTTTGCACCACTTTTTTTTAACTGTTTCGAATTAAAAAAAAAAAGTAATAGAAATTTGGGGATGGGGATAGTTCCAGACATAGGCAAGTCTATAAAAAAGACTTCCTAAAAATTTCAGGTAAATCGGTCCAGTAGAACCTGAGAAATCGTGGGTATTGTTTTGAAAAAGACAGTTTCGAGAAAAACGCATTTTAAGTTTCGCGTAAAGTTGTTCGCAGTCTAAGTCATGAAATGATATTGTAGACTACCATTTTTTCGATCTGCCATTTTTGCTTCATACATCGGACCTTCCTCGACTTCGAAAAAAACTGTTTTCAGCGTTTCTCTCTTCATATCGGGCAGCTCTGGCCTACTTTCATGCGTTGGATGCTCGTATCTCGGAGTGGTCAATCCGGGCGTTGTCTCGTTTCACAGCAAATGAATGAGCTTCCGGGCCAATTTTCATTCCCATAAGCTTCATCATTTTTTAAATAGGAATGAAGCCTTCATTTAAAATACAAACAGCAATAAATGTCGCTATCTCAATCATCTGAGGTCCGGGAGGAATATGAATATTTTTATTTCACTCACAGCAAATATGTACGTCCACGTGGTTTGAAGGTTAGAATTCAACTGTTAGCAGCTGGACGTAAGTCAGCACTAAATATAAAAGATACAAGTCACCTTGGGTTCTTGTATTACAATATATACAAAGGACAAAAGGTGTTACTAAGGAATATGGATTCATGTAGACGGAGAATCCCTAACGTCCGTCCGAACCAGTTTGGATGCCTTGAATAGTTAAACTTTGAAAATACAAAAAAAATCGATTTTTTTAAATTTCTAGACTAGAATACCCCCTAAATACACAATAATAATTCTCCAATTGTTATCTCCTTTCAGGGCAAGGAAAGAAGGCAGGCTTCATTGAACGCTTTCAGAGATCACCTTGATCGTTACGTTAAGTCGGGTGAACGAAAATGGATTGCTATGTTTCCAGAAGGAGGACGTCTTAAACGACTCAAACTTGTCAGTCAAGAGTTTGCAGATAAAAATAATCTTCCTCGTTTGGAGCACGTAGCCTTGCCAAGGATCGGAGCAATGAAAATTGTTTTGGATACGCTTTGTGCAAATAATAATAGTTAAATTTTTCTTTCGGTCGGTTGGAATTTTTGATTTTATTTTTTGTTTCTGATTTCAGATAAATCGAATTATTTGGAATACGTTTTAGACATAACAATATTATATCCGAAAGGGAATCCATTGCGTCTGTCAGATATTTTATTTGGCATAAGGGATCCTTGTGTCACCCATATGCATTATAAATTGTACAAAATCGAGGAGGTATTTACCTTTATTGTCCTTGTGAGTTTGCAAAACCTTTACATGTGTTCTAATCACAGGTACCTAAAGAAGAGGAGTTATTGAAAGCTTGGCTTTATGAGAGATTTTACGAAAAGGAGCAACTATTGAAGGAGCATAATAAAACTGGAGAAGAAACAATGGGACGATTGATCCATCAAAACAAACTTAAACTATATCTTACACTGCATATTAGTGCAGCATTTTTTAGTTTACTTATTTTTCGATTCATTCTTAAATTAATATTACCACTTATGTAGATTGAAATTTGTTGTTGTCCAGTTAACAAGAATTAAAAGGCTTAACTCAATGATACTTAAGCATATTTTAATGATGATGAATTTTGATTCCGTATCCGAAAAAATTTCAAAACCAATTAGTTAATCGATGCGATTTATTTCATTGTAAGAGCATGGAATCAAGTTAGTGCCACAAAGATACAAAACTATTTTTAAAAAGCAGGATTTAGACAAAATAATGTGTAACTTGATCACGGCGATTAGTTGGCTGAAGATGAATTGCCGTTGTCCATAATTTCCGGAAATTCAAAGATAATGTCAAGGGCTACTGCAAACGCTAAGGTATCTTTCCAAGACTATGCTAGCATGAATGATAGCGTTATTAACGAAGACGACTCTAAGTATAGTTTTCGCATTGATCTAGATGAAGCTGAAAGCTATGAACTTGAATCGGATTAAGAAACAGATAACGATTTGAAAATATATAGACGGTTAAAAACGTACTAAGAGGCCTATAATTTAATAAAGAGATTAAGTGTCTTTTCCTTGAAAAAAAAATTATTTAAAAGCCTATGAAATGCTGAGAGATGTGCAGTTGCATTTCGAAAATAAGGCAATAAGTAATAAAAATACCCACCGAACTAAAATTAATTAATGTTTATTTATATAGTAAGTAAGTTATTTAAGGCATAGTCAAGTGAAATAAGCTAGAGTAAAGCATTTTTGTCTAGCATGTAAGGTTATGAATTGAAAAATAAAAATACTTTAAATTGAACAAATAAACAAAATTCACAAATTTCTTAGTGTCCATGTATGAGAGAGTTCACTGTATTTATAAATATATATACTTTTTATTCATTATTTGCTCGCTCTTCAAGAGGATATGAATACTCTTAAAATGCGTGCAGCATAGAGCGAACGGAAGAATTACTCACTTCCCTGGATGAGCCCGAAACGGGACGAAGGATTTTGATATCGAACCATTAGTTTCCACCAAATTCGCATGATTTTATTCGACATTAGTTTAATATATGAACTTTGAAAAATTGGAAGATTTAGCTAAATAACCCATTGTCAGTGTTATGCCTTCACAACAGAGCCATCTACACACAATGTACACAAACCAATTTTTTGAAAACACAAATTAGAAATAAAGCCGATACAACAACCACTGCAGCAACGCCACCCATTAGCCAAACTACTATCACTGGTAGATCAATCCAGTGATACTGTCATTATTTTGATCCCAATGGTAAATGGTGATTGGACCACAGTCGAAAAACCACTACTCAAGGAATCGAACCTGGGACCTATCAATTGAATCAATTGAAAGACAGGCGCTCTACCATATTCGCCACCCAACTTTAAAACAAGCTGTTATATAATTCATATATTTTAATACATTTTTATTTTTATCTTTACTTTTAAGTTGTTTTTTCTATTATTGCAATATTTTTTTTTTAACTCAAGAATGTACAAATTTAAAAGATTAATCGTTTATTTATCATGGATAAGAATAAGTAAATTAATAATTTTTTATTTATTTACATGTTTGTAATTAGATGTTTTTTTATTGATTTATCTATTTTTTTATTAGTTATTTATTTACATACATACTTTGTTTATTAAAATAAATATATATGAATATTTATTCTTATTCGCTTGCACAGACGAATGTCACCTCTAATCTAGTAAATTTTTTTTTCCTTTTGTATTTGTGAAGGTTTCTTCACGAAATTTCCTTCGGAACATAAAAATATTCGAATTGCAATTTTTTTTATTAAGTTAAGATAATATTTCAAAAGCAATATACAATTTGTGTAGTATCTCAGAATTGTAAAATGTGCAGTAACACCAACTTATGTAAAATTTAGTTCGAATTAAATTAATCTATTTAAAAGCAAGGTTTTCTTTTGCGAGAGAAAAAGATGGCTTGTGTCTTTTCCGCGTTTATTTTAATTTTCCACTTTTTGTAATATTTTTCCACGATATTGTTCGCATGATTAATGATACGATACGTCCCGATATTGAGACCGATTATGCGATACAAATATCGCAATATCATCAACGTACATTGCCGATGTGCAGTTTTGGGAAATGCGATGTGAACAAATTTTACAGATCTGGGGAAAGAACTGCACGTTGGGGTAAACCGTCATACAAGTTTATTAAGTTTGAGGGACTATTATTAACATACACTCTGAAGCAACGATAAGAAGGAATTACATAGGAACGGGGGAAAATTATTATCTATCATTTTGTTTATGAGAGCATAGTGTCATACCGAGTCGAATATTGGATTTGTCAGTGTCGGCAATGTATGTATTGACTCCATTTATAATACACGGGATTTGTTTGTTTTTGTTTTAAACTACTTTTGCTATATTCCAGGTTTTGAAGCATTATCCAGGAAACTAAGCATGCTGTTCCATTTCTGATTGCGTACATCATGAATTTCTTTATAAATAATTGTATGAAGGATTTTAGCATAAGTTTGAGAAACAGTTTGGCGATATCGTTGCCAATTCCTCCGGTGCTTATTTCTTAACCGTATACGATTAAGGATGTGCGCGGGAAACTCAGCATGAAAATATTTTTTTTCTTGGCATCTTAAAAAGAGCAAAACAAAACGAGAAAATTTATGAAGAGTAAAATTCGAAATAATTAATTTGTGCTGTGATTTCTTTTTATTTTTTCAATCTTCATTTTCATCATCTTTAAAGTTGGAAAACTCATTTTATTATTGAACGGAAATTTTGACTAAACAACCAAAAAAAATTAGTATTTCTTGAAATAGTTCTTATAACTTGTCATCGCCTGTGAACTTCTAAAGTTGGCACCGTTTTATATTCCAACGAAAAACCTTCGCAATATTTTATGTCTTCCATTCTCCATTTTGTTGAAAAACGATACTTCCGCAGTACTTGCACAAGAATCACTTTTACCAACATGTAAGCATATTGCCAGCCTAAAAAGTGTAAAAAAAAACATATCCTTTTGGATTAGAGTTAAGTTTTTTAAAATTGTCACTTACCTATGCAGTTTCGTTGTCCCTTTGAAAATGGAATGAAGCTGTAGTTGTGTCGGCTAGCTACGTTTGCAGGTAAAAAATTATCAGGATTATAATCGTTTGCATTCGGTCCCCAAACATCCTTATCTCGATGAATATTGAATATATCAATAAGCAACTCTGTACCCTTGGGAATGATGGTGTCCTTTGAAAGTTCTACACCATCCGTACAAGAGCGACCGATCAATGGGACAGAAGGTGAATGTCGAAGCGTCTCATTAACACACATGTCCATGTACACAAGATTTCTCAAGTCCTCAGAAGTAACATCGAACCTCTCGTTCGGAAAAACTGTGATTATTTCCTCGAAAAGATTCTCTTGAAATTGAGGATGAATGGCGAGGTGTAATAGTGTCGAAAAGGCCATAACTGATGATGTGTCTGAAGCCTATGGAAATTATAAATGAATAAAAATCACATCTTAGAATATAGGTGGTGGTATAAATTACGGCGAGGACAATTATATTGGATTCCGATATAACATCATCGAATGAGAATTCATTCATTTGATAGAGTTCGATGGCTCGATCGATGAAAACATGATTTTTCTTTGCAATATTTAAGGATTCCTCTGTGAAAATTGATGCGTCTTTATCCTTCTCCTGATGATCTTCTTTGAGTTTTTTGTTAACAATCTGAAATGAGAATTTTTTTTAAGTGTACAAATAATTAGTTTCTTTCTTTCTTACGTCTTTCACAAAGTTTAAAATATTATTTTGTGTTTGCGTGTATCTTTTGTAAGTTTCTGTTCCCCGATAGAAAATAGTTCTTCTCCAAAATTTTACAATGCTTTCAATTATAAGATACTGACATCTGCAAAATAAAGAGGAATGGAAATTTTCAATTCAGGTTGAGAAATTTAGTTGAATTTACAGAAAGGAGTATCAAGATATTTTTTCAATTGAATAAAACTTTAAATATTTCTAAATTATTTACAATTTGAATCTGCTAAGGCCTTGAAGGCTTTCCTACAGAATGTTATTCGCAAAGATCTTCTTTTAATTTAGTGAGAAATTATATTTACAGAGTTTATGTTTCATATTAACTTCAAATTCTACTTTACAATATTAGCTCCTTTTCTTTTTTTTTAAATTCATTCTTCATACTTCATATTTATCTAGATCCGTACAGCAGTCACCTGATTTGGAATGTATCTCTTGCGCATTACCATGTAGGAATTGTGTTCTGTGGACTTTAATTACAATTTGTTTTTGTTGCTTATTTGGTTTTTGTTGCATTTATTACTTATCCGAAATCGTGACATCATCGAATTATCGCGTCGGATTCCTTTTGCGTGATGCTAATTGACATTTGCAAATCTCTATGTTGTACCACATCTGATCATTGACATATATTTATGATAAACAACAGTGATCCAAGAACGGACCCTTGTGGCACTCCATTTTTCATCTCAAACTTTCACTTTTTCAATTTTTCAGGGAGCTTTTATACCAGTCCAAGAGTCCCTCCACGAGTATCAATTTAATGTAACATTTTTTTTTTTATTTATTTATTTAGCAAAGCTTTGCTATTAAATACAATTTTTCATATTTAATAATTTAGGATTAAACTAACTTAACTTATTGGTATTTAACTATGTGGAAATTGACATTTTGTGAATTCAACGACCTTTCTTTTAAATCTTGAGTAATTACATTCATTTTTTTTATCAGGTCGCAATGTGTTAAATAATTGAAAACCTTTATATATAGTATTATACTGTTTTGAGTGACATTATCTAGGTATTGTGGCAGACTAAAATCGTTTCTATTTCTCAGCGAGTATGGCTGCATTTCTCTTACATATTTCAGATGTTTCTTTAAATAAGAGGGCATAAGTTCATGTTTGATTTTAAAAATTAAGCACATGACATTAACAATTATTCTTTGTTTAACATTTAACCACAGAAGCATATTTAACATAAATTGAATAGAAGTATACCTATTGCATTTTAATCTAATTCTCATCGCCTTATTTTGTATGCGTTGGAGTTTTAATAACATTGAATCACTACAAAGATACAGAACTGATGAACAATACTCAAAGTGTGGCTTAATCATAACATTATAAATATTCACAGCACACATTAATGGAATTTTTCCTCGAATTCTCCTAAGAAAGCCTACTTTTTTTGAAACTTTTTTAAAAATATAGTCGATGTGCAAATTAAAGCTAAGTTTAACATCTTTAAATATTCCTAATTACTTGATTTGTTCAACTTGTTTTAAAGTTTCATTTTCAATAGTTTACTTTAAGTTTAAGCTATTTTTAATCATCAAACATTGCGTTTTGTTAACATTCAACTTAAGTTTATTTGATCTCAACCATAAGCCTACTCTCGACAAGTCATCCTGTAACATCCTCTCACACTCTTTAGGATCCTTAGCTGCTATATATATAAGTGCATCATCTGCAAACAGTGCAATTTGGATGTGCAATGTCGTTAATGTAAATAATGAAGAGAAGTGCTCCTGGTACTGATCCTTGTGGAACTCCAATTGTTGTTTCGAGGCTATTGGATATTATTCCATTGATGCTTGTCTTTTGAGATCTGTTGCTCAGGAATGATTTAAGCCAATTCAGCTCGTTTCCGTTTATGCCATATCCTTGTAGTTTTTTCAGCAGGATGTATTGTCTCAAAGGCTCTTTGAAAATCGAGGAAAATCGCACCGTCGTAGTTTTTAACCGCTATTTGTTCCAGCTAATGATGATATTATTTAATGCTGTCTCACACAAGTGTTTTTTGCGGAATCCCGATTGGCTTTCTAAGAAGAGCCCGTTTGTTTTGAAGAAATCATCAAGTTGTTCAAGGACTATCTTCTCAAAAACTTTTTCATACATTGGCAGCTCATTAACGGGGCAGTAGTCTTCACATTTTGTTGCTCCATTAATTTTTTCTACTGCTGTAATCATTGACTCTTTCTAGGTTATTATATTATATTAGAAAGTTTTTCATGAAACAAACGCTTTGAAGCTTGAAGCTTATTTGTGTTTTTATTCTTAACGAAACCAGATTGATTTGTGTTTCATATTTTGAACTTTTTGATGTCATTTTAGAGTTCCTTTGCCATTATTTCTTCTAGAACTATATCTATATATACTATATATTGTTCACTTTTTGAATATCGATCGAACGATAGCAAGTTTTAGCGCATCAGGCATTCGTCTATGTTTCAGGCTTAGGTTCACCAGACGCGATATTACTTTTCCTTTGGTCGTATCTCATCTTTTCCTGGTGATTTATTTGCTTTCATATACGATAAGATTTTGTAGACTTAATCCTCCGTATCCTGTGTAAAAAAAAATTAATTGGACAGAACTTACATCTTCTCTGTGGTAGGTCTGGATATCGGAGCGATGGACAATATTTTTTAATTTCATTTTTACAAATAGTCTCATGGAGATTGATTGTTTTTATGCCCTAGTATATTATTTATGTTGCATGTGTTCTTGGTATTAGTTCGAGACACGTAGAGCTTTCCATAAAATTCTGCTATGTAGGAAAAATAATTTGTTTCCAAGCATACTAAATGTTTCGAAATTAAAAGGTTGTGCAGAGTTAAACTGAAAGTTTGAGCTTCATATGTACTAGTACCTTTATCTTACCACGCGACTAAAATGAAACCCATTTAATTTGAACGTGTAAATTTTTTAAAAGATCGAGTCAAATCAAAACCAATAAAATTTAAAGAAAAAATGATAGTAAAGAGGGAATTTGTAAAGATAAAAAGATAATTTTATATTTTTATAAACGAAAACCCCGAAACAGTGCTGTGAAAATAATGAAGACTTTAGAGCAATTTGTTTGAGCACAATAAACTCAAAGGCTACTGACGAAACCCTATTACCAAGCCTCCGCCTTAAGTCCATCTCTTGGTCACAGGACTTTATCACCATTGAACCATTATGAGAAGATACTTGCATAGTGGACTGAGGTAAACTCAGCTGTGTGATAGCAAATCACATTTTTTTGCAATAAATTCGCAAAACAAAAACCATGTAATTGTGATACTTTAAATGAGCTGCAATGATCGTTTGAAAAATAACTTGTGGGAATTTTATGTAAACCGATTTCAAGCTCTTAGCTTATGTG
Source organism: Orthonevra nobilis (assembly GCA_963555765.1). Lineage (NCBI taxonomy): Eukaryota > Metazoa > Arthropoda > Insecta > Diptera > Syrphidae > Orthonevra > Orthonevra nobilis. Next base: position 54,129,576 of record OY743227.1, read on the forward strand.
TTGGACTGGGTTTAAAAAAAATACCAAAAGGCGTCATATGAAAACTTAGCAAATCGTCAATTGATTTACTATTACATGCTATGAGAAAACTTTTGCTTACTGTAGAGTGGTGCGGAACCCTTCGTGTGAGAGACAAACTCGTGCTCGGCCGCGTACTTTTTCTTTAGTGTGGAAACTTATTGGATTGTCAATTTATCTACCCACGCCCATTAGTGTGTTGCACAACATTTCAAACGGTCATATAGATAAGGATATTTTGTTGGCCATTTTTAATAATCATACATCGCCTTTCAGTGACATTTACAACTGATTGTCCAGACTTCGGGTGTGACTTCATTCACCTGTATTTTTGTGTTAATTTGATGCACCAATCCTACCCAAATATCATAATCATGTTTGAAAATCGAAATAAGTTGAACACCAGAACCAGCAGCCCTCTTAGCTGATCTAACCACTTCAAAACCAATAAGTCGCCTCGTGGATTTTTCATTGAACAAGAAGCCACTTTTTTACATTTTTTCAGGGCTATCTTAAAATTATTATTATCATATTTGTGGACAAATTACTTAATCACGTTTATTCGAAAACTAATTAATTGTAGTTTGTTTTCTTAATTTATTTCCAAAACGTTATACTTACGTCTTGAAATCTTCCACAAAAGTGGTGTACGAACATTGACTGAATCCACTTCCCATTGTTGTGGCTAAAAGTAAAAGTTTAATAAAAATTTGAAAAATAATTTATTTGCCATTAATTATAACGACTGTATAAAAATGTTTGGAGAAAGATTATTTATTTACAATATTAAGGATTATTTAACAATTATCTTTACTCGCTATGATTCTGACGTCGACGAAGTGGTGTTACTGCGAACTCGACACATTCCTGTACGTGTTTTGCTATCGCAACTAAAGACTTTGATTATAATTGTATTTGCTTAAAAATAATTAATTATGTGCTTTAAAAGCGTAACTAAAATATTTTTTGCGGAGTCTACATACTCTATTGCGCTCTTAGCCAGCTTAACTGGTAAAAGATGGGATGGATCTAAGTTTCGCCTGTGAATAATAAGTGCTTTAGACTTATGAGCATTTTGACTGACCAATTTAATATGTAATGAAGGTCTTCATTTATTAGCATAGTAGATTCCTTACACAAATGCAAGGGAAAGCTAAGTTTGATATGCGCGTCATCTGCGAACATGTGTATTGAACTATGTTTTACAATTTATGATAACTACTTCACATAAAGCATGAACAGCAGTGGACCAAGGATCGAGCCCTGTGGTACCTCCATGATTTACTGTTAAGGATGGGAACACTGTTCAGTCAAAACAACTCTTTGGTTTCTCCCTTGAAGGAAGGAGTGAATAAATTTTGTTGAGAGCATCGAAAACTTAAACTCTTTTGCTGACTGTGTCGAATACTATTGAAAAGTCCAGGAGAGCTAGAATCGTAGCATGATTTTTATCGAGTGCCATTTTGATTTCATCACCGACGAGTTAAAGAGCCGTCTTGCAATTCCGTTTTAGGCGAAAATCTGACTGGCTATCGCTGAGTAGCTTTTTCCCTATGAGGTATTTTGGCAACTGCATCAGAATAGTTTTATTTAAAAACTTTGAAAGAAATGGTAAAATTGAGATGGATCTGTATTGCACCGCATTGGCATCCGATTTTTTGAGGATAGGAATGATTTAAGCTTGTATAGAGTTGAAAAGATGCATAATGAATTGAAGTATGTGTGAAACTAGGAGTTTAATAAATTTTGGGTGAATTTCATCAAGACCAACAGCATTCGATTTAATGACTTACATGGCTTTTTCGACAACTTCCTTACATATTCTGTGACTGTCAAAGTAGATAGGACATTCTAACTCAAACACAAATTAAAATCACATGAAATAATTTTTTTAATTATTTATTTTTAGAAAATGGCATCGCCACGAACGCAGCACACTCATACATGGATGTGACACTTCGTTTGGTTGGGTAGAAATATTTTGGCATTCATTCCACAAGATGCGTTAGTTTTTTTTTTCTTAGTGGAATTCGAGCTTTTACATTGTTTTGGATCGACAAAAAGATTGCATACTTTGAAAAGCTGTTGAGGTGCTTCATGGAACTATTTATTTGTCTACTGTTAGGCGCAAAGTTGAGTTGCGATCTCATGAAAAATTTTCTTTGAATGGCAACCACCATTTTTCTTTAACTTTATGTTATTTAAGGGTTTCATTCTCCAAAGGGTCCAAAAGAACCATATCATTAAACCTCGGCTGTCCGTCCGTCTGTCACAAAGCTGTATCTCCCAAACCGGTATAGGGACATTTGCAATTGTCGCAGAATCTGTACTGCTATTGCCACTACAATAACAAATAATTAAAATAAATTCCACTACATTTTGATGTTCATAACATGCACGAGTTCGTACTCTGTTTGAGATGAATTTCTCGTACGAATTTTTCAAAAATATTTGAATCATATTATACGATTTATCTTGTTATGGTTTTAAATCCTTATTTGTTTAAGGAGGGAAATCACAGCAGCACACAAAAAATAGGCATATTTTCGAGAATTTATTTTGGCCGAATAAAAGTATCAATTGAAAATCTGTAAAGTAGGTTTTATAGCAATACTAAGAAAGTACAAAATGTAATTTTTTCAACAAAAAATATTTAAAATTGGCGGCTGCGCAGCATATGCCCCAAGGCGACTATTTTTGAAGGCGTGTCGATGGCCGAAGACGTAGACACCTTAATTTTTGACCAGGAAGAAAACACCCAAAATTTTTAGTTTTCATATAACAACAGCTAGCAAGCTACGTAGGATTTTTTCGATATATTGATTTTTTACAAAATGGGGCATGTTTGAAAATAAAGTTAAATTTTTGACAAAAAAAAAAAACGCCATAAAATCGTCGATAAAAAAAATGTAAGCCATATAAAATAAAAAAACCTCCGTAGCTCCTTGAAGAAAGATATTTCGAAGCTATTGTCAAAATTTCAAGTCAATCGGTAAAGATTTGCTCGAGTTATGTCTTCGGCGAGCTCAAAAGAAGTGGTTTCGAGAAGAACGCGTTAAAAGTTTTAAGTACTGAGAAACCATATGAAAATATACCGCAGAGTGAAAAATTTGATCACTCGGACACTTTTGCCGTATTCCATCATTTGGTATATTATTTTTGAGTCCCTAAAGCACCTTTTAAGCGAATTTTTTTTTTTCGAAAAATTAAAAATTTTACTGTGATTTCCCCCCTTAAACTTATTTATTTTCCCATCTTTCTTCTTATTCTTATTATTATTGGAATTTCAAGTAAACCGATGTCGAGCTTTTAACTTGTCTCACATACTCTCGTACATATGCATTTGAGATACTATGAAGAATCTTATATTAAAGAAATATTACATAGTATTGAATGCTTTACGGAAGCTCGGAACCCTTCGTGTAAAGGTTGGCTACTTTTTAAGTCTGCAATCAATCTCCTGAGTTTATGGTTAAAAGTTTTGAGTATTTGTTTATCGCTTGGTGCCCTTAAATATTGCCAACCTGGAAGGATAAAAAAGTTGTCATACTTTTGTCCACATATGATGGTTCTCAGCCCCGCTAACTAAAAAATTGATATCACGTGTCCTCAAATTGTGCAAGAATATGCACATGGGGGGGAGTGGATATCATGGAAAGCTATTTGGGGCGATATCAAATCCGCCGTAAAAAGCCGTAAGTGGTACCTTCGTCTCTTTTATTTAGCAGCTATAAATTCATGGATTCTAATAAAAAAAAAAAAAAACAACTGCGTTGCTTAGGTTATTCCATAAAAGCAACTGCCAAATCTAGGTCAATTTCGCTGTGAATTGGCAGACGGCCTTTGTAATGCAGGATCCACTAATGAATATAAAAAAGGACTTCCAAGTAGCTCGCCTTTAGAACGAGCTTTTCAGACTAAGAAGCAAAAAGAATCCATGCATCCGAGACGGATCAGGCCACTGGCCGGTGTTTTCAAACAGGCTAAGATGCAAAATACCAGATTGCTCAGGAACAGGTTGCTCAGGGACGACACAGAGGTCCTGTACAAAATGCAATGTTCCTATTTTTTTATAATTTTTCTGTTATGCTTGTTTTTTTTTCCTGACCATTATATTTTTTTTAATTACCTTACGTATAAAAAATTATGCATTTAAAAGTGAAGAGATGCAGAATAATTATTCATAAACATAATGATATTTTTCTTTTATTTTTTATCACGCTGGTGTTTTTTAAAGGACAGATATAAAATTTTAAATTGGAAAATAAAAAAAATTACAATTTTAAATTGCTAAGTCTTTGGTTAAAATAAATTTACTCTGAAGCGGTGCCCTCAAAGGTGAGGTGAGGATCAAAATATTATTATAATTTTTCACTTTTTAGATGTTTTTTTTATTTGTGTTGGAGTTCATATAATTAATGAAAAATGAAATAATTAAATTCCGAAAAAAAATTACTTACAAACAGCTGCCTTAAATGTCGTGTCCAAAGTGAGAGAGCGTATTCTGGTCGTCTCGCCACACCCGATCAACGGATCAAGTTGTACACAGAGATCGAGCGCCATTTTATTGAAAATTGGCAGGAAATTCGCTAAGATTTTTGGCTTGAAAGCAGGATTCAAGAGTTTCCGATGACTATTCCATACGGGTGCTAAAAATATGTAAAATTCCTCATAATTTTTTGTATAAGAAAGCTTTAAAAAAAAAATAAATTGACTTACAATTAAGAGTAACCAATCCATCTCCAAGTGCTCGTGAAACGGCTTCATATATTTTTGATTTTTTCAAACAATTGGATGAGTTAAGAAGAACTTCAACGACTTTTGGATCCAGTGTATACAAAACGGGTATGGTTCCAACAAATGTGAATATAGTCTTTGATTTATACGGAGCTGCTAACTTGGGCAAGGAATAGAGAGTCCCTGAAAGTATCAAAATAAAATAAATTTTAATTGAACTTGATGAGGAAAATAAACATCACTAAGAAAAATTTATGACGGCGAAACATCATGCAATTACAAATAACGCGATCTCTGTGCTCTTTCATGAAAGAAAATTGAAAAACGCATTTGTAAAAACAATTAAGATTTATCGAAAGGTATTCCGGCTAAATTTCACTATTCCAAAAAAAAGGTAAAGATTTTAAAAAACTCGCCGAGAATTCACTGTCAATCGGTAGTCGTATTATTTTTTTTTTTTTTTCAATTTTTATGCATATTTATTCATTTAATTCATAGCCTAGCACGCTAGACAAAATATGCTGAAAACTAGCTCAATAAGCTTAACTATTTAAAAATTTACAAATTAAAAATATGTCTTTCGACTAGATACTAATTTTATATTAAGATTTTAACAACTAATTAGAAAACTAAGAAAAAATAGTAATTAATAAAAAAACTTTAGTATATTTAAATATAGACTTCAATACTAAACTTCAAAAAATAATACAACTTTAAATCTTAACCAAGCCAAGGCTGACAGGCCATGATAAATTTGCCCTAAGGGCACCCAAGATACATTAAGACGGCAGGGTTCATTCTCCACCCAGGCACCAATAGTGTCGGTATTGCCTTTCATCATTCACTCTGTCTGATACCGTCTTACTGAACCGAAGAGTCCTCGGAGATTAACTTGCGACGTCTCGGTCGTAGTTGACCCGCCCGTCCACAGTTTTTCGGCAAACGTGGAAGATTATCGGCACCGCTAATTTATCCAGAACCAGACCTTTTCTGTCGAATAGAGAACTGCTTCAGGGGGAATAAGGCCGTCCAATGCTGCATACAATTGGGGTAAAAAGTCCAAGAGATCAAGTTGCTGTTCGAAGTCATTGCTCTTGCTTCATCAGGAAGTTTTCCACTCTGATCAGGTTTGCCCCGTTGAACAGGACTTCATTACTATGGAAATGTTTGTACTCAGACTCTGGAGTTCTATATAAGTGCAGACAAGCCTCAAAACATCGTCTCTCGAAAACCCAAATCTTTTCCATTAAGCTTGTTCCGACGTTGAACCAAACGGGACATCCATAGGAAATGACAGGCCGAGTGAGAGTCGTGTAGCAGATCCCCTTACTTTGGCATCAAGTTGAATCCAAGGTATCTGACAACCCTTCAATTCGCCAGTGGCTGCCCGTTTTGTCCAACGATAGAGAACATTCGTCACTTCGTTCTAGTCTTTCTTGAAGCTCCAGACAACGGAATCCAGAATAGAATGGTTTCGTACTTTTGGAAGTCGAACTTCAACTTCCAATCTTCACAATATCCCTGAATCTTTTTTCGAAGTCACGTTGCAAAAGACTAACGATGACCTCGATCTTCGGACTTGATCACGATAGTCGTATTCTAGGATGAAAGGTGTACACTGCACCTATAAAGCTTCAAAGCTCTTCGAATAACTAAGGCTAGGCATGGTATAATGAATGAATGCAACGAAGACATGCAAGTAGTTTAATGTCCAACTTTTGTAGACCTGGTCGGCTGAACTATGCGTCTCAGATAGTCATTTCAATCCCGGGATTACGGTAATCGGAAAAATGGGATTGGACAGAAAATTTATTCTAACTTGTCTTGCCATCTTAAAGCAGTGACAGCTCTTTTTTCATGATCAGCTTTAACATATTTTTGGTGAATCTCATTGTTTTTTGTCGCGACCGCTTGTAGTATACAACAACTCTGCGAATTTATTTCAATGACTTCATTTATATTTTGCTCGTTTATGAAATCTGGAACATGTTCGATTGCATTATGTGATGAAATCACAACTAAAGCTGCTTCGGAGTCGTCCAAATCCTCGATCTCATGGCCGTTATTGTCTTCGTCTTCAGTATCCATATCATCGTTTTCTCATCCTTTCTCATCCGTTTCTCAACCCAAGTTGGTTCTAAATCTTTTTCATCTAATGCCTATGCCAAATGTATACTAGGCGCAAAGCAAATTTGATGCTCAGTGTCAAGCTGGTTTCCCACACTTTTCATATTTGGTCCTTCAGTGACAATTGCAACTATATCCTTTTCAAGAGTATGGTTTTAAAGACCGAGCAGCTTTATACACATTTTCGCGTTCACTGGTCCAGAAACGCGTATTACGCCCAGATTCCAGATTTTATTACAAGAGTGAACATTAATGTTCATGTATCTTTCATTTCATTTCATCATTCCATTCATCGAATGTCAAGCTTTAACTTTCATCCAAATGCTTTAAATTATTTATTTTCTCTGGTAATCAGGTGCCTTATTTGACGCTTCTGAATTATAGCTGCCGATTTAGGTAAATCTGTATAACCTTTGGAAATTCTGATTTTATAAAAGAAACAAACGCCAGTCCTGCTGTTTGCCATTCTTTGGATTGCCGACTAGTCGAAGCAATACATTATTGATTCGTCGCTGTTCGCAGCGATTGGGCCTCCGTAACTCAACAACGTTTAAAATTTTGCGGAAGGATTCATGTGTGATGCCTTTCAAAATACAGCTGGTGCAAGAATTGAAGCCGAACGACCTACCGCAACGTAAAATTTTTGGTGACTGGGCTCTTGGAAAGTTGGCCGAAGATCCACTTTTTTACCGAAAAATTGTGTTCAGCGACGAAGCTCATTTTTGGCTCAATGGATACGTAAATAAGCAGAATTGTCGATTTTGGAGTGAATATCAGCCAGAAGCATTGCAAGAGCTACCAATGCATCCAGAAAAAGTCACAGTTTGTGCGGTTTATGGGCTGGTGGCATCATTGGACCGTACTTCTTCAAAGATGATGCGATTCGTAACGTAACTGTGAATGGTGAGCGCTACCGTGAGATGATATCCGAATTTTTTTTGCCCACACAGCACAGCGCAACAATGGACTTATTGAAAGCGAACAGTGAAGTGAAAGTGAACATTTTATTTCACGTTCGGGACCGGTCAATTGGCCGCCTAGATCGTGCGATTTAACGCCTTTAGACTATTTTTTGTGGGGCTATGTTATAGACATGAGCTATACAGACAAGCCCGTTTCAATTGACGCATTGGAAGACAACATCGAAGCATTTATTCTTGAGATACCGGCCGAAATGTTGGAAAGAGTATGCCGAAATTGGACTAAGCGGATGGACCATTTGAGGCGCAGTCAAGGTCAACATTTGCATGGAATAATCTTCAAACATTAAATTATATGCACCGTAATATCGGTTCAGATTTCATGCATTTTTCTGAATTTTATGTGTTTTTTTTAAAAAAAACTTTCCTATAGCTTTTAAAAATCACCCTTTAGATAAACGCATAGTCAAGCACTACCGTAATCTAACCTATTCCAGATACGTTTCTTTTCTTTTTCTTTGGAAAACGGCAAAGCAAAACTTTCGATCACAAAACATTAATAATCTAAAATTTATATATCAAAAATTAGTATTGCCTTAGAGACAGAGTGTAACAAATAAAATCAGCGTTTTCAAACCCGAAAATCCTGGGATTGGTGACTGGCGATCGCGGGATCGTTTAGGAGCAAAAAATCTTTCGGGATTGATTTACCTAGTCTCAGATTTCATCTTCCAAATGGGATTCGTAATCAAAGCGGCAAGATTCGATAAGTGCGACGTTCAACAAGGGATAAGACAACAAAAAGCCTCGGATAACGTCTTTTCGTCTTTTCAAGCCACGGACGCCTGAATAACCTTTTGAGGCCCTAAGCAAGTTTTCTGTTTTGGCTTTTTTTTCCGTGGGTAGTTAAAAACCTTCATAGGCACTATGAAGACCGACCGCGTGTGCTCAAAATGTGTATGTGATTCTTACTCACTAAAAAACCTCCCATATCTTCTAGACTTTGCCTTAGCTTCCTTAACAAGTACTTTCATTTTCTGTAGGTCATCGTGTTTGGTAGGTGGCTTTCCAGTGAAGGCACCTACTAGCTCCATCATTGCATATGGTTTTGACTTAAGGCGCTGGATCAAACGGTCTTGTTTGTTGAAGTCGGCGCACAAGGTTAGTCTCATTCAGGGTTTGTATAATTTCGTTATTGCAGTGATCGTGCAGACGAGAACAAAGCTTTTGAGCAAAGATACGGAGGCAACTCTGTCTATTGCTTGCTTTGGTACAACCCCAAAGTTGCATACCGAACGTCCACTTGCTTATATAAGATCAGTTTGTTTAATAAGCTTAGTTTTGAATATCTCCCGTGCAGCCAATGCATTTCTCAAAGCCTGATTAAGAGCTCGTCGCGCTTTTTTTCCACTTTAGTTTCGCGTCTAAAGTTATTCCTAAATATTTCGTGCCGTTTGCATTTGGGATTTGAAAGTTTTTCAAAGACCTTAGATATTATCGGACGGAGCGCAATAGGTCTATATGATTTTTTGTCGTTAGGACTTTTTCCCGGTTTCGGAACCATTTTGACTTCTGCGACTTCCCATTGCCTTGGGACAAAAACTTGACGAACGCTTTTTTAGGCAGCTCCTTTAAAATTTCACCAGTAATAAGGTTTCGTACGGTCTGTCGAAGTTAGGGCAGTGATACCGTTTTCATTTTAAAGTTGTCCGGTCCCGTATATACGTTGGGATCTTCGGCCAATGGTTTTCCGTCAAACGGAAAGGTTATGGCATCAGTCTTTGGGACGCCGCTGACGGAATAATTATGGTGGAACATTTCGAAAAGAGATCCACCAAATCAGGCTTCTACTGCACAGACCAAAGAAGAAGTTGCTTAGGAAAAATGGAGTGCTGTTTCATCAAGACAACGCACTGGTTCACAAGGCTACAGTTGCGACGGCTGTAATTTAAGAAACATCGTTCCGACTGCTTGAAAATCTGCCGTATTCGCCAGATCTAGCTTCCGGAGACTTCTTTCTCTTTCCTTGGCTAAACGACCAACTTCGGGGCAAGAAATTTGAAGATGAAAGCGGAGTGAACGTTTTTGGTGAGTCAGAACAAAGAATTTATAGGTTATCAAGAATTTCGTCTACCTTCGATTCACCGGTTCACAAAATAATAACAAAAATAACTCACACTAACTGCTTTTTCTGTGGGCTAAGTTGCAGATGACATTGAAGCACCCACGGTTTATGAACGTTATTGTTTGGTCATGCTTTTAATCGTGGAAGTTAGGAATTTCAAAGAGGGATGAAAATGGTTTGACGATTTGAGATTTGATTGCGGTTCAAAGAAAATCTTAACAGGCTCCGGGTTCATTGACTCAGGGGTCTCGGTTTATAAGATCAATGCCCCGTCCCGAATTATCTCTGAATCTACAAGGGATGTGTTGGACAGGGCTCAGGTCCTTCCCGGACATTAGTTCAATCGACGTGAATGCTATCATAAATATGAAAACGATTCTTCCATCCAGTGCTATCACTGGAGTAGTATACTAATGAAAGCAGTCTGGGTGGCCATGGTGTGGTGATTTCTTTGTCAGCTTGTCATAGCAGTGATGAAATCTTCCAAAATTTCAATTGCCGGCAACTGATGGCAAATTAAATACTGCGAATTGATAGAATGCAAATAAATCGATATCAAATAATCGATTTTTATTCGGATTCCATCCATTGAGCAATCGAAAGGGAACCACATCTGAGTTTCAAACCACTGCACAATCTTTGGTTTACGAAACCGAACCACACCTGAGTTTCAAACCACTGCACAATCTTTTCAGATTTCTTCTAATCCTCTATTAAAAGGTAATGCATTGCAAGTGAAGTTTTTTTTATGAGTCTAACATATTTTGGCCAGCAAAATGGGCTGCCGTTCTATATAGCAGAAGCTCACATCAGTTCAATCTCGTTTTTCTTCACCTTAACCCTGAATCCATCACAAAGGTGGTCATAGTCCAAGTTTCGTCTCACTTTCGAACATAATAAACTTTGACGCGGGTTGGGCACATTTCACATTTGAACTTCGCTAGCTTTTTTTGCCAAACTCTTATTTTTCAAACGAATCATTTCATCTATGAATGAATGACAGGTTCCGCAAATGGAATAAACACAAAAACATTTATCAAAATAAGAAAAAAAATTAGGCTTTAATAGAGAAATTTTGTGCACGACTTAGGATCAAAAAAATATATTATTACAGTCACATTGCACTTTACTTATTCGTATAAAAAAAAGTAAAACACTTTTTAAATCACCTTTGATGTCAAGTAATTTATAACCGACTCCAATTATTGGTAAGCCCCATGGACCAGGCATTTTTAGCGCGAATGCGTAAAACTTTCTTCTTGACCACAAGAAATAAATCCACAGAACTACAACGATTGCGACCAAGGCTGCCATCTTCAACGTATTGATATTCTTTTCCAACACTAAAACTGAAGCAAGTTATGAAAATTGGAAGCAAACATATTTTTATATTCAACCTTTGAATTATTTTTTTAAGTACACATTTACACATCTACTTAACCTCTTGCTCTCTTTAAATGGCTTGGGAGCCGAAGATTTATCTAGCTTAATTGTAAGGTGAACATTTAGTTTATGTGGTTAAAAGAGATGCTAAAGTACTTAGGTTTTTCTCTTTTTGTTACATTCGACCGTCCGTCTGAAGGTCAAATGTCAATTTATCAAGTCGATGAAATCTAGTGTTGAGGCTATCAGTGCCAAGCTCAAGACGGAATTAAACTGCGAGTGAATGTACACTCACTTAATGGAAAGGTGAAAATTATTCCGCGCATCGTTTGCCTATTGACTGTGTAAGCCTTTATCCTATTTCGGGTCCACATTCCTCTTTGGCATTATGTTACTCTTACGCTTTTAGGGTCCTGTAATGTGAACTGACGTTTTTTAAAGGAACTTAATTTTGTATAACGAGTTCAATAACCTCCATTCAAGAGGTCTAGGTTATTGTTATTTACTTCAAAACCAATCCAGAAATAGTCCACGCAGATTAACATTTTTCAAAATAAGGTTAAAAAAAAGGTGCCAAATGAGAGTCTGACACGCACACGAAGGGTTCCGTACCACCGTACCATGGGATCTTATAAAATCTCTGACTGGAAATAAAAATTCAACTTTCGTAAAGTTATTTAGGACCCTCTACGGATAGTATAAAGTTATGAAACCACATAGGCAGCCACCGACGAGTCGAAGAGATCTTGGGATTTGGCAGGTTTAGTATCTTTATATCAACAAAAATAGAGATGCTTACGTTTAAAAAGAATTCCAGAGTCTGAGTACAGAAAATAAACTTAATTTTCTGAATCTTTTGTTATCTATCTTTATTTTTAAGTCGAAACACATACAAATTTTTAGAAGAAAGTTCAGCTTAGAGCATCTGTTAATGGCCGGTAATCTATATACATATAAACATTCAATTAGTTAAAACTAATCTTAAGATATTTTGTTTAGCCATGAAGTAAATTGAACATCCATGTGTGCTTACAATGCGTAATCAGCATGCACAACATCAATCGAAGGACGAACGGATGAAGGGTCCTTGTACTAGGTTTCCTTTGACACCCTTTGAGAACGGAACCCTAAAAACAGGTTTTTTGAATATGGGACCTCAGTTATTTTTATTTTTGTATTATTATAGTTAGTTGTTGTTTAAGCAGCCATTGAAGTGCAAGTGTCTACCTTTTACAGTTTAGAAGATACAGCCCTTTGACAGATAGACAGATGGACGACAGCACAGTTGGCACACTTTGGGTACGTCATCTAAAATTAAAAAAATAAAAAACGATTATAAAATCTTGTTGTACTTTCATATACTGTTTGGCGTTACCCTTCATTTGACAACTGTTTTTTTTTACCCATATAATATTCGCATATAACCCGGTGGAAAGGCTCAGGGAAAAAAGTAAAGACTTATTTTAAAGCTCTGAAAACTGTAGTGCATAAAAAAATCCTATCGTGGACAGCGTTTCGATTGACTTTGATTTATTTTTGTCTCCTATGAAATTTATCGCTTGACTTTGAACACTGTTGAGCAGGGTTAAGTTGGTCCTTGAAACACCTACCTAAATTGAAGAGTTTCAATCCTGTTAAGGAAAAATTTAAGGTTTGTAATTTGCAGTCAGATCAGATGTAGTAAAGTATTTCTTATAACGCTTCAGGAAACCTCTTTGTCGCTTATGTAAAACAAGATTGATTTTAATACACATATCGAGAACGAAAACCCTTTTAGAATCAGCGATGCAAATGCCATTACATGTCATTCTGGGGCAGGAGAATTCAACTTTTCCAATTGCTTGGAGTAGCTTACACATTGTAAAATCTCTGATTGCTTACAACTAGACGGAAGCCAGTTACGATCCCTGTCCCTAGGCTGCTTAATCTGATATTCGCATCCACGTGGTAGCCATGGATAGCTATTTTAGCAAACTTTGAAAGTTGAGCCAATGTATGGAGCAGTTGGCCTATGCCAAATGTAACTTCCTCTATCAGAAGAATAACACGTTATGAAAAGTGATAATGATCTAAGTCTATGCTCCGGCAATGTTTGAGTCCTATACTCTTCAGAACCACACAATATTTCTGCGGTTTCAGAAGTACACTTGATAGGATCAGGAATCATGAAAAAGAAAGATTGCGACATATTCATATAACAAGTCTAACAAAAGGCTTCACATATTTGGATGCAAGATCGTGGTAGAAAAGAGGATAACAATGAATATCAGTGACGCAGCGATAAGTCGATAAGTGATCGCTTGGCGCTGATCCGCATCAAAGAAATTTTTTTCAAAATCAGCTTCTACACGATGAAGCAGATGATTACGCTAAAGAGGAATTCTATGACCTCATGGATAGAGCCTGTCCGGAGTATGATGTACTCGAAGATTTCAACGCAAAGATCGATAAAGAAAATATCTTCGGCGGAGTGATCGGAAAATATAGCCTCAACGAAACGACAACGTCTTCTTTTCCGAAAAGGATCAGAAAAATATGACAGATAAAAATGCTTATGAAAGGACTTTGCCACCACGGAAGAAAACCAATTCAGGAGATGGTCTTACTACCCTCGAGACATTGTAGAAAATTTGTCCTAAATTTTGTTCGTGTATAGATTTTCAGCAATGAATTTAAGCACTGCAGTTTTTAAATGTGTTCGTACGATTTTTCAGTTCTCTTCAGAAAACTCAAGCCTCTCCTTATTATTCTTTTCAGATCAAGTCGCACCACGAGCTTCGCTTTGTTCTGATGCTTTGTTCTCTGTGAGGTATGGAGCTCTTCAAGTCAGAAGAATGACATCCACGCTATTAATGAAGCACAACAACTAGTTTAAGCTCCAGAAAGTATAAAGCACGTTAAAAAAAATTTGATCGAAAAAGTTAACAAAGCAATGATTTCAGACTTAAAATTTGTCGACGCTTGAGCTGCTCGAAATGGCCGACCGATGAACATACTGAACGTGTGACTGTTAAGTGCGGTTTTCGGACAGCCATTTGAGGGCATTTCCTAGGCTTGATAACAATCCATGGATTCCGGAGGTCAAGAAAAAAAAAATTATCAAGCTATGCGTGAAAAGGTGCCGACAATATTTTTCATATTTTTTTTTTAAATTGGGATGACAGGATGTCCTAGTACCAAGCCAGCCGATGCAGTCATTTGAATGAAAAAGAATGACTTGATCGAATGTTTATAAAGTTCAACTCGTTCAAGAATTGAATACGCCGATTAGGTGCTCGAGCATCAGCTTTCGATAAGTAATTTAACACAACGTTTTCTTCAGCAATGAGGCCCATTTTTCACTAATGAGTCTTTTCAAAAGATCGTCTTCATGAACACAATCCGCCAAACTCTTGACACCTTGAAATCGAATACTGGTAAAGTTTTAGCCTAGTAATTGCCCGATAATAGTCCGTGGAGGACATTCATAAGGACACTTGCTCAAATTTACTTTTACAAGCAAAATCGTTTTTAATGCTTCAGCGAATCTGACGAACGGACAAACATTGAAAGGACTCAAAGGATTCAAAACTTATAAAAAAAAAAACAGAATCCAAAAACATTTTGTTTTGTTATAATTTATTTGAATTATTTTTAATTTGTTTTTGTTTTTTTTGTTTTTAATTAAATATTATCAAGTATAAAGATAATTTTATATTCAGTAAATAGTATTGTATATTGTTATTTTAATGTGTAACTTAATATTATTTATAATTGTTACTGAATCACACACAACAATCTTTTGTTTTCCACATTATCTGAGTGTATTAAATTCTCATTATATATGTCATCTAAAATTTGTATTTTTTTTTTTTTTGGTTTTTCAATTCATTTTTTTTTTACTATATATTCCAATTCATTATTCTTTACCGTTCATTGGCAATAATAAATTGTAAAACTACAAAAAGCTAAATTAAAAATTCAATCCATCATCTTATTTATGTACTCGTATTTTTGTTTCTTTGTTTGTTTTTAAAAATGTTTAAGAAAAAGTCAACTGCAATTCAAATTGTTTGCTTTTATGTTTTGTTTTGTTTGTTTAGCCTTATTCTTCCACTACCAACGTACACACTAATCATCATCTCTTAAACACTTATGTTTATATCGTATTTTGTTTATAAAAAACCCTAAACCTATCTTAAGACCAAACACATATTCTCTTCTTAAGCACATTTCGTAAAAAAATATTTAGTTGTTGTTTCACGTCCTTTAAATTTTTTTTTTTATCTTTTTGCTTTTAATTTGTTTCATATTAAAGTTAAATAAAAATAATATGATTTAAGTCAAAGTCTATTGCTATTTTGTTCTCATATACCTTTCGAGATTGTTGTGTAACAGAAAATCAAATACATTCAGAAAGATCTTTCTCCACTCAGTCCCTTGCCAAAGTGATAATAATAATTATTATTAATTATGCTTTTTTTAAATAAATAATAAGGTGATAGTCAATTTATAAAAATATATAGCATTTTTATAGTAAATTATTTTATTCTAATGGAGTATTAGTTTTACATCTTTTGTTGCAGCAATCTTCCGCGAAAAATTTTTATTTTACTTTATTTTCCTCTTTAATTTAATACTACAATAGCAAAATTACACAATTCCTACCTAGATTTATAAAAAACCACTTACTTACATTCTTTTTTTATCGCTTTCTACTATAATAAATTTATAAAAAAAAATAATAAATACCCATAATAAATTTTAAAATAATAACGAGGAATTAAAAATGAAAATAAAAATAAAATTGAAGAGCATCTGTGAGTTATAAGAATCACAATATTTTTAAAATAATAAAATATGTATAAAAAAAAAAAAAACTGAACACGATCACTCTACTTTATTGTTTATATTGAAAAATAAGAAAAGGAAATCACAGATACCAAATGCTTACTTGTTCCTCTTAAGACATATCATTATTCACCCAAAGCCCTTATGAAATATCCTATCTGATACTGATTATAAAAGAGAAACTCATGTAAAATTCACCAGGTTTTAAAAAATTGTCTTTCTTCTTTGTTTTTTAGTAAGTACACTAATCAGCCTTTTTCGCGCAAAAAGTATTTAAATAAAAATTAAAACAAATGGAATTTAACTTAAATATTTGAAGTACAATCATTTCATCCAATACGACTCGTTTTTTAATTGTTTGCCTTTGAATATTTTCTTTCTTAATTTGTCGTCTTTGTTTTTTGAAATTTCCGGATTCATGTGTGTTCTTCAGTTTATTTATTTTTTTTTTTGTTTTCTTAATTCTTTTTATTTTTGTTTATGCAATTTGAATAAGTGAATTAATTTACATACGAGTTTGCTTTATGAAAAATTCTTTGATGCTCTTTTCATATAATTTGATTTTTTTATATTTTTAATTTTTATTTTTTTTTAAATGTACTAATATTTTTTTTTTAATAAATTTGTTCTCTTTATTTTTGTTTTCACTATTAATGTATAATTAATTTTATTGCAAATTTTGGAGGCTATATCCCTGAGTTTTTTTTTTAATTTTTGGTTTGATTTTATTTTTTTTAAGAAAACATTTAAATTGAATAATAATTTATAAAAAAAACAAGTATTTTTTTATATTTTTATTTTTAATAAAAATTACATTTATAAAATCTATATTTATGTATACATATATAATTTGTTTGCAAGAATTATATATTTTAATATGCATACATATGTATATACTCCTTGTTGATGAAAGGATGAGGCTTAATTTAAGGAGTTAAAAGGGTGCCATATGAAATGAGTTTTATATTTAAAAAGGAGAAATCAAAGCCAAATACTCGGTAGTCCATGGTCTTAAAAATTGCATAATCATTTTATTCTTAAATGTGACGAACATGAGGTCCTACTGAAAAACGATAACTTTGAGCAACCTGTTTTTCATGACGCGTTAAATGAAATTTGAATAGTTTCAATAATGAATCGCAGATTGTTGGAAGCAGGATAGCTTCAAACAGAATTTGTTAAAAAGTGAGTTGTAATATCTAAGAGTGCTATGTATTTCCGGGCCACCAATATATGGTAAGAGATCTTATGAATTGAAAACAAGTATTTTTGCGATACGGATAAAAACATCCATCATTGGAAAGGACAACTCCATACATTTAAGCTCAGTTAATATAGTGGCTCAACAACATGCCAGATTACAAAATACTTCATGGTTAAACCCAATAAACGCCTTGAATTCTAGGTGTTTGATAAGAGCACAAGATAGATATCGAAATCTTAACTGAGGGTTTAGAAATGGAGTCAGATACAGGAGCTGAAGTCGTCTAAAGCGCTCCACTATCCGACCGCTTGCTCTATGCAAATACTGATATAGGAAGCTGCAAAGACACAGCCTCATCCACACAATTTTAAATCCTATAAACTATGGATGGAATTACATAAAAAAGGACCATTAAACATCTTACTATGAATTGGGATTTTTTGTGTAAGGCAACGAACACGTTAAAGTACACGATTCGCCCACAGTTCACATCAAAGTCCTGCGTTTAAAATATCTAAAATGTTTTGTGACAAAACATTTGTCAATTTTGAATTTTTGAAAAGCCATTAGAGAATGACTGACAAACAACATTTTTAAAAAACTGATTCTTAGATATTGTTTGGTTAATCTAAAATCAGGATTCACATAATTGTATCTCGTTTTTTATAAATAAAAAAAAATAATAATTTGCCACTTTCGCTCTCATGGTCACTCCTTTACAGCGTACATCGAGTATTTAACTTTTTTATTTATTAAATAAATAAACTTTTGATGTAAATTCATTCACTTATTAAGAGATTAAAATATTTTTGTTATTTAATTTGGTTTTATAAAATTGCATTGAAGTTCTACATCATTAAAAAGGAAATTACCTATGGATGAGATTTATTTTTTCTTAGCAAAACTAATAAAAGACAAAAGTTTGTTTACATTTTTTTTTTGGATTTAAACACAAAAATTAAATAAATAAAGAAAAGAAGATTCCTATTAATTGCATTTCTTTTTTTTACATATTTTTTTTCGATTTACACAATTATTGATTTCTATTAAATTGTTTAATTACATGCAATTTTATTTTTTTTTTTCATTTTTAAATCACTAACTTATTATTACGAATTATCTTTTAAAAAAAATCTTTAATTTAAATCTTTGCTTTATTTTTTTTTTTGTTTCAATTTGTATAGATTTGTACTTTCTGCAAGTATATGCATTATTTTTGTGTTGTCTTTTATTTCATATAATTTGTATTCGTAGCGTTACAAAAAAAAAAAACTTTATATAAAATGGTCAGAATTTTATTTTCTTGCATTTGTATTTTGTTTTTTTTTTTGTTGTTCTTATTTTATTGTTTTGTAAGTTGTTTTCAGAAATTTCATCATTATATAAAGTCCACGACTTTTGTATACATAGATTCTATTTTATTTGTTGGATTGGATTTTAATATATTATTATAATTTAAAAGTTAATTTACCATTGGTATGAACGTTTTCTCTCACTGGTTGACATGCTTATTTGTTATTATACTTAAAATAACTACAATATTACAGATACATGTAATTTGTATTTTATTTACAGAATTTTGCATTCGTTTTTCTTGCTTAAATTAATTACATAAAAAGTGTTGTTTTATTTATTTGTTGTTTTTAAGTTTAATTTAATTCTCTGTTTTTATTTTGTTTTTTGTATTTTGGAAATTTGTTTGTTTTTTTCTATACTTTGAACAGTATTTTCATTTTGAACTTTGTTGCTTTTTGTTGTATAAAAAAATAATGATTTTTGTTTTTTTTTTTGTTATAGTTTACATTATCTTGAACTTTCGTTATTTGTATTTTGTTGTTGTATCTATTGTAAATGTAGTCATTTGTTTTATTTGTATTTTTGTTTTGTATCTTAATTTAGTGTGAGATGAAATATGACGATATGAGATATAAAAATTAACATAAATAAAGGAATATTGTTTGTTTATTTTGTATAAAAAAAAACTTTTTTTTTAAATTAAAAAATCAAATTCAATCATTTTATTTATATCTAAACACTAGCAAAAATATTACTTTTTCGTTTATTTAATAAGCACTTAATTTTTAATTTTAAATAAATAAATATACAACTTGTTTTTTTTTTTGTTATAAAGTGTAGGAGCAGTATTTAAGTTTCGAATTCTTTTTCAAAATAATATTGAAATACAAACTTGCGCGAAATGTTTAATTTTTGCAAATGACGAATGTTCAGTTTCTATTTGGTGATGAATGCATGCAAAAGGGCGCTGAGATGAGCTCAAACGAATACCGTGAAGCTTTGAAAAGTTTGGAAACAGATATGCACTTCGAAGAAGCCTGTGAATGCATTTTTAAAAACACAAGAGTTTCCAATCGGTATTCATCCCCTTTTATTATACTTGAAAGTCACGAATAACAGAGTTCATAAAGCTGCTTATTGCTATGCTAGAAAAATGCTCGTTGCTCCACCACGATCAGCATTGATATTTCCGAGACCTTTGAAGCCAAAAAAAATTTCAGAAAAATCAAAGGTTAAGCAAGGTATTCAAACATTTCGAAAATAATCGCTTCAAACCCAGAAACCTGTATCAGGGCCATGCTCCATCAAAAATCTCTCCAATTGCCTCCGTTCGTTAAAATAAAATTCGTCGTATCTTATAAGATTGAACTGGCTTCAAGGTTCCGTGAACATAGACTCAGGTTGCAATTAAGTTTGGAAACAGATCAACATGATAGCCAAAGTGGTTTTATAATGTGCACAAGGGGCACAAGCCGCTGAATGAAGACCTCACCTTCGATGACGCAAACAAAGGGAAAAAACCTTAG
This sequence comes from Orthonevra nobilis, assembly GCA_963555765.1. Taxonomy (NCBI): domain Eukaryota; kingdom Metazoa; phylum Arthropoda; class Insecta; order Diptera; family Syrphidae; genus Orthonevra; species Orthonevra nobilis. The sequence goes on from OY743227.1 coordinate 54,149,742, forward strand.
CTTAAAAGGTTCACAAAATTTAGGGAAGCTCCTCACATGCTCTACAACCTAAGAAGGGATGAAATTGGACAAACATGGAAAGATATTTTTGCAGAACGTTAAATGGCAATTAAGAACATTCCGTTGGCCGTCTGTCCAAATAAATCATTTAATTCCTGTCAAGCCCGCAGCACACGAAATGCTATACATGCGGGCCAGACGTGATCGAAAAATCCCGCATTCGAGATGCGCATGCAAAAATATCAATAAAATTTATCCCAAGACGTCACATGTTTCCCGCATGGAGATTTTTCGCATGTATTTTTACAAGCGACGCGCGCACATGTTGCGCAAGTACATAACATGCAAGACGGTTCGCATGCGAAGCGTTCTAGAAACAAAAAAACAGCTTAAGCATTCGAAGAGTGTTAAGCGTGCTGTTTTGTAAAAGGGCTGAGCGGACCAATTCGATTACTTGCTGGGTAAACCAAAAATCTGATGCCTTTCTACGAACAAGTATTTCTGCCACTGACCGTCCTGTGCTGACAGAGCGCGATTGGAAGCTTTGTTCAGAAGGACTTTTGTAGATTTCTGCTTCTGTTTGTTGTTCTATAAGAAATTTACATAGAAAATTTCCTACTTGGAAAATAAGATGGTATTGGCTACGGAAATCCAAGCCAGAAATTGTACTTCCTGAATAACATTTAAGCAAAAAAAATCCATTTCGCCAACGTATTAAGGTGTTTGTTTAAAATACCTCATGTGTGCTACTGGACGAAATCACTCGCATTCATTTTGTTTGACATTGAGAAGTGTCGCATGTTGCCCCATGCGACTTATGCTGCTTGCAAGTTCACATGCGATTAAGTCACATGTTTCCATGCGAATAAGGTGCACAATGGACTCACATGTACATACGAGACTACATGCGACTGTTACAAATATGGGGTAGCACACGATATGCAAACTACATGCAAGTATTGTGAAATATTTTGACGTCAAAGCCGCATGTAAAGAAAACGATTTGCATGTCATGTGCACTACGGGCTAAACATATTCGCGAGCATGGGTGTCCAAATTCAGTTCAGTTGACTCTTGGGCAGCGCTTTGATGTAACTTCCTTCAAAACATGTATTTTCAAAAATAGTTCTTCAAAATTTACCACTCAAGTCTCCAAAGGCAATACAAACAATACTGACTAAATTCAAAACGACTTAGCGATTGATTGCGAGTATAGGCAAAACGGAGGTGACGCAATAAAGTCACCTTGTTGAAGTGAATTTTTAGCTGTAGGTTTTCAGACTATTGAGCCTTCAGAAAATGTTAATCGTTAGCTCTGCACCAAAGCTCGTATTTTTTTTTTTAATTCAAACAGAGGGGGTAAAATTGTCAAAAAGCAATCAAACGTGTCGAACAAAAAATTCCGTATAAATCAAACGTAAAAGCTCAAACCAAAGAAACGTGTACGCAATATGATAGATTCGACAGTTTTCATTAATTTGTCCCCCAAAATTTTTTGGACTTAATTCGTGGCTTGGAGAAATTTCTTACTCTCTCGGAAGCGCTTTCTTTTGAGCAAAACAACGAAATTTCGACGCACTCGAACAGGATTTCGTAAATTTTCGCTTTTTAGGTAGGGTACTCGAACAGGCTATTTCTACTCCCTTGACCAAGTGGTTCAATTAAATAATTGAAAATAGGAAATTATTAAGTTACTAAAGTCGTGCAGATTTTGTTTTTTAAAATTTTTTTTTATCACTCGACTTATAATGGACACTACTCGATGCTCCTACATCTTATAGGTGGTAAAATCGATCAAGATAAAAATAAATGCATTGTATTAACAATAAAATAAAAAAAAAACAAAATTATAAATAAAACATTTTCTTATTAATCCTTAAACAAAAATTATATTTAAACCAAAAAAAAAAAAATAATAATATTAAAATAATTGCACATTTATATTTGGAAGTAAAGGATAAAAATCAATAAAAAATAAAAATAAAAATAAAAATAAAAATAAAAATTGTTAAAATACTAAATTGCAATAAATTGTTACAAAAGTAGGATCACAGCGATCGTTTGTTTTGTTTTTAGTTATAAGAAAATTTTAGTTTTCTTTTTCTTTCTAAGTTTCTTAATATTGTTTTTATGTTTTTATGTTTTTCTCTCACTTTTGTTTTTGTACATTTTTCAATTGCTATTATTATAAATCCATTTAATGGTGTAAATTGAAGACAATGCAGTTAACAATTTTAATTTTTCACAAGAAATCGTACATTAAGATTTATTTTACTTTTAATGTATAACTTGTGCGATTAATATTACATTTTATTCTTTCGTGTTGCAATATTATATAGAATTATTTATTATTTTCAAAAACATTAATACGCAACAAAATTTGTGGAATTTTTTATACTAATTTCGAACAAATATTGCAACTTAGATAGAAATAAAATTAAATTTGTTTTTGTTTTTGTATTTTTTTGCAATGATTGAACTCACATCTACATAATTGATCGATACTCAGAATTCGTCATTTACTTGTATGTCCTTATTACTATAAGAAATGAATTGATTCTTATTAAAAATATATATTTAAATGTATCTATTGTAATTTTTTCGATACATATCAGTACATCAAAGTGAGAAAACCATAAATATACATTCACATGTACTATAATAATGAAGGAAATGAAATAAATTAATGGCGGCGCTCAGCAGGACCAAAGGTAGATTTCAAAAAATTCTTTCTGGCATTCAATTTTTAAATACACAACGAAACTTATTGTTATGCAAAGTATTTTACTTGTCTATATTTACATAGCAATAATTCGTGTTGCATTTTAAATCCAGAATAAAGAATTTAAGGGAATCTACCAAAAGTCCTTGTACGATCCTCAGGAACCGTGTAGCGTGTTATTCTGGCTGTTGTTGTTGTTGTTGTTGCCGTTGACATTTTGAGCGGAAACTTCGGACTTGACACGTCGTGCAATATGCGAACGTGTATGCTTTCGCAAATGATCCTTTCGATAGAAACCTTAATTTAAAAAAAAAAAAAAATATTTTCAAAAAAAACTATGAGAAAGTGTTGAAGTGAAAATTACCTTTTCCACATTCTATGCAAACGTGCTTCTTTTCACCAGAATGTATGACGATATGCAGTGTTAGCTGCTCCTTGCGTTTGAACGATTTCATGCAAATCTGAAAATAACAATAGGAAAGGGGTTAATTTCATAATTCAGGGGCTTGGTTTTTTTTTCTGGATTGGTTTCGAAAACGTGGGATGTTTGTTGTGACATTTAATAGAGCGGGTCCTTGTTTGTTTTCTTTTCGAATCACAAGTTGAAAGCCGAATACTTGAACAATATTGCAGAATTCGGAAAAGTTACTTCAAAAGAAGGTTGTGGGGAGCCGCAGTTTTTTAAGTAGATGCCATTTAATTGGATAAATTCAAAGATCATGTAGTAAAGTCGAACAATTGAATCATATTTTCGAATCTCCACCAATTGAAATTGGGAGCAAAGGAATTATAAACCAACGATAGAAGTTTGACCAAGTAGCTGGCAATGCTCTGGTGTTGACTAAATTGGACTGTTCTAAATTCGCGTCGGCAAAATTGTGGTTTTAGTAGATGATCTGTTATTGGCTCTGCTATGAAGAGATGACAAATTAATTCAAAATATGCAAATACTGCTCCTGCCAGTATTTCATATAATGGCGAATGAAATACTTCGAATTGAGTGAATACAAATAATTTGATATCGAATTCTCCTTCCTTATTTGGATTTCAACCGTGAAGCAATCGGAAGCTAAATGCAGCTGAGTCACAAACCACTGGTATGAATATCGAAAAAAAAATGCTCTCGATATTCGCTCGCTTCTGCAAGATTGTAAAAATAGTTTATGAGACTAGTGTGCTCCAAGGGAATCCGTTTATATTCCCGTGGTCGTGTTGTGCTCAATGGTGAATATTGACGCTGTTGTCGAAAATCTACTCCTAAGTTCAAGAGCGTCAATCCCGCTTAAATGGGGAAAATTTTATATCAAGAGTTTGGTCTATTCGTTAATAAGCCAAGACAAAATGGATACCCATTTCGTTTTCGCTTTCCTGTTTGGGCTCAAAAAATCATCTCTTGAGATGAGGTTAATTTCCATCTCAGCGACTACGTAAATAAGCAAAATTACCGCCCGGAAGATCCAAACAAGTCATACATCCTGAACGTATGACGGTCTGGTGTGGTTTTCGGGGTGGCGCACAGGGGGGCAGGATGGCATTAAGGTTGGCAGAAAATAAAGTTATGAATTTCGCTTATTTCCATCAAATTGCAACAGAATCAAAAATCAGGGAAAGTAAAGTTATCTACGTCACGTAATCAATATCAGATGGTCACTTGTGACTTGTGATTGATTTATTTTCGGTTGTTTAAATATATATCAAAGCTTACGTTGGTTTTAATTAATTCTTGTTTTTGTCTTTAAATATTATCTTTCTTATTTAATCTGCAGTCAAAAATTGTAAATTGTTTTTTCTTCGTTTTTACTAAAATGTTTAAACTTGAAGTTGTGTTAGCTCTTAAGATACCGCAAAGTTTAACACCTGATTCGTCAAATTATGTTGTTAAGAGAAGAAAATATGCAATGTTGGTACATTTGAACAAGATCTTAATATCAAAATTCACTAGGAAAATACATGTCGATCGGAAGCTTTAAAACCTCGTCCTACCGCAAGAAACTATCAGTTTACTTTTATTTCCATCCGTGCCAACAGAAAACCGAATTAAGTTTTAAAAAAATATGTTTATGCTTCTTCTTCATCACTCACTGGTAGAAAAATTATTTTTTTATTTAAATATAATTTTTTTAAAAAGATTATAAAAATTATTGTAAAAGCCCGCGAATGCTGCAGGCTGTGGGGTTGATGGTAAAGGCGCAAACAACAGTCGGCCGATTGCTCTCGAACGAAATTCTAGTTGTTTAAAAGATTTTGCATAAAGCGGTCGTAAAATTAAATTTATTTCGAGTTTTAATGCCAAATTTAAGGCCATTCTGCTCCACTATAATTTTCGAATAAGGACTTGACTACTCTTTTTTTAAAATAAAACGCAAACCATTTCAGATATTTCAAAAACTTTACTATCGGCTTGAGGCACAATCGTATGATACATTCATATGACCACATCGGGCACGTTTGCGGTTCGTTGGGCCCAATTTTCGATGACTCGGCCACACATTTCGACCAAATTTCCAATGTCGTCAGCTTGTTGGCATAAACCAATGACTTATTGTAGCCCCATAGAAAATAATCTAGAGGCGTTAAATCGCACGAGCAAGGCGCCCAATTCTTGAGATAACACGCTCATCAAACTTACTCTTCAATATATCGATTGTTAAAACTTCTGTGTGGCTTGTGGCACCATCCTGTTGAAACCACATGTCGTCCAAGTTCGTATCTTCAAATTCGGGTCAATAATAATCGGTGATCATGGCGCGAAAACGCTGGCCATTCGCAGCGACCTGACGATCGTTATCGTCGACGAAAAAAATATGGCCCAAGAACGCCGCCGGCATCAAACCGCACCAAACAATTATTTTTTGTGGATGAAGTGGTGATTCATGAAACAAATGAAGCAAATGAAATCATCTTGGCGCATCTTCTCCAGAGCCCAATCGGAGAACGAACGTCGCTTTAAATGGTCCATCGGCTTCAAATCTTGAATCAGCTTGATCTTGTATGGGTGTAAACCAAGATCCGTAAGCAAAATACGCCAAAATGTGGTCTGACCGATGCCAAATTCTTGAGAACGCCGTGGAATTAACTGATTTGGATCATTTACTACGGACGCCTGAACGGCAGCGATATTTTAGACACTTTGACCAACCCGTTGTCTCACTGACACGGCAACATCACACAACGAATATAAAGACTCAAATTTTTTCACTAAAGGAGTTGACGCTTTTAAAATTGCGGTCACCGGCTCAACATTTCGGTAGAAAATTTTATAATTTGCAGACGTTGCTCGTTCGTGTACTTTACTGAATTATTTGACAATGACAGTTTGATGATTAGTGAAAGGGTGCGTTCACAAATTAAATTCAAAGTTGTCAAGTCCCTATTGGAAAACCCGATACTTCAAGTGTCTGGCAACCCAAAGGACTCAGACGCCCTCCTTTTCCCTAAGATGAACAAAAATGTGGAGGCAAAGCGACTCTGAGATACAAGAGCACAGTCAGGAGAAAAGTGCAGCTTGGGATGTTGTTCTATCGGTAAATGGTAGCGATTTGGTCTTCGAGGAGTAAGTAAGTGAATTTTGGAGCACAGCAGACGAGCCATCCTTACTTGAAAAATATGCATCCCTGTTTATGGTGCTGCTGATTTATAAATTGGAGCCGAAACCTTTATAGTTGATAGCACGATGAGTTCCAATTCTAGATTCTATTTGGTTTTGCAATAAGTTTTATAAAACCGTTTAGGAAACTTTTTTTTTCCACAGCAGAGATGATTATTCTTTGCATTGTGACGAGAATTGGTTTTTATCGGAAGTGTTTTAAGTGCTAAATTTTTTTTTAATGGAGAATAATTTTGCTTTTTTTTTCTTTTGAAAAAAAAAATTGTCAAATCTACAGACACAACCTTGCTGATGCTACACGCTCTGGACGTCCACCAACTAGGGTTGGAATGTCGAAAAAGATGGATGTTTGGGCTCCTCATGAACTCAGTGTAAGAAGCGTATTGGATCTGTGAATCTTTTTTGAGGTTGTTGTTTTTTTTTTTAATTATTGCTCGCTCTTCAAGAGGATATTAAGACTCTTATAATGCGTGTAGCACAGAGTGAGCGAAAGAATTAGGAGAAGAATGAAAGATTGTGTAGTGGTTTGAGAAACTCAGGTGTAATTGTTTTCAACTCACTTCCGTGGGTAGAGCCCGAAACTGGACGGAGGATTTTGATATCGACCTATTGACTTTAACCTTATTCACTGGATTTTATTCGACATTCCACAGCTTTGAAAGTTTGGAAGATTTGGCTTAAACACCCCGCTGTCAGTGTTATGCCTTCACAGCAGAGTCATCTACACACAATCTACACAAACAGCTGTTTTGAAAACATGAATAAGGAACTAAGCCGATACAACAACCACTACAACAACGCCACCCATTAGTCAGACTACTATCACTGGTTGACCAAACCCAGTGATAGTGCCATTAACTTAGTCCCAATGGCAAATGGTGACTGGACCAGATTCGAAAAACTAGACCACTACTCTGGGAAACTCGAACCTGGAACCTATCAATTGAATCAATTGAAAGGTAGGCGCTCTACCAACTTCGTCATCCAGCTGTTAAAGTTGAAGTCCATGAGGGTTTTTATGAAGACAGTGGTTACGGAGACGAGAAATGAAGCAAGTAGTGGAACGGCCAGAGTTTGTGGACAGGAAATACGTTGTTTTCCACCATGAAAAGCTGAATTCCTTTAGCTGCGAGGTAATGCAGCACCCAGCATACTCTCTAGACCTAGAAGGCAAATTTACCGGAAAACTGGTACGGCCAAAAGTTAACTGATTTTTACAAAAGCGCAATAATGTCTCTTCCAGAACGTTGGAAGAATGTAAAAGATCGCAATGGACAATATTTGATTTAAAACTAAGAATATGTATTTAACTTTAGCCAAAAAAAAACGCAGAACTTATTAAACCAGCCAATACTTTCCTCGTGTAATCTTTATTTTTTATGCAAGCTTTGCCAAAGAAAAAAAATTGATTCAGATAGGCTTGCAGTTCAAAAATATTTATAAGAGCTGAAAAAACAAAGTTCAGCGTGGTATGAAAAAGTGTTCAGAATTGGATAACAGCCGTCTATCGAAAGAAGAATTTCGAGCCGTGTTTTTCCAAAAATTAAGTATGGCGGTGTCTAAAGATGTGGATTAGGCAGAAAAAAAGGAACACTGACTTGCCGTCAATTTAAAAGAACAATTTTAGGACGAAATTAACAAAGATGTCAGCATGAATACATTGTTCTCTGTTGATGGCACTCTTTATTTTGTAAAGACGGTGTAGGGACCGATGAACGAAGGAACTGCTTACGTAAATACAACAGATGATTATACAAAGTGATATTTAAAAACATTTTTTTTGTGTGGGGACACCCCATTTTTTTTAACTTTGTATTCATTTTTTTAAAGCAGCCATAGTAGAACAGATTCTGTGAAAATAACAAGTGTCTATCTATTTTAGTTCAGGCCAGCGACATAGGGTTCCGTTGACACATTTTCACTACGGAACCCTAAAAATAAACGGTTTTCTTTTTAAAAAATAAAAATTATTATATAAACACTTCTATACTCACATTGCACACGTGTGGCCGGTCTGGTATATGCGATAATTTATGCCTGGTCAGATGATCCTTGCGTTTTAATGCCGCATTACAAATATCGCAGACAAATCTACGTTCAACCGCATGCGATATGACATGCTGCTCAATCAAGCTACGATCCGGATAGGCCATTTGGCATTCCGGACAACAATATAATGTCGAACCGTCTAGAGCCTTTGTTTCGCGTATTTCACCTGGCTTCGGTCGGGGTTTCTTCTCTTTTGGTGCCTTCTTTTTCTTTGTCTTCTTGCCAGTTGTCGTTGTACCGGGTGTTGTGGTTGAGGTTGTACCACCCGCTGCTGATGATGTTGTTGTTGGTGCTCCTGCTTCTGAAAGACTCGTTAGATGTCCATCCATGCCAACAATTCCATTATGGCTATGGTTACCATTTGCATTATTGGATGTGGGTATGCCACCCAATGCCAGACTGAGGTTAGCGCCATTCTTCAGGACTTCACCTTTAATATTGAAACCGGATGCAGCATCTAAATTCCCTAAATTTAAATTCCCTGAGTTAATTTGTGATCCGACAATCCCTGATGATTCCTTTTTTATTGTTTCGGAGTATTTGAGGAAGTGTTGTATTGAGATTGGCAGTGTTGCGGACAGCAGATGAGATGAATAGTCAACGGTGTTCGCTGTGTTCGCCAACGTTTGCCAAGACTGATTAACATTTTGTAAAATTTGTTGATTAATCACTGTAAAAGAAAAACAATTCAGGCATTATTAATTAATCAATCAAAATTTGAAATAGGAACATTAAATAAAAGGGAATATTTTTTTTAACAAAAAAAGAGGTAAAATTAATTCCAACCCAGAAAAACTCGACGGTCAATCAATCGCCATCCGTACATCAGTAAGGTATTCGAAAAGGTTGCCAAGAGAACCTTGACTGAGTGGGAAAGGACTAATATGTAAAACACCTTCTGGGGATGAAGCTAACTTGGAAGACTGTATCGGAAACTAGTGAAGACATTGAAAGTCGAAATTTCTTAAAACTTTGCATAACCTAAGAAACTGTTTTACGGCTCTTAGAAGGGATGCAGATTGGTCGTGGGTAAAAGCCTGATTACAAAAACGGTTTCTAGTGTGTTTCTGTACTCATCACGGGTGGAAAATTGGAAGAGTTCCCAAAATCTAACAGAAAATATTCTATGGATTGAAACCAATTTCAAGTTAGAACCATTTTCAATGCCGCTTTTAAGATCCTATCGAGTGTTTTATGTGAACCCTTCAAAGTCGTTTTGCAACACACAAATTTGGTAATATCGGTGTGATCTGGAATTTCGAGTCGACCCCAACCACATACTTATTCAACGACACAGTATGGTCTTGTCCAAAAATAGCTTTTGAGCCCCGTATGAAAGTAAGTTGTCACTGAGACTCTTCCATAAATCAAGACAAGGCAAGACAGCTCCTTTAAGAGCATTGATGAGTGCATGACCCACCAAACGTGGCATAAAAATGTGGCTGCAATGCGACGCTTTAAGTGGATACACTTACAATTTCAACATCTTTAGCGGACGTGAAGAAAAAATCATGGAAGGAACATTAGGGGCACGTGTTGTCAATACTCTGGCAAAGTCGATTACAAAGGCAGATGTTACACTGTGTTTTGATCGCTTGAGAGCCTTTTTTAAAATTGGCTCGCTCTTCAAGATACGATATGAATACTCTTATTATGCGTGCAGCACAGATCGAGCGGAAGAATTTGGAGAAGAATGAAAGATTTTGTAGTGGTTTGAGAAACTCAGGAGTATTTGGTTTCAACTCACTTCCGTGGGTGGAGCCCGAAACGGGACGGAGAATTTTTATATCGACCAATTAGCTTTCGCCTAATTCGCAAAAATTTTATTCGACATTAGATTGTTATATGTACTTTAAAAGTTTGGTAGATTTAGCTTAACAACTCCGTTGTCAGTTTTATGCCTTCACAGCGGAGCCATCTACACACAATCTACACAAACTATGATATTTTGACAACACGAACTAGAAATTAAGCCGATACAACAACCACTACAATACTGCCACTCTTTTAGTCAGAATACAATCGCTTGTCCAGTGATAGTGTCATTAACTTTATCCCAATGGCCAATGGTAACTGGACCAGATTTGAAAAACTAGACCTCTCTGGGAATCGAACCTGCGACCAATCAATTGAATCAATTGAAAGGCAAACGCTTTACCAACTCCGCCGCCAAACCTTTACTGTGCTGCGCTGGGAACTGTCAAAACAAACCGCAAAAAATTACATAAAAGTACAAAAAAAAGGTAAATCTGTTTTCAAGGCTAGTAATACAGGATTCATGCTCACAAAATGGCACAACTCCGGGAATGGTCAGATTTTACAGAGAAATAATGGGCGACGTCGATCGGGCAGACCAACTCTCTCGGCTGTACGAATTGGATAAGAAGTCCAAAAAGTGGTGGAAAAAAGGTTTTCTATCGACTATTGTTGATGAGCGTTGTAAACTCGTTCATAATCCATTCGCGACTAATCACGAACAAAATCGCCATTGATTGGATATATTGTTGACTTAGCAGAGGCTCTATGATTACGTCGAAAAGTTTCGGATTTTGAAAAGCAACCAATTTGGTTTGCGCAAAAATAAAAGCACAAATCGCTTGCTTGGGGACTTCACCAATAGACTGTATGGAAGCCTACACAAAAATCATAACTCAATAGTGTTATTAATTGATTTCAAAAAGGTTTTCGATGCACTTAACTACCGAAATATCATTAAGACAACTTGAAAAAATTGGCATACGAGGAAAAATATTGGATTGGTTTGCGAGCTCCCTAAAAGAGAGAGGTTTAAGATTGAAAATCAATGACAACTGCAGCAGTGAAGAGAACATAATACATGGGGTTCCGCAAGGGTCGAAATAAGGTCCACTTTTGTTAATTATTTATGTTAACGATATGCTTTCAATCCTCAAGCCAAGCACAATATATGCCTATGCAGACGACACAGCTATCACCGTAAGCTATAGATGTATTCAAACAGTTGCCAAAATGTTGCAAGAAGAATTCAACGCAATCTCTGCATGGCGTCACGATCACGGGCTCATCATTAACACTAAGAAGACGAAAATAATGCACATACGCCCACCTTCTATATCTTATTTTTGAAAACAACTTCAGATCATCTGCAATGACAAAATTATATATTTTATATGATATCACTAATGAAAATAATAAAAAGTAAACCAAAACTTTCCAACTTTTTCAACAGTCAATTATGGTTCACAGAACCGAAAGCTTTACTGAAGTCGGTATAGATGGCAGTTAAATAAAACGTCGATTATATTTTCCGAGTTTTAAAATATCAATTATATTCAAAAATACTGCGAAGTGAACGAATACAAATAAGCCGATATTAAATTCTCAGTCGCTGTTCGGGTGGAGTACCCATGAAGCAGGCGAAACAAAAAATCCATTTGAGAATGAAACGACTTAACAATCTTTGAACTCTTCTTCTAATTCTTCTTCATCTTAAAAAATGCTTTACAACAATAGCCTAGTTCCCCCTGTGTGGGCGAAAAAAACAGCTGATTCAGAGTGGGCGGTTTAAGCTGTTTCGGACTTTAAATTCTCCTCCCCTTCTTTTTAATTTTAAAAAAATGCATGACAACGATAATTATTATTCCCCGTGTGTGTACGGACTATAAAAAAAACCGGCCAAGTGCTTGTCGGACTCGCGCAATGAAGGTTCCCTACCAACTTGTAGTTATGGAAATATTTCGTCAATCACGGAAACCGAGTTTCGAAAAGTTTACCCGCTTCTGAAATACCCTTTTTTGTTTTGACTCTCTTGCGAGTATCAGAATATGCGGCATAAAACACAATTTTAACTTCCCATCAGGAAGTTCTTGTAATCGGTCCGATTTTTGAAATCCAAAATTTTTACATCTCTCCACGTTTGGTGTAGTCGGATTCCATTATTTTTAGAAAGATGTCTGTGTGTGTGTGTACGTACATACGTACGTTTGTGCGGATTCTTTCGTACAGCCTAACTCGAGATCAAATCAAGCTATCGAAATTGGTTTCATTCGAAGCGTGTGTGCATAAAGATCACCTGAAAAGCTTTTGGTTAAATTTCACAGCGTGGTTTGAATTTTGTGACGAAAAAACTGTCAAAAAAGGGAAATTTTCACGTCTTCAATTGAAACCAATTTAGTTTTCCAATAAAAAAAGTTCAAAATTAATTAAATTTATAGTTTACAGCTACCTTATCATAATATGCATAAATTTATACACTGCCGTTCATAAGTTTCCGGACACATTCATAAAAACATTTTTTTTTTGTTCAATTTTAATGCAAAAAGTTTCATCAACATTTTGTTTATTTAGCCAATTGACTAAACTATGTAAGTTACTAAGTATAGAGACTACCAAAAAGACTGAGGCCATTTCATACATTGACGTGCCCCTTTCTCTATTTCCTGATCCAAATTTCCACGGAAGTTCTTTGCAAATTGTTTCAGAAATGTGAATCCTGTAAGTCTTTCCCATTTTTTTTATCTTGAGATGGGAAGGTGATAGTATGGGCAGGCCTCCTCGCACCCAAACTAATTTTTTTGAATTGAAAATATCACATTCAAGCATTCTTTTTGGCGTAAAATTGAGTTGCGAATTTTTAATTTTTTTTTGGTGTGATGTAACTCGAGATTTACGGTTTTCAGATTTTTCTCTTTACTTGTCAAATTTCATGATTCTAGGTCAACGAGAAGTACCCCACAAAAGTATTGATTCCCCTCGCGAGTTTCAAAAAATGCGGCAAAATCATTCACATACATTTTTACTGCATCCATTTTGCAGCTTTAAAGCGACCGCAGTCATAAGTATTCCTGAGAAAAAGGGAAGTGACATACAGACGGACAAAAAACTGATCCTACGATTTCGTTTTTCACAGCTGATTCACTTACTAGTTGATGAAAGCAGTGACTACAGTGATTCAAATTGATTTCTTAACTGACAGGACCTCGTTTTACTGCACATTTAAATTTGCGATTTCAGTTTTCACGAAATTTAAATATTTTTGTCGATCAAACAAAAGCAGAACAATTCTCATGTTAATGTGATCCTCTTTCTCTGTTCAACATTTATTCCTCATAAAATTCAAATGATCAATTTAACCTTGGTTTCCAATAATTCAGGAATACTCCTCACCCTACGACTCGATAAATACATATCTAATTATAGACTCAGAGAGTACATCTTTAATTGAAAATCTACATACATACACATTATATCAATGCCGACTGCTGTTGACAACAACACGAAATACAGGTCCAAACGTAGGAAGAACCATTTTTACATTTACATAAGTATCGACATACATAAATGTATATAACCTAAAAATGTCTATTCCTCAAAAATAAATATTCAAACACTGACCCCACCTAACATACCCAACATACATAAATATACAAGTAAATATCTATATATATATATACATATATTCTGACGGTCTTGATTCTCGAAGACTCCAACCTATAAATAAAAAAAAAAACCCTCTACATGTACATCTGGAGAAGCAACAACAAGAAAAAAACAAATAAAGAACGCACAACACGAGCCACCAGTAAGCACAAAAAAAAAACAGGCACCAGCCCGAGAATATCCTTGAAACTTTCACTTTCCCACACCGGGCGCCATTTGCCCTTGGAGAACTTGACTTAAAGGAATTTATTTCAACTAGGCAAAACCTTGCTCCTAGTATCCAAGTGCAGAATCGTCGTTCGAGGAGTTTAGCCCACCCACAATCAAGGCTACAAAAACAACCCTTTCATTGCATAATTATTATTAAGTAATTTTTGGTAATTATCTTATTGATTTTTTTGCTTACTTATAACGTCGATCTAAATTTGGGTTATATGTACATATATACGAAAACGAAACCGTTCGATCAAATTTCATATTTGCTTATATAAAACTCGAATATATATTACAGTAGTCGAGGCAAGAAAGAGACAAAGTATTATATAATAATTTGTCTCTGTGGCTCAGTATCGTTCCTTTTCGGCAGACCTTAACTAAATAATGAGAGCTTAATTGGGCTAACTTGTACATTATATAAAGACCTGATTTACATATTCGATTTTATATAAAAATGTAACTCAAAAAATAACTTTAAATATTAAAATACTTGTCAAAAAAAACACACTTTTTTTAGCAGGCATTCGATAAAGTGAAAAACAGACCACCTGGTGTTGGTATAATAAATCAGGCGTCCTTGAAAGGATACCAACAAAAAAAAATAAAAATTACCTTCTTCCCGGTCTCGTTCGATTTTTGGATGGATTTTCCCCTTATGATCGGCCGAATTGAGGAAGTTCAAATCGCCTTGCGGTTGCGAATATGGTATCGAGATATTCTGACCGTATTGCATATTATTAGCTAAAAAAAAAAACAAACAACATATCAACAATTAATTTCACTAAAAATATTTTTTTTTGTTTTTGTATAGTTAAGTTTGAAAAACAAAATTTTGAACAAACACTTTTAGTCGGCACAGTGAACAGAGCAAGCACCCGGTTTCGTTGATGAAAGTAAAAACACCCCGAACACGGCAGGAAAAGCAGGAAAACCAACCTGCACAACGATTACAGAGAACCTAAAGAATATCGAAACGAACCTCCACCAGGATGTGTGTGGCTTTTTGCTGCCTGTCTACCTATCTACTCAATAAAGACAGAACAGGCTGCTCATAGGACACCAGCATAAATTTTTTTTTTTGATACGAAAACGAAAAGATTCCTCTCTTTCTGTCGCAATGTTCCATTTCACTTTCACAGGATTCCCGAATGTAATAATATGAAAACGCCGACCGATAGAATCCAACATAAACACACTCTCACTCTTTGCCACCATGATCACTCCTACTCCACCAGAAAGAAAAAAAAAACTGAAGAAGGAAACCAAAAGTCACATCTCCGAGCGCGCGTCGGCCTATCTTTTTGCTCTTTATAGCCTCGTCTCGTCCATGTGTACATGGATGGCGGAGTGTTGTGCGCCTGCTGTTGCTGGCGGCATTTCTTTTATTTTAAATGTGTTTGTAGCACATATCGCATTGCTGTGTTACCGTATGTGGTGTACAACACTCCCACATAGACGGCCTGAGCCGAGTTTTATTCCAGCTTTGATGGTTTGGGGGATGAAAGAAGGAACCCCAGCATATACTTGTACTCGTACACCAAAGGCGACCGACAACGATAACACGACTGAATTCCTTTATTATCGCATTCGCCAGCTTAGAGCAGAAGGATGGGTGGTTGACAACAACAACAACAATAGCACAAACAGCAGTTTTGCTCGATTTTCGTTAAGGGGGTGGAAAAAAACATCGTTGAACGCAAAAGGGTGGCGACAGTTGGTAGTGTTGCCTTTGCACACAATAAGTATTAAATATTTGTATATCTTTAAGTTAAAGGATTTTCATCTTTCTTGATTTATTGTTTTTATTGATTGCATTTTCAAGGAAGGTTTACAGTGGCCATTGTTTGTTGGTTAACTTGCAACCAACGGTTCTCTGTAAATTAAAAATTTTCGAAAATCAGATCGGCTTTTATAAGTTTTTTAACGCTATCAGTATTGCTGATAAAATCAAGCATTTTAAGTGGCAGTGTTACTCATAGAGTAATAAATAGCATTTAGCGTGGTGATAGTTGTAAGAAAACATAAACAAATAAAGTCTAACAAGAATCAAGGCCGTTAAGAAGAAGAGGATCCGTAAAAGGTGGACGACAAAGAGTATCACTCCATGAAAAATGTCAAAGTGCGAAACGCTTCTCGAAAAGGACATACTAAAACATTTAGATATGTTCAATGATAAACAATTATTGAAGCACCATTTTGCAATAGAATTGAGGTCATCCTGTAAAGCGCTGCAGTCGGAAAGATTGTGGATACACTTAAATATTTCAATATCGTCGGCACGTTTGAGTTCTTGAGCACAATAGCAACATCGTTAATGGCCAGGATAGTACTTGTTATCTATAAAAGACAATTGGATTTGTTTTGCTTTCCTAATATTAAGCTTGGAGAAGAGGCAATAGAGCAGCAAAAAACCTAGGATTTTACCAGAACGCTGACCTCGAATACATACCCGAACGCCACAATTCCAACTTTCAACTAAAATCAAATTGCTGTTGGCCAAATAACTTCTTGTACCGATGCTGTTATTTGGATGCGAAATATTCTGCAATCCTGATACTGAGGGTCATAGAAAAATGAACATCGTTTACAACAATATTGCACGCCACGTTTACAATCTTAAACGATATTATCATGTTTCAGCGAACGCCCTTAAAATGTGTGGCTGCTCTATCAGGAATCTTATAAGCCATCATTGTCTATGTCATCCCCAAGAAGTCATCCGAAGGGGCCAACCTGATTATCTTTACCAAAGCTGAAATTCCTACATCACAAAGATTATTCATGTTAGTAGAGTCGAGGTACACCTGTCTTATTCCAAAGCGGCAGTTCTTTGTACATGTTGTACACGACTTCGGAACTCCCTGCCTACAAAGATGGGAAAAATTAGAAACACACACCATTTCAAAAAAATACTCCTAATTCACCCGGCTAATGAATAATTAAAAAAGTAGTTCTCTCTCATTTATTTTATTTTATTGTATTTTTCTTTATTATACTGCTCCCCAAATTTTGTATATACACACATTTTTAGATTTATTTATATCTTTATCCCTTATATTTAGCTTTATGTTTATATTAATTTTGTTCTATTAAATTCCAGCTAACAATTTTTTTAAGGCTTCACCTTTAATAATAAGATTCTATTATCTTAAAATGTAAGCAATTAATTATATGTAAATAAATAAATTGAACTTGAAATAAATTGAAAAGATACGCCAGAAAAAGGCAAGGATAAATAAAAGAGGACCAAGGTGGCTACCTTGAGGCACACCTGAAGTAGCGTTTATTGTATTAGAGGTCGATCCCCTAAGCAAAAACTTGATGTGTTCTCACGTCAAGATACGAGCATATCCACTCCACGAAAGGCAAAGGGAAAAAGAATTTAAAAATTAATAAGCTTATGAGAAAGCTTATTAAAGGCCTTACTGAAATAAGTGATCACGCAGTGGACTTGATGTCCTACTTCTAGGGTTTTATTGGTGAATGAAGGAAAACATCAACAAATTTGTTACTGTGGGTTTGTGAGTGAGTGTTTACAACTGAAATAAACGCTGTCGAAAATGATAGCCTCAAAGAGTTTCAGCAAGTATGATAGCTTAGCTATAGGTCTGTAATAAGTAACATCTCCCCGGAAGTCCTTTTTGTACACCGGAATTATAAAACCATTTTTCCTAAATTTTGGAAAAACTCTTTGGTTAATAGAGGCTTGAAATATAAAAGCCAAGGGAGCTGCAAAAGAGATACAGCAATACTTTAAAATTATTGGAGGTATCCCATCAGGTCCTCAGGTGGCGTCAGTTCCAAGGCGAGCAAGATGGTATTCCACGTCGCTGGGAGTTATTGATAGTTGATTCATTGAACTAAGGCAAAAGGTGAACGAATTCTTTTGGGTCAGATACAAAGTTATCAGAATCATAGGCGCAACTTAAAAACGAGGAAAGCAATTACATATATCAGCAGGTTTATTACTTGAATTATTGAAATATGAAAGAGTGGAAAGATATCAGTCAGATTTTCTCTTGCAGTTGATAAATTTCCAAAACATTTTTGAATCGTTTAGATGAGATAAACGCATTCATTCAATTTACTCATCATAATCACTTGAAAGTAACTGAAATTCCATATGATAGGAAAAGTAGCGAACATGGTCTTTGGAATTATTACTTTAAAGGTGGCTTATTCCGTCTATGACGTAGACTTTATTATTCATGATTAAACTATGGGACACTTACTAACGAGCCCATATTTGATTAACGGAAACAGATGAAATGAAGTAGTCGAACATGTTCACTTAAAATTTACCAACCATTTGGTCAACAGTTCCTTTAAAGATACTGTCAAAGTTTATCCTAGAAAGTAATTCGTTAAGAAGATTAAATCAGTTTTTTTTTTTAAATTCGAACTCAAGATCTTTTTACTGTACGTCATTCTCAAGCCCGTCGTCAAAAGGAAAAATGATTTGAAGAGGACAATGCAGTTACTTGCATTAGTGAAAAAGAAAAGGTCAAGTAATCTGTCCATGTAGTTTTTTATACAACTTGTTTGATGTAACCCACACAAGATAAGAGTGTTAAGAAAAACTGACGAATGACGAGATACACTGCTAGCTGTAATTAAACACAGTTCGCATCAGAAGGTAACCAAAGAGGTAAGTTAAAGTCAACTTATATTAAAATTTTGCCAAAAGGATCTCAATTATCCGATTCATTATTGATAGCAGCTGAGATTCCTAACTAAACTTTGTTCTCCTTTTAAGCAGAGAGAATTTTTTTTTTTAGGGATTAAGACTACCCTTGTAATGCTTTTGGACAGAGGAAGCAGAAGGATATAGAGAAGGATATATAAATTGTATTATGGTTTGGAACTTAGATGTAATTTGGTTTCGATTGCACTTTGGATAGAGTCCGAATAAGAACGGAGAATTCGATATCGACTTATCTGCAATCGTTCAATTCGCAGAATTAATTTTATATACGATATTAGTTAGAAGTAGTAAGTGAATTTTCCTTCGTATATGGGAAGATTGCGTCAACAGTGCTATGGCTTTTCAGGAGACAAAATACATCCACAAAACAAACCAATATGAGAACAACTGCCTAAAACAAGCTTGTGAGAGTCGACAATAGACTGAAGGTCCAACCCCCGCCATTTGCGAAAGATGTATGATGCACACACAAACGGTGAAGCTATTCCATGGCCCTCAAAGGAACTATTGCGCCACCAACTTTACAAAATTGGTGCCAACGTTACACGATTACTAAAGCTCCGCTGTCCGTCCATTCATCTTTCACAAGGTAGACATTTTGATTTTTCACAGAATTTGTACTACTATGGCCGCAACAAAACAAAAATAATACAAATGATATAAGGTTTAAAATAAAGAGGATCCCCATCCACATACAAAAACAACGTGTTTTCAAAATCTTCGCCAAAAATTAAAATTGAAAAAAATTACTGTGCAAATTGCATGATGGTACGGAACCCTTCGTGTGCGTATCCGATTTGCAGTTGGCCATTTTTTGGCATAACTGAATAGGCTTCATGAACCCTCTACCTTAAGAAAAAATAAACTAGAAAATCTCAGGAAGCAACTTCATCACTTTTTGATTTTATTCGGCAAGGAAAAACCTCTCGCAAAATTGTTATATTGTAATTGTTGGAAACGCAGGTTCACTAAAGTTTTCCAACCGTATCCCCGTACCAATGAGAAATAATTTTTGCAGTATTGTCTTTATCATCTTCAAATCAAATATAACCCAATAATGGCATCAGACAAAATGGTGTTTCCCTAGTAGGGCGTTCAACGTTGAACATCAAGCTCTCCAAAATAAAATATTTATCAACCTGTTTGGGAAATAGGGCCTGAAACCATAAACAAAAATAGAATGGCCTTCTTACCGCCAAGCCAGTCAAAGCACTTGTTTGAATGAAATCAAGTTCTACATAATCAATTGGAATATTTACTCTTTTAAATAAAACGATTGAAAGGACAACCCTCTATTGTGGTATCATATATTTTTTTAGTTCATTTAAAGGCATTTTTTGTGGGGAAATATCCCACCGATAAATAAAAGTGCGCAACCTTATTGAAACTACATATTTGTGCTTACCCAACGGATTTCGATTGAAGTGAGAAGCTTCTAATGTGATGCCCACATGTGGGGTGCAGCCAACGTGAACAAGAGCTTCATTACATGAAAAAAAAAATAAAAAGAGTTCCATGGGATGTTAAAGCTGACTGTGTTATGTTTTAACAAAAAAGATATCCTTAACGAGTACATAATGAGACAATAAAAAAAAATTAAATAAAAATACGACAACGGCAAGATGTTGAAATAATTGTTCATGTGTCACTGAGAAATTCAGCTGCGAAATGACGTGACCACATAAGACTGACGTGACTTAAAATAACGACCGTCGTCTCTTGAAATCAACTATGGTTCCATACCAAGGAGGTGCAATCTTGTTTTTTATCTGTTTTACTATTCTTTTTTGATTTCTTGATTGGTTTAAAGCAGTAATATGATGCATTAGCAAAGAGGAGGACATATTCGTGGATTGCAAATCGCACAAAACAAGGTTCTTAAAATGATGTTAAATCTTCCTTGTTTTTTTTTCAGTGGAGGAATAACATATGATCGCAGATATTGAGAAAGTCTCCGTGAGAGTATTTAAACTATCAGAAAATTATTTATGTGCATGTTCTACTTCTGACAATTTCTTAATTGCACAATTGGCTACACCCTAAACTTACTTATATGTAATTTTTCCCCAATAGATTATTATTCCATTCTTACTTTTAAGTAAGTATTTAATCAATTTATTTATTTAAATATTTATTTACTTATTTGTTGTTATTTATTAATAGGACTGCCGGTTGAAAATGTCGTTATTGCAAACAACTTCATATCTATAACTCTGAGATGAATTTTGACCATGACAGCTGTCACATCAGAAACTTCATGTCATTGTCTAATTATTTCAGTCTAGGTTATTGGTCATTAGTGAAAATACACAAGTTTTTGTAAAGCCGTAAAATGTCTACATTCGTGCCATCAAAACAACATTTGCGGGAAGTTTTAATATGCTTCTTTCATTTAAAGAAAAAAGCAACCGAAAAGCTTCAATTGCTAACCGAAGCTTACCCGGGCTATACTATAGACGTTAGAATGTGTCAGCGGTGGTTTAAGCGGTTCAAAGATGGTGATTTCGACAGCGAAGACAAAGAACGCCGCGGTTTGAAGACCATGAATTGGAGGCATTGCTCGATCAAGATCCGTCACAAACCACAAACGCAAGAAGAACTTGCAAAATCACTTGGCGTCGCTCAGCAAACCATTTCCGATCGTTTGAAAGCAATGGGAATGATCCGAAGCCACGAGACGTCGAACGCCGATTTTACATGTCGGAAATGCTGCTTGAACGCCACAAAAAGAAGTCTTTTTTGCATCAAATCGTCACTGGTGATGAAAAATGGGTACATTACGGTAATCAAAAACGTCGGGCAACGTATGGAGACCCCGGACATGCCTCAACCACGACGGCCGTTCAGAATATTCATGGCCTGAAGGTTATGCTGTGCATTTGGTGGGACCAGAAGGATGTTGTGTATTATAAGCTGCTAAAACCGAATGAAACAATCAAAGGCGAGGTCTACTAACGATAATTGATGCGCTTGAGCTTAGAACTGAAGGAAAAACGGCCGGAAACGGTCGCAAGACACATAAAGTTATTTTGCAACATGACAATGCTCGGCCACATGTTGCAAATGTCGTCAAAACATACCTTGAAACGCTCAAATGGGATGTCCTACCCCAACCGAAGTATAGTCCAGACCTTTCGCCATCCGATTACTATCTCTTTCGATCGATGCAATATGGCCTGGCTGACCAGCACTTCCGTTATTTCGATTCGTGGATTGCGGCCAAACCGGTCGAATTTTTCAGAACGGGTATCCATGAATTGCCAGAAAAATAGGAAAAATATGTGGCTAGCGATGGTCAATACTTTGAATATTGAATTTATATCTAGTTTTCCTCAATAAAGCATTGATTTTTGAAAAAAAAAAACTACATTTTCAACCGGTAGTCCTATTAGTACACTCCGTCTCACTTGAATACGAATAGGCATTTTTGTTTTTAATCTTACGATATTTTTCAAAAGCTTCGCTTACCTGTGAAAAACGAATTGTAATGAAGGCTATATTATGTGAAGCTGAGAAACAACTAAGAAGTAAAACGTATATATTAAAGTTTCAAATCATTTACCACTGAAGAGTTCCCAGCTGCGGAGACGATCCTGGGCGAACCTCCAGAATTTCACTACCAGATTATTGCATTCAAATCAGACTCACTATTACGTTTTCTACTTGTCAATCCCTTTGACATTATAACAATAATGAACATTGCATATTGTATTGTTTTAAGGACTAAAGGCGTATGCTTTATTTCAGCTCGATCGGATACCAACAAGTGATCGGAGAATGGTTTGCAAAATTCTGAAGTCGACAACAGTGCAAGTAAAATTAAAGGTTGTTGAAATACAAAGAGCATTCAATGGTGAGCTAGCAAGTATTGTATATTGTGCAATCCGTCGCAGAAGCATATGGTTTCTTGTGGCTAGTGAATATGTTCACGGTCGCTCTGAGAAATAAAGATCCTTCGTGAGATTTTTGATTCCCATTGCATACATGGATTGTGAAAGAGAAGGTTGAACCTGGACTTGTGCATGCTATACAGTGATGTCGATTTAGCTTCAAGATTCCATGTACAACGAGACGTAGAGCTATGTTACACAACAGTTAACAGTGGATCGAGCTAAAATCGAAGTCAGTTAAGTTAATAATATTTAATATTCTTTACCAGAAAATTGTATGATCCGCTATATAGCCATGGACGTGACCTAGATTAAAAATGTTGATCGTGAGATCGTGTGATCGAAAAAATAAAAAGTCGCATGTTCGGTTGTCGTCGGTATTTTGGAAGCCGAGGAAATTATTACGTTAGGTTACCTGGACTCTTGAAGCCTTCCAGATGGACTGCTGTTTCAACGTACCAACAAGTTACGAAGACTGGCAGGTTCCCAATTGCTCTTACACATCTCTAGCCGCCAGAAAGTTCTCTTTGCTCACCATCAAACCAATAAAAGAGTTGAGGATTTCTAAGTAAATATACTTAAACGTTATATTTAAATTATATTTAATAAAAAGTGCATAGCAAATGTTAAAAGTTTCTTTTAAAAAGGATTTCTGGGTTGTACAATTTATAAACGTAAGGCTCACTGTTGTCGTTACAGAATCACCTCCTCTTTCTTTCACCCTATCCGAAACGTCAAAACTTCACCTTCTTAGAGTCAACTGTCAACTGAAATGGAAATGGAAGGCATCGACTCACGATCTAAACTTGTTGATTAACAAGACTTCATTTAATAAATTCAAGGAAGCGAAGCGATCTTCGCAACCTTTCGAGACCATTCTTTACTCGTGGAAGAAATCTCGTTGACACAGACTTTCCGGACAATGTGGTCGCGCATACAGAAAATTGAACATTCAAATAAGCTTTTGGATGGACCCGCACAAAAACATGCCAAAGCTTTGCTCCAGTTCCCTAAACGGGCACTAAGAATTTATGGCATCAGAAGGTCGAGAATTTGTGGAAATACTGCCCCACCCGAATTAAGACAATCACATTTCTCTTTTTTCGAGGGACCCTTGTAAGGTCAGAGATCTCGTCTTGTAATTTCTGAGTTCAAAAAGCTTATTGATTTCGAATTCTCGAGCTTTTTATTGGCCACTGAACAAAAACAATATAAAATAGATATTGATAAAGTCGCAAAAAGATTAAGGTCCTTGGTAGTTCACTTTTTAAATCGGGTAGGATAAAATGAGTCGATACGAGGCTTGTTCTAAATTATTGCAGGGAAGTATGATGTTTTCAACAGGGACGCTACAAAAGTAGAGCGACAGGGACAGCAAATGACGCCATATTTCTTGCCGCTCTTTTGACATTTCTTTTCAGTAAGTAATCTTGCCATTTCATGATGGAAAGATATACGAGCCAAGAACGAGTCGAAATTACTGCCAAAATTTGGAGTCAGTGGCCTCAACGTAAACAGCGCTACGTCCAATTTATGGTCGTCATAATCGTCCTAGCAGATCAACAATTTAGCGTCTAGTGGAAAAATTTTAATCCACAGGCACAGTACAAAATGTTCCCGTGCCAGTGAGACAAAGAATTGCCCTTAGTGTCGAGAATATTGCTGCCGCTGAGGCTTCAGTTGCAGAAAGCCCAAATGTGTCTCTCACAC
This sequence comes from Orthonevra nobilis, assembly GCA_963555765.1. Classification (NCBI taxonomy): domain Eukaryota; kingdom Metazoa; phylum Arthropoda; class Insecta; order Diptera; family Syrphidae; genus Orthonevra; species Orthonevra nobilis. The sequence goes on from OY743227.1 coordinate 54,174,059, forward strand.
GTCGTTCCCAAGCATTGGGCATCTCGTTGTGGCGAATTTTGCGAAAAGATCTTGGCCTATATCCTTACAAGATTAAATTGACGCATGAACTGAAGCCGCTTGACCACCAGAAGCGTCGTATGTTCGTGAATTGGGCTGAGCAACAACTTGAAAATGATTGGGATTTTCATCAAAAATCATCTTCAGCGATGAGGATCATTTTTGGCTGAATGGCTCCGTCAACAAACAAAAGATGCGGTATTGGTCAGATAGCAATCCACACGTACTCCATGAGGAAATGGTCCAGTTGATTGGCCGCCTCGGTCGTGCGATTTGACGCCATTAGACTATTTCCTGTGGAACTACGTCAAGTCTATGGTCTATGCCAACAAGCCAGCGACGATTGATGAACTTCGTACGAATATCGAAATTGCAGCAGTATCGGCCGATTTATACATGAAAACCGTCGAAAATTGGGTTCAGCGTCTGGAATTCTGCAAGCGTGCCCGTGGTGGCCATGCAAAAAAATCGAGTTCCATACATAATGGCATCGAACGTACTTACACATGAATAAAGAATTTCATTGATATCCAAAACCGTTTTTGTTTTATTTGAAAAAACTTTTGTAGCGCTCTTATTGAAAAACCCGATATAAGGATCTCCCATAAAATCCTACCAAACCTAATCAAAGCAAGAGACATTTAACCTGTTTTGAATGCGGTTTTGTTAAAACCTACAATCAGTTACAATTTTTTTCCAATTGACATGTCCTTGTCTATTGCCATTTTAAACAACTGTTTCATGTCTACCCAATTATCAGGCTTTTGTGCACAATAACCACTGTAATTTTATTTCATTCTTATATCCAAATCCCGATTAAGTCGTTTTGCATTGAGTCCCAAAAGGAATACAAAATTCAGTACATTTCCCCGAAAACATGTTATTTACCAATTTATGAAAAGTTCAAAGGATTCTCCTTAGCAACGAGGCGTGTTTCTATGAAAACTATGCCGAACCCATTTGTGCTCATACCACAAACCATTTGCTGCCATCAATCTTCTACTGCTCATTCTCAAAAGTTACTATTAGACCTGTTATTAAAATGTGTTTGCTTCCACTTCACTTCGTACCACTCCATAAATTAGTGTGTGACCTAGAAACAGGATACTTCCAATATCAAGATTTTAGCGAATAAACATCTAAAAAAAAAAACATCCTGTGAGAGGAAGTCTTACTCATTTTTCGTATATGTTCGTTTACTGCATAGAAATTGGATAGATAGATAAAGAGAAAGTCCTTAAAAACAGATGGTATAGAACAGATTTGGAGAACGGGCTGCAAGGGCGTTTGAAACCATTTCTAGAAATCTCCAACTTAAAAGCGCGTGGGCAATGTAAATGCCTTGAGCTACACGTGGAGAAGAAGTCATTTAGCTTGTGTTGGAGAACATGGTATTGCCAGATATTTGAGGTGAGCTAAATTTAGTACATGTATCTACTTCTTTTGCAGCCAATAATCGCACTGATGGGGAACAAGGGAGATGCTTAAAATGTATGAGCATAGGCCTGATGAAAAATTCCTTTCATGACTACAACCATTTTTTGTTTCATCTTCTCCTAATTATTCTCTCAAACCGAATAAATTAGCAGCTTTCTTGTGGACAGCAATCCCCAAATGAAAACGATAAAGAAGAGTCTCTGATGAGGGAATCAAAGGAAGTTCTAGAAGTCCTATTTTGCTTCTGTGAAAATGCACGTGTGCGTGGAGATCGAAAGACCCTTACGACACCCTAATTATGCACTAGCTGAATATTGTAATATTCCTTTTAAGAAAGGATAGTAATTTGTTTTATTTTTGTCCTCCGAGTTAGAAGTATTGACCAGGCGGTATACTTTTTTCAAAAATCTTCTAGAAACGTAAGCAGAGTATTTAATGTTCGCAAACAGCCAAAAAGCGACGACTGAATACACACTCACGAAATTTAATCATAAAAACAGTGAAATGAACAAAATATTGAAATTCAAAAATCGAGCTATTTTGTCAAATTTTGTGGACTATAGCCTTGATTTCAAAACCGACTTTTTTCGAGAATCTTCTTAAAACGTAAACAAAGCTTTTAATATTCACAAACAGCGATAGCTGAATGCACAGTCACGAAATTTAATCAAAAAACAATGAAATGAAAAAAAATATTGAAATTCAAAAATCGAGCTATTTTGCCAAATTTTGTGGACCATAGGCTTGGATTTCAAAACCGAATTTTTTCGAGAATCTTCTAGAAACGTAAACAAAGCTTTTAATATTCACAAACAGCGATAGCTGAATGCACAGTCACGAAATTCAATCATAAAAACAGAGAAATGAAAAAAAAAATATTGAAATTCAAAAATCGAGCTATTTTTTCAAATTTTGTGGACTATAGCCTTGGATTTCAAAAACGACTTTTTTCGAGAATTTTCAAAAAACGTAAGCAAAGCTTTTAATATTCACAAACGGCAATATCTTTGATTTGATTTGATCACAAAACAGTGAAATGAACAAAATATTGAAATTCAAAAATCGGGCTTTTTTGTCAAATTTTTGGAAAGTTTTTCAAACAATCGACAACAAAATTTGCAGATGCATTGAGGTTGGTGAAGCCATTTAAGAGAAAAGCCTGGACTCCGTGACAAACAAACCTGTTTCTGAAATGGGCTGTACCCAAGGAAAGGTTTATAGACTCTGAAGTTCAACGTTGAAGGGACAAGCATGTTGTTGTTCCTTATCGTGCAGAAAATTTAAACTTTAATCAGACGACTTTGAGCAGGATGTCAACGGAATAGGGCGAATCCATTCCTCGATGTCAAGGGAAATTCATCCATCAGAACTTAACAAAAATACAAAAAAGGGGTTGCGAAATATGAGCATGTCATTTACTTGAAAGCACTCAACGAATTCTGACCCAGAAAAATGTATTGTATAACAATGGAAACGAAAAGTTCAATGACTTGTAACCAGAAACGAAATAAAGCTCTAATTTTAGATGTTATTTTAGGCGAAGGACCTAGAAATTTGATAAGAGTCGATTTATGGTTATGTAAAGTGTGCCATCATATCTCATCATCAGCTTATATCCTGCTTCACTTGAACCAAATTGGCCATAATCTGTCAATGTTTTCTGAAAATAACAAGCTACAAGCCTTAGGGTCAGCACTCAGACTCTCAAAGATAATGAGGGTAATTATGTTACCAGATTTCTTGAATCTGCATAACATGAATAAGTTTAACCTGGAAAGAGTGACGGAATATTTGAGGATTCCAAATCCAGTAGATGAAGCTGTTCTGCTAAAGTTCTAGTTGTTCTGGGAACAACCGCAACGCGCCTCTAAGCGAACTATCTGCAGCTGAGGGTTTTTTTGTGACAAGAGCGAACTTATTGTCGTTTTCTTAATCAGTTGGTTTTGAATTAAATTGAACCCTATGACTATTTCCAAATGAAAGCAAGTACTTACTCGTTTGTAAGTAAAGAAAAGTTCATCTAATTCGTGGTCAGGATTTGACAATTCATGTCAAGAGATTTAAATTTTTGATTGGTGCAATTGAATTCAAAAAAGACTGCGAATTTAAATCAATCAATTGTTTTGCAATTGTTTAACTGAAATCATTTTCGGAAATCAATTGAGTTCACGTTGTCAGAGGTAGTTTCATGTTTTTACTTGAAGTCATTAGTGAATTCAATTTTAAATGGTTGAAGTCAGTGAATTCAATTTAAATTGTTTCATGTAAATTCAGCATTCAGCAATAGGCATCTTCTTCCGCATCTCATTGTGATCGGTACAAGGTGAATTACACCTGTACTGGTCCGCGTTGGATTCACAGTCTCACTTGTTTAGCCATGAGTATAAATTGAATGATTTAAAGGTCGTAAGCGAGATTACTTGTGAAACAATAAACAGTCACTGCCCAAAGGCGTCTATTCCGAGTCTTATTTCAAAAGTTTCCTATTATATATTTTTTTAATATTTTGCAATTTATGTAAATGTGAATATTTTAATTCAATTTATTGTATGTAAAGGGTCATCAAACAATATCGTACATCTGATCGAAGTATACACATTTTCGAGGGCAGCTATTGCGAAACTCATAACTCATAACACCGAACACTTATTGCCAAGAAATTCGTCTCGGCTAGTCCGTTCAAGATCATCAATCGTTTTAAAAAAAATTGCCTTAAATTATTTTCCTACTGTTTAAAAGAATTCAAATTGTTTCTATTGAATTCAGTGACTTCAGTTGATTTTATGTGAATTCACTGCGGACTTCAGCCTGCATCGATTGAATTCAATTCTGTAATAAGAAAAAGTGCAATCATTTTGACTTATTCCAATGACTGGTTAAAATTGAATGCACCAATTACTGACTTCAAAAGAATGGTGACAGGTTTTTTAAGGCAATAAAATTGGCCGACCAAAGATAGTTAAACTCTAGTAAAATCAGGGCATCAATCTTGGCATGCATTCGACCACAAGAGGACAAGCGAACTTAGGACTTAGAATGCAGCTGAGGACAGTGGAGGATATTTCGCTACCTTCTTAATCAGTTTTCCTTTTATCGGTTTTGCTGTTCTACACGTTGTAAGAATGACCCAGTGATTTTTAAATTCCCGGGTTGCCCATTTGTAAATAGCTCTTTTGATAGCTGTCAGAGCGACGCCAATTTCTTTTACAGGGGTTTGATGGCTATTTCCTGCTCCTTTCCTAGCCAGTTCGTCAGCTTTTTCGTTTCTCGTTATACGCTCGTGTGCCGGCACCGAAGTTAGACTGACGTCGTTCACTGTTGCTAGTTTGTTAAGTTTGTGTTTGCACTCCCTTACCAGTGTCGGTACTGATAGAGGGTTTTTAATAGCATTGATAGCTGCAGTTCTATCGGAGCCTCTTAGGGAAACATGCAAAGAGACTGTGTATCTCCAATGCGAACGAGTGCAGATACTGCGGTTACGTGAGTGCCCAAGAGGATATATCTCATATATTTTGCGAATGTCAGGCTATACCCAGAAACCGAAGAAAACGTTTAGGCAGCTACTTTTTTTTAAAGCCAAGAGGATGTAGAACGCATAAACTACAAACAAATATTTAAATTTTGTAGGAAGATAAATTGATTAGAGAGAAGTGTTTAGGCTGCGGCTCCACGTCAGGAATCGCTATGAGCCCATCATGGTGCCTGGTGTCTTCTTCTTCTTTTAAATAACAGTCTTTTGAAGCAAAATGACTTCAAATCATTCTGAATGAAATCAATAAAGATTTAATTCTTTTACAATTCTGGTGTTGAGTTCAAGGGGTGTCACTTTACAATTTTGTGAGAATATTGATTCTGCAGCAAGTAAATTTTAATAAATCCATCATCAAAAGAGGATGCCTCTATACAAAAAATGGTTGAGGTTAGTGATTTCGATGGCACTGCAAGTACAGAATTTATGCATATTATTTTACCCAATATGACCTATTTTCCATTTGGAATTGTATCCATTTCTTTACATTACAAAGATCAACGCCCTGAAGAGTCTAAGTCACTGTGCGCGCCCAAGGGATGTTTAAACATCAGCATTAGAATAAGCAATTTTCAAACAAACATTTTCTTCAGCATTGAGGCTCATTTTTCAATCGGTGTGTATGTAAGCAAAGAAAATATTCACACCTGGGGGTGAAAATATCCTTAATGTTACTGTCGAAAGGCCATTGCACCAAAAAAAATTAAAATCAGTCTTTGGTCTGGAGGTGTCCATACTTCTTTGAAAACGTGGAATCTTTATCACTAAATCGAACTGTTCACACAGTTTTTTCCTTACCTCAGATCAAAGATATACAGTCAGAGACGAAATGAGCTTTGGCGGATAAAGATATATAAAATTGAAGCTCCGTAGGTAAACTTCAAAATATACTTTATTTTACTTAAGTTTAATCGTGTTTTTGGAAAACAATCCGCACTGTTGGTATAACTTTCCACAATGAACCTTCTCTGGAAAATATTGATGAGAATGACCTTAATCGGAAATTTGTTGCCTCCTGCCCACAAATGAATCCGGTCGACCTCTCCGTTTTTGAGCGCAGTGCCTCAAAATCAACGCGGACATCTTTACTACAATATTACACAACAAGTGTATTTCTCAGTGAATGTTGCCAGTCACTAAATTATTTTTGCCAAATAACACTGAATTCAAGCGCACTGCAATTCTTCCATTTCTGAGCAACGCTTTCGAATAAATAGTTTGCAATCCAATGAAAATTTATCTTGAAGATCAAAAGCTCAGTAAATCACAAGATCTCACTATATAAACTTTCGACTCAATTTGCTTTTGAGAGCCCGGTCTGTCAGCTTATGGACTCTTACCTTCAGGCTTACAAGTTTGTCTGTTTTATTGGGTGTGCCCCAAGGCTCGGTTCTTGGTCCACTCTTATTCATACTTTTTATCGCTGAATGTTACAAACCTGTTAGCATCATAATGATGCAGATATTCTGCAGCTTTTGAAACGATTCAAACTTTTATATAAACGATTCAGATTATTTTACAAACTCAAATTTGTGTGATTTCGAAGGACATTCAGCTTTATTACACCAAGACACAGATATTTTGTTAGTAGCCGGAACCAATGGAAACTTATTTATGTACAGATTTTATGTAAGATCAACAAATCTAAATATTACAAAATTTTATTTAGAAGAAAAAAAAAATACTTAAACCACGAGTCAAAAGTGAGTTTATCTTATGGGAAAGTAATAAATATTTTGTTTGGATGTCTTTTAATTGTGAAACTGCTTCCAGCCATCAAGGCACCGATTCACCAAGTTTCCTTCTTAAACTATCTGGAATTTAAGTCCATTCCGTGGTTTAAGCAAACAGAATTCAGATCCGGCGAGTCGAGAAGAATATCCATTTTGTTTTTTATAATTGGCTCGCTCTTCAAGAGGATATGAATATATATTGCGTGAAGCACAGAGCGAGCGGAAGAATTAGGAGAAGAATGAAGATTATAATTCAGATGAATTTGGTTCCAACTCAATTCCGTGGGTGGAGCCCGAAACGGGACGGAGGATTTTTATATCGACATTAGTTTGATATATGTACTTTGAAAGTTTGAAAGACTTAGCCGTCAGTGTGAAGCCCTCACAGCGGAGCCATCTTCACAAAAGCTACACAAACGACTATTTTGACAACATGAACTAGGAATTAAGCTAATACAACAACCACTACAACAACGCCACCCATTAGTCAGGCTACTATCACTGGTCGACCAACCCAGTGATAGTGCCATTAACTTTATTCCAATGGCAAATGGTGACTGGACCAGATTCGAAAAACAAGACTACTCTAGGTATCGAACTTGGGACCTATCAATTGAATCAATTGAAAGGCAGGCGCTCTACCCACTTGGCCAACCAGCTGTATGTATGGAGTAAGATATTACAACCATGTACAATATATGCTTAGGGTCGTTATCGTGTTGGAAGACTAACGTTTTTGGAAGACCCAGTTTCGGAACACTTGTTGCTAAATTTTCCTCCAAAATTTCCATGCTTCTTTTCTTATCCATTTAAAACCAAATGTTCGATTCCAGAATTCGAGATCGAAAGACCCTTACGACACCTTGTTTACCCACTAGCTGAATATTGTAATATTTCTTTAAAGAAAGGAGAGGATTTTGTTTTATTTTTGTCCTCCGAATGAGAAGTTTTGACCAGGCGGTTTACGAGCACCGCTGTCTTTTGCCCACAATCGTTTAGCAGCTTCACGGCGCAGTCGTCTTGCATTTACCAGCCGCATACTGGGTTAAGCTGCCACTAAGGTGTGACTCAGTCAATTTTGTAAGCAGTTCAACCACCTTGAGATAGCCAGGTTCTTGTGTGGATTCTTATGTGAGGGCTCAGTGTATTACAGCTGCAGCAAAGTATGTGAGACGGAAGCCCTAATCTGTTGTAATTTCAATTTCAATTTCAATTCCCAAAAATTTGTTTTTTAAATATTATATTCACAAATAATAAATAAAAATCGAGCTATTTTGTCAAAATTTGTGGACTTTTACTTTGGATTTCAAAGCCGACTTTTTCCGAGCATCTTCGAGAAATGTAAGCAAAGCTTTTGATATGCACAAACAGCGATAGCTGAATGCACACTCACGAAACTTATTCATAAAAAACAGTGAATTGAACAAAATATTGAAATTCCAAAATCGAGCTTTTTTGCCAAATTTTGTGGACTATGCCTAACCATCACAATTTTTTTGACGCCTTGAAAGCGAGTATTTGTCAAGTTTTGGTCGAATTATTGCGCCAATATGCGTTTAAAATTCATCGAAAATTCCCTTGTCAGTATCAAGTCCTACAAGAACTCCCGTGAAGGACATTCGAGTGATGTTGAGAACAATTTATTTATATAATAAAATGATTAAAATCTAAATTATAAATGTATTTTATTGAGACTAACTTTCGAAGCCCCAAAATGGATGACCTTGTAAAAAATATTTAACAACCTTTGTGTTTATTTTCATCCCTTACACATACTTCTCTTTTTTCATATTCATAAGTATATTATGAGAGGATATTATATTATTGGACAAAAAAGCAAATACAAGGAGTTGTGAGAACAAAAACCCAGATGGGATAAATCTGGTGGATACTTCAAAAAATCTCAAGGGCAAATATCCAAGGCTATGTACACAAAAGTATACAAATAGGAAAGCGGGTTGATATTATTTTGCCTAAGACGATTTATCAGGGAAAATTGACGTTGCCAGTTGATGTTGACTGACAGCTAGGTGACACAATTTCACCTGGAAAATTATATAAAAAATTACTGTCACAATAGTTTGTGTCTGTTTTTGAAAATACCAGTTAGGCAGGGGGTGTTAGAAATATTCATTATTTGATACTTGAAAATATATTTGAATTTACTTTTTAGTTAAAAAAATTGACTGTTGGACCAGTGAATGAAGGAGTTATCTACAATTACCGCTGAAACGATGCATTGCCTCCGCCTTTTAAGGGAGGAACCATGTCACAACGTCTGATGGCTAAAGGATAAGTAAACCTGTCGACGTTCCTCGGATGAGCCACAAACGATGATAATTACTAAAGAAAAAGGACTCTGACAGTAAATTTGTTAATTCCTGAAGGAGGAGGAGGAGCCTGCAAAGGTCAAGATTGATCGGCTCATTTTTCTAGAGTTGCTGAGGCCTACCTAACAAAAACATTCTAATTTAAGTCAAGGCAGGATACTCGCAAATGAAATGTAAAGCCATATCTGACACTTTAAATTCAATTCAGTTTATCTGCCAGGAGGTCTAAGACTCAATATTATACATTGGCTCAAAAACTTAATAAAAAAAGATGGATACATTTTCAAATATCTATATGCATTTTGACTTAATTAAATCAGTAAATCAGTAAAATGATCAAATAGATTTCTGTATAGAAAAAAATACAGACAAAAACAAGGAAACGGAAAGGAGAAAAAGACTGCTCGGAAAAGTATTTGAGAATGACATTTTTTTAAACTTGGAGCTCTAGACGTTCTTTGAATTTGATCAGGTTATGAGTTCCACAGCCTTGTGGATGCGTTCAAGAAGTAAAATGGTTTTTAACTACAAGATTTCACGTTCTTTTTGAATGGGCGAATCTTAGTTTCGTATACTGCTTGTTTTCATGGCCTGAACTTTAAGGGGATTAAGCGGAAGCCCATTTTTGCCTGGCCAATTATTCATCTCAGCAAGGGTTCATTGAGTCTGGGGAAGGGATCACTTGACATGTAAACTTGGACGTCATTAGCGAAAAGGTGTAAATTTACATTGTTACAGACATGGACAATGTCATTTATATAAATACAAAATAGTATTGGACCAAGTATTGAGTGCTTAGGTACTCCGTCAAACAAAAATTTTCGAATATTTAACATCAATAATAACTCGATGAGACCGAATTTTAAGGTAGCTTTCTATAAAAGCGTTGTTTTTTATACAGACATCATGATTAACTTTATCGAAAGCCTTTGAAAAATCCAGAATGTTAAATACAGTAAGGTTTCCCCTGTCGAACTCTAACCTAATGTCGTCTAGAATTTTCAATACTGAAGCTCACACGTTTTAAATACAACAACGTCAAGCTGCAAATAACTAAGCTTCTTAAGTAATGTTCGTTCAGCCCAAGTAAAAAGTAAGTTGTGCTTGTTTTAGGTCCATCTGATAGCGTCTCATGTGACACGTCTCAATAGCTCGACAATGCTTAAAACAATACGGACGTGAGGTGTCAGTTAGTCGAATGCGATTTAGCTTGACAACCGTCTTTAAAATCGGATAGTTTTCACAGCTAATCCGGTCTCAAAAGCAGCTGGTCTTTCGGTGCAGATATATGAGAATTCTAAAAGTTGTTTGTTGCAATAATAATAGGGAGGACAGTATTCTGAAAAAAGACAAAACTGATGGATTGAGCTCGAAGAACCGATTGCCCGATTTTTTTTGTAGAGCTTCAATGCTGAAGTGCCTCCAATTTGTCCAGTTTTGTGTTGGACAATATTTTGAATTTAAAACAAACTTTCAACGATTAATACTATTGTTCCACGGACATTAACCCTTAGTAGTATCGTTATCGTCAAGACTTATAAAGTCATACTTCTTCGTTTCAGATAAGATGAGAAGTCAACTCAGAAAATTAGATGAGGCGCATTTCCATAGGCTTAGCTTACAAGCAAATTGACGGTATTTAGGGTTCCAAAATTCACTGAGAGGTCAATGCATTATGTGGCTCTTTGAACGACGGAATTAAGAGCCGATTTTACTCCCCCAGACGGCAATAGAAGAAATTTTGCTGTCAATGAGGAACGCTGTCGATATCCGATTTATTTGGCCAGAATTGGACTGTGGCGAGCAATGGTTCCAGCAGAATGACGTCATGATTCAAACGAGGCGTCCAAAAAACCACTTCAATTAGCTGTATTGGTGACGCTGCTTGACCGCCACGGTGTTACAATTTGACGGCATTGGACTTTTTTTTTCAAGGTGTGCGAAGAATTCAATGCCAATTCAGGCATTCAAAAGCAGTCAACTTGACCACTGAATGAAGACCGTAACCATCGAAATGTCGTGAAAATGTTAGTCAATGGCATGACCTAGTAGCAAGTTAGTTGGCACATGCAGTGGAATATTTACAATCGTCAAAACATATTGAAGATAACATGAATCCTTTTGGGCTATTCTTCTATGCGTATGTTTCGTAGGCTTATGGGAAGCCCTTTTTAATAGATCCCAATGTCTTTTTATTGTTTTATATTTTTCCTCTGAATTAAATAGGAGAAGTTTAAACCATTCGACACTTACAATGTCTGGAACCCGCTGAACGACTTGGCATCGAAGTTTAGAGTTCGAAATTCACTTACACAGGACCTTTTGTTGGAATTCTTCAACACTAACAAACAAGTATTGTTCTTTGCTTATGACTTAATTTCTTAATCTCAAAAAGACAGGATGTACACATTTGATACTGCAAAAGGAAACCACTTTGGTCTTCCTGTTTAATAATGGATGTAGCTGCAACAAAAATTTGCTGAAAGGGCCAAAAACAGCTCTCCCAAACCAGATTGTCCAAAATATGCGTCTTAGACATTAGTGAACAAGCCTCACAATAAGGGTACGTCAAAAACGTAAACCCCAAGTCGTTCAAGGCTCACAATCCTTAACAAGAGAGCGAAAAAGAGTCCGAGTGGACATTAACGCAGTCTTAATTGACGGTATGGACGTAGGCCCGGCGGAAGGAGACGCTTGACGTTTCAGGCTTGAAGCATGTGAGTGACCTTTTGATAACAGCATGCATTATATAGTTGAAGAAAAGGATGACACTACAAAAGAAAGTTTCTATGAGCTATTCTTGATGTTAAGACACTCGGCAATCCTCGCGTGAAGATCAAGAAAAGGGTTTTGATATTATAGCCCTAATAATAACATCCCCGAGAACGAACTTAGATTGATAGATTTCACCGCAGGACGAGAACTTTTGCAGACTGTTTATCGGCGATGAAAAGCCGTCAAGTCAGAATAAACCATTTTACACATGTGATGACCGATAAACATTGAAAGAAAAATCGAGCAAACTGAAGTCAAAATTAGCCGCAGCTTAGCTTATGTCCAAAATTTTGTGTCTTCAATATTCCTGCCAAACTGGATATGACTTTGCCAAGGTGTAAGTACCAAACCCTTTCTATGGTATGGAGGGCTTTATGTAGGCCCGAAGAATGGAACCTCAGCATCTTTTGCCCGATCGTAAGCAAATGAAACCCTTTAAGAGGGGATAAGTATGATAAACGTCGCATAAGGGATCTCTTCTGACTTACAGCGCGTATGCCAGAGGCCCATTGTCAGTCAGTAAAGTGATCGGTCGATATCAGGTCGGCAAAAAACTTCGATAAAGCAGGTTGACGATACAGAATGCTCGCTTCATTAAAGCGACGACAAAATCACACAATGCCTACCTTAAAGGCAGATCAGTCGACATAGAAAGCACTTGAGAAGAATTTTCATCTTGCAAAAGTCATAAGGGTGCAAAGACTTCGCTGCTTAAGGGGGTTACTGGATCTCTATGAGCTCGACACCAAACGCAGCACTGGAGACAATGCTGAATCTGCTACCACTGAACCTCTACTGCAGCAGAAGAGCGACTAAGGCAGCGTTCAGATTATGAGACGTACGTCTATCTGTCTAATGCAATGGGAAGCCTTAAAGGAAGACTTTGAAACGGACTACAATGAAATGATGCTGTCTGTTCTGATTCTGCGACAGATTTCCAAAACTGCCGTAGGCACGGAAACGATCATTGAAGATAATTTAATCGGCAAGTTCATAACCATCCACGTTGACAGTCAGGCGGCCATAAAGACTCTGAACTCGACACAGATAAAATTGAACTTGTTAAGATGTTCAACAACTTAGCCTCTGTTGGGTGTCAGGTCAACGGGATACAACAGAAAACGAGAGGGCAGACGAACTCGCTAGACAAGGATCAAAATTGGAAACTAATCAAATTCTCCACAAAATTATTCACTTGGAAACTATAGGCATGGCTTACAAACCCTTGAATCAAACTGAATCATAGCCAGTCTTTTCTGGCCAATCATCGACGCACATAGATCCAGAGATCTCATATCGGTCTACTCTCAGGCATAATAACCGATTTAAAGCGATGACAAAGAAATGTCACATAAGCTTAACTGTACATCAAGGACTGACGTATGGTTCATCAGGTTCAAAGATTCGGGAAAGTCTTCACAACAAACAACTAGTGACCGACCAAAGATACGGTTTCGCTTAGGTCAGTTTCGGCCAATTAATCGGATTCGGCCACAGTTTCCAGTTGGGGAGCAAGAGGGTTTCGAGAGGCTTTCCTTCGAGGTGGAAGTGGAAGGTGAAGAGAACTGGTTTGTTTTTCAAATGAACCGGGCGAGGCCTTTGGTTTTGCTTTAGCAAGTTGGGACAAAGCTATGAAGAAATGGGAGCATAGAATTCTATATTTTGAGGAAGACGAAATGGGTTACGGTTTCCTCAGACAGTTTCTTCAGAAATCTTTTGACTGCACGCCCAGCCCTTCCGCATGTTTGTCAATAAGAAAGTGTTCCATGAGAACGCCTAAAGAGTTTAATAGCTTTCTGATTCTCATGCTTAGCTTGACCGTAGCTAACGGGATGTCAATATATTGTGAGGCGCATGCGTAAGGGTGCATTGTACCTGCACGGAAAAACTCATCTGCTCGGCAGTTCCCGTGGATAACCCAAAGTCCTGGCACCCCGTAAAAGTGAGTCTTGGAACGGTCGGCTATCTTCTTAAGCGATACCCGACGTTCTTTGACAAGCTTCCATGTAGTGTTTAACCCAGGGAGAGGTTTTAAGTCAGCTTGGCTGTCGGCGAAGATGAATATTTCCTTTGTAGAAATGCAACTATACCAGCCATTGTGCGGTCGTGCTTAATCGTGGAAGGAGAGTTCAAGACTAAGATTACTTGACAAGATAAACTTTCACTTTTTGCTCCAGTTTGGACCCATCGCTTGAAAACTTGGTGGAGCCGGTCGATATCCGTTGGACCTACAGTTTTTTTGCCGACTCCAAATGACCGCAGAAGCCTTATCGCGAGGTTCCGTGACAAAATTCTAGATGGTCTTACCCGGATTTGAACCTGGGTCCTCACACTCAGCAGCTGACGCACTTACCAATGAGCCACGGGTACCCAACAGGAGATACGGGTTTCGAAGTTCGAAATTTGTTATTAAAACTTATAGTCTATAGCTTTCGTGGAGGGGAAATCTTCTCCAAATATTGTGGAGTGCCCAAAATCAACTCTGGTGTATGGTTAAATTGCATTGATTCTAAATTAAGACCGAGGCCGAAGGTTCGGTTACGTTTTTGGTTTCGGCTGAAAATCCTGTATCGACCGGAAACTTATTTTCTTTTCATCCATAGGTTCATCTCGACTATGGACACAATGGACCCAATGTGGTCTAAGTGATTCTTAGGTAACCCATACTAACCAACCAACCTAAAGCGAGGACAAAAGAGTGCCACCTAAGCTTAACTGTAAATCCGGGACTCACGTATAAAAGTGGAATGTGACTGACTCAGTTGTTAGTGTCATGGTCAAAGGAGAGAATCCACGAATGCTGCAAAAGCGGCTAGACAGGCTTAAGAACATCTTAATTAGTAGCAGCAGTTTTTGCTTCTCCTTAGTGATGAAGTGGTCCGAAATCGAGAGACTTTTCGAGCGGACCACTAGGGGTTGAGCGAAGTGGCATTTCGAAAACATTATTTTACCGATCCCTTTCAATTTGTGGTGCGTCAATCACGGCATCTATGCTGGGTCGAACTTATAATTTCTTCTTCTTCCCCGCAGCTGAGATTTATCCTCTTACTTTGACCTACACCGAGTCTGCTTCCCACCACGAGAAGAAAATTCCTCATGATGTGAGTTTTCCACTTTTGTTCCGTTTCCGCCATAATGGATTCGAGACAACTAAGTGAGTTGGCATTCGAAAAGTTAAACTCGACAATAATTAGATACTTCTAATCATATGTTGGCTGGCTCCTGGAGCACACATAAAGTTTTATTAACGAAAATTAAATAATAAATGAGTACCAATTGAAATGTGAACACGAACAACAGGGGTTGAACACAAAACAAAAAAATTAATTCAGATTGATTCTCAGCTGTTTTCCACTCATACGAATAAACAATATTTATGTACATTCTTTTCGCGCAACCCTCTCGGATGGGGGCTGTTTTTAGTGCTATAAAATTAGAAAAAAAAATGATTCCTTCCATCCAGCTAGGTAAATCCAAACAAACCGGCAACACTGTTATTAAAGATGTTTTTATGCCTGCCGATGGTGTTGGCTGGGGGTGTGTGAAAACCGGCGGCAGCAGTGGTAAAACAGTGGTGGTTTTTACCCCACAAAATAGAAAGAGGGTGGAAGTGTATGGCTTAAGCACATATATGTGCCCACCATACATATGTACTCTACACACGGAAAATACAAACACTATATTAGTAGACTGGCGATATCCCGGAGAAACGACTGTAGGACTTTTTTTTTTGGAAAAAATCAATAAAAACGCCATTAGCAAAACTGAGTAAGCTCTGAAATTTCGTTTTGGCCCCCCTTGTGTGGCGGCACAATAGCTCCACAGTTCTAGATCTGACAAAAAAACACACACCACACAATTAACCAAAAAGGATCACAAAACTCCTCGATCCTTGATCAGGTCAGGTTTGGAGAAGTCTTTTATGTAGAAGAATATTATAAAAAAAAAGGACTCACCTGAGGGTGCATTCTGATTGAAATGATTACCGTTGGTCTGGTATCGCTGTGCGGCGGCATGGTTATCGTTGGCGTTGCCATTCACTCCCGGTGTAGTGAATGCGCCCGGCGTTTGTGCATCATGGCCAAATTTAGCGGCAAACTGATGGATGCCCGAGAATGGACCCCCGAACGCCGAAAAATTCATCATATCCTGTTTGAAAAACTCCACACTTTAGCCGTTTTCGAGATTGACTTGATTTTAGAGTTATCCTCCCGGTTGGTTGTACGTCGTTACGACACTTTCCACCCCTTCGGCAGTACTAAATAATGGCAGCAATGGCAATGACACTCACTCACCCGCGCGCGCCGCACTACTACTCAGGCCGCCGCCGCCGCCGCTGCTGTTCTCTTCTCCCCCGCGAATTCGGTTGTTACCAACAAGGAAGAATGGCTGCCAGCCGGATGGATGGATGGTTGAATATCTGTGCGACTGGCTAGCTATAGCTGGCTGCTGCTTGGCTGATGATGATGACGATGATGATGGTGATGTTATTAAAGCAGAAGAAGTAGAAGAATCAAAGAAACAAGAACGCCGGGAGTTCTATTCGAGAGAGGTCTCTGGAACTTCTTGGTTTTTTTTTTTTTTTTTTTCTTATTGCCGCCGCACTACCCGCGCGACAATACTTCACTAATCGAAGGAATACAACCGCGATGACGTGATGAGGGTTGAAATTATAATTTTCCTTTCGTTTTTTTTTTTGTTCTCTTTTCGTTTTTATTTCATTCGTACGTTTTGGTTTATAGCGTTTCGGCGCTGATGTAGATTTTAGATTTTCTTCTATTTCCCGAGGGGGAGTGTGTGTGGTGTCAGCGTATTTGTATGGGTGTGTAAGGGTTTATATGGTTGTGTGTTTATTCTACTGCTAATGCTGATGCTGATGATGCACCGCACCGTGTACGCACAATACAATAAAACTATGATTTTTCCTCAAATACATGCACACTCACACAGACACACACATGCACAGAGCAAAGACCGAACGAAACAAACACTGAAAAAGGAAAATTATTGAGAATTTTCATTTTGTTTTCACTTCAAGTGGAAATTATGTTTTTTTTTATTCTTATAAGCATTAAACTTTTTTTTCAAATTGTTTATTAAAAGAATTAGAATAATTTTTTTTAACGTGTAAAACTTCACTTGACGCGTTTTTTGTTTTCGTTATTTTTGATTGAAGATTGAAATAAAGGAAAAACTGAGGAAAATAACAAACAACCGGAGCACTGGAGCAGTGATTTTTGTTGTGCGCGGCGGTAGACCTGTGTGTACACACTATTTTGTGGAAAACGGTAAGGATGATCCCATTACCACGAAACGACGAGCAACGACCAAATGGGTGTATGGCGCTTCGACTCGTACACAAGTGTATAGCGAAAGGGAGCGAGCGAAAGTCCTTGAATGTAAAGCATTACGTTGTGTATATGTATGTATGTTGGTCTGCCTCTCGGCACACATTCTGAGAGAGTGTGTGTGTGAGTGTGTGTGCCTTTATCACTTTCATTTAAGTGGGTGCAAGTGAAAGAGAAGGTTCGCATTAATGGGAATGCACTTGCCCGGCATATTTGGTTGTGTGTGTGGACAACAAAAGGAAGTGACATAAGTGAAAGCCGCATAGGTATGCTTTTGATTCTTCCTTGTTACAATAATTGTATGTCGATAAGGTAGTTTAGCACTGAATTGTTTTCCTTTTTTGTGTAGGGAAAATCTAGTTACTGTTTTGAAAATAAACAACATTTGTTTTTTTAATTTTGAACATTTTTTTTTGGAATATGAAAATTAAATTAGTTGGGATGTTACATTTGGGGGAAGCCCTTACCGCCATCTTTTGTTCATTTTTGCTACAAAAAAAATTGTTATCAAATTGCTGTGGTTGGTGTCTTAAATGATGGATTTAGTTGAACCGCGTTTTGTTCAGAGATTCGCTAACTCGACGAAAACTTCGTTAAGTCCTACTTGGCCTGTATTCCTACAGGATGAGACAAAATTCATGCCTTGCAAGGTTTGTGGCTTAATCAAATCATCACAAGACATTTGACGCCCCTGAAAAAATTCCCCGAAATAACCATCATGTGGCGCTTCTATCGTTCCGATTTGAGCTCTGTTTTTTTTTTTTCTTAAGTTGGCACATCTATTGTTGTTATTCCCTCTAAAACTTAGCGTAATAGCTTGACATTTGTAAAAGTTACTTTAGCCAGCTATAGCTGTGTGTGTTGGCGATTTTTTACAATCTTAGAAATGAACGTGGCAAAAGATATGATTGGCGAGGCTGAATCCGATCCCACATTCCTCAAAATGATCATTACTGGAGACGAGACGTAGGCTTATGAGTACGACACGCAATCCAGACATCAGGCAAGTGAATGGCGTTTACCAAATCAGCGGAAACCAAAAAAACCACGTCGTTTTCAGTCAAAGAAGAAGACAATGCTCACGGTTTTCATGGATTACAACGGTGTAGTGCATCATGAATTTTTACCAGAAGGCCAGACAGTTAACAAAGAGTGTTATTTGGGCGTTATGAGACGTTTGCGTGAAGCAATTCGCCGAAAGAGACCACAATTGTGGGCCATCATTAGTCCATTTTGGCTCCCCATGACTACTTTCTGTTCAATCGAGTTAAAAAAACCATTACGGGAAACGCGTTTCAGCAGCCGAGAGGAAGTAATGAAAAAATCGACGGAAAAACTGATGGACAAATCGAAAACCGAATTTGAAATATGTTTCGAGGATTGGATCAAGCGCTGGCGTAAGTGTGTTGCACTCGATGGGGATCACTTTGAAGGAAACAATATAGATTAAGATGAATAAACTTGTATTTTTAATTTTTCCAAGAACTTTTTGATCAAGGTGGAATGACATTAGTTTTATCCCATCCTGTATTTTTTAAGACATGTTCATCTGGTTTAAGCAAAGTAGAGCTTATGTTAGATCAACTTCATATGCGTGAAACAATTTTTCTTACAACGCCATTGTGTTGAGCCTCTAGGAAGCCGAGAAAGAATGGCTCAATGTCTGTCAGGCAGCCGAATAAAAACATAGACAGTTACCCTGGGATCCAGAACAATATTTTAACTAACACTTTTATGCTGCTCTTGCCACAGCCAAAGCGTACTTTATCATGAAAAAGAGACTTTTTCATAGCAGCGAACTCGATGTCTAGGTAAATTTGATCTGCAACTTCGCCCGCTTTCGGCCTATGCGTGTATAAGGTTGTCCAATGTAGATTATAAAAAAAGGTGAGAGTTTTCCAGAGACGAGAACAATGGCCTGAAACAATAACTTGATCTCGGAGATTAATAAGCCCCAACTATATGCATCATGAGACAGTGCACCACGGCGGCAAAGGGGTAAACAAGAGGTTTACTCCTGTTTCGACCGCAAAAAATTGGTTCCGAATAGATCAGCGGTATCACCCACGTTGCCGAACGAGACGTTAAACAGTAGTGCGACAGGACCAGAAGTTTGAGGCTAGAAAAAATCATTAAGCTCCAAGGACTAAAAAGCAAAAGTTGTTCAAATTATTATGTATTTAGTTTATGGCAGTCTGTTTGTTACTCAAAAACGTTTTAATGGCTCCAACTTATCTTCTTGATATTCTCAAATAATAATTTTATCTTCAATAAGCGTAAAAAGGCTTACAAAAAAATCCATGAAAAGCTTATATTTGCACGTTTTATTTGCATGGTTGAGAAAATGATTTAAGTAATGATTAATTGTCACTAAAATGTTGCCTTTATGTTACCAATCTCAATTTAATCGGTTAATATTTGAGCAATTATATTGATTGTCAAATGACTTCAAAAAGAAAAAAAAATAAAAGACTTCAACTCAATAATCAATACATTCAAAAAGACCTCAAAGAATTCATGATGTCTAAAAATTTTGCATTCTTTTGACTTGAGACCTTTTGGCTGCTTCAAATAATTTGAAGTATAATAACTTTGCAGTAAATGAGAAATGCACATGGAAGTTAAAGTAGGAGAGACTTCGCATTATGCGAACAATGCATTCCTTTACAGCTCTGCCAAATGATATAAGAAAAACTTGCAAAGATCTTATCGCCATTTCCTTGTTTATTAGAATTTAAAATAATAAACTGTGATTTTTTGTAATTCAAAAACGAAAGCCAGAACCAATGAGAAGAAATACACAATTTTTACAAAAATACGTTCGGCAGTTCACCTTATTTTAGATAACATAAAAGTTGTTATTAAGTTTTTGTTTTGAACAACTTGGTTGTATCATTTTACTAAAAATCGTATATGCTACAATAATTCCTGCAACAAAATAACTCTCTTAAAGACGACATTCTTGTAAAGTTTTCTTTCTGCCTACTGATTTGATGGCCAATGATCAAAGTAAGGACAACGAGTGAAAATCAGTCGCACCACTTAATACTGAACAAAATATAAACTTTTGACTAAATAAACAAAGAATTTGTTATATTCGTACTTACAACTTTTCATTTCCAAATCTCTTACAAATCAGCTTTTAAATCGTTTCGAAAAAGTTCAAGTATGCATGTGCACAGTGATGGATTTAGGCTAAGGTCCCTGAGGCCCGGGCCTAGGGTGGCAAAAACTTAAGGACAACAGAACTTTGAAGGTGCAAAAATATAATATAAGTAAAATTTAAATTAATAATTCACTTGAATTCGTTTTGATATTTATTAACAAAAGTAAATTAGTAAACCATATTAGATAGTTATTTTATTAAATTAAGTTTGTATATTGTAAATGAAATTTTAATTTTCTGATTAATCAATATAAGAATTTCAAAAATCTCTTGGGTATTTGTTTAAAAGCCACAGAAGTATTTTTGATTAAAAATGCATTTAATTTTTCATTGGTATGCATTAATTACTAGAATAAAACACTGATAAAAATTACAATTGGTAAATGAAAAAAATAAAGTAATAATTTCAATATTTGAAATATTTTTGCTATTTGTGAATATTTGAAATATTTTCAAAAAATTTAAAATATGATTTTTGTAAACAAAAAAAATATAAATATAAAAACCCACATTTTTTTGCGGATCTTAAGAGCGTTTTCTTCTGACCTGATGCTTTTAATAATGGGTAGAATCTCCACTTTCGGATATCGTTTCAAAAACTCTGATTGGCATGGTTCTCCAGCGGAATACGTTGTTGTCCGTTAACATATTTCCGACTAGATAATACTCCTCACAACCT
This sequence comes from Orthonevra nobilis, assembly GCA_963555765.1. Taxonomy (NCBI): domain Eukaryota; kingdom Metazoa; phylum Arthropoda; class Insecta; order Diptera; family Syrphidae; genus Orthonevra; species Orthonevra nobilis. Next base: position 54,195,095 of record OY743227.1, read on the forward strand.
CGCATCGTGCCAATACATGGAAAAACCAATAGGTTTCTATCATATAATTTTCGCAGACTACTAAATTACCTATGCGATTTGTGTCCGTCCAACAGCTAAGGTTATCTCATGAAGTGCATCTTAATTGTTGTACTCGACGTTTTCGAATTCGAGTATCACATTTTTTGCTATCTGTGAAGCTGAAGGCTATTAGCACGGGTGAAGACCCTTGACCGGCGAAAGATCTCCTATTGAGAACTTCTATGTGAGACAAGTTGACTTCTTTGTCAATTTTTTTTTAAATTAGCGGTTTTATTTCAAAATTTAATTTATATTTGAAATTTTCTTTAAAAAACATTTATAGACCAATAAAGTTATACTAAAACTTTGATTTTTAAATATTTTATAATTTTATATTGGCAATCACTTTAACATAAAAAGCGCTGCACATCGGCAAGGGTCTAGGGCGGCTTCGGAAAGTAGGGCTCTCATTGCAATTTTTTGAAAGCAGAAGAAATGCATTCATCCTTCTTAAGACGTCATATAAAACCAGCGTATGTTGCTTATCGAATTGCCTCAAAAATTTGGACTGCTTTTTATTTTGTTCCTTTCATTATCATTATTAAATTTCGATGATTAAATTTCATTGTAGAAAAAGTAGCCAAGTGAGAGTTAGCTCTCACTCGAAGGGTTCCGCGCCTGCACAACACTATATTTCTTTTATTTTAGATCTCTCTCAGACAAAGTAAAAGCTCGACATCGGTTCTCATACGAACAAGAACTTCATGATGAGAAAATAAAATGTTCAAAATAATAAAGATTTAAAGCGACCACAAGATTAAGAAAATATTTGATGCAGAATTGCAGACTTACTGTAAAAATGTGTTCTGACTTTTTTTCATGCAAAGAGTTCATCTCAAACCGAGTGCAAATTCGTTCGGATACGTTGATGATCATCAAATATTAGTGGGGTTAGTGCGAATTCAAATTTAACACCGAAACGTTTGTCAGACCATTGTACGTGTTTTGCTGTCGCAACTTAAGATATTGATTATAATGTTATTTTCTTCAAAATAATATGATTCTGGAGCGTGTTTCAGTTATAGTAGTAAACGATTTCCAGAAACTAAAAAATGGATTGGAAAACAAAAATTAAAGTGTACATTGAATATCATTTGGTGCCTTAAATGCGTAATCAACACAAACAACGACATTCAATGTTTACTTACTGTGTTTCTTTATTTTTCAATACTTTCGTTTTTAGTAATTCATTGAAATCCTGCGAAAATCATAACACAAACAGACATCAAAATAACATGAAATGCTTTTTTAAAAAAAAAATGAACACATATAAATGGATGTGACACTTCGTTTCGCACTTACACCACTACATTTTGTCATTCATAACTGAAATTCCCAATTAATAATCGTTTTTAAAATGTTTTCTTTAAATTTTTCTAAACGGAATTCGAGCTTTTACTTTGTGTTGGATGCACGGGATCATTGTATTTTTTAAAAAAATGTGAAGTTGCTCCGTGAAATGGGATCATTGTCTACTTTTAGGTGTAAAGTTGAGTTGCGATTTTATGAAACATTTTCTTTGTATGGTGTCCCCCACAAATTATTAACTTTATGTCATTTTTATTATTTTTTGTTGCAGCGGCATTAACAATACACCTTTTGTGAAAATTGGAATTGTCTCTCTATAACGGTTTGGGAGAAGCTCTGTGACAGACGGACGGACAGCGGAGGCTTAGTAATAGGGTTCCTTTCTTTACTTTGAGTACGGAACCCTAAAAACTCAAACTCTTAAAGCTTTGCAAAAGTTTCCATCATCACTGTGGCCAATCAAATGTCGCTCTTCAAAAATCCTGAGATGTGTTGTTTGACGTAGAGTTGGAGTCGTCCTTCGTAAGCAATACAAACTAAATTTGAATTTAATATTTCTCAAAAAGTTAATTTCAAGTAAGCAATGTTCGGATTACCTTTAAAAAAATGTTTCTGGTCAAATATGTTACGCCCAAGAAAAAAATAGTCAGTGGAAGTGGTCTGTTAAATTTACTGTCGAAGATCAAGCTCACCTTGATTGTTGGAAACACAAGGAACGCCCAAACACTTTAAAATATCTCACTTTTAAAAAAAAAAAATATTATCAAAACAAAAGTGACCAATAGGAATGACAAACATTTATTTATTGTATTTTTTTTTTATATTACTTGTATTTATGATATATTTACTAATAATAAACATAAATATTAACGGATAATATATTTCTTTTATAATATAATAAATAATTTTATGTTTTATTCTTTTCTTTTAGCATATTTATGATACACGTACACTTTGCTATAGAAAAGGTATTGTATTAAATGTATAAAAGAAATTTAATAAGCATCAATAAGAGACTAAATAATAAAATTAAAACTTTGGTGTGGAATTTGTTAAGCTTTGATTACATTACATGTTAATCTGACTTTAACTCATAAGGCATTATCGAGATATTTCCTATAAGATAAATTATTTCTTTGCGTTTATTTTTTATTTTGAGATCTATTAAGTATTCAAAAACTAACTGAATCCAGCATTAAACGAACCAAATTATAAATGAATAATTATTTTCTGTACCTTTCGACCGATATTATGTTTTAAAAGTTCCTTGTATATTCTTCAAAAGGAAAAGAGATGAGAGATAGTCATAGCCCGATGACTTCGGTTTATTCAAATAACTGGAATCAAGATTAAAACAGTAATACTATGCTCTTCAAAATACTCAATTTGCAACTTCTTTAATTTAACGCCGAAAGTTGGACGATAAGCAAGACAAAAGAAGAAATTCAGAAGCCTCGAAAATAAATATATAAAGAAATAAATAAACGAACCTGTCGACGAAAATGTCAAATTGAGATGATACGGCCTCGAAGGCATAGATCCCTTCATTTGCAGGCGAAGACATCCATGTTACAGATTTCAATTGGTTTCAATGGTTTCAATTTAATTAAAAACCAGCGGACCCGCGACCGTGAAGTTTGGAAAGAGGTTTAAGCTTAGGCTCAGACGTGAAAGGCCTGAAGTCTATGTAAGTACGCAACAATGGAAAGTGCACAACCTCAGAACTGACACTCGTGGAATTAGAATCTATAGATCGTCACAGATGACATCATCCAGTCGGACAACAGTCAACATCATCAACACCAATATTTGAATGCGCAGGCAAAGACGCCACTCCAAGACAACGAACATGTTTGTTAGTACCAGGGATAAAATAAATCGTATAGATCACTTTTTGGAATAACAACGAAACGAGAACATGTATGCTCCGTTCAACGTTATTAAAATGCTCAAAGAACAGAAAGACTTGTACCCGTCGCTGTCATCCAGCAGGAATTCTAACCAGCTCCTGTCTTTAGACCATCTTCCCGTAAAATGTAACGCAATTCAAAGTGAAAAGCACGCCTGCTCCAGAATTGAAGCAAACTGCTTGAACTACTTCCCAGCCCAATGGTTCCAAAATGTAATGTACTTATCTGCCATGACAACAGAAAGATGAACCACATCACACGGGAGATGAACTAAAATCCGATCCGACTGTTTACCTGACAGCTTGAGCCGATAATTCTACTTGATTCTTAACTCAGCACTCCAAGCGACCTGGTCGACAGCCACCGATATACGACTTGGCGTCTTCTGCGAGACATGGAGTATCAAAAGATAAAAATTGGAAGCCTTTTAGAAGCCGCGGAAATGATTATAAGAGACAAAGTTATCAAAGATATTACTTTCAGTCAGGCGGCCATTGCGACTGTTTGGAACTGTGGGATCTGATCCAGAGATATTTTAAGTTGCAGATACATACTACAGTTATCATAGGAATAAACATATTCAGAAATTCAGAGAGCTTGTCTATTTGCAAAAGTGGTATCAGAGTGTTTTACATTCTCTACAAAAGAAACCCATACGGTCAAACGTTAACTTCGTGCTTTAGTATCTCCAAACTGTTGCAGCTTAATCAGGCTCTGTAGAAACAGCCATGTCGACAGTAATTTTCAATCTGATTCGCAAGAAATACCAAACAATTAAATAATCCAAAATTCAGGGACATACTCAAGTAGTGAAAAATTGATGGCAAGAGACTAAGGTTGCTTTAAAAGAATCGACGGTCTATGCCAACTTAACTTCCAGTTTTACTCCTGTTAAAAAAAAAATCCCGCAGTTAAAAAAATAAAACATTTATCAATAGTTTGCAAACAAAAAAAGAAAAACAGACATTCAAAGAGCACGTACGTATTCTCGTTCTTTTGTATTTTAAATTTGTAAATAATAATTCTTAGTTTCGATTGGTAATACTTGGTTTGTTAATTTTTATGTGAATATGTATTGTTATATAAGTAATATATTGTTCCATTCGTTATTGTTTTCAAGTCCATTACATTCAAATATTCATATAATTATAATAAATTTGCAAGTTCCTTAATTATGTAACCGAGTGAGTTATTTTTTTTTTATTTTTTTTTACTTATACTTAATTTAATAACATAAGAAATTAAATTATTAATTTAACCTTAGAGCAAATTAGATCGACTTTGTGCTGTTTTTTACAAAAGTGACTTCAGCAGCTTAAAAAAAAAGGAATGCTCGCATGTTAATATGTTCACAAAACGAAACAATAAATCCACGGCATACATTTGATCACAATACACACCCAAAACGGGGGAAAAAAACATCCCTGGAAGAAACTTCACATTCAATATTAAATAACAAAAAAAAAACAAGATTCCAATAATTACAAATTTATATTAAAATTAAAAATTCATTCGTTTAAGCAACAAAAGAGCACTGCCCAGCAAAAGGAAAGAATTAGTTATAAAAAGCGTAACACCACTTTCATTTATGATGTTCCAGACATTTTGAAATCATGGTTTTTGTTTTTAAAGAAATATAATCACAATATTTTGAAAAATATATATAAATATAAAAAGGGAATTCATAAGCCTTGAAATTAAAAAAAGGAGCCTACTTAAGAGTTATACAAAAGGATTGTAAAAAAAAAATATCACAAAACAATAGCTTAAGCAATAATTTAATAAAATATTTCAACAATAATCCTTAATAAGAAAGAAAAAAATATTGTATCCTTTATTCTAATGAGTTATGTAGCTTTGGTTATCCAAGCCCAATTAAAGTAGATAGATATTAGAAGAGGATTAACTAGTCTAGATCATATATAAATAGTTTAACTTTAAGTGCTTTTGTATATGTAGCAAATATATGGAAAAATAACCACCAATTATCATGTTTATCTTTAGCACGTATATTAATATTAAACCCACTCGTCGCTTACAACGGATAACCGAGAGCAGCTGATAGTAGAGGTTCCCATGATCGTTGAATATCCATGTACAGGGCGGTGCACTGTTCGGAAACGATATCATCTTCGTCCAATACCGTGATGGGGAATAAATCATTCTGAAAGAAGATAAAATAAATCCTTATAGAAATTTGAAAGAATAATTTGCAATTATAACATAAGTAACTGGAGGCAGATAGCAAGAGATCGAGTTGACTGGAGATGCTTGTTGGTTGAGGCCCAGGTCCACAGCGGACTGTACCACCTTAATTAAGTGAGTAAGTAAGTTAGATTTCCAAAGTATTCTTTGTCCAATGAATATAATGAAATTTGTCGTAAATCAACATTATGGCAATGAACCGAAAAAGAGAAGCGACAACAAAACTCTACAGACCTTCGGCGAAAGATTACAGTACGATCTTATGATCTATGATAGGGTGGCACGAACCTCGAGGGCCATGATAACTAGGCAAGAAAACGCCCAAACATGTTTACACAAAGATAATTTACCCGTAATTTTTTGCCACTGAATTATAAGATTCGATGACATATACGAAACGGGATTTTCATCGAATGCGATGGATGATAGTGACTAAAAAGAAACCATAGCATCGTTTGGTCATAGGAAATATCACTTTTATCGGAACAACACATTCAAAATAAGGATCAGGTTAATAAAAGAAGTCTTTTTCGGTAGGCTTTGTGTACCATCTGTGTAATGTAATGATTGGATTTTCTTACTATTGAGATTGAACAAGACGTTGGGTATATTGCTACTTTTGTCTCGGGGTTGATGTTAGTATAGTGGTGTTGGAAACTTGCCCATTGATTACGCGTTTCTGTTAACCAGTAATTATTTACTTTGTTTAATATATGCTTTTTATTTGGGATGAAAAACGAGTGGTTCATTGGCTGATTGTTTCGCAGTACCATCGGCAAATTCGTTTCCTTTTATCTCAGCGTACCCATAGAATTTTAAGACTGTCCTTGTTTGCTATGAGTTTGTCCCTAATGCATCGTATGGTTGGATCATTGTTGTTGATGTTTTTGACAGCCTTGATAGTAGATAGACTATCAGTGCATATGACTGTTTTCTGTTTGATGTTCAACTTAGTTGCTGTCAGGATTGCTATGGCTTCGGCTGATAAAACGGATGCAAAATTTGAAAGTATACCTTTGCAAAGATTTTTTACGGATTCATCAACTACTGCGAATGCAGTTCCGTACTCGTTTTTTGTTCCATCTGTGTAAACAAAGCACCAATTGCAATCGGGCATCCTGCTCAGGCACATCATACTGCTGTTTTTCGGGAATATTATGAAAGAAACCGCAGATAGTTTTTATAACTATAGGATAGTTAAAATTTAGAGTAATGTGATGTGGGTAAATTTGACCAAAAGAACATTTAGTTTATTCCGACTGAAAACCTTAAGTCTTAAGCCAATGAACTTTGAAATACTAAGAAGCAGAAAGCTTTGCAGAGATTAATGCATTTTTTATGTTAAATTTATGTGATGGAAGATTGTATTGCAGATAGTTGGTTAAAAAGAATTATGCCATAATTGGAGAGTTCTTAAAAATATTTAAAAATTCAGTTTCTATTAGTGACTCTGCCGAAAGGATGTGCGTTTGTGTTGTTATTTATTTTAAAAATTTTTACTAATACGTATAATATTTGAAAACATTTTTAAAGAAACAAAACTTACAACCGATTGTATTCAGTGGTCCTGAAAACTTTAAAGCCTGAAAGCAATCGCAATAGAATTACAAATTTGAGAGATCAGCGTTCACGAAAACAGATTGTTTAAGATCGAAAAAGGGCTCAAGAAAAAGTTACAGAACTATGAGCTGCCGAACCTCAGCAGAAAATGCTATATGCTATTACGGTATAGTCTTACCGTAATAGAATTGAAAATATCAGAGCAATAAGTCTAACGTACAAAGGTACAATGAAAAAATATTTGTAATTGTTGTGGACTATTTAATGAAATCTGTGTTTTTTGTCAAGCCAAAACTTCAGATGAAACACCAAGAGACTCAACTCCCAATTTACTATTGGGATATTGTTTTCAAGAGTTTTTATAAAAAATATCAGGTATTTAAACAAGCCACTGTTTCGGAATTCACGGAAATATTTTTTCATCGTACTGGTATTCTATATCGCAACATTGGTGAACAAAAAATTTTTGCAAAATTCTATATTCTCGATCCTGCTAGGGCTGTCGATCAAAGAATGAGTTTCACCGGTTCGAGAATTGAATCTTTTCATGACAAACAATAGTCCATTTGCAAGCGCCTTTAAAATGCTGCATGAAGTTGAACAGGAATGCACTAAATGTCAATATGGCAATTTTAAAAGATAGAAATTCGAATTTAAGACGCTGTACCAAGAGTTATTGAAGTAGTTGTCGTTTAACAAAACGCTGATGGTGAACAACTAATAGGACTACCGGTTGAAAATGTCGTTTTTTATTGCCTATTTTTATATGTTTTTTATATGCTTTATTGAGGAAAAATAGATATAAATTCAATATTCAAAGTATTGCCCTTCGCTAGCCACACATTTTTCCCATTTTTCTGGCAATTCATGGATACCCGTTCTGAAAAATTCGACCGGTTTGGCCGTAATCCACGAATCGATCCAATTTTGACATCATCGAAATTACGGAAGTGCTGGTCAGCCAGCCCATGTTGCATCGATCGGAAGAGATAGAAATCGGATGGCGCAAGGTCTGGACTATACGGCGGGTGGGGTAGCGTTTCAAGGTAAGTTTTGACGACATTTGCAACATGTGGTCGAGCATTGTCATGTTGCAAAATAACTTTATCGTGTCTTGCGACCGTTTCCGGCCGTTTTTCCTTCACTGCTCGGCTCAAACGCATCAATTGTCGTCGGTAGACCTCGCCTGTGATTGTTTCCCTCGGTTTTAGCAGCTCATAATACACAACACTCTTTTGGTCCCACCAAATGCACAGCATAACCTTCAGGCCATGAATATTCTGAACAGCCGTCGATGTTGAGGCATGTCCGGTGTATCCATATGTTGCCCGACGTTTTGGATTATCGTAATGTACCCATTTTTCATCACCAGTGACGATTCGACTTCTTTTTGTGGTGTTCAGGCGCCTTGTGGCTTCAATTCATACGGCACCCAATGTCCTAGCCTTCGGATCATTCCCATTGCTTTCAAACGATCGGAAATGGTTTGTTGAGCGACGTCAACTGATTTTGCAAGTTCTTCTTGCGTTTGTGAAGGATCTTGATCGAGCAATGCCTCCAATTGATGGTCTTCAAACTTTTTCACCTGGCCGGGGCGTTCTTTGGCTTCGGTGTCGAAATCACCATCTTTGAACCGCTTAAACCACCGCTGATACATTCTAACGTCTATAGTAAAGCCCGAGTAAGCTTCGGTAAGCAATTGATGCGCTTAAGTTGCTTTTTTCTTTAAATGAAAGCATATTAAAACTTCCCGCAAATATTGTTTTGATGGCACGAATGAAGAGATTTTACGGCTTTACGAAAACTTGTGTGTTTCACTAATGACCAATAACGTAGACTGAAATAATTAGACAATGACATGAAGTTTCTGATGTGACAGCTGTCATGGTCGAAATTCACCTCAGACTAATAGATATGAAGTTGTCTGCAATAACGACATTTTCAACCGGTAGTCCTATTACTTGAAAGAAACTTATTAGTTCACTGCACATCTGATCTAAACAACCCAAATCAAAGAAAAACTGAAAGGAGAAATATTCCCATGACCCAAATTCAATGGTTTATCTAATTCATTTTCACTACGGAGATCAAAGTTGGGGTATAGATGTTATAAATAAATTAAACAAGCATTTGGTATGACAATAAATTAGTCCCAAGGAAAATGATTTGAAAAGGTCGGTATTTATTTACCGGAAACAGTATTTAGACATGGACTACTTTATGTTCCATTGTTCAAAGTTCGTCGGCCGTCGGACAACTTAAAACGTTGTATTTAAGGAAATATTTACTGAGTATGAAATTGCCATTGCGGATATGGGTATAAAACGAAAGATTCCGTCGTAAAAATATCAGTTTTAAAACTTAATAGGGTTTAAGGTATTTACCATAATTAGTGCAATATAAATTTAATAAAGTTGATTACATAAATGCGTATGACATTCTTCCTGTCGTATGACAGGCTTTTTTTACTAGTATGAATATACTTTTCCACAAGATTCTGTGGAATCAGAATCAGATTTAAGGTAAGCCGATAGTCTTGTTAGCTAGTATTGTAATTTATGTACGTATTAATAAATTTGATTCCATGAATGAATGGATTTTAAGAAAGTTACAGCGGACTTCCAATAATTTTGTATCTTCCCAAAATCACTCATCGGGATCACAACTTTTCGCTTAATTATCTGCCCTTAATATGTTTACTCGAGTATATATATATCAAAAAAGTATCTTACATTGAAAATAATTAGTTGTGTCTACTCACATTCTTTGCCTGCCACAATTGTTCCAGCATTCGCAAGAACCTCTGCATTTCGGAACTGCTCGCGAAGAATATGACCAAATCATCCGAACTCTCGCGAACCTCTTGGCATGAAAACTCAAGCACACACCACCATGTGTCATTGTGTGATGGAATCTTAATACCAGTCATTTCTTTAATATCAGCACAAGTGAGTATCTCAATCCCGGAATTCTTGCCGTACACACTACTCATATTGGTCGAACTACGTCCTTCTATGTAGGGTTGCTTTGAGTTTGTTGTTGTTGTTGTTGTGATCGTAGATCGTGACACCTGTGACGTTCGAGTTGGTGTCGAATTAAGTGATGAATTTGAGCGGCCGGTATTTTTGGTCGGTGTGCTCATAACAGAACTAACCTGCAAGAAAAAATCAACTGCCATCGTTAATATCGCTTCACAATAAAAACTTTTGTTGGTAAGCTTACAATACTACCGGTGTCATTTGTATTTGTTTCAAAAAGCTCCTTCAGCGGGGACGATGAAGTCTCCTGAGATGTGCCAATCTTATGCGGACTCTTATTGATTTGTCTCAGCGGTGCGGTAAAATCCTCTCGAAGGGTAATCAAGTGGTTTTGTGTTACCACAAGTGAACAACCCAATGTTTTGTGCTTCTCCTGCATCTCGAAAAGCTGAAAGATTAACACAATAAAATGTTAAGGCTGTATTTATAGAGAATGAATATGTTGTACTGACACCCACCCCGCTGGCTGATTGCAATAGAGCTTGAAGCCACTCGGACGCGACGTACTCATCAGGTGCAGCCAATTGCAAAAGTTGATTTCTGAGTAGAATTTCGAAACAATGCGGCCGCCCAGCTTTAAGAGTTCGACGAGCACCTTGACATTCAGCCAATGCCATTGCCCAGGTTGGTAGTTTTTGTGATGAGTCATGGAACATATACAAAACTCCAGCTCTGAAAATACAAACAATTATTTAGAACATTTTTTCAAATGAAACTATCAATATCTACTTTAACAGAAAGTATCCAGGATGCCATGATTCTCTGGAGTTCAATGAATGCTCCTTTATTCGCCGATGCATCAAGAATCCCTTAACATGAGGCCCCAGTGGTTCTTGTTCAAAGCCTAAAGTACCAGCTGGCACATTTACCACTGCGTAATACATCCAGATGTCGTCTTTAGTGACAGAGGCATTCTCACGTACAAATGATTGCAAAGGCGAGAGATGCTGCAGCGTCAGCTGGCCAACTGCCGGTAGAACAGATCCGCCCCGACGAGCACATAGTTCCAAGTTGGCGACCAATCCGTCTGCAGGATACGGCCCACCGGCAAGTAGAACTTGTTGCATATCACGTTCACTGTTGCTGAGCAGGACCGTATTTCCATAAGGGCCCATCTGTGAGGAAAAACGTTGTTGAATATAAGTTTGATTTTGCTAAATGAAAATTCGAATCTCTTCAACGAAATTCCTCATTCATTGGATAATAAACGGATCACCACTCTTTCACTTTAATATCTGTGATCGGAGCAGCAAAAGGAACATAATGGTTTTGTTCCCGTACTTCTTTATTTGTATTGAGAATGATCAATATTCCCAGTTAGAAGCTGGTGAATAATTAGAATATCAGAGTATCAGAAATATCACGACATTGTTAAAGGGACTGCAAACTGAGAAGTAGCAAACGACGTGAGTAAGGCGGAAAGTTGTTTCTGTAAATGAAATACATACAAACCAGGTGTCTTGAGAATACTCAATTTCACCACGGATAAAGACATGTTCTGCTCGATCCCAGATAGGGGGCAGTTTAATCATTTTTGATTTAATTGATAGTGTGTCCAGAGCCTTGGCGGCCGTTTGGCTTTCTATGTATTTAACGATAGATAACCCGTTAATCGGATTCATTGAAAGTAAGCGGGCAGCATCTTGGATAGTTTTAACCTCTGCCTGGAATACACTGCAGTGGTTGGGCAACCGAAGGGATAGAGAAAAAGAGGTCTTCGGCGAGATCGCGGATACTTCGAGTCTGGTGCCTTCGTTCGTCTTGGAATCGTCCGTGTAAACTGCCAGACTATATCCTTTGCCCAGTCGTCCCTATCTGTTGTCAGTATTCTGTATCCCGATTCGAAATCTAAGATAGGTGCGATATTGGAACACTCACTCAACCTTATCGCTGCCTTGGTAGCTATCAGTTTCCCGTATATGTCCATGAAAAGCGGTTGTAGCATTATTTCCACGGCGGTTGAAGCTGTGGAACGCAACGAAACCAGCTCATGCTGGTGGATCATATGGATTTTTCGATGGCTCTCTTCTCATATTCAAATCGAAGTCTGGTGACAACCATAATGAGGTGAACTTTAAAAAAATTCTCCAAATGGTTAAGCGAACATACACTGCAGCAACTGGACAATATTTCGTATCACAACAAATTTGAAAAACCGTGCATAAACTTAATTAGCAGCACAATTTGAGTTAATTAATTCGCCGGTAGTTAAAAAAATTGCACACAGTTTTCAATGCTTAAAGTTGAACTAAATGATATAGTTAAAGAAACAAGACGGATCCGCAGGGTGAAATAGAAGACTTGATAAGATCAGTGGCCATGCAGTACTCAGGCTACAACCACACCATCCGGACATAAACCCAATCGAGAATATTGTGGAATGTGTGGAAAAGAGAAAGCATGCGCGAATTTACTGCATACTTATTTGAAACGATCCATAATAAGTACAGTGGCCTTTTCCAAATTAGTGGAGTAACTAATAATTTACACCCACCTCTCTCCCTCAAATTTTCATATAATAATGAACCTAGGCCTACCCAACACGAGTATTCCTACAGTTTCAACTTTCGCAAAGCAGATTACAACAAACTGAATTGCCTTCTCAAAAACGTTAATTTCGACGTCCTCAACTGAGGCTCCATAGGAATAGACAGTGCACTGGCGAATTTCTATAACGAAGTTAACGATTGCTTCATTCAATCAGTCCCATACTTGCCTCAAAAAAATGCGTCTTCATCTCCACCCTGGTACAATAAGGAGTTACGCTCACTTCGGAACAAAAGGAATAGACTCTGGCAAACATATCTTAAAACACAATCTAACTCTGACTATTTCCTCTACCCACTCGCGTACACCCAATTCTCTGAGCTTTGCAACTCTCTTTACCTTGATTATGTTAACCAAATGCAATCGAGTCTATTATCTGAACCCAAACGTTTTTACCAATTCATCAACGCCAAAAGTGAATCTGATGGATACCCATCCACAGTAAAATACGGTAATACAACTTGAGCAGACCCAAATGTTAATTTTTTCAGCCAATCTTACGCGATCCAAACCTAGAGTATTTCAGTAACCTTAACAATGTCACTCCTACAACCCTTTCCTCTGTAGAAATCACGCCGGAACAGTAGAGATAGAAGATCGTAAAACTTAAGGATGATTACTCCCCTGGTCCGGACGGTTTGCCGGCTATAGTACTCAAAAGATGCTGCAGTTCTCTGATTCAACCCTTAACGGCCCTTTTTAAACTATCAATATCGCAAGGAATATTTCCTAAACTCTGGAAAAATGCATACATAATTCCGACTCATAAAAAAGGCCCAAAAAACAACATTTTCAACTAAAGAAATTTCGTGTTTTCCGAAGCTTTTCGAGAGTAAAATCTACGATACAGTGTTTATTCATTGTATGTCGATTGTTTCTCCAAATCTACATGGATTCTTAAAAGAGCGGTCGACAACTACCAACTTAACGGAATTTGTTTCCCGAACCCTTTGTGCCTTAGAAGAAGGAAAAGAAGTTGATGTTATAGTCACGGACTTCAGCAAAGCATTTGATAAAATCTCCCATAAAATAATCCTTCTTAAGCTTAAAGCACTTGGTTTCCCCGCTGGTTTCCTTGCATGGATTAAATTCTACCTTGAAGATAGGCAAAACGTTGTGCTCTTTAGATCCTCTAAATCTGATCCGTTTACAGCAACCTCAGGCGTCGCCCAAGGTAGCCATGTTGGTCCGTTGCTCTTTATCCTCACAATTAACGATGTTGAACTCATCGTCCATAGCTCACATATATCGATTCACGCCGACGATATGAAAATAAACATGCCAATATCATCTCCAGATGACCATTTTCTCCTGCAAGACGACCTAACAAGGTTTTCAATTTGGTATAAAAAAAAAGTTTCTTGAACTTAATATATCAAAATGCCAATCCATAACTTCACTCGAAAGCGTCCTCCAGAATTTACTCCATCTGTAATGAACCTGTCCCTACAGTATCTTATTAGCGTGATCTGGGAGTTATGTGCGATAGTGGCTTGCACATTGACTCCATTATTAACAAAGCTTACTCCGCACTTGGATATGTAAAACGATGGTCCAAGGAGTTCTCCAACCCCTATTTTACCAAATCCCTTTATACTACTTTCGTTAGACCCATCCTTGAATATGCTTCCCAAGTCTGGTCTCCTTACTTCGACATCCACATAAAACGAATTGAAGCCGTCCAGCGCCGATTTCTTCGTTTTGCGTTACGTAGTCTCCCATGGTCAACCAGGTACAACCTTCCGCCCTACTCACAACGCTTGCAACTTATAAGATTGCAATCCCTCGAAGAACGCCGTGACTTAGCCGATATCCAATTCATCCACCAGATACTAAGTGGAAACATCGACTGCCCCGCTCTGCTTCGATTGATCTCCATTAACACCAATCCCCGTAACCTTAGATCTATCTCCCTGTTCCGTCCAAACCCTCACCGCACAAACTATGGCTCCCACGAGCCATTGTCCAGAATGATGCGAAAAGCCTACGCCGCACAACAAAAATTTGATTTCCACCTAAGTAAACTCAATCTAAAAAACTAATCAACTAATCACCCTTGTCACCCAATAATTAGATCGTAGTTTTAAGTTTTTAAGTCAGCTTGTATTAAGTTAAGTCCGGGGTAATTCCCCGGGCCACAAATAAATAAATAAATTCACACAAAGTGCTAAGGATGTGGGTAATTTGAACCAAGGCTCAATTTTTGTCAGTCTTAAGACTGTCGCTTGTGCAACCTGCTCAAGTCCTGTCTTTAATTTCTTCATACTCATGACAAACACTTTTCTCAGGATTGTTCTATTAAAAGACAAAAACAAATTGAAATAGTTTTGGCTTACCAAAATAACATCCAAGTCCGAATATGGTAGTACGAATCGGCTGCACAATTTATTACGCACCAAATCGGCCACATACAGTGTCTTATCAGTGAGAAAAACCAAAACTGGTGTCATAAAGCCTTCTCTACTGTAGCCAGTGTAAAGCTTGAATACCTGCAAACAAAAAAAATAAGAAAAAATTGTATTCACAGGAAATAAAAGAAGACTTGTAGTTTACCTTCATCAAAATTTCATTGTCATTCCGCAAAATGTGCAAGTAATTCCCATTAAAGATATCAATTGAAATCTCTCCAATGCCAAGCTCAAATCGAGATATATCGCCCGGAAGATCAGCTTCCATGCCAGCCAATTCACGACGTGGCGAATTTGCGGCAGACATTTCTATCTCCATTGCGATCTCTGCATTTAAGTCTTCAATCAAATCGATATTCTTTGGTTTCACTCCCTTAACGTATAACGTTCCCGCAAACAATTTCTGTTCGTTCTTCATTTTGCCTTCAAAGAAATTATTCTTCCTGATTGTCGTCTCGATGATCTTCTTCTGAGTGACATTCCTTAAGAATCGATTGATGAGACTAGTTTTGGTTTGCGGTTTCAACAGATTGCTGTTCTGCATGCTGACAGAAGAGTAATCACAACGCTCGCTGGCGCTTGTATCTGGGTAATCAACTATCACAATATCGCTCTCGTTCTTGTCCGTGTCTGTGGTAATGGTAAGAATGTCGTCGAATTCTTCGCTCAGAATTGTACTCTTTGAGTCCCGTCCACAGCCTCCACGTCCACCACTGTATAAATTGAAAAGATCGGGACTCATTCGATTTGGATTGTCGAAACGGGCGGGTACTGTTGTTAGAAGGCATGCTCCACTTAATCTTTTTTTCATGGGCGAGGGCAAGTGTCGATTTTGTTTTTCTACACTGCTTCGAACATCATATTTGCTGGTGTTTCCAGTCAATGGTGAAGACCTTCCCGACTTTGGCCGCGACGAAGCTGATGTTGATGTGAAGTCCGAACACATCGATTTCGAGTCAGAGGGTTCACTGGGCGTATTTGTTGACTTCGTTAAAATACTCTCCTCCAACTTAAGTTGATCTTTGGGTGTATCTGGTGTCGTGCTACTGAGCATTGAACTTGCATAATCCTCTTTCTTTGCTGTCGGTGAAGTAGCCGTCTCTTTTAATGTCCGAAATAGATTAGCAAACGTCTGTTTAACGTTGGGAACCGACATAAATGGAGTCTTTGACTGATCGAGCTCCGATTCCGCCATAGGAGATGTTTTGTCCACAGAATTAGCCGGATCGATTTGATTTAGATCGCTATCCGTACTAAATGGATCAAAAGTGTACGAAACTCCGGTGTGTTCAAATACTGTACTTTCGCAATTTATAATAAACTTATTGCGAAACTTGTTTGTTTCATTGGCTGCTTGCGTGCCAGGTGTCTCTTCTTTGTTTTGATCTGGTTCCTGGGTGCCTCCACTGACCGGCGGCTTATCATCCGCACTATTTTGACGAGTGGGGGCAAATATTTCCTCTTCGTTCTTTCGACGCAACTGATCGTCCACATTGTGAACAAACTGTGCTTTATTTTTATCCTTGGATCCGTCTAAACTCTTACTAAGAGAATGCTTTGCTCGAATGGGCGAGTAGTTCCTCACTGGCGCTTCAGCTTCTGGAACACACTCATACACCGATTGCAGGTCTTCTGAACCCTCTGGGACACCTCTCTCGGGAAGCGGAATAGCGAAGATGCTCTTCAGCGAACCAAATATCATTTTACTGTTATCAATCAAATTGTTCATGTCGTGCACATTGAACTTCTTCACTTTTGTATTGAGATCCTGCTCATGGATTATGTTAGTGTGTCGCTTCGTCTTCTTCAAGCAGCTAGTCTTTGGTCTCTTCTCCTTGTTCCACACAGATTTCCTTTCGTTCATGTTATCAATATTGGGTTCGGAGAAATAACAATTATCATTGATGAAGTTGTTATTGGTATGGTTCATGCCGATGCAATCGCACGAATTCGACTTTGCCTGAGCATAGTTCGGCCGACTGTTAGAGTTCTTGTCCATTTCGTCAGAATCCAAGCTTGAATTTGAGCTCGAGCAGGAGCATTTGTATAGCTTGAGTTCCCCTCGTCCAGCTGCCAGCTCTTGTTGCTTCTGTTTCTGCGCATGCTGAGGCTGATATTCAAAAACTCCCGAGTTATCATATTTCAAGTAGTTGCTATCAGTGCTCTCGTAAATATCCGAATTTCCATAGTCCAGAACATCCGAACAGGCATTTCTGTACACTACACGGCGTTCTGAATCATTTGGTTGCTGACTACACAATTCAGAACCACCAGCATCGCCCTCGGAACACCACGAATAACGGCCTGCCATTGATATTGGTGCAGCTTTTCGGCCGTTTTTATACGTTACAAAACCATGCTCAATGTGAATGTTATCCGTGCGAGTATTTTTCAAAATATCTTCATGGAAAGAAACTCTCTTTTTGGGCGCTTTAGCGTTACTTTGCGACTTCCTAATTCTTCGACGGTAGACGATATTCTCGGCATCGAATGTGGAACAATTACTCGCGGTCATTTCATCGTCCCCGGTAACGGTTGGCTGGTATTCTACACCCGACATATTGGAATTGTCGAAATCACTTCGTACGATTTGACTGGATTTGGCCGATATCATGTTTGGAACAAGATCGGGTAACTGGTTGGATTGCAGCTCTGCCTCAATCATCGGTTTAAGATCCTCAAAATCGAAACCAGTTTGTGAGGTTATCGAATCGACCATCAGTTCACTAGATTCCGAATCTAACATTTGAACGCCCGAATCGCTGGGTGTTGTGTCCTCCATGTTGCTTCCCAAGCTAGATGACATTTTCAAATCTGTAGAAGTGATTACAGTCGACGCAGATGAGGCAGCAGCACCGCAGATATCTGTTTTGTTCTTCTTGCGTTCGAATAGCGACTCCATGACCACATCATAGGTCATAGGCCGTTCAACCAGTGTTTCTAAGTAAATCGAAGAAGAAGTAATATGGTTTTATTTTCTTAGTGGAACTGGGTCTAATTAGATGAGGGATGGATGCAATAAAACTTAGGAAGAGAAAATGAGCAAAAGAAAATGAGTTAATTAAAATTTTTATTTTCAAAAAAAAGTGTTCAAGAAAACTAAATCTAACGCAGGACTTGAAAATAAAATATCGAAATGGCAAAGCTTCTCTCTCTAGCTCTCCTCTAGATATGTATACATAAATCTGAAGAAAAATAAATGTTTTCTGACAGGGTTGTAAACACAAAATCATCTGAGTACGATCGGTTCAGTTGGTACTGAAATATTTAAATCAAATATCATACGACGCGGTCAAAAAGGCTTCATCGATCAATGAAGAGAGCCAGCACAAAAAACTGCTGGATCAAACAAAGCTCTGATTGGTTTTGGCGCTGAAGCGATCAAAAATCGATATCGAAAAAGTGAACCCCACTAGCTGTCGAATAGCAATGCTTGATTTGAGAGTGGTACTTTTGCCTACGGCAGATTGTTTTCTCGCAGAACAAGAAGAAAGCAGAGCGAATAGAAGACATAACCGTAGGATGGAAAGTTTATGAAAACAATTTTGTTAACTTCTTAAACATACATCCACTTGGTCAGCATAACAAAAAACATATAAATACGCAACGAATCCAACGAATACGGAGCTTTTGTGCGTTCAAAGACCAGCCAACTCCCAGAGAACAGGAGGATTATTGGATTCGAGGATGGAACAGTCGTCAACACCTCGACAAAGGTTAAGTTCCTTGGAGTGAACTTCACTTCTTCAAAAGGCTTGTTTCGCTTTCTTTCGGGTTTACCCTTTCTTGTGTAAGCAGAACGGCCTCAGCTGCACATATAGAAACAGCTCACAAGCCAGTGATAACCTATGGATGCCCCATTTGGTTTAAAGCCTCGAAATTTGCCACGTTCGAGAGGAAGAACTTCCGCATCTGTATTCGCCTTCATTTCAACAGGATCACCAAAAAACATGTCAGCAAAAGGAGACTCTTGACCGAGTCAGGAATAACGCACCGGTACATGGTTGGATTATTCCAAAACTACCTACCCACAGCCAAGTACCACCCAAATCAACTTGTCAACAACTTGGCCAACCAAGCACCCCCAGATGCAGATGAAGAACCAGCTTTCTTTGAAAAAACGAGATACTCAAAGAATAAAATTATTATTATTATTTGTAAGAACGTTAATAAATAACAATTTCAACTTTTGAACTACAGCGCTGGCGACCTAGGCTTTAGGCGAAGAGAGAACATCAAAATGGAGAAAAACGAAATTGGAGCTGTCATTAAGTATCCCTTCTCCTCTACAAAAGACATACACCGCGACTAGGTGGACTCTGCTCCTCCGTATGAAGATGAATACCGAGAAAGACGTCCATCCACGTCCCTCACTGAAGTCGAAGATGTCGTGTTGGCAGTTCGAAGACTGACTACAGGCATGAAGCTGGGGTCACAGGGATCTCGTATGGCAGTGTTCAACTCAAGATGGTATTTGCGCGTTGGGTGCCATGTAAACCGACGAGCAAAAGTAGAGACGAGTTGAGCGTGAATCTCGAAAAGTTCCAGGAAGTATATTTTTTTTTACTCTTCTGATCATGGACGAAACCTGAATCAATGATTTTGATCCAGAAACCAAACAGTTATCGATGACCTGAAAGCGACCCTCTTCACCGAGGCTGAAGAAATTCAAAGTATCCTCGCCAATCTCGGCTGGGAAGGTTATGGCATTAATTTTTCCAGGCTGAAGGAATAATTATGGTCGATTATTTGCAAAAGAAAACAGGAGATTACGGCAAACTGCGAACCGGAGTGATATTTTATCAAAACAACGCACCGGTTCACAAGGCTGCAGTTGCAATATTCGCAGTTCAAGAAGACTAGACTCCCTAGTGACCTCTATCTCTTTCCACGGCTCAAGGGACACCTGCGGGGCAAGAAATTCAAAGATTACAGTGATGGTCGCAGTTGGGACGTTTTGGGAGAGTCAAGGTAAAGAATTTTTTTTAAGATTTTGGAAAAAGATGAAAGATGAATCAAACCTAAAGAAAGAGAAATCAAACCTAAATTTAACAAAGGGAGGAAAGGGGAATCTTTTGACCTTCGTGGATAAAATAAAAAAATATTATCAATTATTTCAAGCAGGCCATTGATATACACACACGAGATGAATTCATGTGGGGCAAATAGCCCCATGATGAATAGCGTGACTCGGATGAAAACTTATACCCTTACGACTTTTAACTTCTTGAGGACTGAAATAAATACTAATAAGAGGACAGTTTTTTTCCTCGGAATAATCATCTAGTGTGCGCTTGAAGTTCACTGGTGAAACTGGTTTTAGTCCGCTTTGAGGATAAACTGCAAAGAAATTAGTTTCAGTTCCATACAAATTCAAAATTGTGACGAAACTGGCTTGGAAAAAAGAGTGTAGCTGTTTAACATCGAACAGAACAGAATAACTTTCAGGCTCAATTGAATCTGAAGAAAACTGAACTTTCGAAGAGGCATATTCGGTTACAAATACCTTAAACTGGCGGCGTTCTTATCTCACAAAACTAAAACTGGTGTAAGTGTAGGCATCATTAAGCATACTTACATTGGTAGTAACCATAGTAAATATTGAACATAAGGTGTATCTTCCGAACAATCATTGCAGGTTGCATAAATGTTATCCTACGACTGTAAATCGGTAATTCAGTTAATTTAAAATGGGTAGGCGCATCTCGCTCTGAGAGGATTTAGAATGCGGAAATCGTCAAGTCCATCGAATTATTTTGAGTTATCAAAATATGCTGAGCTGACGCCATCGGTATATCAAAGGAATGGACGGGATACAATGCGCACGATGGCATGAAGATTAAAAAGCTATTGGTGTTATGAAAGCCGTTTTTGCTGACCGTCGAGCGTCTAAGCAGAGTGGCTGGAAAACCATGAAAGCCGATTAAACGACCAAAACTCGGCGTCCGTTTTTCATGGGATGCACATGGCATAATCTTCATCGACTATTTGCAGAAGGGAAGAAAAGTCACAGGACTGACTGAACTGACTGACAAACTGAACGACGAAATAAAGGAAATGGCTTCATGTGTGGGGAAGAAAAAATATACTGCAATAGAACATACGTTTTTGAAAGCGGTGGCCAAATTTGATCAAGCCGACGTGTATTTCAGCGATTGAAGAACAGGTAAAAAGGGTTAGTCTAACAATCAAGACAAGACAAAATATATGTTGTCGACTAGGAATGAATACATCGAACATCATCTCGGCCAAAACATAACGATCGATAGCTACAATTTCGAGGAAGTACGAGAGTTCAACTTTATCCGTACTTAAACCTACATAAATTATCCACAATCGATACCACAGTGGAGATTCGATTGAGAAAAACCCTAGGACACCGATTCTGTTTCGGTTTGTGAAAACAACTATGATCCAAACACCTAACCAGAAGGACAAAAAAACTGTTCAACAAAAAATTGATTTTGCCAGTCCTGTAGCTGAGCAAATGTTGAGATCTTCCGAAAGAAAAATCCTTCGCCAGATATTTGGTCCTCTCTGCGTGGAGGGCTTCGACTACACTGACGCGACCACATCGAAAAAATGGACAATAATGTTCCAGCCAAGAGAGTCTTCGAATCCAAGTCATCATGTTCAAAAAGAACCGGAAGACTGGACCTCCGTTTCAAGAATCAAGCTATCAATGACGGTAGAAAGCTTTGTCTGACCAAAGTGGAAGCAGCGCGCTCAGGACCGTCAGGGCTGGAGAGCAGCTCTGATTCAAGCTCTAATCCTTCCAGCATCGTAAGCCGTAGAAGCTCAGCATAATTAAACTTGTTGTAAAATTCAAAGAGCCTGCACTTTCTAAATCATTGAGGAACTACCCGAGTAAGAAACAGAGCAACATCTAAAAATTTGATCAAGCATCGAAAAACAAAAAAAGTAATTGTTCAAGTTTTCTATTATTATGTTTGCCATTTGGTGACTGCAATTAATTCAGGCTTAAAAAGCCAATTCTTTACATCTAGCTAGCCTTTACATGATTTTTAACCGAAATTTATTGTCCACATCAGTGGATTAGGTAATAAACAACTTATTGAAATGACTAAGAATTTTTAAATCAGTTGCACATCACTGGAATGCCACAGTGCGTCTGATAACAATTGACTTCAATCATGATCATATGACCACTCCTAAATACTTTTCAATTAAGCCACTTTTCTCTTTTCACTGACTCTACCAAAAGTCCATCTACAAATTTGATTTTCCGAAAAAAAATAAACAACGCACTTCCTCATACTACGCTTCCTACTTTGCCTAAGAAAAAGAAACCATTGTAAAAATAAAAAACAAACAACGCGAAAAAAAACTTTGCCTTACGAGTGTCCACTTAAAATAGAATTGGCCAAGAACTTCATAGCTGCAAATCAATAAATCGCTGTGGATTTTCTAACTTAAACTTATTTGAATGATTACTTGTTTGTTCTCAAAATAGAACCGACACCTGCAGTACCAAAGACAAAAGGCGAAGAAGCAAAAAAAAAAGTCCCCAATTGATTCAGGAGGATTTGGATGGCTACGTATCGGACTTACCTTCGATTTGTTGCGGGAAATCCATGCTTGAATTTGATGTTTATCTATATGGATTTGAGTTTTTCTTGTTTTCCGTAAAATGCACAGTTGCAAGGCATATTTTGTTAATAATTTATGAGAATTGCTGAGGCCGATTCTTTCAGCATTTCTCTTTTCTGCCTTTGTGAAAATCGATTTTTATTTTGACATTTGTAGCAATAAGTGAAGGGTTGTCAAATTTTCGAAATGGTTCGTGTACACGATAAACAGTGACTGCGCTCAAATAGCAGGCAAATCGTTCGAAACTCGAAGTTCATTGTAGACTAAGTGGCTAACACAATGTTAACAAGTGTAATTTTGTGTTGGCTAGTTATATGGTTTATTTGGTGTTATACAATTTTTTAAGCTTCAAAATTTATATTGCTTCCAAATGGGAATTGGCTCAAGACTCAAGCTACCCTAGAAGTAACATGTAAGACCGAAAAGTGATATAAAGCTTTGTTCAGCCGATGTCAGTGAAAAAATTGTCCCGATTTTACGACAAAATCTGGCATTCGTGTGAACTGACAATTAAAGTAGAAACACAACGGGTTGAGAAGAAACAATGAGATCCGGCGTTGGATCGTGAATATTGTTAGCCCGACCTCAACGTTGAAGTAGAGAAACTTTCTACTTTGGTGGCGCGTTTGACAGCTCACTATCCGTTTTTGGATCTTATCAATCAACTAAAAAGAGAACATTTCTACTAGTATTATTACTGCGAAATCATGCCCTGCGGATATAAAGGAACAGAACGTTATTCTGTCATATTCCTAACCTCTCAAAGCGCGACTGTCATAAAATCACATTGTGTGTTACAACTTTTAAGATCGTGCGTAGTGACAGAGTTTCTCATATGTTGGAAGAAAGACTGTCAAACGCGACCACGCGAACGCCACATTGTGATTTGCCCTTTAAACATAATAGTTGTACATATAGATGTCATCTTAATTCACTCTTCGTTATAAATTCAGCCGTTATATTATAAATTTTAATTTCTACATGTTAATTTTCACTGAATCGAGCCGATGTTTATTCGTATATTTCACTGAACGCAATTATGCAAGCTGTCAGTTGTCATCGTGTTGCAATATCCATGGTACGCTTGCTTCTGTGTTGTTCGGTTCATTTTAATTCGTTCATTATTCGGTGTGAATAAAACTATTTTTCCTGTGCCGAGTGAATGCATAAACAATTGCAATTGAGCAGCAAAATCTTCCAAGGATGCCGCCAACTATAACAAACGGCAATGGCACCACAACAGACAAAAGACCGCCGCGTCCGGCTGAGCGAAAGTATGTACAAAAAAAAACTGCTTACCTTGTCCACATTGTTGAGTTCAACTTTGGGCTTTTTAAATTTCCAGATCTGAACTTATTTGCCGTGTTAAATATGGTAATAACCTGCCGGACATCCCATTTGACTTGAAATTTCTTATGTACCCATTCGATGGACATCGTTTTGTGCAATACAATCCGACATCATTGGAACGCAATTACAAATATGAAGTTCTCACTGAGCACGATCTTGGTGTCACCATCGATTTGATAAATCGCGATTTGTACCAAGCTGATGCGTACGCCCAACTTGATCCAGCCGATGAGAAACTTCTCGAGGAAGATGTTCACACTCCGCAAGATTCGATGCGTTCACGTCAGCATTCGCGCAGTGTTTCATGGCTGCGAAAATCCGAGTACATCTCTACAGAACAGACTCGCTTCCAGCCGCAAAATATTGAGAAAATTGAAGCAAAAGTCGGTTACAATGTTAAGAAGAGTCTGCGCGAAGAAACTCTATACCTTGATCGTGACGCCCAGATCAAGGCGATCGAGAAGACTTTCGAAGACTCGAAGACAGAAATCACTAAGCACTATAGTAAGCCAAATGTTGTGCCCACAGAGGTGCTACCGGTGTTTGCCGATTTCAAGAACTGGAAGTATCCGTGCGCTCAGGTCATCTTCGACAGCGATCCAGCTCCAACAGGAAAAAATATTCCCGCTCAACTGGAGGAGATGTCTCAGGCAATGATTCGTGGTGTGATGGACGAAAGTGGCGAGCAGTTTGTCGCCTATTTCTTGCCAACTGAGAGCACATTGGAGAAGCGTCGTGAAGACTTTGCTAACAATTTGATTTACAAGGACGACGAGGAATACGAGTACAAAATCGCCAGAGAGTATAATTGGAATGTCAAGAGTAAGGCATCCAAGGGCTACGAGGAGAACTACTTCTTTGTTATGCGAAGCGATGGTGTTTACTATAATGAACTGGAAACAAGAGTGCGTCTGAGCAAGCGACGCGTGAAAGCTGGACAACAGCCCAATAACACTAAACTGGTAGTCAAACATCGTCCATTGGACGCAAACGAGCATCGTATTCAAAGGTATCGTGAAAAGCAACTCGAGCCGGCGGGTGACGATGATGACGAAGAAGACGATGAAGAAATGGAGGAGGACGAGGAGGAGGTTGAACAAACTCAACAGCCCGAAAAGGCACCAACAGATGTGAAACCGGCCACAGAAGAGGAGGCCCAAGTTGAAAAGGATCGCGTGTCGCGCTCTAGATCAAAATCGCATGGAAAGTCGCGATCAAGATCTAAGTCGCATGCTAAATCTAGGTCCAGATCTAAGTCTGTGGCAAAGTCTCGTTCCAGATCGGCATCTGGTTCAAAATCACGCTCAAGGTCACGCTCTGGCTCGAGAAGCTCCAGATCAGCTTCAAAGTCTCCATCGCGTTCAAGGTCGCGCTCCAAATCAGGATCACGTTCTCGCAGCAAATCTGGCTCCAGAAGCCGTTCAGGTTCCCGGTCCAGTCACTCGGGATCTCGATCAAGATCGGGTAGTCGGTCCCGCTCCAAAAGCGGATCGAAGTCACCATCAAGATCGCGTTCACGATCGCATTCAAAGTCCAAATCAGGATCACGATCACCTTCCGGATCGCGATCTGGCTCCGGTTCACGCTCCCCCAGCCGCTCCAAGAGTGGGTCAGCAAGCGAATCTGGCTCCGGCAGTGGCTCTGACGAAGAATAAACATTTCGATAAAAGATTATTTTCCAATTTATTGTACAATTATTGTGACTAAATAAACAAAAAAACTCCTTTGCAATGTCTCAATATCCTCCGCTTTCTTTATTCTATTTCGTGAAACGCAATGGGTTACATGGGAAAGTCGATGGAAACAATACTGGCCCGTGTAGAAGCAGTCAATTTTGTGACTGAATTCACTGATCCGCTCGAACGAGACGATACGATTTCTGTAAAGATCGAATCGTGTTTTAGTCGATTAATTTAAGAGAGCAGAGTTGTTCAAGAATGCAATCAAGTCAAAAAGAAAAATTTTTCGTATAAAATCACCATTAAATTTGAAGTCATTGATTAGCTTTTCATTTAAGTGATTTCAAAGATTTCATTCAAATGAATGCAATCTTCTGCGTTTTCAGCGAAGTCACTTAAATCTTTTTGAAGTCATTTTTAATTCAAACCTATTGAAGTCTTTTGAAATCTTTTGAATTCATTTATGTTGATTTGAAATAAGCAAATTTACTTAACCGTTAAAATGCGCAAAATAATTTGGTTTGATTTGAATATACACACTTAGAAAGTTTTATGGTTTCAAGACGCGCGGGTGCTTTACACGCAAGGCGATTACGCATAATGCGCTCAAGCTTTAGACCGCAACAAAGTCTTGTTAAGGAATCTTACGATGGTTTTGTGCAAAGCAGATAAAGGACGTATTCTCTCTCTTCATGGCAAAATATGTTCAAGCCACGTGAATGAAAAATATGGAATGCCATGTGATGCACTGTGAGACGGCTTTTGTACAAAGTAAGCGGAAGACTCAAATAAAAGACACTACAGCAAGATCGGATTTTGCAGCCCATTTCTCTAAAAAAAACAGTTCACAACTGCCAAGGAATTGCGAAAAGACTTGAACAAGAGTTGTTCTATTAATATAACCACGCCGAGTATTCAACGTCGGCTTAATGAAATAGGTCTTCAAGTCCAAAGACCTGCAAAAAAGCCGGTTCTCTTTGGGAAGAATAATATTTTCAGACTTAATTGGACCTGGAGAGATAAGGAACAAAATAAAACGAATTGTTGCTTAGCACCGATAAACATTCCGTAAATAAGTTGCGTAAATGCAGGTAAATTCATAGAAATTATTGCTGATTTTCTTGGTCTTTTTATAAAGGACTTATGCTGCTACATCCCACATCCAATATTTCAGGACGATTCCGCTCCCTGTTATCGCTGTAATTCCGTTAAAAAGAAAATTGAGTTAAAATTTAAATTCAAAACCACTTCTAAATATGGTTTCCTTTCAACGGATAGCCCAATGCAGGACAGACATTGGGCTTGAATCCCTTATGGTCAAAAATGGGTCAGAAAGTACGCCACAAGGCACTTTAAACAATTGAAAAGCTCAAAACGGTCTTAGAGAAAGTAGAAACTAAAGAGATAACAGAGGAAATCCAAAAACATTACGACTTTTTGGCAGAAAGGGTCCAAGCCGCCATAGAAGCTATAGAGGCGATGCTACAAAAAAGAAAAAATTAATTTTAATTAAAATATGGAAGAAAATTTAAAAAATGAGCCCAAGAAATTATGGATGTGATGTTAAACTAACAATAATAACTTTACTTAATGTTCCTTTGCTAATAACTTGCAAAATTGTTCTACTGAAAATCCTGGGAGTGCGGAATATCCTCATCTTAACATTGACGAAGCAAAAATTTCCTCAAATCAATAGTTCACTATCCTCTAAAACATTTCCTAAAATGTCCAATCCAAGAAAGGGCCGAGAAACGATATAAAAAACCAAAGGCCCATCGCCAAGTTATCAGCAATCTTAAAGCTTCTTGAATCCCTTATCTGCGATTCGTTAGTGTTCAATACCAATTCCATTGTTTGTGACAATCACCATGGTTTTGTTGAGAATAGGGCAATGACTACTAACCTTTTTGGAATTCAGAACGAATTATTTTGAATCTTTCTCAAAGTACATACAAGTAGACTGCATTTTCACATACCTTAGCAAAGAGTTCGATAAGCTATCGCATTCTGTTTTGCTACGTAAACTTATTTCACCGAATCATAAATGAAATTAAATCAAATTTATCTAAAATGTTTTACGTTAACCCTGGCATAACTCAAGGGAATCACCTTGGGCCCATCTTGTTTGCAATATTTATGGATGATCTACCAAATATAATAAAACGCTCCTCAATATTAATGTATGCTGACAACGTTAAGATATTGAAGACTCTATATTATATACCTTTATTGACTTTGATAATCTCCAATTTGATCGTGATAATTTCGTGTCTTGGTGTAATGATAACCATTATATAATGTCCGTAAGAAAAATCCACTAGTTAATCGTTTAGTTTCTATGTCAGATTTCGGTGAAACATTACACAGCTAATATTGGCACGGTTGTAATAAGAATCGAAAGACTTTCAGACCGATATAAGAGCTCTTGTTTAGGATCGGACAACGACTTAATTTTTATAACATTGCGATGGAATGATCATTTATTTATTAAACTATTAATTTTTTTACTATCAAATTTATTGCATATATTTTATTTACATATTTACTGGTTTAATTTTTTTATTTATTTACTTACATAATAGGACTACCGGTTGAAAATGTCGTTTTTTTTCAAAATCAATGCTTTATTGATTAAAAATAGATATAAATTCAATATTCAAAGTATTGCCCATCCCTAGCCACACATTTTTCCCATTTTTCTGGCAATTCATGGATACCCGTTCTGAAAAATTCGACCGGTTTGGCCGCAATCCACGAATCGAACCATTTTTTGACATCATCGAAATGACGGCAGTGCTGGTCAGCCAGGCCATGTTGCATGGATCGGAAGAGATAGTAATCGGATGGCGCAAGGTCTGGACTATACGGCGGGTGGTGTAGGACATCCCATTTGAGCGTTTCAAGGTAAGTTTTGACGACATTTGCAACATGTAGCCGAGCATTGTCATGTTGCAAAATAACTTTATCGTGTCTTACGACCGTGTCCGGCTGTTTTTCCTTCAGTGCTCGGCTCAAACGCATCAATTGTCGTCGGTAGACCTCACCTGTGATTCTTTCATTCGGTTTTAGCAGCTCATAATACACAACACCCTTCTGGTCCCACCAAATGCACAGCATAACCTTCAGGCCATGAATACTCTGAACGGCCGTCTATGTTGAGGCATGTCCGGGGTATCCATACGTTGCCCGACGTTTTGGATTATCGTAATGTACCCATTTTTCATCACCAGTGACGATTCGATGCAAAAAAGACTTCTTTTTGTGGCGTTCAAGCAGCATTTCGGACATGCAAAATCGGCGTTCGACGTCTCGTGGCTTCAATTCATATGGCACACAATGTCCTACCTTTCGGATCATTCCCATTGCTTTCAAACGATCGGAAATGGTGTGCTGAGCGACGCCAAGTGATTTTGCAAGTTCTTCTTGCGTTTGTGACGCATCTTGATCGAGCAATGCCTCCAATTCATGGTCTTCAAACTTTTTCTGACCGGGGCGTTCTTTGTTTTCGGTGTCGAAATCACCATCTTTGAACCGCTTAAACCACCGCTGACACATTCTAACGTCTCTAGTATAGCCCGGGTAAGCTTCGGTAAGCAATCGATGCGCTTCGGTTGCTTTTTTCTTTAAATGGAAGAAGCATATTAAAACTTCCCGCAAATGTTGTTTTGATGGCACGAATGTAGACATTTTACGGCTTTACAAAAACTTGCGTGTTTCCACTGATGACCAATAACCTAGACTGAAATAATTAGACAATGACATGAAGTTTCTGATGTGACAGCTGTCATAGTCAAAATTCACTTCAGAGTAATAGATATGAAGTTGTCTGCAATAACGACATTTTCAACCGGTAGTCCTCTATTTATTTATTAATTAATTTGTTTATTTATATATTCTTTTATTTATTTATTTACTAATTTATTTATTCATTATTATATCAAGACTTGAACCAGTCATCATACTGAAGACTTTTCTCTCTTAAAGTTTAAAAGGTTTTTAGTGGATTTTCTTTCAAAATATTAACTAAAGATACAACATTTATCTGATATAAAAATATTTAAGTGTTTATAACAAAGTAGTAAGCCACATCTCTGTCAAGAGTGCAATATTTTAAAACGTGTTATATTTTGTTCACAAAAAATAAATATAGGCTTATGTTTTATATATTTAGAATTAGATTGTAGTTTAAATTTTCATTATAATATTAACACGATTGCTTATAAAGCCAACTAAGTTTTGGGATTTGTAAAAAAAAGTTTCACACGCATATGAAGACCCCTATGTTTTGAATCTACTGTTCAATAGCTTTGTCCGCCCTTTTCTGGTGTATGGTTGTGTTATATGTGTCATTGTATAGTATGTACCTTACAACAACCATATTACTAGAATAGAATTAGTTCAAAGAAGATTTCTCTGATTCTGTTTCCGTTTTTTGGAATGGGGTGTATTTGTGGATATATTTTTTTCAGTACACTGATGTTTTCAAATCGTTTTCTCAGACTTTGCTTTACTTTTCTTTTGAAGATATATAAGCATTTCACCCCAAAACAATCGAATAAAAAAGACTTCAAAACTATTGTAGTGACTTCAAAATGACTTCAGTAGTTTTGTGATTTTAAAATAACTTCAATGACTTCAGCGATTTCTCTGAAAACACAAAAGAATGCATTCATTTGAATGCAGTCTTTGAGCTCACTTACATCAATTCCCAATCAAGGACTTCAAAATGAATAGTGATTTCGTAATTGGAAGTTGAAGACATTAAGCGAATTCATGAGTCTCAAACATTTGTGACGAAAAATTCTCTAAATTCCTATACAACTCTGAAGAAGGGAACTAGCTTACCTTTCGATGATGACATGGTATAATCGGAAAATTCATTCCACACAGATATGGTGCGACATTTCCTCCCCTTTGGACATTCAATACCCTTTGAGAATAACATTTTTGTTACATGTGGAGCCAACTGGGGATCGGTGTCGATTAGATCTGCAAAAAGATGCAAAGCATTCGAGTTACGTTTCTCAATTTCCTTCGAGTTCAGTTCTTTGTTGACAATGGCCAGAAACATTGTGTCGAATGAACGTTGCGAAGCGGCCTTCCAAGCGGTTTTAACTTCGCGACTTGCACGTTGAATTTTAACCGCTTGATCGAGAAGTTCCTTGTGGATTTTCGTCAGCATCTCATTGTTATCCAACCTAAGAAAAATTAAAATGAAAATTAATTGTGACGAGAAGTTAGATCTACCAATAAATGATTGCTCATGCTGAAGAACTGGCATGTTTTCGATAGAACTCAAAATATTATTATTATTACTATTAACTTTATTATTTTTAACCAGACTTATAAACAAGTCATAATACTAGCATCTGATGCTTTCGGCTATTGGTGAAAAATTTTTTAAGGCTTCAGAAAATAACAACAATTTTAAAACTAAAACTAAATTACAATTATGAATGAACATATCTTAATAGGAAACGCAAGGTTAGAGAGGTAGGATCTAAAAGAGTTAAGTAAAATGGTGAGAAGAAGAAAAAGCAGTGAAAATACTTGGGATTAAGAGGTGATTCGTTAGCTTGAGAATTGTTGGAAGATTGATTGAAATCGAATGAATTTGAAATATTTTTTATATTTAAGGGTAAAGAGTTCCAAAGTCTAACAGAATGGATGAAAAACAAAAGTGAGGAATTAAGGTAATTATATCGGACAGGTATGATATTCTCTAGTCTGCTATATAGATAAGATGGACATTTTCTTTAAATAATTTTGTGTAAAAATATACAGTTCCTGGCATTAATGAAGTCAAATAGAGTGCAACCAAGTAAGCCTCTGGCGTACATAGAGATATAATCATATCTTTGGATGCCGTATACAGCCATGGACACATAAATAGCACAAACAAAGATAAAAAGTGAATGCGCATATTTCTTATCTCTAATGGATATGCATCTTTTTTTATTGATGATGCAGCTTACCCTTATCCTGCTGCACTTATATGGTACACAAAGGTACCCTTATCAATTCGATCTTTTGGATCGTGCTGAGTTTAGTGCGCGAAGTGATCATTTGGGTTGGACATAAAAATAACACAAGTCGTATTTACAATTTTATTTAAGTGTTTCATTTGTTTCTATAAAACTAACTTGTAATAATTATTTCGCCAGTTTATTATTAACTGAGATAGGAAGTGTATATTGTACTCTAGAAAAAAGAAAAATTATATAAAAGTTGTACAAAGACAGGTACAATCGACAGGTTAAATCGCTGAAATAATAGGCAGGTCGAGGAAAATGGTCTATAATGCCATTAAATTGGTGGAGAAAGACGTGGTGCATTTAAATGAAAACAAAAAAAAGGAAACCGAAACCAAGGAAAACGACCGCTTCAGTTGATAGAGCCATTTTCCGAAAATGCAAGAAGGATCCTTTTAAGTCTTCTCGGCAAATTGGAAATAAAACAAAAGAAGAATTTAGTGTTGACGTATCTAGCCGATTAGTCCGAAGGAGAATAAACGAGGCCCAGCTATTTGAACGTGTTAGTAGGAAAAAGCCACTCCTGTCAAAAATAAAATTCAAAAACGGCTGAGTTACGCAAGAGACCACAAGAATAAAGACCTACAGTTCTGGAAACGGGTAATGTGGAGCAATGAAACCAAAGTAAATAGAATTCATCCAGATGGCAGAACAATTGTACACCGTCCAAAAGGCCAAGCTCTGAATCCCAGATACACTCAGAAGACGATTAAACATGGTGGACGGCAATGTTATGGTATGAGGTGATTTTTCCTGGCATGGAATAGGGTCTATTGTTAAAAAAGAAGAAAAAATGGACAAAGTTCAATATTTGAATATATTGAAAAATACGATGGAGCCCTATACTTTCGAGTTTATGGCAGTTTTGGATATTCCTTGCAGGACAATGATCCTAAGCACACCGTCAAAATTGTGAAAGATTGGTTTCCGCAAGAAAACATCCATGTTTTGGATTGGTCACCGCAGAGTCCCGACTTTAACCCACTTGAACGTTTTTGGATTGATGTTAAGGTTGTTGTAATTGGCCATCAAAATTTTAAAAATAAGGACGAACTTTGGGATGGCATAACAGAGGCTTGGTATTCTATCCCAAGAGAAAGGTGTCAGGGATTTATTGAAAGTATGGGTTGAAGATGTTTGGCAGTAATAGAAAATTCTGGCTTTACTACAAGGTACTGAAAAGGTAAAAGGTGAAATAGAAACATTTGAAATTATATTTTAAATTTTACTTATTTTTCTTTAAGATATCCAATTTTGTGCTATTTTTGTGTCCAGCCGAATTTCGTATTCATTGTTTTCTTTCTGTTCAGTTTTTTTTTTTTTTAATAAAATAAAATTAAGTTTCTGATTAATTTTGAAGTGCTATTTGATTAAATGACTCTTTCATTTTGGTAGGTAGGTTTATGCTATTTTTGTGTCCATGACTGTATGTATCTAACTACATCATTGAACGCTATTTGCAATTTGCGTTAGTATAATGAGTCAAGAATACAGAAAACAACCACAGCATAAGTTATAAGGGACAAGACTAGGGCTATCACCAGCTTTCGTCGTGTTTCCAGTGGGGTATAGTTAGCCCTAAGCCACAATTTTCGAAGACACCCGTATATATGACCAATGACCACGTTGATATGACTGTAGCCAGATAGACTACGGTTGTTTACATAGCCAAGGCTTGAGACGGTTTCCACAGCAGAGATTTTATTATTATTGAGATGAAGATCAGGCATAAGATTTAAATTAAAATTTTTCCTAGAAATGGGAATAACTTGCATTTTAGCTGGTTTTAGTTATAATCCATTTGACACTGACCAATTATAAATATTTTTCAGGTCCTCATTAATAAGTAGAGCTAGTTCATTTAAGTTACTGAAAGGCTTGGCTAAGTGAAATTGGACATCATCATCATATAAATGCACCGAAGAATATTTACAAACAGAAGGGAGGTCATTTATGAACTTGCAAAAGACTATCGGTCCTAGAATTGAGCCCTGGTGTACACTTTGTTTGAAAATCGTTCAGCCGAAAAAAATCTCTTTGCGATCGACCAGATAAAAAGCTGCTTATTAACTTAACTGCCGTCTCACTGAGACCGAAGTTGTTCTTAAGTTTCCAGCATAAGATTTCATGGTTAACCTTGTCGAAGGCCTTCGAGAAATCAAGCAAGAAGAGGACCGTAACATAACCCTTATCGTAATCTTGTCTTATTCCTTCGATTAAATTAACCATAGTTGTGGAACATACAGCAAACTATTGAACGTTAAATGCTTTGTTATTTGCCTTGCAATAACTTTCTCGAGGACCTTCGACAGGCAAGGCAAAATGTTAATCGGTCTAAAGTCAGCAGGAGTTGAGGGCTTATTTTTTTTTTTGCTACTTTCCATGACTGAGGAAATGTTGATGTTATTATGCACCAGTTAATAACGTGTGTCAGATGAGAGACAATCTATGGTAAAATAAGTTTAATGAAGCGTATTGGAATGCTATCCTCGCCTGTGGAATTTGACTTAGTAGCTGTTACACATTCGATTATTTCAACTTCTGTTGCTACTTTTACGGTAAGAAATGCGTTAGTGTTACAAAGGTTACAGTATGAAGGGTTGTTCCCACAGGTACCCATGTGTGTAGTAAATTTAAATGAAACAGATAATTTATTCGACTTCCATTCTAGAGGTGCTTCAATGTTAATGGAATTTTCAGATCAAATTTTATTATGTCAACATCTGATAGTATTTAGTATCTCAGTTGTGAGTGCATCTTTAAATGAACCATGATCATTCATTCAAGCTTGTGGACCTTGGCTCACATGTATTTGCAGAAGGTCAAGCGTATGAAGCTCTTAGTCTAGTAAAAAGATTAGATAAACTCGCTATTAGTACCATTGTTCCTTTAAAACTATTAAATCTGCAACATGATCAAAAGTCTTTGAATGGGCTTCAACGTTAACGGATGTTGATCCTTTGAACTGATGACTTAGAGCGTTAAAGTTAACATAAGGAAACTTCCACAGGATTGAATATTGTTTTGATACAAATTTCAAAACCCCATTTAAAGTGTATATATTTAAATGACAAATTTATTAACTACGAAAACTAAAAAAAATCAGAAACAAGCTGAAAAATTAAACTATTTTTTTTTATATTGTTTAATTTTTCAACTTGTTTCGATCTTTTCAGTTTTTTTCAGTTAAAGTAAGTTTGAAAATTTTAACTTCTGTTTTTTCCCAAGGAAAGTTTTCAAATTTTGAACTTAATTATTTTTCCCAGCATGTGGTTGAAGAAGTAAAAGAAAAATTAATCTGAGTTTGAACCGTAAAACAAAGCCTGCACCAAAAAATGTTTAATTGGTTAAAATATAAAGACACTTAAATACCTTTTTCTAAAAAGTTCATTTTTAGATTCTTCCAACGAGTCATTTCCCTGCAATAAATTGTCGATATTACGCTCTTGCTGAATTATTCTATTGCGCAAGCTTTTTAGTTGTGATAAAAGTTGACAATATTCAGTCTGTAGGCTCTTGAGTTCCTTAAGATCATCAGCTGTAATCACAAATAAAAATATATCACACAAAATGTATAATAACACTTTTCACCATCTTCGTCAAGCTCCTCAAAGTTCCGACGATAAAGTTCATTCGAACAGTTCATAAGAGCTAGCGTATGTTCCATAGCCTTGATTTCCTGCTCAGCGCGAATTACATCCGCATTAAGTCTATTGCCCTCATCCAAAAGCATTTGTTTCTCCTGAGCATTTTCGATTTTCATTTGAGTGGCCGTAACCAATGAACCATCTTCATTGGTTCCCAACAGTTTACACGTCAGCTCGTAGCGTGCTTTTGCTGCCGCAATCTTTAGGTTTCTATCACCAATGTCGCATTTCAACATGCTCAACTCTTCCAAGAGGTGCTTTCTTTTGAGATACATCACATCGTGTTGCGAGCTGATTTCAACCATTCGCTCTTTAATTGTTTTTTGTAATTGGAGACGATGTTTGTCGAGATTGTATGATTTGTCATCGCACTTGGCGATTTGATTCTCCATTTCGTCGACGCGCATTCTCAAGATGCTGAGCTCAACAATTTTTTCCTGATTGGCACGAGTTGTTGATCGGATTTTCTTCAAACCGCCTTCACAGTAAAGTTGCACCTCTTTGATTTTGAAATCCTTAGAAACATAAAAAACGAGCATGAATTACATTTAATTTGATATTTGGCTCAAGACAGATGGGTCAGCTTTGGATGATGACTCTTTTATTAAAAATCGGACTAAACGGATTTCGAAAGCCCTCGTGGAAGTCTGTAGGTTGGTAACAAGCTCTCTAAAATAACAAATAGGCAATTTACAGAACGGAACGAGCCACAGAAAACCGATGAAGGGTCTCATCCCCGATCTCTTGGTTATTTTCGGTTCACTGAGAAGTAAAAAATCTATTGGAACCGACGGTATATCAAAAATTGTTCTTAGACACCTTGCCCTAGAAGTTGTAAATATTTATACTACCCTGTTTAACAATTTGCTGTATAATGCACATCATCCAGCTCCAGCATCCAATCCTCCAATTCTCGGGTCGATAAATCTCTTTCCGAACATCGGTAAAGTATTTGAAAAGGTGATCAATAGAGCCCTGAGAGAGTGGATTGAGGACAAAAATATTATTCCGGATAACCAATTCCGTTTCAGAGTGGGGCTACCAGTGCAAATGGAACAAAGGTAAGAAACAATGCAAGGGTGCCTTGTTGATTGACTTGACTCCGTATGGTTGCAGAGGCTCTTTTTCAAGTTAGACCTGCTCGGCGTAAGCAAACCGCTGCTTTACATAATCTTAGATATGCTCACCAGCTGACAGTTTATTGTGAAAAATGACACTGTGACGTCTGCTGGGACTTTTTTAATTAACAACGGTCTACAACAGGGTGTAGTTATTTCACCGATTTGTTCACGATCTTCATAGGTCAAGTCCGCTGATCGAGGTCATCGTAAGTCTTTTGTAACGTGACTTCGAAAAAATTCAGAGATATTGCGACGGTTGGAAGTTGAAAATCAATTTTCAAAAGTGCGAGACCATACAGTAAAGGACTACGTTGTAAGGTCTTCTAGGGCCTCTAAAAATACTAAAAAGAAGTGGCAAAGGTGTTCTATCGTTGGACAAAACGGGCAGCCAGCAGTTGGCGAATCGATCTGTTCTTAGATTCCTTGATATCTGGCTAGATCAGTATCTTTATTTTAACAAACATATAGATGCTGCTCTGGTCAGTGCGTTCTTTGGCTTCACAAAGAGACTATTTCAGAGCAGTCAACTCGATGAAGGTGATCTGCTACACGGCCTTCATTCGGCCTGTTATTGCCTATGGATGTCTCGAGTGGTTCAACGTGGAAACAAGCTTAATGGAAAAGATTCGGGATTTTAGAGACGATGTCTTAGGGTTTGTCTCCACTTATAAAGAAGTCCTGAGTCTGAGTACAAAAAAAGTTATAGGAATGAAGGCCTGTACAACGTAGCCAACTTGATCAGAGTGGATAATTTCCCTATGAAGCTCATTCGAATGCAAGAGCAATGACTTGGATTTTGTAGGACGGTATCAGACTGATGACGAAAGGCGATACCGAAACTATGTTGAAATTTAAGCTTGAGTGCCCTTAAGGCAAATGTTATAGCTTTAATGCTGTTCTAAGTTAGATTAAGATTTAAGGGTTTGGATTAGTTTTGAGTTTTAGATCTAGTTTAAGTTAAAAACCAAAAATAAAAAACCTTCCACTAAGTTTCTTTTTTTTTTTTAACGAGGAGTTAACGTATGCTAACATTATTGCGTAACAGAGGTCAAAACAGATTCTATGAAACCGCCAAATGGAAAGAGCACGAGCAACAATATGCTCAAATCACAAATTTCAAAAAACACGGTTTATTTTCCATAAGAGTTATGATCAAAAACTGAAAACGAAGGGCCGAGTCTAAAAGCAGAAGGAAAAGTATGGCGGTTTTGTTGGTGACACATTCTCGAATAATTTTCGCCATAGAAGACCGAAACTGTCTGCCTGAAATAGAACAATATCAGGCAGGATGTCTCGGTCGTATTAAGCCGGGAACCTTAGATAAGGTTACATTTGAAGCAAGTCTTCAGACAAAATGAAGATTAATTAACATAAAGCATTAGGGCGGTGGTCGTTGAGAGGATGTGTACTTATGAATCAAATGACGTTATTCCAGCAAGCTAATGTCTACGTGCTAACTACCAAGGAACGATAGCTTCATATAATAGGATGTGATTTAAAGTCCCACCAAAAAAAATTAGGCAGCAGTGATATGAACATGAGAGGTGAATACCATTTGGGTAGCCAATCATTTGTAACATGTTTCCATCTGGACTTTCTTCTTATATTACGCCAGACCTATCAATGATGGTACTTATAAAAGTATATAAAGGATTTGCGAAAATAGCTTCTTTTTCTGACCATAGATGAATGAGTTTCCTTTTCATGGTTGGATGACGACATTCATGAAAAGTAAAATTTCACAGAACAGATGCATCTGATTTACGAGTATAGTGGCGTTTGAAAAATTTTGGTCAAATCCTTTATGGCCTTTGCATTGCAGGAACATTGCATTTTAAGAGCTTGTGAATCGAGAACACTTTCAAGTTCTTAGAGATTTAATGTTGCTCAATAAATTGAAGGCATGAAATTAAAAAAAAAAATATCGAAAGATTGGGACTACCAGCAGAAAGAATGGTTCAGGGATTCCAAAAAAGACAGCCACGTTGGAAGATCGTTTTTCGGTGCTCCAAAGCTGTCGTCATTGATTCAAGGCTTCGGTGGATCTTAAAAACGATATGTGTTAAGCTACAAAGTAAATTATTTCGTCAAGCGCATTGAAGTTAAGGCTCGCGAAAGCTGGACTCAGAGCACTCAATCTAGTACTGAAGTCGGATTTTCCAATAAGAGTCAGAGAAAAACGAATGCTCTGCGCTCACGGGCTATGTGGAACAATATAATCTTCTTCGACGAACAAAGTTTAAGCTGCAAGTTGGAGATAGGAGGATAATTGCGCAAAGATAACCAGAGGAAAGATTGAGCTCTGAATGCATTTAACTTATGCTCACTGAAGGTGTTTTTGCCTGGGGACGCTTCTCTTAAGATGTAAAATGTAAAATTGTCTTTCTAGAATCACTGCATGCGTTTACCTACGGGTTCAGGAAATTGTATTTGAGTCCCCTTTTTTATTTAATATGAAAGATTAATATCAAGCTTTTAAACAAGCCAGAGCTTATATTATTAAAAATAGTAATAGAATTTCTTTTATTTCATAGGTTGAAAAGTACTTCGAAGAAAATAGTGTCGGTGTATATCTGGTCAAAAATGAAACTTAAGGTTACGAAGAAGCTTTCAGCGTCAATTAAAAGACTTTAAAGTTTATTTATCCGAACCTGGACCATACCTGCATCCACATGGAGAGACCTACATATCTGAATCAATGTCTCGCCGATGTGCAACTGTAACAAAAGTAAGATGAGGTATAACAAAGTACAAATTAGATAGAGAATGTTTCTGAGAAGCAATAAATAAAACACAAAATCCCTGCACCAATAAAGCACTTCTCTTTTATCCTTTAAAAATGAGCCAGGTATCGGTCTGAAGTATTTTAACACCCTAAGTGTATCATGAAACTATTGAAACCGCATTCAAGTGAACCGTAGTGTAAGTCCGATTTCTTGTTTTCTTGTTAAGGACTCTCCTATTTTTTTGTTTTTCACTGGTAGTGATAAAAATTGTAAAAAAATTTTTTCGTTTCATAACTTTCCACAGAAAGACGTTTCTGCAGAGATCCGAGGCCGATAAAGAAAAGACGGTCTATAGGATCGAAGTCGCTGAAGATCATTCGCGTCACATTTTAACATAACTTATTTAAAAAAAAAATTAATAAATAAATTTTAGCATGTGTTCAAAGTATTTTTTATGAACAGTATGTATCGCAGGTGATTTCCTTCTGAAAAAGTATTTTTCCATATAAAGAGTCAGAAAACATAGCAATCTCATTTAAAAAAATATTATATTGCGAGTAATCCTTAGTTTATTAATTAAGACTTTCTCACAACAAGCTTGCCACTGTGAATTTGACTTTTACAAATTTCTGCTAAAAACTGTCAAATATGCCGGCTTGTCTTTCGATGACATTAACAATAAAACTACAAGCCGATTATCCTGTCGAACTAGCTAGATACTCGGATACGCGACTCCTCAAGAAAAAATGTGTCTACAAAAGAAGAAGCAGAGACTGGTGAATATCGAAATGTATACATATTGAAAATGATCATGGACTTACATGGACAAAATTATTTCGACAAAAGAGGACTCGATTAGAATGCTTCACAAAGCGAAAGCGCAACAGAGTGTGAATAGAATACTCTACGCCCAAATAGACTTTAATCTCTTGGAAAATAACTATTTTCGGGACTTTCTGTAACTCAGAAACAAATCTTTTATTTTAAAAGCGGAAGTTCACACAATGGAAGCCTTAACCAGTTTTTTTTCCTATTGAACGAACTTAAGATCGAAAGAAGTCTATTTCATGTCCTATTTTCAAACCTTACACCTTACAAATAAACCATAAATACAGAATGTTTATTACTAACGAATTCGCATACATATATCCTTACTACTTTAGCTTGAATGAATAAAATAATTCACTTAAAAATTCAAGTGATACTAAAGCTTATAAAATTCATATTATTGTGTTTTAGTAATTCTAAAAATTGGTTGCCGTTTTCGTAGATCTGAATTATGATAGCATTTTACACAATTTTCAAAAAACACTTTGGTTTTGGGATGTCTG
The DNA here is from genome assembly GCA_963555765.1 of Orthonevra nobilis. Classification (NCBI taxonomy): domain Eukaryota; kingdom Metazoa; phylum Arthropoda; class Insecta; order Diptera; family Syrphidae; genus Orthonevra; species Orthonevra nobilis. The sequence goes on from OY743227.1 coordinate 54,235,628, forward strand.
AAATATTGAAGGTGCTGCCAGAAAATTTGCGCCAGTACTAAAAAATAATCAGAGGTTTTTCATCAGCGCCACAAGACGCGTCATACATGAGTCGATCTAGATAGTTTTCCAGTTCATCAGAAATTTGGGCAAAACTTTTCGAAACCAGTGAAATCGCTTATTTTGGGGTCAAAGTATTCCGAGCTTAATGATAAATCGAAAATTGAAGAAAACAAAGATTGAAGTATGAAAGCTGAAAAGGATAATTGTCAAATTTTTGTTTTTTTCCAAACCCATCTTAGGCCATAGATCTTGGAGAACATTTTGTATTCCTTTTGACATACTTTAAAGAAAAGCTATCTGATTATATGAGTTTACTCACCATTTTTTCAATTTCCTTCATGTCATTATTATAACAGAGAGTCAAGTTTTTCATGTCACTCTCTAGCTTTGTGGTCTGTGTCTGCAAAGATGCCAACAATTTCGAGACCTCTTCAAAGTACGTTTCCAGCTTGGCTAGTTTTAAGCAATTCCTTCGCTCCTCCTGCGGATCGACTTGGGTTCCCTTTATTTTAGCAATACGCCTTTCAATTAAAACAACTTTAAGTGCCTGAAAACAATTTGAAGCTCATCAGACGATTCGCAACTATAGAATAAATTTCATATCTCGAACCATATCATAGTTATTCTCGGTCTGCGTGTTAAGATTTTTCCGCGTGTCTTTTAATGCATGCCCGAGAGCTGTTATATTCAAGTGGAGACCACCGATTTCGACCTGAAAATAAAACCTTGTCAAGACGAAATTATCATTTTTATAAAGATTGCCTCAGTACCTCGGTAATTTTCTCATCATCTTTCAGTTTGACCAAATGTTGTTGCGTCCGAAATAGAAGATCATTCATTCTGTTGGTTTCTTGCGTGAGCTTTTTTTTGGCACGTTCCTCGGAATCGATCATTTCCTCCAGCATACGAAGACGTTCTTGGGAATTCATGTTTTTATTAACAAGGGCAGCATGACTGATTTTGAGTTTGGCATTTCCCTCTGTACAGTTTATCAGTTCTTTTTCCTTGTCACATTTACGCTGGATATCTTGGCGGTTTTGATGGCGCTGCAATTGCACTCGATGGGCCAATCCTTGCAGCTCTTTTCGTAGAATATCAACCTAAAATCGAAAAAATAGCAATCATGAATATCCTTGATGCGATTCTAGATGCCGATAGTTATGTACCTCATTATCTCTTAGTGCCACCAAATCAATAAGGTTTTGAAGTTTTTCCCTCAAGTCCGAAATCTCTTCATTCAACAATTGGATATTTTCCTCGACTTCATGATTATTGTCAATCATATCTTGCAATCGACCTTCTTCGGCCTTCAGCTCGGCTTCCTTTTTCTTGCATTTTTGAAAACATCTCTCGAGGTCAGCTTCAGTGTTTAGTATATCCTGTTCTCGCTGATTCATGTGATGAACAGCAGCCTTCCAGGTATCAACCATTTGTCTTCGTTCCATATGAGACGAACGATAAAGATTCGCAGTACGGTCCAAATTTTGTTCCAAGGACTTTTGTTCTTCGACCAATTCAATCAAGATGTTACGTTCTTTGTTGATGTTGTTCTGCAGTATTTGGCGTTTGGTGTCGACTTCCAAGTACTTCTTTTGATCGTGCTTGAAATATTTTTCTATCAATTTATTGGCTTCATTGCCCTCCTCCATGCATTGGCGCCACTCGACCAAGGCAGTCTTTATCCAATTTATTCTACTACTTAGATCGACAACAATTTTGTTCTTCTTTTTGATCTCATCTAAATTTTAAGAGAAAATAATGAGGAAAGGAGTATCAAGGGGGTACGTTAAACAATCTTAAGAGTAATTGATTGTTAACAAGCCTTCCTCCTTTCAGTAGTCTTTTTGGGAGCATCGCTTATTTTGCCTACCTTCTGGGGTGATACAACAGACCTTACTGCCAATTTTGAAAAATAGATTAAATTCTTTCAGTAAGGAGTTGTCGCATTTCAAATCTAGATTCGAACCTTAAACGGAAGAAGTACGTAGAAGCCTAACAGCTAAAACAGTTAATACTATGCGCCCTCTAAATGCCAGGTGAAAAGCAAAAAGTCAGCTTTGCCAAGAAACTAAATAAACTTTATGGTTCCGTAACAAAAGGGTCCAAAGGAACGCCATGACTAAGGTGTACTGCTATTGCCGCTCGCAACTCAACTTAGCGCTTTTTTTTTATATATATCTGTCCCTGCCCAAGTGCCGGACACTGCGGTCTGAAGGAAAAGACCTTTTGCATTTTGGGGAGTTTGTTTAGGCTAACAGACTTTCCATCCTTCTGATGAAAGTCAGAATGTCTTTCTCTTTTCTCGTTGAGGAAGATACGCCTTCTTAACCAAATTAGAACTGGACATTCACAAAGAATGTGCACATCCGTTTCGTCGTCTTCCAAACAGAGTCGGCATTCGGTGGTTGTACTGAGCCCTAGTTTGGTAAGATATGAGCTCAAGCGGCAATGGCCTGAGAGGAATCGACGAGCTTTCCAATGTTCTCCTTGTTGAGATTAAGGATTTCTCTGAAAGACAAGAAATTGATTAGTCCCGGTAGATTTCTCCAGTGAGTAATGCGTAGCTTGTTTTCCCACTTATTGGTCAGACCTGTGCCACAGAAAGGCTGGTTTTAGAACTAACCCTGGCTAGTTCGTCCGCAATTTCATTGTTTTCGATAATATGATGACCTGGAACCCATCCTAACCTAACTTTGTTACGTCGGGCCAGGGATTGTGTGGCGTCGTAGCAGCTTTTGACACATTTTGATTCCACAAGATTGGATGACATTGCCTTGAGCGCTGCTTGGCTGTCTGAATATGTTAGAATTCTGGCTTCAATGGCTTGTAGTTCAGCTTAGAAAACACTTGGATGTTTTCCCATGGGTATAGAGACTTTAGTGTTGGGTCCATAGACACCGGCACCTACTCCATTTGCCATTTTTGAGTCATCAGTATTCCAGATTAAGTTTCAGGGGTCGGAGGTAAGTGTGTTGCTCGACCATTGATTACGGTTAGAAATGTCTACCTCAAGGAGTCGCCCAAAGCAGTATGGTGCCTTCATCCAATCTGGGATCGAGCAGAACATGTCTTTATTCGTGATGAAATTGATTATTTTCAAGTGCCCCGTTTGGTCACCTGGTTTGTATTTCATTGCCAGTTGCATCTTAAGGACATTTTTGGCCCCTATTTTCCTTATGAAAATGTGAAGAGGAGACAGCCCAATGACAACTTGGCGCCTTACAGTAGACAATGAGTTTCTTGGAGCAACTCAAAAACTTTTTAAAGTATGCAATCATTTCGTCCATCTTACATAATGAAAAATCTCGTATTCCAAATAGAAAAATGAGAAAGAAAAACTTGTGCAACTTGCATGTATACATGCTTTGCTAGTGCCGCATTTATGTCGCTCAAAAGGCTCTTCTAATCCAATTATCTAAGAGCCGATGTGAAGGCCATTTGTTATCAAGCCTTTGTGCGTCCAGTTTCGGCATATGCGACTCCAGTATGGTGGAACATTTGTCCGTCTTATATGGAAAAATACCGAATTTTCGAGCGACTTTCCGACTTTCGGCACTACGTCTCTATCCATAGACTATTGGACGCTTCCGATATATCTAAAATTGACAATGTTATCATGGATTTTGTGAGGAATCATTTCGTGCGATTAACGAATGTTTCTAAGAATGAACTCCTTTCGGGTTTATTTTACCCTAACTTTGGGTATTTTAGGAATTCATTGGAAAGTGGACCAATACGTCTTGAGGCATTTGTATACCTGGATGCACATGGCTACTTATCAGACTCTTGTAAAGTTCCTATTATGTATCATGCTGCTAGAAGGGTCACCGACAAAAGAATCCTCTATGAGCCTACACATTCAGGGGATGGTGCATTAAGCTGGAGATACTGCATGAGCGTACCTGATAGAGATATAAATAATAATGAGAGATCAAACCATGAAAAATACTGGTGGCTAGATTGGGGAGAAGCTGACACGTAGTATAAGTAAGGTTAAGTAATTTTTTTGTTTGTTTTATTGTCTTATGTTGTAGGTTTTCTTAAGGGTGATTTTTTAGCTATTATCTTTTTGGCAACACTGGTTTAAACAGCTGACGCACGTTTCGTGTTTTGTTTCATTGTCAAATATCTTCAGTTTGGTCTATTATTTAATCATGAATCGTGTTACAAACGAACAACGCTTTCAAATTATTTAATAGCCGAACGACCTAACGCAACGTAAAATTTTGGGTGAATGGGCTCTTGGAAAGTTGGCCGAAGATGTTCAGCCGCGTGCGATTTTACGCCTTAAGACTATGTTAAAGCTCATGTCTATACAGACAAACCCGCTTCAACTGACGCATAGGAAGACCACATTGAAGCATTTATTCGTGAGATACCGGCCGAAATGTTGGAAAGAGTATGCCAAAATTGGACTAAGCGGATGGACCATTTGAGGCGCAGTCAAGGTCAACATTTGCATGAAATAATCTTCAAACATTAAATAATATGGACCGTAACATCGATTCAAATAAAGATTTCATGCATTTTTCTGAATTTTATGTTTTTTTTGATAAACTTTCCTATAACTTTTAAAAAATCACCCTTTATGTAAAAATATTAATTTAGCGGAGTTTTTTTTTTCAATTGTCAATTGTGCTTATTTCAGCTCCCTGTGGTAGCGTGGTAGTCATCGGGTTCTGATTGCTGTCCATCCGGACCCAATTTTTGAACTTAAAGCCACGAATGCTGAACTGGAGAAAATTGCAGCACTATAAAGACGAAAGTGGACGAACTCTATCGACGGAGTCAACGATGACAGCACAGCTTTATCTTTGCTACTTCGATATTTTTCGAGTTCAGGCCGATAAAGATTTCCAAGAGTAAGTCAGATTTTTTGGAAAAGAGATGGTGGCAGATGAGCACTTATCAGGACTTTCGGTAGTGCTCATATCCCCGAAGTAAATAACTGACATCGGCTTAAACCGGCTCGTCATAGGGGTTTGAAAAATGGAACAGGTCCTCCATGTTGGGGGTTGTTAACGTTAAACAAGAACCAGTTATGAGAGACACCAGGCTCGGATAATAATGGAACCCTCATTTAAGATCACGATCCGTAACGTACACGGACTACAAATTGAGAGTATGCGCCGGGAATGTACGTACGCTGAACACTCCTGGTGCTGAAGAAGACTTTACCTCATCACATAGAAACAATAAAAAATTGTTTGACAAGCAGATGAAGTTTTTTTAATACACGTTGTCGTTTAGTTTCTGACCTAAATTTTTTATGATTAAGGCTTTTAATAAAGTTGCAGACACAAGAATACAAACTCAGTTATCTCTATAAATTGCCTGAGGCGCTATTTGATCAAACAACCAGGGAATAATTCGAAATGTAACCAACTTCTTCTCCAGCCAAACTCAAAAAACAAACACCGAGAACTTATTTGAAATGTTTTACCAAAATTTTATACTAAAGATTTTAAAGCCACCTCGGTAACAAGAGACTCAACCTTTTTCAATCCAAGATTTGTACTTTAAAATTTTTAACAAGCCTTTTGGAAATTTTTATTATCTTACTTTCTGTAGACTCTTCATACTGACAAATGGCATCCAGTTCCTGTTGCATTTCCTTCAGATCATGCTGTAGTTTTGAGCTTTCGCGTTCTGCCAATTTTCGCAAATGCTGTTCCGTCCTAAGGTCCGTTTGGAAGGCACTAATAAGTTCCTAAAATAACAAGCTTGTAAGTCACACAAAACATTGCTTTTAATCGGTTTATAAATAATTTACCATATTTTGTGCAACAGTCGCCTTGGCATTTTTAGCATGAGTGACAAGCCTTTCTGAACGATCATTGAAGTTTTGCAGATTAGCATGCAGCTGATTTTTTTGTTCACCCAAACTATCAATCAAACGCAATAGCTGTTTATTTTCTTCATTGGCCATGGGGAGTCCCTTGTCCGGGCACAACCCCATCGAAATGGCAACGTCCTGGATAAAGGTCGCGGCCATTTTAAAGATGCTCAATTTTCAAACAATCTGTAAAATATATCTGACAAACTCGCCCGGCAGAGATAAACTCGTAAAAGCGTTCCTTTTAATATTTCCTTGAAGTTTTGTCAATACAATTTCGAAGCTCATCATAGCAACGATTTATTAGTTTAGTGCGCAGTAACATAAAACGAATGTTTACTCTAAACAAACTTATTGAATTGGGGTGGTTATTCTTTGCTTTAGAGCCACAATAGTTTTGTATCTGAGGTTTATGTGCCCTTTCGTATACTTTGGTTGGGCATTGGAGTAGAAAGTCTCATGACCTTTAAGAAAGAGGGGCCCATGAGCACCGAGTCATGAACATTTCTACGGTTTGGGCGCCAACGTTTTTTTGTTTCTTTTTTAGGATTGAGAAGAGGCCAATTACCCATATAGTATTTCGATTTGATAACTAGTCTGACTGATGATAATTTGCTGAGGAATCAAGTCAAGTTCGTAGTCGTAGCTCATTTTTTTCCAATCCTCATATATGTGCTTTTGTATTGGTCCCGAAAAATTCGAAGATTTCGAATTCGGTTTACCTGAATAAAAATCTAGTTATCTTGCTCCTCTAAGTTCCAAGATCACTGATTAACAAATATTTGAACTGCGGAGTTGTCAATGTTGGAAAAGCTTACCGTGGTTAAATAGCATATTTTGAAACCAAATAAGGATTGTGTGTCTCTTGGAAATCAGGTGAACTAAAGTCCCTGTATGACGCCTGTATTCGCTTCACCAACGGGTTGACACCTTGTCGCGGTGGTGGGGCTTAAGTAGGTCTTCCTGGAATCCACTCGTGAGATTGAAAACAAAGACAACCCATACAAACTATGGCAGGAACGACAGAGACAAAATAAATTAGAGTGGGGATATATACTTAAATGTCGGCTGAGACTACGGCTGCCGGCTCGGCTTGGATCCGCAAAGAGAAAAGTCGCCAGTGGTAGTGTAAGACTTAACGTCGATGATGTCAAAAACATAACGACGACATATGGATCAGTGACATCGAGTAATTGAAGAATCAGTTCTCCACACATAATATAACCTACCTCCGTTCAAACGGAGCACAATATGGGCAATAAAGTTGCACTGACAACACTGTTCCCAACGAACAAAACGCTCGTTTAATGGAATCTCAGAAAATCATCCGGATGCGCTTGAAGGACAAAACAAGACGCTTCTTTTCCAGACCAAATATCGAAATACAAGGAACTGTGAATTGTTGCGAACCAATACTTTTTTCTTCCCCTTATTAAGGGGTGAGCGCACCAAGCAAATGATATTTGCTAAATTTGGAAAATTCTCCCATGACATCGACACATATTTGCTAGCGAACATCTTAAATATGCTTACAGTCATAGTAATTTCATCACAAAACAATCCGCTGTTGCCGAAGATGGCAAGAGAAATATTTGATTTGTATTCGTTCATCCAATTTAGTAGTGGTGAGCCAAAACTAAGAGTTAACACACTTCAACTGATTGGAGCGACATTAGTCACTATTTCCGAGGTTTTTGCTATTCAGTTATTTCTCGGATAAACTACTTGAGATCAAAGCATGGCTGCAGGATTGCTCCATTGATCGGAGGATCAATGCACAAGTTATGTCGGTTTGCTATGGATTGATTTCATTGTCAGACCGAGGCGAGTGATCTTTTCTGTTAGATGTACTACATATTTTCTGTTTTAAAGAAAATCGAAATATTAAATAAAACAAAGTTGTTTAGTAAGAACTAAAATAATAAATGTTTTCTTGATTCATTTGTTTCAATGGATTGCATTCAGTTGTCTTTTATTTATAGTATAATTGTAAGAGAATCCGTTTACCTTTGATGTTTTATATAGTAAGTAAATTAGAAACGATCTCATTCCAATCTATAGTAAGGATAATTAGAATACCGGCTTGAAATACTTCACGGGTGTCCTAAAGCCTTTGATATCAAATTTTACCGCCTTTGAACAGTCCGTGTACTATATATTGAAATGTCTTTTCGACGTATATTTTTGATTTTTATTTATTTCTAATAACTTACAAATGAAGATTATGATAGTCTTTTGAATATTTTTGGTGCAATAATGCAGTTTAAGAGAGACAAGGGCTTGTATTTTAAGAGTCTAGCGAAGAAGACCCCGTTTATAAGTTTTGAGAAGTTTGAAAAATGATCTTGACTTCGAGACATACTGAAACATCCAGTACACTACGGTGTATTGGAAGCACTTTTGACTTATAAGCATTTAGGTTAAGAACATGTGCGGTGGACCAGAATCATGCGTGCGAGGTCTTCGTTAAGCAAGCTTACGGTTTCCTTTAAGTTGAACGTCGCGTCTGCGTACATGTGAATTGAACAGAATTTCTTAAATTTATGTAATTCGTTCATATGTATCAAAAAGATTAGAGGTCCAAGGATCGATTTTGGGGGTACTCCGTTTTGAAATTTCAGAAAACTTGAGGATTTTGTCTACCACTGAAATATGAAGAAATGAGATTCGTTGCGAGAGTTGAAAACTCTCGCGTGATTTACTGTGCAGACGCGGTCTGCTCTCCCCCCGCACAGTGCCTTTGTGCAATCAGCACAGATGAGGAATCCATTCCTCCATCAGCTGGTGCCATAGGCACAGACACGGAGGAAGTGCTGCTTCATGAAACTGATATGGAGTTCACTCTGAAGCCCTATTCTGTTCTTTCTCCGAGAACTCTGAGAACGGAAGAACTACAGAGCCTCCATTCGGTTTCTAAAGACAATGAGGTCCAGGGACCCAGCCACCCTTGATGAGAGGAATAAAAGTTTGATGCATAGTCACGTTTTTATGACCGAAAGCTACGGACGTCGGTTGAACGCTAAAAATATATTATTGTGTGTGCCAACTTTAACTCCAGTTTGTCAAATCAATTTAAAATTCCTCTTCCACGCTTGGTCTTAGGTTATTCCAACAATCTCCGATTATGATATGATTTTCTGTACATATAATGTAAATTTTTCCCACAGTGTTGTTCCTACATATTTTACGTTCAAGGACTTCAAATCTATTAATGATGGAGGCTTCGAGCCGAAAATGTACAGAAATCTGACTCGAGGAATATGTTTCTTCAGATAAAACAGACTTTTAAGCCTCGTAATGTTATCAATATTCCGAAATTGAAAGTTCCGTTGGCATCGCAACAACTTATTCATAAAGCAGGAATTGATCACGACCACTGTCCAATTGTGGGAAACCAATGCTTTGTCGATGGTGGAATGACAAAACTCAATCTTATTGGTTCCCATTTTGAGTCGATCCATGCCACAGAACACCAAAGTCGGATATCTGTCGAAGTAACAGAAGAATAAACAAGGTTTAACTTAGAACCTGACACTTCTCCGATTTTCTGAAAATATGAAAGCAGACGAATTAACGACGGAACAGACAAACAACTACTACACAACACTCGACGAATTGACTGAAATATTCAGGAAGCTGAATAATAAAGATACATCGGGATTATATGGCATTCCAGTTATTGTACTTAAACATTTATTTGATGAATCATAAGGCAATACTGTGTAGTTTTTAATAATTTGCTTGACATCTGTTACTTCCCAAGCTGTTGGAAAATATCAAAGGTGTTCCTAATTGTAAAAAAAAAATGAAGATTCTTCAGATCCTGGAAATTATAGGCTAAATAGTCTCCTGCCTAATATTAGGATGGTTTTTGAGGTAGTTGTTACCAAATCAATATCGTTCTCGTGCGAATCAATTGAGATTATACCGCGAAATTAATTCGGATTTAGAAGAAATCACTCGGCAGTACGGTGTTTAAAACTGGAACCGAAATGGCAAAAAAAGTACAGATGCCTCTCTAGTGGTTATCGAGAAAGCCTTTGACACGGTTTGGATTGACGGGCTTATCTACAAACTAATCAAATATAAGTTTCCCCATCATCTTATCGTGATAATCGTATCTATGATACCAGAGAAGAAATTCGTTGTAACAGATGGAAAGTACAAGACGGTCTGCTACAAGGCACAGTATCGGCACCAATACTCTTTAATATTAACATTTCAAAAATGTTGAGGGACTTCGATTGCTCAATAGCATTCGCCGACGACGTTATTCTGTATGCTTACGATTCAAAAAATTTCGAAATTTAAAATGAACTCCAATTGAAATTTGATACCCTCGAAAAATTCTGTCAGGATTGGAAACTAAAAATAAACAATTCTAATGCGAAACCATGCTGTTCCGCACCCTAGTAGGACAGGTCAATGCGGACTTGCGACGCAATTGGAGAAATTTGGCTAAAACATCTTCAAATGGCCTTCGAATCGAATTAAAAACTGTTGTGAGGTATTTAGGAGTTTACTTTGATAAATTCCTGCAAGGACAGCATTTATGTCGCTAAAGAAACTTTTTTATCCCAACTATATGAGATCAGATGTGAAGGTCCACTGTGGTGGAACAAAAGCCCATCTTATATGGAGAAGTACCTATAGAATTTTTGAGAGGAAATGCCTACGACCATGCACAGGAATGTACAGAAGCGCTCCCTCTGAATTTCGGCATTACGACTCTTACAAAACACTATTGAATTGCAAAATAGAAAAAAAAAAATATTTTGCAAATTTTCATGTGTGTTTGAGTTATGATTAGCCGAGCATTTCAATAAATCTCTTAAAACAGAGTGTTGAAAAATAAAGAAAAATGTAGACATTGAATGACGATTTGTTTGCTGATTACGCATTTACGGCAAAGAAGGATATTCGATGTTTAGATACAAATGTTCTCATTTTTCAATATTTTTTATCCCAATTCAATATTTTCTTGAATACGTTGACAACTATAACTTAAACACGCTCCTGAATCACATGCTACATTTGTGTTTTATTATATATTTTCAAGAAAACAATAGGACTACCGGTTGAAAATGTCGTTATTGAAGACAACTTCATATCTATTACCCTGAGGTGAATTTTGACCATGACAGCTGTCACATCAGAAACTTCATGTCATTGTCTAATTATTTCAGTCTAGGTTATTGGTCATTAGTGAAAACACACAAGTTTTTGTAAAGCCGTAAAATTTCTACATTCGTGCCGTCAAAACAACATTTGCGGGAAGTTTTAATATGCTTCTTTCATTTAAAGAAAAAAGCAACCGAAGCGCATCAATTGCTTACCGAAGCTTACCCGGCCTATACTAGACGTTAGAATATGCCAGCGGTGGTTTAAGCGGTCCAAAGATGGTGATTTCGACACCGAAGACAAAGAAAAAGAAAGAAGACCATGAGTTGGAGGCATTGCTCGATCAAGATCCGTCGCAAACGCAATGGGAATGATACGAAAGGTAGGACATTGCGTTCCGTATGAATTGAAGCCACGAGACGTCGAACGGCACTGGTGATGAAAAATGGGTACATTGCGATAATCCAAAACGTCGGGCAACGTATGGATTCAGAATATTCATGGCCTGAAAGTTGTGGTGTGCATTTGGTGGGACCAGAAGGGTGATGTGTATTATGAGCTGCTAAAACCGAATGAAACAATAACAGGTGAGGTCTACCGACGACAGTTGATGCGCTTGAGCCGAGCACTGAAGGAAAAAAGGCCGGAAACGGTCGCAAGACACGATAAAGTTATTTTGCAACATGACAATGCTCGGCCACATGTTGCAAATGTCGTCAAAACTTACCTTGAAACGCTCAAATGGGATGTCCTACCCCACCCGGTGTATAGTCCAGACCTTGCGCCATCCGATTAGTATATCTTCCGATCGATGCATCATGGCCTGGCTGACCAGCACTTCCGCCATTTCGATTCGTGGATTGGAGCCAAACCGGTTGAATTTTTCAGAACGGGTATCCATGAATTGCCAGAAAAATGGGAAAAATGTGTGGCTAGCGATGGGCAATACTTTGAATATTGAATTTATATCTATTTTTCCTCAATAAAACAATGATTTTTTATAAAAACGACATTTTCAACCATATTTATCAACATCTTAAATTGAGACAAATTCTTATAATTTTTAAACTTTTTAAATTCCCATCCGGAAGTTCTTGTTCTTATTGGAATTATAAATAAACCGATGTCGAGCCTTAATATTGTCTGGCTAAATCTTGCATAATTGTGAGCGATGCTTTGAAAAATCTAAAATTAAAGAAACCTTTCGTGTACGAGTCAACTCTCACTAGGCTACTTTTTTTTAAAGTGAAACTATTATTCCATCGTCTCAAATTTGGTTGTGCATCTATCGCATGTCGCATTACAGCCGGTCTGCTAGTGGTTAGTGTATTCACTGGGACACAATGTGCACGATTGCGCCCCCCATCCCTTCCACATCCTCGAATAATGATCTGAAGGACAGGAAGTTTAAGCGCCCAACAGAACATGACGAAAAAGCGGAGGTCGGCCAGCAACATCCCGCCTATGATGACCACGCTAAGTGTAGTTAGTCGCTCGTGCCAAGAATGTAAGAAAGCAAGACCTCGATATCACATCCTCGATCAAATACCTCCTGAAAAGCTGGCGTCTTACTCATTTGTGGGTAGCGAATATTTACGACCTTTCAACGTCACCGTACTGAGGAGAAGCCTGAAGGGATTGAAGAGTCATTTTGTCGAAATGCATAGTGATTGTGGAACCAATTTTTAAAGGCACAGAAAATGAGTTGGGTGCAGCAACGCGTAGTATCAATCAGGAGCAAATTATGAATTAAAATTTATAGTTAGATATGTTTTCAACTATTGATTTCCCATTTCCAATAATTATATCAAGATTAAGAACGCAATTTTTCCGAAAATTTTCAGTTTAATGCCTTAAAAATTTTCACTTGTTGCGTGGTTTCATAAAACCTTTTTTTGTTTTTTACCAGTTCTTCAACCCTTCCTCCTGATTTAAAAATAAAGATCTCATTTGAAGAATTCTTTTTTAAGGAATCAAAAACGTAAGCTCTTTTGGAACAGACTGTGCTCACTTCACTCAATTTCTATTTTTAACCCCTTTACTTTCAGTGGGAAAATGAAAATCGATTTTTCCCTAGACTGGCTGCTGTGGGGTGAAATTTTCCACAACTGTCAGTGTCAAATAAAAAAGTCGCCCATAATCGATAGTGAAAAGTTAAAAACTTCTAAAACAGAAAATTAAAATAATGATTAAACATTTTGAAAATACTTTCATTCGAGGACCCTCTCCATCGTACTCAGAAGATGCTACCTCAGATAATGCTTTGCCAATCGGCGGTGACCACCAGACGAGCTCGGAAAATTTCCTTGAACAAAAATTCTCTAGTCGAATCAACACAATACCAACTAAGGGCAGGAACACCTTTGCCTTTTGGAAAATTGTAACTTTACTAATGATCTTGACTGTTGGCAATCTTATTCTAACACTGACCATCGTTGGAGTACTGCGTCTGGGCAAAGGAATCCAAGGAATGGAAATGATACCAGAGGAGGGAATTGTAAAATTCTTCGGTCTTACTGACTTGGATAGAATCTATAACAAATGCAGTGGTCAAATCGATGGTTTTGCCGATGTCCCAGTGACTATCACCGGCGACAATGGAAGCGTCACGGTGAAAATCAATCGAAATGGCCAGCCGCACAGTAAAATGGTCATGGATAAAAGTGGAATAAATTTTAAGGGTGTTAATACTTTTGAAGTTAAAGATACAAATAGTGGCGATGCGATTTTCACCACACATAGACCACATTACAATATCCCAAGTGGAGCTGATAACTTAAAGGCCAAGGCGATCAGCGTTAGCAGGATCTCAAGTCCAATTGGTCGTCCGTTGCATATTCAGAGTGAAAATAAGATTTATATTAAGGGATCCGAGGGTATTAATATTGACGGACTCAGTGCGTTATTTGTCGCAGAGGGTATTATTGGAATCAATTCGACACAAGGCGCAACCGTATTCAAGGCCGGAGATGGAGTGTTTCTCGATATGGAGAAGGTGCCGATAATAAATACAGAATTTGGTATTCGAACGGGAAGCGTTCAATATAAAATATGTGTTTGCATGCCACAAGGATCGCTTTTTCGTATCGCTATTCCGAGGACTCACAATGGTCCAAAGATATCGTGTGCACACTTTAGTGCTAAGAATGATCCATGTGCTTAAGGGCAGTTGAAACTTAAATAGCATACCCCAGAATATGATCATGCATTCATTATTTCTTCAACTGTTAGATCTGTAGCTGTAGTGTTAAAATGTAATCGAATCAAAATAAAATATTTATAATTAAAGCCAAGTTTAGATTTTTTTCTTAGAACACTTTTTTGTTTATAAGGCCATCGATCGATGGGTTTACGGCACGCTGTTTCCAGTTGGTAAGATAAAGATCCCTGGCATTAACGATAGCTTGGCATTTACCATTTTTGTGGGTGGGGTTCTAAGGCACTCTAAGCTGGAGCGTTGTTGTCTTTTTGCTCAATGTGGTTGAGAAATTGTAGTCGACGAATTTCGTAGAGTTCAGGAGTGTACCTTTTTCTAAATATAACTTCCTCGCAGATATGGTCGTATATCGAATGGAAAATTTTTGCTTCGAAAGTTCCTTAAATCTGTTCAACTATCATGTTTTTAGACATTCCGCTAAAATGAGTGCTTTGTAAATCATGATTTTTGTTTTTCGAGTGAGAAATATGATCTGCGATTTTTGGACAAACGGAAGAAGCATCGATCACCTCCTTGACTTTTTTGGATCTCTATCAAGGTATCTTTTGTGAGAATTACGGAGAGGCTGCGTGCATCTTTTGTTTCCTTCAACAAGGCTTTTGGCTTTCTTTTTTGATAAAAAAAAAAAACAGTCTTCTCCTCGTCAAGCTATGAACTCTTCCTTTCCTGGCCAACGGATCATTAAAACACATGTTTGGCGTTTGTAATATTTCATACTTTGGACTATTTTTTAAGCTCCTTCCAAGAGTTAGCAGAATTACTAGTCGCTTTCTACTCTCTTCATTGTTCCTGATTACGTCCAGCGTATTTCCTGGATGGCAGTAATATTAGCCTTTTGCGTGAGGATAGTTTCCAAATTCGGAGCAGCTTTTTGGAGAAGGATACTCGTCTACGTCGTTGTCTTTCGCGCCATGTCGTCTTCAACTAAGGGTTCTGTAAACGTTTCTGGAATGTTTCAACGCTGGTGGTATATTTTTAAATATACTTTATATGTTTTTAAATATATTAAATAAATATCTTATATATTTGAGCTTTTTATCATCGAAGACCCTCAGGGGGAATTAAGGTAATAGTTTTGGGTTTTCAGTGAAGTTAATGTTGGCACCCGCCTGAACCATGTTTTGGGAAATCGTGTCCTGGAACACAACTTCGACCTTCGTAAAAAATTAAATTGAACGATGGGGCTAACCAATATCGTTATCGTCGATAAAGGCAGACATCCTTTATAATGCGCACGTAATGGAAAGCATAAATGTTCTCGAGAGACTTAGAATGTGTGTTAACCTTCACAGAACTCCAAAGTCTCAGTTGATTCTAGTCGAATCTTCGTAGACAATGCATGTCTCTACACCAGCAGCTCTGCGCTTTAGCAATAAGTTGATTTGCCAACCAAATTTCTAACTATTCGCAAAAGTGTATCAACATTAGCCTATGGCAAAAATAGGTAAGGCGGAACACAGATTCCCCCTGCTGACAAAAGATTAATTTTACGCATCATATCCAATTCATACGACTCTGCCTCTTTAAAAATGAAAAAAGGAGGCCAAGAGTGAGTTAGACATGCACTCGAAAGTCGAAGGATTCCGTTCCACTGTACAATATGCAACACTACATATTTTTTAATTCAATATTTCTTCTAGCCTCTGGCAGACAGACGGACGGACAGCAGAGCTTTCGTTTTAGGTTTCCGTTTGCACCATTTGGGTACGGAACCCTAAAAAGTATTGACAAAGCAAGTAACTGTGTCCAGAAGAGAAAACATGATGTGGGCAAGAAATCGATCCTTCGAACACATGCACAGCTGGAGAAAGTGCATCAACCTTAAAGGAGAGTATGAAGAGAAATGAAGATTGCACAGCATTTTTAGGCGGGATCTTTTGTGACCACCCTCGCCTTATTGCTGTAAGTAGTTGTAGTTGTTTCTAGATACGTATGTTTGTAGATTTTGTATATAGTTACGAATACACATAAGTACGTATCAATACAATTTTGGACTCAAATATACACATAGCCAAAGTTACAATTCTTAAGCCTTACGGGGACTTTGACAGTTTGCTAAAAAAAAAAAGGAGCAGTTAGTTTATATTTCTTCGCCTTCGCATCTTGTCCCTCAAACATATTAATTCGTATTACGTTCATAAAGCATTAATCTTGAGACTATTCACATAATCAAGGGTATACGCAAAAGGATGAGTAAACAAGACTGTTTTTATATAAATTACTCCTCAAACGTTTTTACCGTGAAGCTGCCTTATAGAATTAGAGTTTTGAAGATGAAAAGGTTGAACAAGCTTCCGGCCTACCTCAAATTAATTTTGCAGGCCAAGTGAAAATCTTGAAAAACGTTTGCATTGTACCGTAATTAATCATCTTTTGTGGATTGGAACGAACTGGCAGTTTCTAATAATGCTGTTTTTGGTCTTTCGGAGGCAAACGTAGATGATTGGCAAAATAAATTATACGATTGTATCAGAAAGTGAACGATTGTTTGTACCATCGTCTTGTTTATAGAACTCTCAATTATTCACTGGATTCCAATGACTTAATTTCAAAAGATCTGCTGTTGTAGAGACATGCATTGTCTACGAAGAATCAACTAGAATAGCGAAGACATGATAAGTACTTGAGGAATCGTTACCCTCCCACTCTTCTGTTTTCCTATAAGTCTTGTAGAGCGACCAGTATAAGAGAAACCATAGACCTCTTGTTCAACTGCTTACATAGTAGTCCTGTAATTGGTCGTGTACAATTAACAGACGAACAACGAGAAACAAAAGTATTAAAAAGATCTCGAAGCTCACAAATTCAAATCCAAAACCGATTTGAGCCAACCACGTTTGGAAAATTATTCATAAAATGGACTGACTTACTAGTAGGAAAGTAGGTACTTAGATGCTCTTGCGGCTTAATGGTCGTGCCTCACTAAGACCAACGTTTTTTGTCCATTATACCTCTGCTTGCGAGTGGCATACTACCTTGAGATCTACTCAAGACATAAAACCAGTCAGATTCACATATGAATCTAAAAAGGTTTTCAGTTCAACATGCTCAAGTCTATGAAGTAGTGCTTTTCTGGGAATTGCCTTCTTTTCCTTGCTAGTGGGGGATTATCACAAAGCAAATGTTGGATAGATTCCATTTCTTCCTCATCTCTGCAGCTTCTGCAAAAGTCGTTGTGCGGTAAGTTCAGATGCATTGCAAGTGTGCCGGCAAGGACTCCTATTATCAAGCGTATCTCCTCACGCATCAATAATATTGATCTCTTCTTGCTCAGCGCCGGCCATAGAGCCCTTGCTGTAGCTGCAAAACCGAAACCAATCCATCGAGATCTGGCTCTATCCAAGGAGTAGTCTTCTGGTTTTTTCCTTAAGAAGCTGAGAGGCATATGCGCATACGAGATTGCTAGGGATTTTCCCTTCCTCGCGAGACTATACGCTTTTTCATTGGACCCAGCTAAGGATCACCTAATTCAACATTCAACATATCTTAATGATATTCTATCTGCAAAGCCTTACTAGCCTCGATGTCAGAATGTCTTATGCTCTGGCCTTTACTGGCTCTTGGCTATCGGAGAAAATGGAAATCGATTTGTCGGTTAATTTGTAGCCTTCCAGCGCGAAAGACGCTGCAGTCATCTCGTAGTGTCAGAGAATTTTGGGAGAGGGGAGAGGCCGTCGTTGCATAGGACGATTACCAATCCCCACCTGCAATTACTTTGTGTTCCTGCCAGTGCTTTCGATCCGGAAATCGTTGATTCCAACTCTAGCCCGAGGCAAGGGTTGATTGTAAGTTGTCTGTTTGTTTTACTGACTCACTAAACTATTAATATACAGGGTTTTTTTAATGAGGGCTTGACAACTTTTTGTTTAAATTAAATAAATCGGTTGTAAGGCGTGCTGCGTGGCTTGTGGCACAATCCTGTTAAAGCTACATGTCGCCAAAGTCCATATCTTCCAATTCGGGCCAAAAATAATCGTCAATCATGGCGCGATAAAGCCCGCCATTCACAATAACGTGACGATCGTTATCGTCGACGAAAAAATATGGCCCAATAACGTCGCCGGCGCGGGCGTGCGAACCGTACCAAACAGTCATTTTTAGAATATGAGGTGGTGATTCATGAACCAAATGTAGATTTTCACCCCACCAATAACGCATATTTTGCTTATTGACGAGCCCATTGAGCCAAAAATGATCTTCACTTAAGATGATTTTGCGATGAAATTATCTTGGCGCATCGTCTCCAGAGCCCAATCGGAGAACGTAAGTCGCTTCAAATCGTTCACAAATTGAATTCAAAGTTGTCAAGTCCCCATTTGAAAAGCCGATACTTATTTATTTCCAACGGTGATTTTACAACAAAAGAATACACATCCAACCAACTGGTTTGCTTATTTTCACTTAAAGATTTTATTGTAGAATTAATAATTAATATGCAATAATTTTTCTCATTGCTCGTCAAAAATATTTCAAGTGTGTTAACATTTAAAGCCTTTTAAAGGGAACGCCCCCATGGATTTCACAAGTTCTGCAGATTGGGCTTGTTTCAGGATTGTTAAATTTTATATTTATTTTGTTTTAGATGACATTGTTCAATTCAAATTGTATTTGAAGCAGAGCTTTTGAAGTTAAGCATTTGAATATTCTTCTAGAGTTAAGAGATTTCGCTCAGAAACATTTTCATCATCATACAAACAATATAGATTTGTATATTAAACTTATACACTAGTTAATGATATATGTATTATGCGGTTAGCTATTTACAACATTAAATTAGTTCTACTGTTCCCCACCAGGGTGTGTGAAAATTATATATAATTTTAAATTAAAGTAAATGATATATTTCTTTCAAAAATCTTTGTTTATTAAAACAAAATTCATAATTGCTCAGCTGGTGGAAAACTACCTAACGAAACAATTAATATTCCATAATTGCAAGCCTAAGGCTCAATGGTTATATTCCATGGATTTTTAAAGACTAAATTAATTAATAATTGTGTGTTTAACATGAAGGGAGGGTAAGAAATTGTGATTTGTGACATGGGATGTGTGCAAGTGTAATTGAGGCTTCATATGGTGTAAAATTCATTCATAATGGAACACAAAAACGAAGATTAACTCCATGTGAACACGAACAGATTAAAAAAACAAAGCTCTTTCGCAGTTAAGGTGGTGTTGTTATGTTTTAATGATATTCGGTCTCCAGTCCAGGAGGTGGCGGCTCTGACCATCTGGGTCTCTTTTCAGGAGGTTGCTCTGCACCTGTACGTTTGCGCGACGAATCGTTACTTGTTTCGATGTCAATATTGTCTGGCACCATGCTAAGAAGCTCAGCTTCACTTAGTTGGGCAAGGCGACTGGGTGCTGAGTCATTGTGTGTATTTGAAACTGCATTGAAAAACAGACCATAATTTATAAGCAAATATTTAATTTTTTTTAACTTACTTCTGATATTACGTTGAGACATCACTGGTTGTTCGGGTGTATACTCGTCGTCGATGGTACCACTTTGATGTGATAGTGACCCTATCAATGGCGGGGGAGGAACCATGGATGGTACCTTGGGCAAGGTAGATTGTAATGCGGGTAATTCAGGTTTACTTTGGATGCTGGCCAATATTTGCTGCAAATTTGACGGGATCGAAATGTTGGCCAAAGAAGGTGCAAGACCACTTGATCCCGATGCGAATGACTGAAATATATCAAAAAATAAGACGGATTAAGAAGGGTTTAAATTTAGGCTTGCATAGCGCTGTTGGGGATTTTCAAAATTGCAAAATTTATAATAGTTTTTTTAGAATTCTTTTGAGATTTTTTAGCATTTCCTTTCTCATTGCAAAACTCATATCCGGCAAATACCACAAATCGTCTCAGAAATTTAAAAAGAAATAAGACATTACAGCACCCCGGATAAGTTTAAGTACATTCAGGGCTATTCCAAATAAAATTATCCTTACACTATATTGTTTGATATTTGGCTGATGTAGTAACAGGGTAGACAATGATTTACGTCAACCTGGCTATGCGCAGTGTTGTAACTACTTACTTCAAATAAATTGTGCTTATTTTAGCGGAACAAGTTGGCCTTGAAGCAGACGAGGACGAAAACAAGTACATGTTGTCAACAAACTAAGAAACATCTGTCCACCGCGTAGGACAAAACGTCGCTGTTGACAACAGTAATTTCGAGGTGGTTAAGGAGTTTACCTACCTCCGAGTAAATACCAACTCCACAAATGACACGTGAGCGGAGAATCGGCGAAGACACCCTAGGAATTCGCTGCTACTTCGATTTGGTTAAACAAACGGGTTCAAAACTCCTTACTCGGAAGACGAAACGTATGCTCTACAAAACTTTGATCCTGCCTATAAGGAGGTCTGCTATAAGGAGCGGAGTTCTGGACGATAAGCAGGAAGGCAGAGCAGATTTTGAACTCTTTCGAGAGAAAAATTAACCGTCAAATATTTGGTCCCGTATGCAAGGAGAACGAATTATGTGGATGTAGTCCAAAAAGCCCAAATACGACTTCTACACTGGCTCAGCCACATCGAGCGAATGGACAATAATGTTCCAGCAAAAAAGATCTTCGACTGACAGCCCCCAGGTTCGACACGACTAAGAAAACAGAACCTCCGTTTTAAGGACCAAATGATCGCGGTTGCCAGCGCGCAAAAAAGCAAGAACCGCATACCTGAGGAAATACAAGAGAAAAAGAGTAACTGATTTACTCTTAGAATAAATCATTGCCTCGCGAGTTTTGACTGTATACATTGTATTCTAGGGTGAATCAGTGCAGTGCTGGATTCGCTTTGCCAGCTTGCAAGAATTACTCTCAATCGATGAGAGTCAATAATTTATTATATTACAAACTTGATTCTATTTCTCCGTACGAACTAATAAACATATGCCACAGAACTGTACTTGGGTACAATCTTCAGTACCAGTATCAGTCAAAATATGATAGGTTGTTCAACGTGAATGCTCACTTGAACATTTCTTACTCGTTCAAGTTCAAGAGTAGAACCTTTCCTTGAGTTAAGTAGAGTTTTTATCTAAACTTAGCTTATCCTTAACAATTGATCCGATATAATTGAATTTTTCCAATTTGTGAAGAATTTTTGCATTCATATAAATATCTGGAATAGACTGGAATTAATCAGACAATGGACAGCAAGGTGCTCAGTCCTTTTTGACTGATCCTATACACTGTGTGTGATAAGATCCTTTAATATTATTAATTTTAGTACAATATTCCTTTTGGCATATGTCTGACTTGTCTAACCACAGCGTATGAGTGTGGACTTCAGTTTAAACGCAACCGGCACTGGTAGAATCAGTTTATAAGATTCCATTCTAGAAAAAGAAAGAATCGAATTGGTGTCATTTGGCCCGTAATTTTTTGTTGTGTTTTGAAGTTTCTGTAAAACTTCCGAACCATCTGGTTAACAAGTTACTTTGTAATTAAGAAGATGGAAATGGAAAGATCAGTGCCAAACTTTTGCGAACAAACTAATGGTATTAATTTCGATGATTTTTTTTTATCAAAAAGGTATTCAAAGGAATTTAACCAGGAAACAAGTGGACCAGGAAAATAACCTTGCTACGCAAAGAAAATTTCCGCTGAGGGAAAGGCTCTCAGAAAGTTTCTTTGAAAAGAAATCATTCTGTTAAGAAAACTTACCGACTGATCGTGGTTTAGCAATCCAGCGATTTCCATTTTCTGCGCTTCGATTTGTCTGTTTATTTCGTCCATTTTTCGCTTCAGATCATCGTCTTTCACTGTCATTGGAATTACTTGCGCATCGTCATCAGAACTACCCCCCGGGGAATATGGTTCATCCGCGTCGTCTTTTTTCGCAGCAACGGGCGGTTGTACTGTACAAATAAAAATCAATTATCAGTTTAATCAGGTGCCACAATTTTAAACAAAATCTTACCCTTGGAAGCCGCGTTCTTTGAGGTAATGGGTGCCTTGATAATTGCATCGATTTCGTCGTCCGCGTTCGATTTGTGTGACATACGTATACCTCGGCTTGAACTTGCTCCAATACGACTTGTGTCCGATCTCGATTTGGGGCTACCAGGAGGCGTAAATGTTACAGTGCCATCATCGTCTAAAACAGACGTTATTCCCCGATTCGATATCACAGTAGATTCCTTTTTTCGGTGTACCTAAAAGAAAAAAAATTATTACGACGACACGCACAGCTTAATTATTACTGTACAAACCTTCGCAGCTGGGTTCGAATGTCGCTTTCCCATAATACGTATTACAATACCCAGGAGCATATCGGGCCGCATAACATCTTCGAAGAACTCATAATTTTCGTTTGGATGCAAAACAGATGGCATCTGTTGGCCTACACCCAGTGGCATTATGTAGAAGTCCTTTATGTTCGGCGATGTCGTTTTGATCACTCCCAAGCGCTTTCGCTTGTCCAGATACTTGTATAAAATTGTATAGGCAATGGTTTCTGTCTCCGCAGAAGGCACCAATCTTATGATTACAACTTCCTTATTTGGACTCCTTTTGATCTTGCCAATGTAATCCCATACAGTGTCGGGACTGATTCGTCCAACAATGTCTAGTTCTTCGGGCAAATCCTTGCTCAGAAGATATGTGTTTCCGGTGACCGTTTGTATGCTAACTTGAAAAGAAGCCACGTCGATCATATTTATGGACCCTGTCCATAAGGATGCCTCAAAATCGGATGAATACTTTTCATACGGATCATCGGGTGGTGTTGATATTGATACCGTGCTAGACGGCTCCTGGTCGCTGTCCACAGCTAGTGGGCTCGGTGGTTTTGATTTGATCGTCTGTACGCTTGGATTGGTCGGAATTGTTGTAGCAGCAGAGCTCAGCGAGGCTGTTGAATCCTTTTCATTAAGTATATTCGCAGCCTCTTCTACGGTCTTTGTCGATTCCAGAATTTGATCGACCAGATTGAACTTCTCGATCGGAGTTTTTGTACTTTTTTTCACGGCAGGTTCCTTATCTTTTTGAATTTTAACTGGTGTTGTGGGCTTAGCCATTACTGTTGTTGTTTGTGGTGGAACGGTTATTCTCAATGGCGGAACTACCTTAACGGCTTTTGAAGACGATTCGTGTTCTTCTTTTTTCATCAAACGTTGTTCTTCCTTATCACGCCGTTCGTCCTTTCGAGAACTACTCTTGTGTCTGTGCTCTCGGCTGCGACTTCGACTTCGTTTTCTTGTCTTTTCCCTATGACGGTCCTTGCTCTTGTGGCGTTTTTCCCTTTCCCGATCTCGTTCCCTGTTTGACGCTTTCTTCTTTTCTGAACTTGAAATAAACGAAGCATGTCCCGGGTTAACACTACTATCCAATTCATAGGAGCTATCCTTGCGTGGAGTCAGAGCTTCGATTTCTGTCGTACTGCTTACGATAGAATTATTAAGCACGGACACTACATCCTCCACAGGGATACTGATTTCTAAATCAACACGATCGGTCGCTTTGCTCTCAATCACCTCCTCTCCTTTGTGCGTTTTTAAGACATAGTTTTTGGTGCAGGCCAACATGTCCAGCTCCGATTTTTTAATCATTTCTAGCTGATGTTTAGCTTCGTTCTCCCTCCATTGTGCCAATTCCTGACTGGCCATCTCCTCGGGTGACATGCGCACTAACTGCCGCGGTTCGATCAGTTTGCCGCAAATCTTATGCAACAGCGTTTTGTTCTTCTGGTCCTTGATGTTGAACATTAACGAACGATATTTCGCCTTATATTTCGTACCAATGTCCTTGTTGAAAAGTCTGAACATTTCAAGTTCGGTTGCCTTTACGAAGTCCTCCACCTGCTCGGTGGAGAGTTTTTTTTCATCGCTGAGCTCGTTCATTCGAATCAGCAGCTGCTCTTTGAGGGTTCGGCGCACATTTACGCGAACAGGTTCACTGGATTCACTTCGAGTTGGAGTTTGTGCAGCCGAGGTTTCTTTTTCAGCTGACACTTGCTTTTTCAAAACTCTGTTTGATGACGACAACGATGACGGTGTTGTTGATGCCGACTTTTCTTTTTCTGGCTTATCGGGCTTTATACTCACTTGCTGAGGGTATTTCAGCAATTGTTTTGGAGTCGATGATCGTGGCTGGGCATGAGTATTTGGGCTACCTACTGGTTTCGAGTTGAATTTGTTGAGCTCTTGAGCTTTGAAAAATTTCGAGAATACTAGAGACGGTGACGATGTTGTTGGTGAGGAAAGCGTAACGACTGATGTAACAACGGGGCCATCTGACTTTACGGGAACGAATGTATTAGCATTTGTAGGCGATTGCATTCCGTGGCGACCCTTCTGCTTCGATTTCTAGATCAAAGGAAAATAAAATGCAATTAAGTATGAGGAGTATATAATGTAAAAGATAATTTACCTCAATTTCCAGCGCTTGCGGACTTCCCGGCTGTACAACTTCAAATGTTGGATTATCCTGAAGCCATTTCTTTAAGTTGGCCGTGGTCGGAGCATTGTTGCCAGTCAAAAGCTTTCCTGTTCGACGTTCAAAAACGTACACCTGCAAACAAAAAACATCCAAAATAGTAAAAGGCAAATGTATTTTTGTGCAGACAGATTTGAAGCATTTTTTTTGGACCCATGCGATATATTTGAAGTAAATTTTTTTTTTTTAAATGGTGCACGTGCTCAAGGGATTGGTTGGACTCTTATTCACTGCTGCTCACACAGCACGAGCAGAAGGATAGTTAGAAGAGAGAGAAAGAAGGTAGCAGTGCACATTGGTCTTAAATTGCTGAAGATTGTAGTGCAGAGGAAAAGTAGAGCGAGGTTCGGCCTATAAAATACTCTCTAAATTTCAGAGTACGCACGAAAAAAGGGTTAAGGGTAAACTGATGAGCACTCAATGAAGTGCGGGTGTTGCGAGTGAATTGTTTGACGGGCGGAATGCAATTAGCTATTTCATCGGAGCATTGGTGGTGAAAGTAGCGATAAAAGAGCGACAGGCAGACATTTCTTCGATGTTCCAGCGAGTGTATTGATTTTGTTGTGTTGCTGTCGTTTATAAGTTTTATCGCACGCCTTTGGATTCTATCTAGCAGGTGCAAAGTGGTTTTAGGTGCACCTGCCCAGATGTGAGCGTTGTACTCCATTTTTGGCCGAATAAAAGCCTTATAAATTGTAGCTAAGTCAGAAGGGGTAAAGTATTTCTTGCACCGGCTTAGGAAACCTAAACACTTCGCTGCATTCTTGGCGACATCGAATATGTGGTACGATTCATATTTTACATGTACAATACGAAGGTCTTGAATATCGTACTCAAAAATGTTTGAATATTAAATGAGTAAACCCCTCCACTTCCCAGTTAAGTCCACAATTCTGTTTTTCAAAGTTTACTCCACAAATGTCATGCTTAAATGTTTTATTTGGCTCTGCGTTGGCCATACAAACATCACTGCCATTTATGCAACAATACTTAAAACATTTCGAATGGACATATCCAAGTTCATTGTACTGGCACAAAATAAAACTGTTAAAAACTTTTTTGGTTTACTAAGAACACCGTCCGAAGAAATTATCAAAAAAGTGTTGTAACTTATTAACTCTTTTTCGAATTAAAGACAAGCTTACAACAAAAATTATATCTCTCTGTCGAGCCGATAGCCTTGGTAGCTGAATTATTTTGAAATAAAAATATAATAATAAAAATAATAACCGAAAATCGATTGCTAACGTTTGCCATAAAAGAACAAACGAAATTCTTCAGCTTACCAAAGATAAGATTCGGCTAGACACCACCGAAGAAACACCAAATGACAATGGGACACAGGCACAGGCAGCAATTTCGAGGAACAAGGACGAATAATAAGCAGAACTTATATTCTGTGACTGCAACTGCCTCATCAGAACGTATTCGAGATATTTTTCTAAGTTCAACAAATAGGAACTACCTCACCCTAACAACTAGCCGTGTCTATAGATGCTCTGGACATGAGAAGACATATTTACAAACCGATTTGCGAGTCAGTAAAAAGCGATTTGTTATCTCCTCTGCTATATTCATAGCTTAAACGAAGTGTGGATGAAAGGGATTGAGACTCGGTTATCTTGTGCGGCTGAAAACATCTCCGCCTTCCACGCTTTTTGCGACTGATAAACATTTAACGATATTGGAAAATCTGAAGTGAAATTGACGGCAGCTAAATCGTAAAAAATTCAGTGGCTTAAACACTCTTCGATCACACAAATGCAACAACGCCAAAATTTAAATGATCTTTGTTATAATGAGCGGAAGATGGGATTCAGTAAGTAGCTTGGCGACAGAGGAAGACGTTACATCATTTCAAACAAACGAAATGCTCCGCTTATCGAGTAAAATGATACGGTGTGTTTGCAACTCATCGAATACAAATCACGCGCTCGTGCTCAAGCGTTAAGATTCTTTCTACGTGGTATAAATATGTACTCACCCTTTCAACTTTCGGCTTTCGATCGGCAAGACTGAGTAAATCTTCAAATAGTCCTTTGCTCTTCTTTTTCTTCTCGTCTGGACCAAGTTTTACAGGCGTCGGTTGTGCCAAAGCCTCTGGACTCTTTACGGCGTTCTTTGAAACATTTATTAAAGCATTTTGTGCGTGCTTTCGGATGCAATCATCACTGCAATATATTGAATTAGCCCTAGCGGCTTTCTTACAAACAATACACGTTAAGAATTCGACAGATTCTTGTTTTTCCATAGGTGATCTTTGGTGTGTATTACTACTGTTGCTTGTTGCCAATTCCGAATCGCCAGTAGCCATTTGGGGGACATTTTTACCATGGTACTGATGATGGTGTTGATTTTGCCCTTTCGTTATGGTAAATTGTTTCTTTTCGGCCGCAGTTGGAACTTTGGAGAACTTAATCTGCTGCTGATGCCCAGCTCCGCTCTTAACTAATGTCAAAGTTTTAGCTGTGGTCTTCTGGCCCGTTGGCAATATTATAAAACGTTTTGCTGCATTACCTGCAGATGTTACTTCTGCAGTTTTTTTCATTTGAAAATCCGTAAGCTTCTTCTGAACTGGCTCTGGACTGGTTAGTGAAAGGGTCGTTGGTGGTACGACTGGTGAGACTGATTCAACGTGTGACAGTTGTCTTTTATTCTCGACTTTTGTCAGTGCTGTTAGGATAGGAGGCTGGCCTTTTTTCAACTCAACCGTGGATTGTTTTTCAACTGGAACATCTGTTGGCAATTGATTCGACCTCATCACAGGTTGAACAAACGTTTTCGTAAGCTCATCCAACCTAGGCATAGGTTGTACCAAGGTTTTCTTATCGAAAAGATCGGTTATCTTGCGCTGTTTCTTTGATTCTTGTTTTTTGACGCATTTCGGACAAGTCCACTCGACGCCTTTCTGTTCCATCTCTAGACCCATGGCTTTTGTTATGCTCACGCATGTGCCATGGAACCAATCTTCACAGACGTCACAGCAGATCATGAACCGATTGTTGTGTGGTTGCCGGCAAATGCACCATAATCTGAAAAGTAAAAGTCGAATGAGAGGTGGAAAACAAGAGTATTGGATAAATTTTTGATTTACTTGTTTGGATCATCTTCATCTTCATCCTCTTGGCTTTCCTCTTCTTCTCCAGATTTTGGTACAGCTGCTGCTTGCTTACCTTTTTTGCCGCCCTTCTTTTTAGCCTTCGGAGTTGTTACGTGTTCCTTTGGTAGACTTGACAGTTGTGTATCAGGTTTTTCCGTGACGCTTACTTCTGCGCACAGAGACGTGTCAGAATGCATGGAAACATCGCAACTCTCACTATCGTTGAAGGACGAATCGGCAGTGGGGTGAGCCTGTGCTCGACGCTTGGCACGCGTTGTAGGTGCTTCTATTGGCGGCAGCGTTATAACCCGTCCATTTCCACGTACAATTTGAATTGGTTCCTTACGAACATAAGTTGCGCTGTGAATTCTATTGGGCGTTGGTGTGGGTGTCGTGTCACGCGATGAACTCGGTGTTGTCGCATTCGAAATGCTTGCTTCGATAATACTTTTTGGTTGCTTTATAAGCGGTGTTGTGACAACCAGAGGATGACGCAGCGGCTGGGGTAAAATATTTACCTGTGGTTGATGCTGTGCCAGTTGTATTTGCTTTGCTTGCGGTTCCTGCTGCAGCAGCTGCTTTTGCTGTTGTTGCTGCTGCTGCTGAAGGAGATCTTTTTCAACAGCCTCCTGCAGGCTTTTATCTTCCATTAATTCCACAACGTGCTGTAGTAAATCGTCGGGTATCTCATCGTCAGGCGTTTCTAAGAGTGGCGCATTTGCAATATCAATGACTTCAACCGATGAAGACGCGAACGAGGTGCTCAACTTGTTTTTCTCCATAACTGCCTTCTCGGTACTCTCCAGCATCTTAACCAAATCTGGTATGCTGTTCTCTTTCATTGGAGGTTTGTCGCTGGGCTTGAAGGGCTTCTCGAGATCATCCTTAACGATGGAGTCAATCAAATCTAGTTTATCATTTTCCGCAGCTATCTCCGAAGAGCTCTGATGCGTCTGAATGGAGATCTGTGCTGGGAGTTGATTCTTTGCTGCCGCATCAATGCCCAACGGCATGAAACCTTTAGCTGGCTGTGCAGGAGTTACCTTGTCCGATTTTATTTCCGTCACTCTGACATTCGTTTGATTCTTGTCAGGTCTCGCGAGGAGCGTGCTAAGGTCAGTGAAACCGCCCTTTGGACTTGCAATCACCTTATTGATGACGATTTGCTTAACCGGTTGAGGAGATTGTGTAGCTACGACTGGCGGTTGAACAGCTTTAGGTTGGAACGGAATCGAGTGCGTGGCAATTACTTCCGCTGGCTTTGGTGGGATAGTTCCTGCTGGCTGAATCACTTGAACAGATTGAATATTTATTAATTGCTTAACTTTGGGCAAAGGTTGAGGTGGCAATGAAGGTTTAATTTCTGCTGGCACTTCGACAGTTTCTGGCATATGCTTCCTAGCTGCTCCTATGATTGGATTAAATCCGCTTAGCGACTTGCGCATGTCATTCGGCTGTTTGTTAACCTTAACTGGTGTGAGGGTTGTTTTTTCGTCTTCATGGGAGATGTTGTTGTCCTGACTTTGCACTCGGCGCTTGCTAGTGGCAGCCTTTTGCATCATAACACTGCGAGCACGCTGCTTTTCCTTCTTCTTCCTCCGACTAAGTGTTGTCTTTCGCTTGCGTCCATGTCGATTATTTACGTCGAAATCTAAATCACTATCACGATCATTGTCACTCTCCGCACTTGCTAAGCTCTCTTCGCTGAGATCCGTTTCCTCGTCATCCAAATCTCCATCGGCGTCGTCTTCATGGTCCTCCTCGGTGCGCTCCTCATCAAGTGTTGATTCATCTGGCTCTGAAGCGGAGACTGTACTTTTTTCCTTCTCGTTCAGTTTACGTTTGCTTTCGTCTAAAAGCAGCTTACGTTTGTTAAGATATTGTTTCACTGTTGCCGCTGTTCCCGGTGTCTTTCGAATACTCAGAGACTGTGCCTTGTCTTCTTCATCCGCAGTTTGTTTCTTTTTGTTCAATTGTGAAGGCGATGTGTACGGCGTGTAGCAATGATCGTTCTTTATCACATATCGTTGGAATTCGTAGTCCACATCGCACTTCAGTGGTGTTACACCAGCCATTTCTAGAATGAAAAATATGAGTAAAAGCGTACCAAACAAACAAAGAAAGTTTACTTAGAATTTCCCTTGCCAATTCCTTAGCGGCGTCGGGGGGGTAAAATTCCTCAACAGTAAGCCCAACAATTTCTGGACGCACCTTTGCTGCCGCCTTAGCTGGCTTAGGAGTCTTTCGACCATCGTCGCTGTCACTCTTGTCATCTTCATCGTCGTTCTCTTCTGAATCATGACTTTTCTCAGCTTCCTCGGCGTTCTTCTCATCTTCCTTACGAATTTCTTCTGCCTCCTCTTCCTCCATACTTGGTGTAGGTGATGTTATGCGAATGACACTAATCGAAGTTAATGTTTTCTCGTCTAAAACGAAATTTTAAAATAAAAACGGGATCACTTTGTTAACAGCACAAATTGTATTACCTATTAAGTTCTCCAAGCCTTTTCGATCAACATTTATTCCATTTTTACCATAAACCACAACAAGATTGGAATCTGCCTTGGCTTCACCAGATTCGCCATTCAACAGAGGCTCACCCGCAAGTCTTGGCGTCTCAACGAAAACAGAACTCGACATTGTAACGAAATGTTAATTTCCGACCGATAAAGGCATTCCATAGAATTCAAATTAAGTCTAACGTGTTGAGAAAAATATTGTGGAGTGCGAGCATTTTTAAATTTTTTTTAAGTCCAATGACGCCGCCATGACAAACGCCGTTCTAAGAAAAATAAACACTGACAATTGGGCGGTGGATTGAAAACTTTTCACTTCGTTTTCCAGAAAAACTCAGTTATCTCTGGTTTATAATTATTGGTTATCTACGCTGGGCAAACGTTTGAGAACACTTTTCCGATTTCAATTGGTTTAAAAACACGAGAATAGAACGAAAATAAAAATATTTATTGCAATACCTCATTCGATAACCCGTGTGTTACGCGCAAATAAAAATTGTTGGGCACGTTCGTAAAGTCTACAGTGTACATAAAAAGTAAACTCGTTCAGTGAAATAATTATTTAATGATTCATGCGTTAAATACATATGCACAAACAAAACTACAATTATCATTATTATTCTGTTAATTACAATTAAAAATATAATTTACAAGCACTAGCTGCCAGGGCTATTGGCTTTTGGATTAATTTGTTTGCATTTATATATTTAAGTAAATTGTAAATAAGTTGGATAATTATTTTCTGACTGGATGGTTCAAACTAAACTACATCATTCGATACCAATCGAAAGAAAGTTCAGAAGAAGAAGTTGAAAATATTTTCACTGACACAACATTTTTGTAGCTCTTATGTTATTGCTTATTACACAATTAAAAATGTTATAAATAAAATTAAAATAGTTGTTGAAACAAAAATTATTTTTTATTAAGATGTATGACATTTAATTATTTGTATAAAGACACGATGTGTTGAATTGAGGACATTTCCAAAGTGTTTTATTTCTAATTGACTCGAATTTTCTTTAAAAAAAAAAGTTTCAACATAACCAAACATTCATTTGTGCATACATACGTACTTGCAATCTCAATTGAAATCAATTTAAGCACAGATTGTGCCATTTCGGTAAAACTCATACGTCAATTTCAATGCTTTTGCAATGAAAACTAATCATTGTTTCTTAAATCCCAATAAATATTGATATTGCATTTACTCAGCCAAATATTATGACACTGCAGCCAACAATGAAACGTGACAGAAATTGCCTGTGATTGAACAAAAATACCTAAAATAAAACATCACATTTGTCGAACTTGAAAAAGGTCTATTTGTTGATCTCTTGCTTCATTTGATGTTTTAATATATAAAGCGCATATAATAAGATTATGCCTAATTAGATCTAACTTTTGGAATACCTTACTTATTTGACAGGCATACTTGAATGACATTTCTCACCCAATACCCGCTGAGCCAAACCTAGCAACCGTTTGTTTACAATTTAAAACTTCTATGTTCTATTTTATTTGCTTATAATTTTATTAACATGTCGGATGATTTTGACCTAGATGAAGATAAAGCCGAAGCTGAAGAAAATGAAGACAAGGGAGATGAAGCTAAACTGCGCTTCTTGGAAGCCTACAAAAGTAAAGAAAGTTTGGCACCATCGGAGGAAGGCCCGAAAGTAGGACCCGTCGCATACCGAATGCGACCTTCGATGGCCGACAATTTTAAGGCAAAAACGATAAGAGGTATTATTCAAAAAAATTTAACAAAAACCCTTCAAGGTATGACACAGCGATATAATAATAATGGTTTTATTTTAGTTTAGCTTTTTTTCTTATTTAGGAAAGAAATACAACATTGAAGATGCCCGCAATTGGACTCGACAAATAGCTGATT
Source organism: Orthonevra nobilis (assembly GCA_963555765.1). NCBI lineage: Eukaryota > Metazoa > Arthropoda > Insecta > Diptera > Syrphidae > Orthonevra > Orthonevra nobilis. The sequence goes on from OY743227.1 coordinate 54,267,811, forward strand.
CTGTGAGTGCATCAGTCAAGGAGCTTGATATGCCTAGGTACAAACATGTAGTCCAAGTAAGTCTTGGTCAACAACTGGGAGCCGGTTGCAGGTACATTGCGAAATGCAGTTGGGACGCTGAATGTGATAGTCACGCCTCGGATGTGTTTTCAAACGCCACAATGTTCTGTGTTTGCACAGTCTTTGGAATTTATTTGTACTAACGATGTAAAGGAACTGCTCTTCATCATACTCTGTTTTTTTTTTAAGAAAGATGCAGCAACTAGCTTAAAACTTGCTTAAAAAAGAAGCTATCAAACTTAATATTACACATTCTCGTAGTTTATGGCGAAGGACGAATTTATTGTTATGCTTACAAGTATTTGATCTCGTTTGGATATTTGAAAAATTCTAAAACATTTTCATTAACTGGACAAATTTATTATTTCCATACCATATGCTTGTAAAAAGTGTGAAATAAATTCCATTTTAAAATTCCTAAGTTGAATAAATTCCAAATGCTTTATTTTCTTGCGTTTATATTGCATTCGACATATGGAAATCATCCCAATGCTAGCTTGGGAACATCACGGCTTTGAGATACTTTGGGCATTCGAGAAAAACTGTTTTCTTATGGCCTTGAAAACAGATTGAGACACCCGACGTTCCTAGCACTCGCGATTGCCTTTAATTTATATTCAACTCATATTGAGAGTGATCCTAAAAATATGTATTCTGCTTCACAACATGCAGCCAAACAATATAGACTGGATCGAGGATCAACTTAAGAAGAGAGAAATTAAAAGGATACTGGGTGATAATCGCAGAAAATGACAGAATATTCCAGAATAAATGCAAATTCAAAAAGCATAATTGACTATGTAGATTCAAATATTCACAAAGTTAGTCTCCACAAATTTCAGACCATAAGTCTGTTATGGCGATTGATGGAAGCTAAATTTTTCAAGTGCTTATTTATAGTCGTTTGACTTGGTATATGATGAGAGGTACAGGTCGTTTCAAATGAGCATGCAGTAAGTTCGAGAGAATTTTTTTCTTTTCCACTCATTCCATACAAAACAGAAGAAAAATCGCTGATAAATCTTTTGAATGCCATTGGGCGATAAATAAGAAGCCGCCGTTGCCAAATGTGAAAAATGGGTGTAAAGAGAATTAGAGGAGTATGCATTCATTATTTTTTTTTTGTGAAGTGGGTAATGACAATTTGATGGAAGAATGGTTTGTTCTCAGTTATTGTGTTCAGAAGAACAAAGAATGTTTTGGCCAATATGAATCTTACTTGAAAATATGTGTATCATCATCATATTCGCCGTAGCTTTCCTTTACACTTGATGAGTCTTCGCCAAGTTTAAAAAAAATTCTCTATGTGAAGGAATCGTAACACTATCCATAAATCAAATAATTGTCTTCTGTTCTTATGGCTTTATCCCTTGTACATTTACATTCCTCGACCGTAATTTCGAATTCTTCTTTTGCTAATTTCCGCCACTCTTGATTTTACAATACCCCATATAATCTCCATTGGGTTTAAGTCCGGATGGCATGGCAATAGCCTGAATTCTTCATGGCCTGCTGAGCTTACCAAGTCTTCTATTTCACGCTGCGGATACGTCTTGTTTCGTTAAACTGTATCATAAAGTTCAACTTTAAGCATTGAAGAGCTGTGTGCAATATTATTTTCTACCAGCCAATTTATTAACTCAAATTTTGTTGCTGATGAAGTTGGCGCAAGATTTTCTTTTATTTGTTGTGATTGCCCATTACAATAACCGACGGTTCATACAGCTGCTGCAGAACCTGTTCTCTTAACCATTTGGAAACATTTTCAAAGTTTATCTCATAATGGTAGTCACCAGACTTCGATCCAGATTTGAATATGAAAAGAACGCCATTGACTTATCCAATTGATTCACCAGCATGTGCCGTGATCCTTTTTTTTACAATAGGTTTTTTTAATCCTTCCGTACTTCCATCAGTCCAAGATATGGGGACACAGCAGCCACGCCCCGCTACCTTGCAAGTAGGCGTCGTTGCCAACGTCGATCGACGGAAGTTGGACAACGAAATTTGCGTCCGCAACATGGAATCTTGCACGGGTTGCAATGCAGAATCGCAGAGACTTAGGCTTTGGGTTAAGAAAATAATCGACCTATAGGTGACTACTTGAGTGAGGATTTTGCGTGGTATTAATCGCAATCGAATTGAAAATATGCAGGATATGCCGGGTGGTTTTTTTTCTACTGTTTTTGTGTTTGTTAATTATTTTTTGAATAAGTCTGAGTTTTAGTCGTAAATGGTTCTGTTCTCTTTTTATGTGAATTGATGGTAGATTTGCTCTTAGTGCAGCTTGATTTGGCGCAAGTACTTTTTCTTAGTGCTCAGCGAATGCAGTCCCCTTTTCCGCGTCGATTCTTGCCCTTGAACCATTTTTAGCCGAATTGGTGCTTCCTTAAATGCTGGTCTTTTAAAATTCTTGGTTGCCTTCCAAAGTGAATAGTCCGTCCTGTACTGTACTGTTGGAATATTCTTGTTTTATTTGACGAAACTGAGAGAGAAGAATTATTGGGTATGAATTTCAAATTACGTACGGCAGCGTTAAGGAACTTTATTCAATTATGCTTCATCCTTTAATCTGCTGAGCGACGTCTCCGATTCACAGCAATTAACCACTTCCAAGATCACGTTTGTAAATTATGTTATGACGAATCACTGTGGCAACAAATCACACGATCTTGCAGAACATTTTACATCACTTAAACGACGACACGACATTTTTTTGGCAATAAAGCCATAATCGCGCGTGTTGTGACCGACTTGCTGAAATCGCACGTGTTCCACTACAATGTATAATAAATATATATTCGAATGCTACGGTGATGCTGACGGTTACATCTTCCTCATTTACGAAGAAATGTGGACCAACGACGTTACGAGACCAAATTGTAGTCACAGAGTGACTTTCTATGGATGCAATGGTCTTTCGGCTGTGACATGTGGATTTCCATTTCCTCATATGCTGTTTATAAAACTATTCACCACCGAGGTTGAAAGATGAGCTTCAGCATTGAAGAAATTGTTGCGGTCATCCTAGCACTGATGTTGCGTGTTTTAGTTCTTGAGTGAATAACAGTGTAGAAACATATCCAAATTCAAAAAACGTCATAATGTGTCCTTAAACAAGCCTTAAAGCTGTGCTCTCTAAGAAATTAATAACCTCAGATTTTCTTCAACAGTTTCACTTGACTGACTGCGTTCATCATTTATGCGATCGTTTTATGATTTTATTGTTATGGTCAAAATTCGCAAACCTTGAGTCGAGCACAAAGTCTCGAATGATTAAAAAAGGGACATCTTTGCTGAAAACATCGTATTAACACTTAAAGTGGCTAACAAAAAATCAATTATTATTATTTTCGTTTAAAAGTTGTTTTTTTATTTAAAATTTTTTTTATACAAACGGCAGTCTAATATACAAATTTCATAATTTAAGAATTAAAATTATAAGATGAATTTATTTTAAATTTGTCCTACTTACCTAAAAAGTGGGTACATTTATATGGAGCCATTGATATTGTTAGTAGGTTAGGATATTGAACATTTTTTTTTGTTAAATTTAAATGTACAGGGTTTGTTTTATTTGTTTATGTTTTCGTTTTTATAATTATTATTATCTAGGTACAATTTGTGTTGCTTTTTCAGTAAAAAAAGTTTCACAATTTTCTAAAAATGGGCTTTAGTGCAAAATGACTTACAAAGTTGTTTATTCATATTAGATTTTTATTACTTAAATTATTAATTCATTTATATGATATAACATCTAGATTAATCACAATTATAATTGAAAATAATTTAAAAAAAAAAATAAACACACACACAGAATAATCCAATGTCATTTAAATATACAAAAAGATAGGTTATAACACTGGTTCCATATGATTTGTGGTAGAGGGCGTTGGTGTGACATCATATTTGGAAAACTTAACATGGGATTGGTATTTTGATTCAGACTTTTATAATATTATTTAAGGAAACCAGCAGTTACGACATTTGTTTATACCAAAAATATGGGGCTTAATATGATCTTATATTATTTGAAAGCCTGCCGTTCAATTTAAGAATCACATTTTGGATTTCATTTTGTTCATTTGTTTAACTTGTATTTTTGATTCGAGTATTTTTGTGTGGATACGATTCGACGGAATGGCGATTCGATTCCCTTAGTCATATGTAACTGGACGGCATAATGAGAACACGTACATTATGGCATACCACAATTCGGTAAGATACAATGCCAGCATCAGGGTACACATAACGTATTCAAGTCTCAGCTTGTAGGCCTGAAGAACAAGGATATACGATACTCCCAGAAAACATGGAATTGTTAGGAAGACCGATAATATAACATGCCAACCTGGAAAAAAGTTAAAAAAAATATGTAAAATAGTAAAAAATAGTAATAAAGTTAAATATATATAATTTTTTTTTGCTCTGAGACAAGCTAGGCTCCGGTATCTTAAAAAACTTTTGGTTCAGTAAAGAAAAGAATTTCTTAAAATACCACTATGGGTTAAGTCATCTTTGTGCTTGGACCCGAAATTGGCAAAAAATTCCTCTATGGCGGGGGAATAAATTTCATTTTAAAAAGTTCTGACTGCAATGAAAATAATAGGACTACCGGTTGAAAATGTCGTCAATGCTTTATTGAGGAAAAATAGATATAAATTCAATATTCAAAGTTTTGCCCATCGCCAGGCACACATTTTTCCCATTTTTCTGGCAATTCATGGATTCCCGTTCTGAAAAGTTCGACCGGTTTCCACGAATCGATCCATTTTTTGACATCATCGAAATGACGGAAGTGCTGGTCAGCCAGGTCATGTTGCATCGATCGGATGGCGCAAGGTCTGGACTATACGGCGGGTGGGGTAGGACATCCCACTTGAGCGTTTCAAGGTTAGTTTTGACGACATTTGCATCATGTGGCCGAGCATTGTCATGCTGCAAAATAACTTTATTGTGTCTTGCGACCGTTTCCGGCATCAATTGTCGTCGGTAGACCTCGCCTGTGATTGTTTTTATTCGGTATTAGCAGCTCATAACACACAACACCCTTCTGTTCCCACCAAATGCACAGCATAACCTTCAGGCCATGAATATTCTGAACGGCCGTCGATGTTGTGGCATGTCCGGGGTATCCATTTGTTGCCCGACGTTTTGGATTATCCAGTGACGATTCGATGCAAAAAAGACTTCTTTTTGTGGCGTTCAAACAGCATTTCGGACATGCAAAATCGGCGTTCGGCGTTCATACGGCACCCAATGTCCTACCTTTCGGATCATTCCCATTGCTTTCAAACGATCGGAAATGGTTTGCTGAGCGACGTCAAGTGATTTTGCAAATTCTTCTTGCGTTTGTGACGGGTCTTGATCGAGCAATGCCTCCAATTCATGGTCTTCTTCGGGTAAGCATTGGTAAGCAATTGATGCGCTTCGGTTGCTTTTTTCTTCAAATGAAAGAAGCATATTAAAACTTCCCGCAAATGTTGTTTTGATGGCACGAATGTAGACATTTTACGGCTTTACAAAAACTTGTGTGTTTCCACTGATGACCAATAACCGAGACTGAAATAATTAGACATTGACATGAAGTTTCTGATGTGACAGCTGTCATGGTCGAAATTCACCTCAGAGTAATAGATATGAAGTTGTCTGCAATAACGACATTTTCAACCGGTAGTCCTATTTTTAAATAAATGTGATACGAAGTAAATGTTTTCCTCTTAAAAGTCAATTTATCATCCTTTTTTCTGACTGCGCAAGTTTATTTAGGAAAAGTCTATCATTCTCGTTTTAATCAGCTACAAGATTCGATTACAGCAGTCCTGGTAAACATGATTTTAAGCTTTAAAAATGATTTTAAGCTATTCCAAAGCAAATAATTAAAACGATATTAAACACAATGTGCCACCTTTCCACTAATTCACACTCTTGATGGAACAAGGTAGACTATGCTTCTTAAAGTACGAGTAGTTTTGATTTGGTCAAGTTTCTAAGATGACTTAATAGCTTCCTATTCCAGCATCATCACCGGTGATTCTGAAGTTCGAAACTTTTTTTCCTTTTTCAAAATAGAATATGGGCTAATTTTTCTACGGACAAAATGTTTTTTTTACAGTTCTTTTGGCTGATTAGCCGTCCTTTGTCGTCAGTGGATTGCTCAAGGTCTTACCAGGTCTCTTCCTTCATACAAATCGTCTTCTATCGGAGCCAAATAGATCGAATTTGGTCTTGTTTGAAAGGAGCATCTTTCAAGAAGGATCGTAACATGTCAAAATTCGGAGAACAAACTTGAATAAAAAAATAGCTTTGGAACAGAAAGTCATATCTTGAAAAACTGTTCTTTTATGATATTAAGGGCTTTTTGCGCGAACCAACAGTCGTTTGTTTACACACTTGTTATTTTAACTCCAGGATCTGAAAGGATTGTGTATATGTCGTCAATGTCCATGACAAACAGCACGCATCCCTCTTTGAGTGGGGACTACTCTTTAGGTTTGTCCGACTACTTGCTGAGTTATCATAGATTGTCTTCAAGTCAATTCGAAATTTAAAGTGCCGAAAGCTCACCAATTGAACTGGGGCACTGAGATAATTTTTTTCCGTCAGATTTTGTGAGGTTGCATAATAAGGTATTTGATCGTAAGATTAAGCATGCCAAAAATTTGACATCTGAAAGATGAAACCCAAACAAAAGATCGGCCCGAGAAAGATCTTTTTAATTCAGCTAAGGTCAACATGATTGACTTGGAAAATAGTATTCATCGTCTTCCATTCATCTGCCACGGTATCAGTATAAAGATCTTGAACGCTTGAATAAATACAATACCGAACCAAAGACACTTCTTTGTGCAACTCTGTTGGCAATATCCTTGTACGAAAAACATTTTCAAGATTAGATTCTAGTTTTCCACACAATTGCGTGGGGAAACACCTTCTGTTGCTTGTACCTCAAGTCTTTAGCCACATTTTGTCAAAAACTTTTATGTATTTTTTTCTTCGAACCTATTTTCGATTTTGTGGTTTTTTCTGTAAAACTGATCAGACGTCGAATGTTTGTTTTCGAAATCAATTTGATGGTCGTGAATCAGGCGTTTTTTAGGGATCGCTTGTAGACGCTTCAAGATAAGATTTTCAAACACTTTCGGCAAAAGCTGTTTCGGCCTGTGCGACTTTTTAACTTTTGTTGGTATTCCCGGTTTAAAAAAAGATTATCATTGAGTGTATGAGATTATCTTCGAAACGACTCATCCAATTTAAAAAATTCGTTTAACAATATTTACAATGGACCTTCATAATGAACTTACATAGGCTATCTTTTAAATAAAATATGATCAATCAACGGAATATTTAATTACCAGATAATTTTAGAACTGGAAAAGGTTTATAAAAAGTTCGCGATGACGCAAAGCAAATACACAAATTGTCAAAATATGATTAAAAATATAAGTCAATCCGTCAGCGGTTTTTGAAATACAAAATGCTTAATTCTTATCAAATTAATTTTGCTCATCGTCGAGGAAAAATTGAGTTTCATACAAGGTTTTTTGGAAAAATAGTGCGCTCCTGTGTCAACGGAAGGCAAGTAGACATTTTCTTCAACTGCCCACGTACACGAAATCCACGCGAACGAAGTCGCAGCGGACTGCTAGTTTAATATAATATTTAAGAATTTTACTATAGTTTTTAAATTTTATTAAATTTATTCCAGGAGATTCTTTTTTTTTTAATTTCCATCGCTTGACAAAGTTCGGTCACCGTCACTTCTTCTTTCGAAAGTTGTCAGGTTCTGTTAAAAATACCTGTCTGTCAGAAAGTTTAGGTGTTGCCGAAAAATAAGTATGCTTTTTCTTTGCCTTTTTTAAAGCCCGTTCAACGTTTTAATTCATAATGGCTGTTTTTTGAAACGTTTCACAGTTTTCTAAACCCCTTCACATTTTCGATGTATGAAGAAATTTCGCGGTCTTTGACATCTCGAATAGCATATTTTAGTCATGAGATGACCTCATATCTCCCGCGCTCTTCTCTCTTTACGACCAAATGCTCTTTTTCTTAACGAAAAACTATTCCCCAGCGACGCCCAAGATGATGTCAATTTACCAAGTTCCTTCGGCTTAAGAAATGCATCGAAAGTATTGCTCACTTTTGAAGCCTTTCCAATTAGTTGAATAGTTAGTTAGTTTTGGCACTTCGAATCTTTTGGTGAGGCTTTCACTTTGTTTAAGTATAATTAGAGAGTAATTTGAAAAGATGTTATATCTTTACTCGACTTTTTTGACAAAAGAATCTAAACGAACAGGCGTTTTTGATCTGTCAATATCCAGATGGCCTTTTGCTTAGCACCTAGGCAATGAACCACGACTGTTTGTATGTTTTTAGTTAAAATCACCTCCGATGATAAACTATAGACCAAGGGATTCGAAAAGATTTCGTAAGTCTTTTTTCTTCAGCTTACAATCATGTGAACAGTATGTAGACGCAATATTAAAATATGAGTTTCTTTTTTTGTACTAAAAGACTTATGTAGACTATGTTATTGCTGGAGGCTCGAAAGAGTCATTGATGACTAAAGTGGAATCGTTTCTAACATTTCCCGATGGATGATATGCTTGACACATGTAGTACGCTTACACCTGTAAGGTGAGTCTCAGAAGCCAATTATATGTCTATTTCTTTTAAAAATTGTCTTGCCTCTGAGTTTTTCGCCCCCATTTGTCGCGATGTTCTGGCAAACACTGTCAAGCTTCTTTATTGTCAATTTACGATATGGATTTTTTTTTAAATAATAATTCTTCTTTTGAGTCTTAAGGCTTAATTCCCCAAACTATGAAAGCCACTTTTAAATTGGTTCGATTCTTCTGGCTTGCAGTGTACATACCAGCATAAGAAAACAAACAGGAACTTCTTAGTGTGGAGTTAATAAACAAATCAATAAATCCGCTTACTAAAAAAAATATAAAAACAACGAAAAAAAATTCATTCTCACCTCGGTCCGCCAATGATCCCTTTCGACCTAGTTTTATTCGAATTGTTTCCAAAATACATAAGCCTATTAGAATGCAGGAATCCTGTGCCAATGTGTGTCCATTATATGACAGATTAATTGCCTTCAGCAACCCCATTCCCAGCTCGCAACAGGCAAACATACCAAAGTAGAAGGAGTTCAAGTAAATAAGGACTTCGTAGGCCAAACTAGGATTGCCCATGTCAAAAGGATTCACTTTTTCATCACTTTTTCACTGCACTCGAGGTCACTCCATTAAGTCTGATGGAATTGCAAAAAGGGTCAACAACAAGAATGACAAATAACAAGGAACACAATTATTTTCGTATCTATGCCTCAAGAGATGAGTACGCTCAGGTGGGAATGGGCGAAAACACTGATTCCGAGATTCATTTAAAAATAGAACACTCGTTGGCAGTACAGATCGAAGCACTGCGAATTTTTGGAAACAGTGCCCACCGAACCGACTGAGTGCAGAACGTGTTAGAGCGGACGCTCTAGTAAGAGTACAAGTATGTGTTGCTCGCTTGACAGTATTTTTAGATTAGAACGATGCCAGACAAATATTGTGTGCCATTAAGAGGGTTCAGTAGCATTGGGGATGCCTAAAATTTGATTGTAAAATCAGCAAGGAGTGAATTAACCTCGGGAAATATTTTGTTTATATGAATTGTTGTGTGTTATTTCATCGAATAAATGTTAAATTATATGTGATTACATTTTTGTGGTGGGACTTTACTAAAAACAGAACATTCTTTTCGGAAATTTCATGGACAACGGATGTGACGCATTTCTGAACCTGCGAACGATTGGTTAACCTGGTAATCCTGCAACAATTCGAAAGTTGAAGATTTTACTCAATGGAACGTGCATTGTGGTGAAAATAGGGTAAATTAAATCAGCTTTTAATTTTCTCGTAACTTATGTTTGTTTTTTTAAAAAGTGACAAAGAGTTTCCGTTTTGCTTGTCGGCCTACAGGGGCGTAGGTATGGTGGGGGTCAAACATACATATTTCACAAGGGAATATTCGTTAACCGATTTAACTAGGGAAACTTATGTGAGGGGGCTTATGTGGCACGTGAACCCCAGGACTCAAATCCGGGAATCTACGTCGGCCATTCAGAGATTCGCATAGCTTCTGTGGTCATTTGGCGACAGCAAAAACATGTAGGTTCAACCACTGGTATATACAAATGGTGAAGCAATGCTATTGATCTCCATGATCTCCAGGCACCATGTTTTTTTTTTAAATATTCCTGTTTCATACATACACTACAGGGCAAAAGTTTGAGGTCTATCTAGACAAATGATTTCATTTATGCATAGAAATTGACTTAATATTTAAATTAGATTCTTAGTAAAATTTTCTGTCTTGATATTGTATTTAGAATGAAGAAGTCGGATTTTACACCATTGTTTTTGAATTTTAGGCACTTAATCACTTATTTAAGATTCTTCTCGTCATGAGTAAACAATCCGTTCAAAATTGAAAAAGTCCTGGACACCAGAATCAATAAACTATCTGCAATCGTAACTATCTTAAAGAGGACAATTCGGCAGCTACATCTTAATGCGAGGATCGCAAATGAAGTGCACGAAAAACAGCTACCAAAATTCGCAGCCAACTACGGTACATCAAGCACGAAATCAACGAAATGTCATTCATAAGTATCTGCATTGTGAAATATACAATTGGTTTGCTGGATCCAGATACAAGAGCGGAATTTCAAAAATAGCCTGATTAGCAAAAATGCTTAAATACCAAATATGATTAGGTGACTTTTTCGATGAAACATCGCAAAGTCGGGTGAGTTCGCTCCACGCTTGTGTACGCCACGGAAAGTTAGGTCTTCCTTGAAAACGCTGCCCCCTGCTATGAGTTCGAAGACGCTTTCCACGCAGAAAGGAAAAAATATCCCACGAAGGATTTTTTTCTTTTAAAGGATCCCAATATTTCCTCAGCTGCTTTGCTTATCGTCCAGCACTTGGGTACATAAAGCAGGACGGACAAAAATTTTGTTTTGGAAAGCAGTACTTTGGTGTTTGAATAGATGTGGCTGAACCCAAGGCCTTGCTGTTCTTCAGCTTTTTGATAGCTGCACCCACTTCGTCTAACGTAGGTGAAGGAAATACTTCGTTGACCAGACATGAGTTCTTTTCTTTCCCGATCAGTCTCTCTTGGCCATACCCATTTAACAGCTCCAAAAATGCATCTTTAATTCTCTGTGAATCGGTGACGGGATTATCACCGCAATTTCGAGGAGCTTGAGATCCGGATCTACAGCCTTGGACTCGGTTTTTGGGTTTTTTTAAAAAAGCTTTTAGCAAGATGTCGATTTCGGCTCTTTTAAGGGTTCCGTACTTCGAAAGGAAAAAACGGAACCCTTATACGATCACTTTGTTGTCCGTCCGTCCGTCTGTCTGACAAGACCCTTGCTTTCAGGAACGCGTAGATGTATCAAGTTGGAATTTCTATCAAATGCTCAGGTTTAGTTTCCCTTGGATCTGTGAAAAAAGCCATGGCAATCGAAAATTACAGCCGTTTATGCCGCAAATTTTCGATTCTCGCAAGGGAATTTGAACTTACAGAGTACTCCCCGTGTTCTCAGAATCTTGAAATTTGGTACGAAGCCGTAAAATTTTTAGTTATGTCGTCTAATAAAAATATTTTTAATAATAATAAACTTACTTCCCCCTTCCTCATGAACGCGTAGAGGTATTAAATTGAAATTTATATCAAATACTCAGGTCTATAAAACATTTAAACTGTAATAAAATCAAGCTTCTGGCAACGCAATCAAAAGAAACAAACTCGCGAGAAGCAAAACCTCAAGAGTACTTCCAGTCGACCTAAAATCTTGAAGTTTGGCATAAAGAATTTTTGTTTTTATAGATGATGTGATGGATGAACTTTTACTTATATGCCTACAGGTTTGTACTTTGAACGGAACCCTCGGTGCGCGAGTTCAACTTGCACTTGGCCGGTTTTTTTTCTCCTTCTCTCCTTCTCGTTATTTGAGTCTATTTCATTTATTTTTATTTTTTTTTCATTAAAAATTTCATTTTTTACTTACTAATCATGTTTCTAGAAATCTTTGGTACTTTTGCAAAAAACGCAAATATTCATTACAGCTGGAAAGAGGAAATTCCAATTTGGCATGACAAGCTCGCGTTCACATTTTCAAAGTTGCTTTCAAGCAAGCAAAATATCAAAATGTTTTGAAATCCATCCAGTATGTTTGACCAATTGAACAGCATCAAACGTTTTAGAAGGACAATTAAAATTCTCTACAAAAGCTTAAGACATTTGGTGGATTCATGTCACTTCGTAGTTTGTTCATAGTCTCGTAGTCTCGTAGTTTCTTAGTGCATTGATATAAATGTTTCAAGTTTGCTTTGCTGCACAAAAACCAAAATAGTTGGACTCATTGGTGAATTGAAGTGTTATTGTCTTGCTCAAATTCCACAACCAATTTGCTACTGACGTAGTACAAAACAACGGAAGTACGCACATCGGATTTACTATACTTTTTTCCTTCGTAGTTAAGTAGAAATTTCGTAGCTCAAAAATGTATGGAAATGACATGTCAGAAACTAAGAACACTACAAAGCTACACTAACTACGTAGTGACAATTTACTCCACACCCTTATCTATCCTAACCACTAAATTTATCTTTCTGTCTTCTTTAAAATTAACTCAAATAAATTAATATTCTATGTTTATATGTCTCTCCTTTTGAATAATTGTCAAACCGCAAAAGTAACAAATTTAAAAATGTTTAAAGTATAGATTTAATACTACTTTTATAGTAAACTTGTTATGTAAATAAATCTAATCTAATCTAAATCAAAATCATGCCGAGCTTGTCAAACATATTTGAGAATGTAAACGCCCCCAATTTATTAAGTAAATCGAATTTGATAAACCGTTATCATCATTGCTAACCAGTTCTTTTTTTGAGAGCCTTTATGACCTACTGTTTATGTTAAAATTCCACATAAATACGAATATTTTTCAACACTGTTACATTATCTTTTTATAGACATAAAAGTTTCTTTTTGAGGGCATTGAATCCTTTGTGGGTTGAAAAAAAAAATAATAATTTTAATTAAACATTGAAAGGCTAATTTACTTACCACAAATTCTCCCCCACTTTATAACATGACGAAGGTAATCCCAAAACGCCAATTTGAGTACACGGTTCTCCTTTGTTTTCGTTTTTGTTTGTTTGTTGTTGTTGTTCTTTTTTTTCATAACTTGGCGTAATACACTTTTGCCTAGTATCATATCCTTATTATCAAGCTCTTTAATAAGGGTTTCAAAAACTGCTAGGTATACGTAACCGGCTGGCACATTGTGCAAATGAAAATTATCGCAAAGACGAACTCAGCCGCCTGCAGGGCTAACATTAAGGCACAAAGAATGTATTCGAGTTTTAGAATGTACGTTTGAAAAAATAGAAAATACGTCACACCAAGTATACTCGGGAATGTCAAGATCGCCGACAATATCGCCTGCCATCCTGTAATTAAAACACATTCAAAAATCCAATGAATCAAACTGCCCACATCATCTCTTACCCCTATCGCTAAGACTGCACTTTCTGCCCAAGATAATTCGAATGGTTTCCAAAATGCACAACACCACCAATAAGCAGGTCTCCCGCAGAAGCCCATTCTCCGGATACTGCAGGTTGATTGCCTTCAATACCCCAATGCTGATCTCACTGACGGCGAACATACCAAAATAGAACGAATTGAGATACATTAGGATTTCGTACGATAAACTGGCGTTTAGCATTCTTTCTTTATTCCAGCACTGTTCTCACTCGGAATTTTATTTTGATTAAGTATGTTATATAAATTGTTTTCGAGCACGATGTGGCTCTTTTGTTTTTGAATACTCGTAAAATATGCTTCTCTGGTTGTCCGTATGTTTTTGAGAAATCCAAATGATTGCCTCACACTTTATTTTTGATGGAAGCACCCGTATCTGACATGGATCATTTTCGAATTTTCTTTGGAAAATCACTCAAAATTATGGAAGCAGCACTTGCACACACATTCTATTTGCCTTTTTAAGGTGAACAATTTCCCGAACGCCCGATTACACGTGTCCCGTATTTACAAAAGGCTTTTGGAAGGAATTGATATTTAACAACCCCAGGTGACTTTTATTTGTTATGATTTTGGAAAACATGGCAACGAGTTAGACGCCAGAACGATGACAAGGATAATGAACGACACGACGAGCGATGTGACAAGTTAACCACAGCGCACAACAACAGCCACTTGGAAGCGCGACATCACCCACAACGTTGACGGGATGAGTGCCAGAGTGGAGGAGCGCGGAAGCTCGACGCGGTCCGGTCCCTGTTATTTGGAATTTTTCTTTCTGAATTTTTAGCTTCTTTATTTTTATTTTTTTTTTTGTTATTCATTTTTTTAATTTTAGTACTTCCGTGCAGTGCGCATCCGCCGGATGGGTTTCAATGGAAATGTCATTCCATTTTTGTGCTAAATCATGGATTTATGGCCGGATATTTGGAGCGATACTCGAATTGGTTCTGATGGTGTCGCCCGGTTGACAAAATAGCATAGGGGGCATGTGGCATGTGTTGGGAAATGTGCCAAAGATAACAATTGATACGAAAGTGACAGTTGGTGTATTGAAATGTATTTTTGGAATTCATGTTCAATACACTTGTTTTTCCACCGTTGAGTGTTTTCATAATGAACATTTAGGAGCGCAATAAACGAGGGCAATAAAATTAGATTTGAACGTTTTATTGGTCATTATGGAAACAGATGGATAAAATATTTGCAATTAAATAACAAAATGTAAAGGGAAATGCTTTTGTTAAACAAATCGGTTGTTTGAAATTAGGAACATTTTAATTCAAGGTTAATCGAACTCGTAACAATTTTTTTTTTCTTAATTAAGCCCAGTAAAATTAGATCAGAAATCAATTAACCGGTTTGCTTCTCTTAGTTCTTGTCATATTAAAAAGAATGAGTTGACAAACTTACAGATCAAGCCAAAACCAAGCTCGTGATACGACTTGATCAGTAAAGAGTCTTCTACGGAGAGACAATTAAGTTTGTAAAGATCGTTAATATGTCCTTTAGGTAACAAAATAGTTTGGTCCTTGGTAAAATATATAAAGAATAAAAAGAAAAGGTATCACTTCAACTGTCAGCTCTTTGGAGAAGATCAATTCATTTGCATCCCACTTTCCTGCAAGTTTACACTTCCAAATTATGCTTTACTTATACCTCTACTCGATGAAATCTCACAAATCGATGGGCCTGATAATTCTTGCGACATTCTTCTCAAGAGGTGTGCTTCCATAATGGCAAAATAATTGCGTAAGGTTTTTCATAAACTATACTCTTCGGATCTCATTCCGAGTAGAAGAAGAACAGAATTTGTCCAGTTCAAATCTTTTTCTCCCTCCAACTGCCGATCCATTGCAGTAACACCTTATCTATCAAAGGTCACGGAAATGCTGGTAAATCATTTGCTTATAAAATATCATGAGAGGCGCAAAACTTCTTAATGACCACTGGTGATCTGATGGCATATCGCAAAGTGACACTATTCTTTTCATCTTTCAGGTGTAATTACGATTGTTGTGCTTGATATTTGAAAAACATTTAACAGAGTTCGGAGTTATACTCTTTTACCGAAAAAGCATGCATTGGAAACCTACGAATCTCTCCTTGAACGGATAATGTACTACCTGTATAACCATTCAATTCAAAGTTGTGTTTGACGGGCGGGGTTTCGAAATCTCTAGGTTTCCTTAAGCGCTGCAAGAATTACTTCACATCTATGATCTGTATAGAAAGCCTTTATTCGTACCGAGCTGGAATATAACTGCCATATCTAGGTATGTCCTCAAAATATCAGCCTAAGTCTGGTTTACAGGTTTAAAATTCGAGCGATAAGGCTTATAGTATATCAAAATATTACGATGTCAATTGACTCACTTCAATACCGTCGCATCGTATCCTGTCTGCCTCTATCAGATTTCCCTTAAGTCCATTTTCGAACGAACCTTAAAGTACAGCCCTGCAACATGAAAATGGAATGCTTTCCCGAATTAATTGAAATCTGAAGCAATTCTAGAGCAATGTGCATCGTTTCCTCTCCTTTCTTCCTTCCTGATCTCTTCCAATCGTTATCAGAGATAGTTTAGGCTTTCATGCCGTCTTGGTGTTGTACGTTGGTGGGATCTGAAGTCCTTACCTCCGTACAGCCCAGTTTTCGTTTAACGTTTCAAGCGATTCTATTTTGAAATTTTGTCCTAGCCCATCAGTGGGAGGAATCAGAGTTTCAATCGCGACTCGCAAAACGTTAAACATCTTTTCCAAACCTTGACTAATGCGTTAACGTGGATAGTCTATTATTCAATATTTTACCAGTGTCTACGAAGAGCATCCAACAATGGTCGGATTGGCGCACTTTGTCAATAATCCGATATCAATTTTACGACTTAAGCCCAATTCTTATTTGACAGAGTATTACCGCTTAAGCAAGAAACAGGATTCTAGAATCAATTCAAGAAAGTCCACGACTTTACTATCATATGTATATAACAAATTTCATACCTCCACTTGTTGGGCTCGATGGTGGTTGCAACTATGCCTTTACTCGTCGCATGTACAAGACGATCGCCAAAGAGCTATGGCCCTGCATAAGCATTATTCTTGCCCTGCTCGAATAAGAATTGGCCGCTTGGATTTTCGAAGCTCACCACAGTTAGCAGGAGCTGGAGCTGCGAACAAGTTCGCTGTACTGCACACCATGTTTGGTGGGTTTCTGTCTCTTTTGGAAATACGATCTTTTCTCTTTGAAGCCGTTGTTATTTCACTCGGAGTAAACTGATTTGGCAATGCGAAATATGTTTACTCCACTAGATCCCTTTTTTTATCAGTATCTGTACTTTATTCAGTGGTTGCGGAACTATTCTTTTCTGGGTGATTGGAGTGCTGGAATTATTCCTCAAGTTGTTTAGGTCGGCCATGGCGGAGTCAACCAACTCTTTGCATGCTTTTTGGTCTGCGAGTACATATTAACTTGAGGCGTCGTTTATTCAAAAGGTTCGAACCAGGCGGATGGGGGATCGTAAAAACATTTTTCTTCGGCCAAGTCAAAATAAATGAACTCATTACCAACATAATGGCTGTTGTTAGAATCGTACATGTCCAAGAAAAAATCCAATCCAAAAAAATTATCAGCTTGTAGTGAGTTGTCAAACGCGCCACCATAGAAGAGGGTTGCTCTTCTTCGACGTTGAAGCCGGTCTTAGAATATTTACGATCAAACGCTTACCAAATGCGCAAGGTCACATTTAGTGTGAATACATAAGATCTCATTGTTTCTTCTCAATCTATCAAAGCGCGAGAGCGCCGCATGTAAGACAGCTGTCATAATGCAAGTTCAAAGCTACGAATGTACGCACATGGGATTTTTAGTTTGAGCTTTTTACCTTCGTAGTTAAGTGTTCACTAAAGGAACGTTATTATCCTTGCGCCAGTAAAATGAAACCGGTTCGTCTGTTTGAATTAAATAAACGTCATCGAATAAAATAACGTCTTTTCAGGGACAGAGTTTTAATGGTCTTTATCAAATATGCACAAGTCAATGCTTCATGGGCTGTTGATTATTGAGTCCAGTAATATGAAATATTTATATAGATACATGCATATTCTAACATATTTGAATTTTTGTTTATGAACATCCGCAATGACAAACACAAAGCAATAGTTTGGCATCACTGTAAACTGTCAATCAAGAAGCGTCTTTATGACATCGCAATTTACCAATTATTTTTATTTAGTCTGTTTACTGTACTTTCTGCAATTAGTATTCGTAATCGAATATTCAAGAATTAAACAAAAAAAAAGAAATATACAATGCCAGCCGATCAAATTCAATATTCAGAGAAATATTTCGACGACGTATACGAATATAGGTAATTTAATTTTCTGCTTCATTCTCGCACAAAGTCCATGCAAACAAAACAAACCTGTTGAAAGCGACTTCATGCAAAGGAATTTTTGTTTTCATTTAAATGCTAACTGAATTGAACATATATTATTATTTTAGGCATGTTATCCTGCCACCCGACCTGACACGCTTGGTGCCCAAGTCTCATCTGATGACAGAGACGGAATGGAGGAATCTGGGAGTTCAACAAAGCCCTGGATGGGTGCACTACATGATACATGCTCCGGAACCTCACGTGATTCTGTTCCGAAGACCACGCACCGATTTGCCTGCTTCTTCCTCCAGTGAAGTGACGGAGCAACAGACACAGACAAATCTTGTTATGGGCGTTTAAATGGCTTGTCGCAGTTAAGTTTTTTGCTTTTAACTTTATTATTTCTGACCATGTATTATAAAACCTCTCACGGAAACTTTGTAACAAAGTTTTTTTTTCTTTTAAATGTACAAAATAGATGTCATATTATATAAGATACATTAAATAAGAATTCTTTAATTAAGGAATTGATAAATAAACAGGAAAATGCAAAGCATGTAAAATTTCGGTTTGTTTAATTCAATTTTTAAATTTCTCAAGGCCACGCGAATCCAGCACTGCCAGTTAAAAAATTTAAAATCGAGAAAGCTGAATTAATTCACAAATGTTTTTTGGTAGTAAATCGACTGATTTAATGAAACTCGCCAATCGTAATATTGAGAAAACACTTTTTTTGAGTGTATATAACGTAACTATTAACTTGAATGCTAAGTCAAGGAAGGCACATTTGATATCTTGTATTCCTGCTGAGTAATGCAAGGCAATGTTGATTTAAATGTTCCATTTCGACAAAAGTAAATTTTTGCAAATATGCCCGTGCTGAATCGGGCATTTAAAAAAAATGAAATTAAAAAGAAGGATTTTTTTAAAGGATTTGTCGCCCGGGGGACAACCCCGGACATCTTTATTAGCTAAATACAAGCAATCAAACTTACAGCTATTTACAAAAATTGAACTTAATGCTATATAACTAGAGGGAGAGGATGACTGGTTTAGGGTTAGATACAAGTGAAGGGCATTTTTAGGGGTGTATCTGTTGCAGTGGAAATTAAAAATGTTCTGGACCGCGTTGGCCTTACGCAACATTCTGGACTTAGGTTCGTTGGTGCCATAGTTAGTGCGGTGAGGGACGAGACGGAAGAAGGACACAGATCTAAGGTTTCGGGGATTAGTATTGAGAGAGAGAAGAATATCAGCAATATCACGGCGTTGCTCGAGGGACTGCAAATTGATAAGTTGCAAGCGATGTGAGAAAGGGGGAAGATTGTATCTGTCTGCCCAGGCGAGACCACGTAGTGCAAAACGAATGAATCTGCGCTAGACTGCCTCGATTCGCTGGATATGGGATTCATAGTAAGGAGACCAGACTTGGGAAGCGTATTCAAGGAGGGGTCTAACAAAGGTGATGTAAAGGGATTTTGTGACATAGGGGTTCGAGAATTCCTTGGACCATCGTTTGACGTAGCCAAGCGCGGAGTTGGCTCTACTAATAATGTAATCGATGTGAGAGCGGAAATTAAGTTCGGTATCACAGATTACACCAAGATCGCGAAGGAAAGAGTCTGGAGAAACTGGTTCGTTGTAGATCAAGTAGGTTCTGGGAGGTTGTGGTAGACGCTTACGTGTGTAGGTGATGGCCTGGCATTTGCTGATATTGAGCTCCAGGAAATTTTTTTTGCACCACATTGAGAATCTGGTCAGATCATCTTGCAGGAGGCATGAGTCAGCGGAGGATGAAATGTTCATAAATATTTTCATGTCATCAGCGTATACAGATACACGTGCGTTTTGGATGATAAGATCGACATCGTTAATTGTCAGGATGAAAATCATTGAGCCAACGTGACTACCTTGAGCGACTCCTGAGGGAGCTATAAATGGATTGAATTTGGAAGATCTGAAAAGATCTTCCATGTAGGATTTGATCCACGCGATAAAGCCCGCTGGAAAGCCAAGAGCCTTAAGTTTGAGGAGTATGATACTGTGGGAGATTTTGTCAAAAGCTTTGCTGAAGTCGGTGGTTACAACATCGACTTCTTTACCTTCTTCCAAGGCACAGAGGGCTCGAGAGACGAATTCGGTTAAGTTGGTGGTTGTTGACCTACGTCTTAGGAATCCGTGTTGGTTTGAAGATATGATGGATTTGCAGTGAAAAAACATGGAATCATATATGATGCTCTCGAAGAGCTTCGGAATGCATGAAAGTTTAGCAATTAGAACTTAAACAAAGCTCGGCAATCCGGTCTTTGCCTCGTAATAGGATGCTCTTTTTGATCAGGATTAGAGGGAGAATAAGCTTTCGGATGAAGCTGCATCAGAACTGATCTTTATCAAAACGCATTACATCTTTCTGCCTCACAAGGGGCGCTCTTTATAAACCTTATGTTATTTTGGAGCAGAAGGATATGTAATAGACTTTCGTAACTACTGCCTCAATACTGGCCCTCTTTCGCTCCAAGGTTTGCCAAAACAAAAACATGGAAAAGCCTCTGCCTTAAGGATTGGTTTGTAACTGAAGCCACGCTAATGGTATTGCAGTTGAATGATACTGTCTTTTTCATGTGTTGCGCGGAATTGATTCTAGAACGGACAATACTAGCTAAGCAACCTGCTTTCTTCAAACTTCTTAACCGATCCAGCTTTCTTAGTCTCACTGTCCTGCGTAACATTCACCTCTCGTACACTGCTTGAATTTTACAATTGCAGTGCTGAGCATAAGGGACTCTTCAATCACAGCAGATAGCACAGCTTGACTAAGCTACAGTCCTGTGGCGAAAAGGTAGTAGTTTTCCAGCCAGCTCGATCCTAAGGTAGCTAGCTTGAATCAAATTGGTTGGGTTTCCTTCCACAGGCTTTTTTTACTTACTGCGCTCTCGTTAAAATGAAGTAGTCTCGGAGCAGTGAAGTCTAATCACCTTTTATGTCTAAGCCACCAGAGTCATTGTACCCGAGATCGACTGGCTAGATCTATATTCTTATTCTGTCCCTATAACTCTTCCGTAAGCCTTCCCTTCTATACTTCTTTTATGCAAAGGGCACCTGAAATCATCCCACGACCAAGAGAATTTTCATACGTCTTGAATACCCTGTTCAATTAGATAATTTATTTTTAAATTCACTTCCGACACAAGCTTGGAAGAAGAATTTGCACGCTCCTGGATTCTAGACTGTTCTTATTTGCGAAAACAATGGACTAATATATCTTCTTACAAATAAAATTCTCCTTTTCGTTTTCTTGGTGAAGGTTTTACCTTTTTCAATTTTATTTTATTTAAGGCACAAGCTGAATTCCGAAATCTCAAGTAAATTATGATGTACATAGTCTATTTTATTTCTCCGCTAAATGTCTTTGGAATAGCGTGTTAAGCCTCTGCTTCATAGACCGATAAAAGCTTTACGTTCCTATTTTATATCACCGACAAGTACTATTTGAAAACTTAAGATCTATCGAGGATCGGGGTCGTTTCGTTTATTTCTTGATTTTTGTTGGTGCCTACTGAAAGTTGGTTTCCTCCGCCCTTGTCTTTTATATCTTTAATCCTTACTGTCTTAAGTTTTTTGAGACTCGGTTTCAAATCTCACGTTGACTGACTATTTGCTGGTTAAGTTGCAATTTTCTTTCCAAATTAAGTTGTTTGGAACTCCTTTCTTTCGTAACATTTGAAACGTGGCAAGAGTGACACGTTATTGACGTATCATTGACATTCTATGTTTAAAACACAAAAGTATCATGAATGCATACGTATTTGATGTCAGAATTAAGCCAAAATCTATTGAAGATGAGCGCTTCGAGACGGCTTGATCATATAAAAAGTTTTATGGTAAATGTTCTATATGAAGAAATGAAGTAAATATATTAATCTTTTATTGGATATCTGAGTTATAATATTGTTTATATCACCCAAATATATACTATATTATGTCATTTTGTTCATTTTAATTCAGAGTCTGTAGCAAAATGTATCCTTTATCCTTATTTTGTGTATGAACACATCTAATAAAAAACGAATTATTATGCGTTTGTCCTGCCAATAAATAATTTGACATACATCAATCAACAAATTAAATATTGTTGTTAATTTATAATAACAGTAAACGTGAAAGCTAACCTCTGTTATACCATCCCTGTCTGATGGCATCACTTCACCGAAATTTCTCGAACCTCTGCCAAGTTCGTCTCGTTCGGCTGCCAAACGCACGTAAAAAAAACCTCAATGTCGCAGTTCTTATTGGAATCGTGTTAAAATTTTCTTCTGTGGACCGTTTAAAGTAGAAAAACCGAAAACTGAGAATAATCGCAGAAGCATCCGGGTAAGTTTAAACTATTTATTAAAAGAAATATTCACCCCGGCTGTGAATGGTTAAAAGTTTCTTCATTTATCTACTTTCAAAAATTATAATTGAAGTTAAAAAGAAAAATCTCATCGGAGTGTAGAGATTGGAGACCTATTCATGTTGAATCGTGTCGCTGTCGGATTTTGACAATCCCATGCCGTGCGTACTTACGTCACTATTTCATTTGTTGCCCAGCAGCAAATAATGGAATAGTCATCGGCAGCGGAAGCAGTACTCATTTCCTTAGTAGATATTGAAAATGTTTTTAGTTAGTCCTAGTTCTATTTTCTAGGAATATTGTAGTTTTTTCCAGTAAAAAAGTAGTCGCTCCTGTAATTGTTGTGAAAAGTTGTTTCCAAGGTTAAAAACCAGTTTTTCTAAAGAATCTTTTGAAATTCTTTTACCACATCTATAAATAGAATTGGATGGTTCTGTATGAAGAACACAGTCCTTTATTTCTTGGCACACAAAAATTCAAATTGAACAAGAATGACGCCCTAATACGTCAATAAGTAAGATTGTATCCATGCCAGGAGGATACACATGTGCACATAGTTCCACCTGCGTAAGAAAATTGATTCATATGTTTTATGTACTTTGGCTCTTGATTGGTTCAATATCAGTTAATTGCCGTATCAAACTAAACTGATTAACACTTTGCTTTTAAATGGAGAATGACTTGCTCGACCCTCATGTGGTCTGATTGTGTAATATCCATTAAACTGGTCGTCACTTCCTGTGGCGATAATGAGATGCATATTCAGCGGCGATAATGAGTACATCTGCATAAAATGCAATCGATTATTGGCAAAGCTACACATTAAATTGGTATTTAATACTATCAGCTTTTTTTTACACCTACGAAAGTCTGTACCTTTATTCTGTGATGCAGCATTCGGCTTCTGTTGCTGGTACATCAAACAAAAGGTGGTGGACTCAGGTCCGGTTGCATAGTTCTAAGCAGTATTGTACTATTGATCTTTGTATTTCATAAATGCAAGTATGTTGCATGAACAAATTAAGCACACCTGTTTCGTAACCTTCGATATTGCCCTGGTCGTGATCTCAGATGATGTTGAATAACAGGCTGCGGACATCTCTATTGTAGATGTTTGAATTCACATAAAGGAACGGTAGTTTAAGGTTGAAAGATATCAAACCTTGCTTTGCATTTTGTTGATTTATTATAAAAAGAAGGACAGAAAGTAACAAAAAACACAAAATATGAGTTATAAACCGAAGAAATTATTCCAAAATGGTTGGCGAACTAATTATGGACGGAAGAAGTGTTATGTCCTGGCAAAATTATTCGTAGGAAACACTTTACTCGCGATCACGGCCTTATGATTCCGGGGCATAGATGCAACAGGATTGTGGAATGTTTGTCCAAATCGTTCTTGCGACTTTAAATCATCGTCTAAACTTTGTGCTTGCCTATTTCGGTTTAAAGTTCATACCATAATTTTTCTTTTGGAACTTTGATCCGGATTGCCTGATGGCCACTCTAAAACATCGACAGAATTCTTTTCGAATCACTGATTTGTTACTCTTGCTGTAGGCCTTGATCTTACATGAATCTTCAAGTAATGAGCAGTTCTTCCTCAGTATAGGGTAACATGAAATTTTTAAATATTTGTATGTAATGCTCGGAATTAATTTCACTTTCAATATTAAGGCCAGTTGCTTTGAATGACACAACCGCAAAGCATCATACTTCCTCCTCCGTGCTTCATAGCACTAACTTGGCTTTTCGATTTTTTTGGGAAAGAAATGTTTTTTTTTGTTGTCGCTCTTCAAAAAGTTGGCTTTCATTCAATTTTTCCGGTATGGAGTGTGCTGAAAGGGTATTCGGGTCCTCAGCAAGAAGTCAACTTGACTGAGTCTTATATTTTCAGCCTCATTAGTCTTACGCGATTTCTCCGAAGTTTGATGCTTCTCACTTTAGCTTAATATATTGAAGGCCATTGTTTTTGACTAATTCACCCCTTTCCCGATTTTGGAACACTAATACTTATTGATATTGTCTCTCGTCTGTGGCGTGCAGCTCTTATTTTTGCCCTCTTTTGTTCAATCAAGCTCTAAATTATCAAAAAATATTTTATTTAGAACAGTTTTACTATTATTTCTGTTAATATAACCATTCATCAATAACCCATGTGCAAATAAATCTATTAAACGGAATGCAATATCATTTTGAAAAGGTGCTACAAAACAGAGTAAACAAGACCTACAAAATTACGGTTCGTTTTTATGTGATGCCATTTTCATTTTATTGTATTTGCGATTTTTGTTAATGATATTTTTCAGCGTTCCTAATTATTTCGCTTAATTGTTTGTAATGAGTTGCGATTTTCTGCCCCAGAAATTGATGCTTAACAGACTCGCAAAGTGATTTCGTTTCTTTTATTCTAACTGCCACAATCTTGGATGTAGTCATTCCGCATCTGTTTTGCAATGCTTCGATAAGGCGTACCGGTTTTAAAATCTTCTAGGACAGCACATACTTGTAAACTATGACATTTGAAGAATATTGTATAAAATTTTCACGAAGAAATATTAAAAAACAAAGCAATGGCAGCAGTTATTCGGATGTATCTCGCGAAAAAGTAGAATTACGGTGACCCTCATTTAAAATAAAAAGTTCTAAGGTCATTCGTTTTCCTCAGTTAATGCTGGGAGCGTTTTTCGAAATTTTAATTTTTCACTTGTTTGAAACACTTTGAAGGGAAAACCCGGATTTTTTGCTCTCTCCAGCATTACTTCGTAAATTATGTACAGAATAGTGTTCAAAATTTCAAAAGGATCGGTGCAGTAGTTTTGAAGTTATGAGGGACACCGACTTTGAAAACGCTGTAAAGTTTTGAGCATTAAGAAATAAAACCTTCATCGTCAATATTGCTCCAATTCCAATTAAAATTCTATTCTAAATATTCTTAAAACATTCCGCATTCAATATGCAAAAAATTTTAATACCTTAGGCACCCCTTAAAGGTTAATGGATTTGGAAGTAAATTTTTAATCTTTCCGAATTTTCAGAGAATTAATATTTTGGAACTCTTCAATGGTGGACAAAAAATGCCTTCATAGAACCGTTCATGTTTCCGTGATTCTACTGTAAATGTGTCCAGTTCTGTTCACCCCTAAAGCTTGTGAAATTCCTCATGTACATTCATGCATACATCTAAGGTTAATTGACTCGCACTGCTGAACTGAACTGACATTGATTGTTTCGTTAATCGATCGAATATGGCATTCTGCCTTTTATTGCGTCTCGATTTTAGTATTCGGAGTTGCATTGGGTCATGCTCAAGGTCATAACACTTTACAAACACAAGTCGAGTTAGACTTCGTCATTCACAACACAACACTACCCCGTAAGCTGAAATCTATTTTTTTTTTTGGAGATACACGTGCGGCTCTGTTTGGCATTGAGATGGATTGGAACTAGCTATGCTAACCCGCTTATCCAATTCGAAGCAATCGATCGGGTACGTCAAAGCGCTTCGCTTTACTTAAAACGCAATTAAAAAACCATTCATTTGGTTACTGACAATTGATCAGCAAATTGTTTACATAAATATTTTCAGCATTATTTATGTTGTTTTCTGTTTGGTATCTAGTATAGTATTTTTTTTTATGCTTCTATTGATCGCGTGGGGCACATGTGGGTGTTGTTCTGATAAGCACGAAAACAAATCTCGGCCAATTTTATGTTTACCTTGATTTTGACTTTGGACTCAATGTTTTCCCTACTTTTGTCATCAAGACATCGTTCTAACAATATCAAGATCACATTCGTAGTCCAAAAGTTATATTTAGTTTGTAGCAAAAATGTAAACATAAATGCTTTCTCGAAAGAAAAACTGATTTTCCTGCAGACGCTTATCGACGGAGTGATCATGAATAAAATCGTTCGAAACGTTTGCCCTTTGAAGTACTTTCTTACTAAACGGGCTTTGCCTGAGACAAGGCAGCCTTAAACTCTTGTCGATCCTGGGCACACTGCTTCCAGTTATCTAGACCAAGCGGATGCCCGCATCCGCGATGACTTGAACCTTAATACGGAGGTTCGGTATTTCTTGTCGTCTCAAACCTAGGGGCTGTGATTCGAAGATCCTCTTCTTTGCTGGAGCATTATTTTCCATTCGCTCGATTTGAGCGAGCCAGTGTAGTCATTGTATTTTGGCTTTTTTGACTACATTCACATCTTGATACAGCTCAGAGAGTTCGCGGTTATATCTTCTCTTCCATTCGTCACCAAATATTCGACGAAGAGTTTTTCTCTCGGAAGTGCTCAAATCTGCTCTGCCTTTTTGCTTATCGTCCAGCACTGGAAGAACTGCCAGGATCAGAGTTTTGTAGAGCATACATTTCGACTTCCGAGTAACCCATATGTGGCGAGTTAGCTTGATAGGATTCACTGCAATACTTTATAGAACGTTTTGGCGACGTCTAGACAACGGCTCGAGATTCTTCGTATTGTTCTGTTGCTGTGACTAAGCAAGTTGCCGACTGAAACTTGAACTTGACTGTTTCAGTTTACATACTTTTCCTCTGAAGTAAATCAATAGCTTGCACAACAATACCATGGGTCGATTTCTGATGTTTTTGGAGAATCTATTAGAATCGTGTGACTTTCCAGCACGAAGCAAGTTTTCTTCTAGGTTTGATTATTACTCTCTACAAGTTCAATTTTTGGCAGCAATGACATGTACGCAATCTCATTTGAATCACTCTTAACTGGATGTTGATCTATGGTTAGAACAAGGTTTGATTAATTGGTCTGCTGGTGGAGTGAAAGATACTTGGCTTTCTTGACCTGAAGAAACTGAAATATTGTTCCCTATCAGCTAGACACTATTCTCTGAAAGGTGTTTTAACCTTAACGCTTACCAGAACACGGTTGGAAGTGGCGACTACGGAGGTGTTAGTCAATGCGTGTGAAGAGGAAACTCTCCTTTCTAAAACGTAGCCCATTTATGTTGTTGTAACAATTGATGGCGTTAAGTTAAATGATTGATGGGTTGGTTGGTCATCATTTGGAAAACGGTACGGCTGGCAGAGGCTTCCATTAAATCTGAAAACATTGTTGTGTTGACTGCTGATGTTTTAGCTGAGTTTGCATGAGAGCTAACAAGGTTTCTTTCATCCAAGACCGATTTGTGATCGCAGCTTACGTTGGTTGTTTGTTGTTCTTGTAGAAGCGTGTTCCCAGTTCTTCTTTTGTATCGAAGAGTATAAACCATCTTGCGAATTCTCATTTGAAGTGCTTATACGCTTCATAAAATCATCCAAAGCCCAAACATAACGCTCTCGTCGTATATTCCTTAAAGATACTATTTGATACATAACATAGTCCATAAATTGTGTTCATAAATGTCTGCCGTTACTTAATTAAAATTAGTCATTCGCAAAGATTTAAATTCAATGTCAGCTCTGTGAGGCCTTCAAAGTTCAAGACAACAAAATGTTTGTAATTTTCAATAATTCGTTGGCGTCTATTTATTTATTTATAAAAATAAACATTTCTTTATTGCGGCCAGAGGATATTCACTCAAAACAGAACAGTGTTGGTGCTCTCAGGTTTAGTCACACTTGTAGAAGATTGTTTTGGACTTTGAAATCATTAATTACATAACGAATGACCGATGAGAGGGCAGACTTCTTTTTCTGAAGATATGACAAACAAGGGGCATCCCTTGACTGACTCAATTTGTCTTCCACTAAGGATTTTTTTCTTTATTACATTTTTTAAATGATTTACCTTTAAGGGACCAATAATAAAAGAAATGGTCACACGACCACTCGCAATACATAAACAGCTAAAAAAAAATGTAAACAGTCTGCACTCAGTGACAGAAATGGTACCTGCTGTCAGTGAAACTTACAAAGAACACAGTGGAAACGGGACAAGAAATCCAGTTAGCTGCTGTGAAACACAACACTAATACCAATTTAAATTGACAAATACAAGTAGTTGCATGGATACGCACGTATGTACATCTCTGGGTGTCGATTCCATTGGTTCCGTTCTTCTTCACACCTCCACACCGTAACCTTGTGTTTTATTTCGAAATCGTTTCGACAAATCGTACATATACAGTTATACGAGGATGCAGACATGTTTATTCGATTGGAGCTTGTTTATTTTTCTTATACAGCGTGTTGCCATTGTAGTCCAAGTCGAATGTTGTCTAGATGGCCTGTAAAATGTTATGTTTGCATATGACTTAAACTTTGGCTCAGTTATTCTGACAAGTGAAATTTCTTGTTAAGCTGTTATGCTTAATGGAGAGAGAACAAGCTTACGAGATCTGTGTGACCATTCAATCGGACTTGATTGACTTGTCTTCTTGAAGATTGGCAAAAATAAAAAAAGAGTTTGACAAGAGGACAAAAATAAGCATTCAGAAGGGAAGAACTAAAAATTAAAATGACCCTTTAGTTAGATATTTTTATAAACAAAATAAATAATGACAAAAGGTGTTCTGTGAATAAATCAGAATGTTACTTCTAAAGCCTTTGCTATTTTTTTTTACACAAAACCAAGTTGTTGATGCAAAGCTAAAATAATTTAGGCTTTAGATTTTTTTGTAGAAATCCTCTATCTCCACACAACCCATTAATATTTCAATACGACAATGCTAAGGGGTACTTCCATCCTTATTTTTGTTACGACTTCATATGTCAAATTGTGGGTGTCAATGGTTTAGGTGTGATTGCGTCTGCCGGTGAATGTAAGGACTCGGGTTCAAATCCACATAAGAACATATGGCATATAGCCCTACTTCGCGCAAGTCACTAGCTAATAGCTTCCGATGAATACATCTGGTAAGAAAAAGCTTCTTGACCGTTCGGAGTTGGTGTTAAACTGTATGTTAGTTCGCCCACGCCATTTGCAAAAACTTTAAGACGTACACACAAATTGTGAGGCTAGGCCTTGACTCTCAAAAGAGCTGTTGCGTGGATAAGTATTATTTTTGTGTAATCTGCTACATCCCTGTTCTTACTTATGCTCATAGAAATAAAAGTTCCATTTTAAAATGATTTGATTGTAAATGCTAGTTTTTGAAAAACAAAATGCTGTTCATTTGTTTGTTCAGCTTAATATAACTTTGTTTTAAATTCAAATCGGATCTAGAATCTTAAGAGACAATTGGTCAAAAACGAGTTGGGCACTCACAATCAGGTTTCATACCAGCCATAATTCGTGAATCATTAATATTAGATTGATGTAGTTTTAGTCTGATCTGCTTTGAAAATTTTTGCCGATATTGAAGGTCGCCAACAGCGAACATTTTTGGATAAATAGTTTCATTATAATTTTCAAGTAAACACTTTTCTCTACCGCTCCAATTGCTAAATCAACCTTGAGAATATTTCGCAAATGATAAGGCGCTCGTCTTTAATGGAATAGAAACCCTGGAACCATCTGCAAACGATGTTTCGAAAATGTTCTGTTTCGCATCCAAACTTTTGAAAAGAAGCAGAAATTTAAACTTTTTTCAAACAATAGCAGTCTTGTTCGCAAACTTGTTCCGAGAAATTTGTTCTACTCTACGGATCACTTAAGTCTCTTTTTAGGTGAGGAAATGCGTCAGAAATTCTGTTGACAACCAAACATCAATAAATTTTAAAAGCTAGGTCATACGTTATTCTGGAGTGTAGCATGTACAAAACGATGGCAGCACTGTTTTCGCATAGAGAAAATTTTTTTCTTATTTACTTGCGTTTCCTTATTCCTCATTCCCCCCAAATGTTCAGTTTCATTTTCATGTCGATTTCTTCAGTTTATGTTTGACAATTATTGAGAAAGGTTCAGTGTGCTTGATTTTTTTAATTTTATTTTATTTCTCCCAAATGGAAAAAGTGTTGTGAAAACAAGAGAACAAAATAAATATTTGGAAAAAATAAAGAAAATCAATTTCGAATATACAAGAATCCAAACACAATTTTTTTTTATACTTATTTCGATAAATCCAAATTGAGCAAAAAGATATCTTGTATCAAATACATATAATTTTTCTTTGTTTTATATGTAAATAAAATAAAATAAAATAAAAAAAAAACTATGTTTGTCTGCTGAAAGAGAACCACTTGATTGTGTGCTTTGCTTTCTACCCGCGTAAAATTTTGTGATTCTAAGTACAAATTAGACTACATAAATGGCATACAGTAATTCGTAGTATACATATATGTATAATAAATATTCAACAAATTTAATCCTTACATCACTAAAGTGTGTATCGTCCTTCTGTCAACATTCCTGCTCAAAAACAAAAATGGCTGTCAAAATGTAAGAACAAACAAACAAAATAACATTATTTTCCTTTTTATATTTTATTAAAATTATTAACAAATCAAAAAAAAAATGTATTTTGAACCTTGGCAAAGAAAGAAAAAAAAAAGTAGATGAATGAATATGTATTGGGGTAGGGAGAAGCAGAACAAAGAAAAGTGTCAAAAATATTGTGTCATATGACAATGAACAGAATATTCAAACAAATCAACTTCACATCTGATAAGGATTTTGCCAAAGTTTTCAAATTGTTTTTCGAATTAAGTTTCATTAGAAAATTTCAATCAATTTGAAAAAAAGAAAATCAATTCTTTTGGCAATGGAACATCATCCATACATACATGTATGTATATATGTGTGCAGGTGGGAGCTAGTGTGGGAGTATGTACAACAAAAGCTACTAGGAAAGTGTTGCCAGTATTATTGATGCAGGGGATAACTTGTACGTTTTTACAACTTCGGTAATTTGGTACTGCAGACAAACAAAATCAGAGAAAAATAATATTTGTTATAAGAACTATTTTCTTTTCTTATATTATTATAAGATTGGTCGGGGATACGTATGTACATATATGTATTTATGATATTACTTTGTCTCGTACGAACGATAATTGTCATTGTGATGCATTGAAAATTTATTTTTTTTTTACTAAATTCCTACCCTCATAGACAATATCAGCCGTTGATGTGTAACCGATTTTAAAATTCAAAATAAAAGAATTGTCCTATGGATAACATTTTTTTACATTTCGTTAAAATGTGATAATCAAGCCTTACTTTGTGGCATAATATCATAAAATTCATTTTATTGAAAACGCCATTATGTGGTTGTTGTACAATGCTTTCACAGCCAACCATAGATGACCTGTTAAATGGAAGTGTCTTCAAGAACTTGCATTGTAGTCTGAGTACGCTTATGGTAGCTCATAGACCGATTTTAAAATAGACTACAGACAAATCCTGTCCTGGAATATCGTCACATCGATCATGAAAGGTGACAATTGTAAATAAGATGCTATGTTTTGTCTGCACTTAATGTGAAAGTCTTTATAACGATGATCAAAAAGCTGAGAATAACACTCGTAAGTCTTATATTCGACGTGAAACAAGTGACACGGATAAAATAAATCAGTTCAACCAAAATCCTACTTACAAGGTGCATTCTTGATTTGTGAAGGCTATAATGTATTATGCAATAACTTTGTCATCTCAAAGCATCAAAACAAGCAAACTTAAGAATCTATCAAAAATGTACTTGCAGAAAAAATAATTCAAAAAGAATATCGAGTTATATAAGGTTGCAGCTTTATATTGGTGGGAACGCATTTTCGCGAATTTTTGATTCTCGAAGATAATGGTATAGAGGCGTTGAACTACATATTCTTTCTAACCGTTGAAAATATTTAAAAAAAAAAAGTATGTCTAAATATATCAAAACCTCAAATTTAACTTTAAGTAAAATGCATAGTATTCAATCAAAATAAGAATTTATTTTTGACATTTCTATTAAATTTATATTTGTTCCAGAAGTCTAAAACTTTGTTTACAAGAAGACTTCTTCACCTGACAGGTTTTTGAATGTTGTACTATGCATATTGAAGTATTGTTTTAATATTCGCAACAAATGAGTACACAAGATGCTATTTCACCATCCATGGCAACACTAACGTTTCAATTTCAATCGTTCCCTCGGTCTTGTTAGTTTTCCCTAGATTTGCTTTTGTTTTTTTTATTTATTTGCCTCTTCCCCCAATTTCTTCTGTTTATTATGTTTTATAAGTAAACACATACATATGCATGCATTCAGGCGGTATATGTATTGAGTTGAATAAAAACAACACACATTTAATCAGGTTTTGAGAATTGCGTCAGAAAATTTGAAATTGCCCTCTGTCGACTGTCGTTTGTTCTGGGCTCTGAGCGTAAGCGCGTACGTTTGTGTGCCTTACCTACCTCCTTTTCGCAAACAAAGAAAAGCTTTAAGTGGCTCTGTAAATCTCCCTATATACAAATAATTCTGTTTTGTAAGTTTGTTGCTCCTTCCCAACAACGGGACAGTTATGACATCTCTGTTTATCCTATAATAGGTCAAGCAAATCGTCCATCGAGGTTGTTGTGTCTATTTAGCTTTTGCCTCCCACTTTATGTGCGCCTTCTTTTTTTTTTGGTGTATGTCTAATAACCTTGCGAGGGGGTATAATAACAACAACAACAACGACAAAGCAAGTGTTATGAATTTACACAAGTCTCAATTGACCTCAAAAAATTGAAGACAACATTTTTTGGATGCTTTGTCAATTTATTGCCAATGTTTAGGCACACAAGTAGATGTACATAATTATGTACTGATAAAATTTCACTTTTTATTTCAAGTCTGGCAACAACAAAGCACAAGCCTTATCCATAAAAGGCGTTGGCGCGCTTTCTACTAAAACAAAATAGGAAGCAGAAAAAAAAAACAAAATGTATACCTGTTCCTTTTTGGGTCATGAAAATCTATAAATTTGAAAATCCCACAAACAATTTATGAAGTAATCAGCTACACGGTACATGGTACCTCAGACGAGGCTACCTAGCTTCTTTGTTTACCTCTCCAATGGACGCTTCTCACTTGACCCTGTGTCCGTGATTTGTTTGTCTTACTTGAAGAGGACACCCACAGGGGTATCTTTATTGAAATTAAAATGTTTGGTTTCCTTCTTTGATTTGGTCACTTGAAGTATTGTTTTTTTTTTAGTTCTCTAATTACCAATTGTCTGCGGTCTGTAGACCCTGGTTGACTCATGACACCGATTATTTTAAGAATTGGATAAGTCGGGTAATATGACGATCCAACTTATACTTAAGCGCATGAGTAACCATGGTGCCATGATTTTTAATGTGTCATTTGTCACGAGCAGGTTTTGTACTGCGTAAGGAATTGTTAATGATTTGGAAATGCGAAAGAAATCTAGGTTTGATTATCTAAGTAGCTTGGAAAATTTTGACCATTTTTTTCGACCGCTCAAACTTTAAGAAAAGTTAAGTCACTTGGTTTTGGAGATAGTTAAGGTTAAGGAACAGGAACATTAGTTCTTTCACATGCCATTGAAACGGAAAAACTGAACAATTTTCTACGGGTTGAAGAAAAATATTTTCAACCTTATTGTTTATTTTCTTTATTTCTAACACTTCCCTTCCCTTATGTTTTTGATAACTGACATTAAACATGAGACTTTTTTTTAAAGTATTAAAATGCGAGTTTATATTTAAAGTTGTTCATAAGGACAGCACTTATGAACAACCATGGATAGACTTTGACTTTCTGACACTCTCATAGGAATTCCTCTCCATTGGCATTCAACTGAATTTCACAGCTGACCTTTGTTTTGAAATGTCTTTGTAGCCAGATTTTTTTTGTCACTTTCGACCACAAATTATCAATGGGATAAAGATCGATGGACTGAGAAGTCTTTGGCAACACCACCAATTGATGGTTCCTCTAAAAGCACTAATCAATTTCGATGAGTGCTTCGGCTATTTGTCTGTTGGAAGTGCCATCGTACTGACAATATGTACTCAACATACGGTAACGTTACATCCTTGTGGAGCTAAAGATAAATATCTTTATTAAAAGTGTCCTTTATTTGGAAACAAGACCCAAGAAAAACACATTCGTACCAAGACGCTTTCGCTCATATTTTTAGCTTTTCTTTTTAAACCGCAAGTGAGACTCTTCTATTCTGAGGCTTCGAACATTAGTTGTTGCATCAGGAGCTACTTTGTCAAAGTTCAGGTTTTATCCATTTTGTTTACCTTGAGTTTCTTGTGCTGCGGTTCTTGAAAACGCATTGAATAATGGACTTCTGCTGCATGCTGGTGAAGTCGTTTTCGCCCGTTTAAATTAAAACTTTAGACGTTAAAAGTAAAATTTAAAACGATCAACAGATTCCGTTGCATCAAGTTTGAAAAAAGACCAAAATGACGGTGATGATAGTAGCGTTGAAGTAAAATATGAAGCCTGCAATGACTCCTGCTCTATAGCTTTCCATTCCCTATTAGATTCGAGACCAGCGGGAGCTCCTTTATACTAAATCAATGCTATGTTGTCCAGTAATGTTCTGTGCACAAAATTTAATCACAAACATTCAAGTGATAATTTAATATCTCATTAACGAAGAAAATCTATAAATTATAAAATAAAGGTTCATTTGAACCTCACTTAATGAGACACAATCTCTTCTGATTTGAAATGAAAATAAATGTCATTTAAAAGATTCCTATCTCTGCTCAAACGAATCCATTGTTTTACCTCGTTTAACCTCGTTAGGGGAAATCTATTTGATTATTATTTTGTTAAAAAAAGGAAACTTTAGCCGTGATAATGACAATCGGCCTACAATTAAAACCACTTACATAATCACAATCGGTCATTGTTGCATTCATTATAAAGATCCACAAAAACAAAAAAATAGTTAACAGCCTGTGACTTTTGGTTGCTACTGAATTCGTTTGTTTGAATATAACAAGCAACAATTATATTTTCTCGTGCAAACATAAAAATAGAATTTTAATGTCATAAGGTTGGCTTGCGCGCCAATGAACGCTAAGCAAGACTGGATATATTTTTAATTTTTTTTTACTTTACAGCCCGCTTACAGTAGTGTAATGGTTCTTCCTTAAGAAATTTATAACAAAAAGGATGACACTAACCTTCTACCTGAGCTCTCAGTCTTACCTTCCTAATCCAATTTAAGACTTTATCTAATCCCATTAAAATACACAAACTCCAAAGTCACTGACTTGCTATTCAAACAGATCTCGTCTTCAAATTAGAGATCAATAAACCTTAAAAGATTTACGTTTCATTGTTTACCCGTTCTCTACTGTACACACAAAAAAAGTGTAAATTATTCTCCGTCTTTTGCGCACCTTTTGTTTTTAATGGTTACAAAAAAAAAAATAACCTTAAACCATAAATACGCCAAGTTCCCTAATTCCAACAAACCCTCACTCCGGTCGGTGAGTACCAATAAACGAAAATCCGGTTGTAGAAAATTGGGTTCAATTCCATCGGCAGCGGTTATTCTGCGAGGAGGGGTACTTTCAGAGTCACCTCTCAGGATATTAACTTTCACGATGGTAACGCACTGACTGAATTTTTTTTAACATGTTTTTCGTGTTTATCCGCCTTTAAATAATTTGTTTAGTTAGGGGATGGCTTTTAACACTGCAACGCTGCAGGGGGTAAGATGGGTGGAATGCTCATTCAAACGCAAGTTAATAAGGACAGGAACTATTGGAGGCAAATGAAGGCAGTAGGCAGCAGTTTTTTTATCTATTCAAGGTGTGAATGCCCTCAGTTATTGCAAAACAGTCTTGTTTACAAGTAACGTAAGATTAACAATATCGTCATAATTGTATCAAAGACGGTAGTATGACAAATAAAGGGTCATCCATTTTGTGGTTTCGAAAGTAAATTTGTGTAAATAGGTTGGGCTGAAGTGCTTCATAAGCAACTAGGCACCATACTGAGCCCATCGTAATCCCTGATGCGCAACAACAACCTAAACACCATTCTCAAGACAATTTATTTCCCTACAAAATTTCAAAATTTGTTTGTAGTTGATGCATCCTTTAGAGGGTTTCAAAAAAAGCAGTTTCTCAAACGTTTTCTACGGCTTCTGGCTATACCCTGGCATTCATATAATGAGTACATGAGTGACACTCAACTCACCGCAGTATCTGCATTCGTCCGTGACCGAGAGACTCAGTTTCCTTTCATGTTTCCCTAAGAGGCAGTGCCCATATAGTACGCCCACCACTCATCCTCAGCTTTAGAGTTCCATTTGTCCTTTTGCGGTCGAACGTAGGCCATAGGGCTTTTGAAACCCTGTTTTTCATTTCGATAATTTTCTTGCAGCACTCGATTCTGACAAGGTTATTTTCGATGATTTTTCGATACATATCGGGCTGATCTGGGGCCAAATCGTCTCTTCCGTGATAGTCGATCGTACGTATAAAAATTACTTTATACGTCATTTGAATTGCTGAATTGGGATCGCGGCATACGATTGCTCACGGAACGTAGTTGCAATCGTTCACTGCGAAATAGTACTAGATTTAATGTGGAAAATGTAATATGTTATGTCAATATAATGATTGGTGTCTATTGGTGTTTATTGTCGATTGAGTTGTTTGAAATAAATTATCATGGAATCGGCCTTATTGTTTTGTTTAAGCTCAGACGAAAGCGATTTTGACGATAAAATTGAACGGAGACGCCTGAGGGATAAAAACAATCCTTCGTCACTGTCACAAAATGCGTAAGAATTAAACAAATAAGCCCTTAAAATGCTACTAGTTGATTATTTTTCTCATCATATGCCACGCCACCTGTTTTTTGCTTCGAAGCCTTATTGTAGGAAAGTTTTTTCTTAACTTGATACTTCTGATCAGCGTAAACCTGTGAAATTAACGAAATGAGAAATATGTCAGCTTTTTTGTGGAAAACACTCTAAAATACCTTTCGCCACATTTTAGCATCTTTAACCGGAGATTAAATTTTAATTTAATTTTAATAGCGAGCGCATTCCATAGCCGTGGTTTTTCCCTGCGCACAATTCGGAATCAAATTTTTTGCCAGATTAGGGTGGTCTTTCATATATTCTGCCAACATGATCTTTTGCGTCAAATTAATTTTATTTATTTTCGTCCTATAATATTTTTTTGAAAATATAAATATCTGTTTGATTGATTATTTACATTTTCAATAAGTCACATTTAAGTTGAACCATTATCCTTTGTCAACAAAAAATACGTCTCCTCTTTGACGATCGAATGATATTTCGAAAGCAAGAGTACGTTCACTGAAACAACACTACTCGTGCACTGAAGTTATAATACTGAATTACGATACGTACTATACGTTCACGGATGTCACGATCCCAAATAAGCGAATTCCGTTCACGAGTTATACGATCACGGAAGAGACGATTTGGCCCCTGTCCTGATAAATCTTGGTCGATTCAGCTTCAAAGTGTCAAGAGTGTGCATGATCTATTGTATAGTCCTACAAAGAGAAATCAAGCTGAGGCAAATCACATGATCTGGGTGACCAGTTCAAATTACCAGGACATCCAAGACGTTTCTCCTGCAATGCAGCCAAAACAGCTCGTTTGGTGTGAGATATCGGACTGTATTGTCGAAGCCAAATGACTTCCAAATCTTTTAATTGAGTCCAAAACAAAGATCAGTTTACATTTGGCTGCAACTATGTGAGTTGACGGTGAAGTGACAATGGCCGTCCGACGCTTATACGGCATATTCACTTCATTAGTTTTCATTCAGAGTTAAAAAATGAGTCTTTATAATGAAAAAAAGGTTCTGTTTAAATTGGTCACGCCAACGATGTAAGTTCGAGACATTCCGAGGTCCTGTATGCAAGTGAAGACACAAATAGAACTGCAAAATTTGCTGTAATGTACTTTGAGAAAGGCCCAAATCGAAAGATTTGAATTTCTCTACAGTATAAGCTTGCATATGGATGATGGATGGGCCTTTAAACATCTGTATCAGAATGTTTTTAAAAGTTTTAACTAAGGCATTCTCTGATGGACGTTTATGTCAACCATAATATGTTCGTAAAGCGCGAATCATTATTTTGTAAAAATTTATCCCAATTTTGACACGTTCAGTTCTTGTTTGAGGACCCATATTTCCGTACGGTCAGCCTTGAACTAAACATACCGTCTTGCAAGTCAGTTAGCTTTAATGCATGTGATTGGAACTGGGATGCCAAATTTGGACTAGGATGCAGATGATTGATCCTTTATCTGGTCAATGGCTATCCCAAAAGAGTTTGAAGAAAGTCAATTCAAGTTGTTCAAACAAAGTCTTCAAGCTTCCGTAAACGGTTGACCATATTTTCGAACCTTGGTGGGTTGGATTCAAAGATTCGCTTCGATATGAATTCTTTCAATATCAAAAATACATGCTTTGAATGTGCTTTGATTTTGGCAAATGGCATCAATTATCTATGGGCAGAGTTGGATCCTGTTTTTGGCAATTTGAACCAGCTGGTCAAGCTAATTGAATTCTCGCCTTTACCACAACAAACCACAAGTCATGCATTTCAAATTACGACATTACTTTTGCTTCAGAGGATACTTAACTGACTGAATTAACTTAATCCTTGTAAACAGTTTTATACACGAAAATGGAGCCTTGATAAAATTCTGGCTCTGTGCGAATTAATGATGAAAACTTAGAAATGAACGCATGTCACAAAGAAGCCTGACTTTTCAATAGTGTATGGTTAGAAGAATGTTCTTACTAAACGATGTAAGCTAAAAACCTTTCTATGGAAGCTGCCAATCATTTGATTCTGATTTCCCCTTTCAAATGGATTGCCACAGGGGTGGCACATAAATCCACAGCTCCAGAGCGATCATGTTTCTTAAGTTTTACTCTCTATCACTACTTGACTTTGATCGACGAATTGAAATTGAAATTCGGAAACAATTAGTCTTAAGCCAAGCCAGACACAACTGGGGTAGCTAAGGCATCATTGGGATAGCATCTGAGCGTGTGAAATAGCAGCAAAAAGTCCTTTAGTCGCAGGACTCGGTTTATCTTTTACCTTCAAAGTCGTATCCAGTTTTTCCCGTGTGGGAAAATTCCATCCGATTGGGTTGTATTATACGACAGACAGCGGCTTGGACTAAACAGAACAACAGGGCTCTATTTAAATGTCCCTTATGTGGATGCAATTATAATTTAAACGTTAAATTTGCAAGTTACTGCGTCCAAATCCATGGATAATAAGCCGATGAACGGGGCTTGGAGTTTCAAAGAAAACTTACATTGAAAAAAAAAATGGGTTTTAATTTAAGACTCAGTCATGAGACGGAAGTGTAAGCTTCAAACTGTAACGTTTCTTTGTCCATGTGCAAATCTTGGGAAATTGTAAAACCAATGTTGCATAAATTTCGAAACTAAGGTTTTTATCTATTTTTTTAATTTCACAAATCTCAAGGTGAAAGTAACTATGTACATTGCCCAACACATAAAGTCACGGGAAAATAAGTCAAACATAAAGATCGAAATGCGATAAGGCACGTCGGACTGACTTTTTGTCATCTACGCAGCAGCAGCAGCAACAGCAGCACAGCTGCTATCAACTGCTTCCCCAAGAAACGCAGAGAAACATTGGCATTTAAATATTTTTGTAGATATGAAAATTGTTAAATGCGCAGCGAAAACTGCGCACAAATTCGATGTGATGATGCGTGTTCAAAAAGCTTTGTTGTCGGCGGCTTGCATGGCGTTATTGATAATGAATTTCAAATACTTACATATTCATTTTTAAGCTTTGCGTTTTTTGATTTGGCTTCTTTGAAGGTTGGACAAAAGGCAATGGTCGTATTGTATTTATTCATAATGCAAGGAAAGTGCAAGTGGGACAAGAGGCCCGTTTCAAAAATCCCAGATAAACTGGTCATTAGCCTATTTGAATCTAATTTAACACAATAAGTGAACTCGCTTTTCTAAATGACCGATTGCATTATTTGACAAATAAGCTTGATATTTTTTGATTTTGGAAATTGAACACAGGGAATTTGAACTCAGTCTGTGGAAGCAAAAAAAAGTAGAAGCGATAACAAAACTATTGCTTCACTTCCTCAATCAAGTGGAACTTAGGACTTTGTGAATTTATTTATTTCCAGGTTACGAGATGACAAAATTTCTTTCACAAATCTAGAGAGACTGCGGGTCTGTTTTGTGGCCTGCAGAAAGTCTTTTGGACATTTTGTGGAAGTGACGTGGAAGACTTTTTGTGTCTCTCCGGGTCTACTTCTGTATTCTTCTCTTGTAGCATTTTCTGCTTTTGTTGGCGTCTGCAAGCATTTGTCATCATACTGCGTATATTTTGTTAATTGGCTGAAGAAGAATCTATCTCCCTTCTGTGATTGCCCAGCCCAGCAAGGAAAAGAAGGCAATTCCTAGGCAAGCATTTCTGCATAGAGCGGTTTTGAAATGAAAAACCTACTAAGATGGTTCTTGCTGGTTTT
The DNA here is from genome assembly GCA_963555765.1 of Orthonevra nobilis. Taxonomy (NCBI): domain Eukaryota; kingdom Metazoa; phylum Arthropoda; class Insecta; order Diptera; family Syrphidae; genus Orthonevra; species Orthonevra nobilis. Next base: position 54,308,610 of record OY743227.1, read on the forward strand.
AGGACTATAGTAGGTTCTACGGTGGTATACATTTCATAGCAAGTGCACAGTGGACCCAAAATGTTGTTCTAAGTGAGCCACGGCCATTCAATTACCTACCTACCTACCTTTCTTGTTGGCGGTGGTTGGTAGGACCATTAAATCCAATTCAGGCCAAAAGAAGTTGGTAATCATCGACCTATAGCTCTCGCCGTTGACCGATGACCGATGACGCCCCCCCAACATTCACATCAAACAGACTTTTCGGGATGCACTGGACGCTCTCATGTGGATTCATATCGTCCCAAATTCTATAATTTTGTTTGTAGAAGTATGATACCAATTCATCCCGATATGAGCCTCATTGCCGAAGATGATTTTTCGGAGAAAATTAGGGTCAGTTTCCAACTGCTCCAGTGTCCAATCAGGGAACACATGTCGTTGTCTGTGGTCGTTTTCCTGCAGCTCCTGGGTAAATTGAATTTTGTATGGGTGCAGGCCCAAACCACGAGTCAAAATTTGGCAAAATTGCAATGGACTCATATTTATCCATTACACTACGAATAGTCCACCCGGAACGACGATTATGGCGACCGTAAAAAAGGCAAGCGCACGGACCTTGCCCGAATAAAACACCCATTTTGATAAAACAATTTTATTATTTGCACATGTTGTTGAACGCTTTTTCTGTCCATAGTGATATGTCAAAATAGACTGAATAAATGGCAGCCAATTTGACAGATGTCGCTTCAGCAATAAATATAACCTCTATCAACTGTCAAAGTTCGTAAGTCCCTATTGTAATACCCTTTATATAGTAGACTCACTGTTTTTGCTCCCGTTGGTGCCTTCTACTCAGAGTTAAGTGAGATCCCAGATTCACATCGGAGTAGGAACAACAAGCTCCAACTCACAAGTGACTATCAAACCACCAAAGAGGACAACTGCCATAATAAAGTTTAGTTTCAATGCCTGCTAAAGGCCTTGGCTCCTAAAGAACATTGCATTTCCTCCTCTTCTGTCTTCCAATTTGATTTGTTTTTTTTTTTTTTTTTTATTTGTAGTCCAACTCCCAAGTTTGTTTTTCACCACATTCTGTTCAAAATCAAAATTGACTACAAAAATTCCTCAACTCGGTTGGAAGTGCACTCGATTTCACAGTATAATCGAATTCTAAATTTTCACACCACTCTGTGGAGTGTTCCAAACGGCATTTTATAAATATTTATCCTGGTTTTTCTAGTTGATCAATTAACACATTCGTGTTTATAAAAAAAAACCGTGAGCTCTACGAGGGAATACAAATTTTCAATTAATGAAGTGCTAGCGCGGAATCGATTCTTCAACATCAAACAGTTTTTTGTGTTTGAAATTTTTTTTTTTTCAAAACAGGAATAACAACACACTGAGTAACACACTGACAACAAACATCCCTGCGCCAAAAGGGAATAAGGGTGTCCTTTTTTTTGTAAAATGGGCACCACTTTTTATTCGATTATTTCCATGGCAGTTGCCAACATGTGTGACAACGTCCAGGTGCTTCTACGACACACGCCATCGATTCATTCACAAAAATCATTCCTCCACCTATTTTCCATGCACATGTAGACCAAGGCAAAAAAACAAAAAACAAAAAAAATGGTTCCGCTTTTTGCAATTGTTTCAATAAAATGACAAACGAGAGACAGCTGGGCGAATGACTTATCAAAGTTCGTTTTTATTTGTTTTTTATCGGTTAGATTGACTTAAACAAGGAAAAGGTGCGAAGTACGTTTAATTATTTTATTAATGTACAACAGGTTTATTCGCGTGCATTTGAAGTACGTATTTTTTGGTTAAACAATTGCCTGACATTCACTTTGTGTGCTGGTTTAAGGCTCAGCAACAAACAAACAAAGAGGAGGAACGACTTATCAGTCCGACCTTGAACGAAGTACTCAGCAGTTGTTTTTTTTTCATCATTTCAATTGAATGTTGTATAAGCCAATTGCTGCTTGCTTATGACAAGTTTGCTTTTCTAACAAAGGTTATCGTGAAACTTAGTCGGGCTTTTGTCCGTATTTGTAGTTCAGAGGACAGTGACCTAATATTCGAGATTTAATCGCTTTATAATTGTTATGAGTGCGATGTAAACGGGCTGGAAGGATTGCTTTTATGAGGGGCGATGTGCGGGTAATCCAGCTAGGACTTGGCAATAAAATTTGTGACTTGCTTAAAAAAATTAACGATTGTTTTGCCCACATTCAGAGTAAACTCGAGAGAAGCTAAAACTGGAATTACAATGTATTTTTAAAAAACTTGTCGTAGTCCCTCATCTTAGTCGTTTTCATTTTCTTAACATGATCCGGGCTATAGCGGGAATTCTAGATGAGTCTGGCTTAAATTGGAAGAATACACAAACTATGGGGGCAATGGAGATAGACTTGGTCAGACTCAACTCAACCAACTCAACTATTTGATAGCTTCATAAAACAAAAAGATAGTCTTTTAGTCTGGGCTTAAAAAAAAAGTATAGATAAGACCAGTTTACCGGCCAAGATTATTCAGAACATTTTTGTAAGCGTGTTTTCTAAATAGAGTTGACACCCGATAACTCGAATAATTAAAAATCAAGCCTGTTTATCTTTGCAAAGTTTAAATTTTCAAAAAAGAGAGCAACAAACCCACGGTAGAAGACCGTTTTTTCTTCTTTTTTAACGAATTAAAAACAATAAAATTTTACTAAAACAATCAAATACAGTCGAACCCCCTTAAATGGAATGAGAAAAAGTTTTTGACTTCAATTTACCAGGGATTTCATTGAAGCGGACTTAAGATAACAGAAAGAAAGTCTCATTAAGCAAATCTAGAATATTCTTATAATTAATACAAATAAATAGAATTAGTAAACGAAAGGAAATGAATCCATTTAAACGAGCACATCCAGAAACAAACCGTTCGATATTCAAAACAAAGAAAAAAATGTGACGTCATACTGATAGCTGTCACAACGAGACAGTCCAATTAAATGAAAGATTCAAAGCCTGCCTGATCAATTTTTCAGTTAAACGGAAACTCTATGGAGTTATACTTTTTTGAAGGATTTTTTTTCGAATTTTTTTTTTTGTTTAAGCGACGGGTTTCAATAAAGCTTGCTGAGTAGTTTTGTATGAAATGAGTGACGGGGACAGAATGTATTTTTCTATTAAGCGGGTTTGACTATAATGCAAAGAATAACGATGAACATACAAAACGACACGAAATGACTTTCAACAAAATGAAAAATCTACAAGACAAAATCTTGTACCATGAAAGACAAATTTCAAATCGAATTTATTAGGGCTCTAGCATCCGCGATAGTTTGATCCTTGGGTTTTTATTGTCGCCTCGAACATAGGGCAATATTAAGATTATATTATTTGCTCTTCCTTCTTGTTTATAGTCTAGCACTCGGATCAACGTTTTATAGTGCATGTATAACGTCTTCCGAGTTGATGTTTACTCTGAAGTAAGAGTTGCCGTAAAAGCCTTTAAGACGGCAATTTGAGCCGACAAAAGATGTCGTTGCCATCTGTGTTTCGCACTTGTTGATTTATTAAGATTTTCTTACAAGCAACGATCGGAAAAACATTAATATGTGCGACTTGCATTAAAGCCGATAATATTTATTTGGTTACAGGGGATCGCATCTTCAGTGCTCTTTCTAGTTTGAGCTAAATTTTATTCTCTTCATACATCATGCGGTACACTCACACCTTTTTTGGCTAAAGCTGATCCCCCCATAGTGAGCCAATTCATCTTTCCTAGCCAACAAAGTGAAAACGTTTCCGTATAGAATCAAGGTTTTACAATTTGAACAACGCATGATGACATCAGTAATGCAAATTTCATAAGTCAAATTCCACAACATCTTTGGGGCTAAATCTCTGAAGATATTGCTTCGCAAAATTATGAATGCATTAAAATTCAACCGTAAATCAATCAGCGTAGCACTGAATATGTGACAAGTTGCATAATATTTTTTAAGCCATTTGACATTGAGGCTAGGGTTAATATTTTAACGTTCTTCCGCTGTAGAATTTTAGTACAAGGTTTGTTGTTTCTTTCGTCCTTTTTGTGCATGTACATGCATATGCGGTATTTTTATTACTATATTTCTGACTGTTCAAAGGTTTCATCTAACTTCAGAAAGTACCAGATGTTGTTTGGTAATTCCGTACAACCTCCAGACTCCACCTTTCATAGCTGACACATTTTTGACCACCGACGCATTATATTTTTTTTAAATTTGGAAACAAAACCTCCGAGGAGACTACATCTGGCGAATATGGTCCGTGAGGAAGCAATTTCAATCTTGGCTCCTTTGTCTTGGCCATAGCCATTCTGGTGCATTCTGTCTGGTCTTTGTGGCAAAGCAACGGACCTAACCCAGCTGTTCTGTGTACTCAAGTTTGAATATCAGGTAAACACTGATGAAAAAAAGCTATCTCTTTGGGGAAAAAAAAACTCCAAAATGACTGAAAATGATGATGACACACGCACTTTCTCGGTCTACACCAGACCGCGAATATTGACAAGTCAACATTATCACGTAAGGCAGAGGGAAACCCTGAGCAAATTTTGTACAACTCAAATTTGCAACCATGTTTTATTTTTTTTTTCAATGAAATTTCTTATCCAGCAAATAGGTAGAAAAAAAAAAACAAATAAAAAAAAGAAAGAAATCTCTTCAACTCCACCAAAGACGTAAAAAGAAAAAAACAAAAACCGCGAATACCTGCTGAAACGAATTGAAAAACAAATATGACATACTTTTTTATTTTATTTTTTATTTCTCATCCGCTATTATTATTATTATTTAAGTAAACACTCGATAACGCGTCGATTTTTTGTACTTCCTCTTGTAACCTTAATTTTTTTGATTGTAGTGTGGTTGGCGCAAACTTCCCATTTGCGCCAGCTGATCATGCCTGCATTTTTTTTTACCTTCAAATATATTTTGTATCTACGCAAAATTTCTTTTATTTTCTCGACTGTGTTTACACATTTTTGGAACAAAGGTTTCCTTTTGCGTCGTCGTCGTTAGACGCTTAAAATTTAATTGACGACACCGAGATGTGTTTTCTTCATTAACAGCTTATGAAATATGGTTTTTAGTGTCGCAAACGTTTAATGAGTGTGGAAGAAAACGTAAATAAACTTTTTGAAGGAGAGAAAGTGCGTTAATGTTTGGGGCGCTCAACAAAAATTATGGCTAAACGCCAATCAAAGCAAAGTGCGTGCCCGTGAAGGTTAAATTCAAATTAAAAAGTAATTTGTGTTTTTTTTTGTTTCGATTTCAAACACGATATCCACATAGCCAAGAAGTACAAAAGTTCGTTGTGTTATCACTCCAGGCATGAACATTTAGCTGGCCATCTTAATTATTCTAGTCCAGTTAATTTGTTGATAAATATCAACTTGATTTTCAGTTGTAGTTATTTGGGGTAGGAGGTTCCCCTCCATTTTTTTTTTCTAAACGATTGAAATGTGTTTGAGAAAATTCAAGAAATGTTTTCTGCGACGCAGTAGTAATATGTAGAAAGTTTTACTCAATTAATCCATATTGACTCAAAACTAAATTATTATTTTAGGGGGCCATTTTTGTTGCTCTTCCATTATAAGAAAAGAAAAAGTGTGTAATTTTTTAGCACCTGTGTACAAAGCCTCTTTTATATCAGGTTGGCAACTAAGTAATTGCGAATTTTTTTTAGAAAATAAAAGACAATGTAACGCAATAACTTTATTCTGTAATGTATTGCCCATTTTGAGCAATGACCTTTTGCCATCTTTCAGGCAGCATCATAATTCCACCTTCATAAAACTTCTGGTTTTTATCAGCAATTTTTTATCAGCATCATTGTTATTACAATTTTTACCACGCAAGGAGTTTTGCAAAGATCGAAATAAAAAGAAATCAGATGGTTCAAGGTCAGGAATATATGGTGGTCGTGGCAAAACATCCCAACCAAGCTCCAATAATTTTTGCCGAGTGACCAAAGATGTGTGTGGCCTTGCATTGTCATGATGGAATACAACACCTTTTCGATTTGTCAATTCGGGCCGCTTTTCTTCAAGTTCATTGTTCAATTAGTTAGTTGTTCAATGTAGACATCTGAATTAGTCGTTCGGTTGGGTGGTAAGAGTTCAAAGTAGACAATTCCTTTGTAATACCACCAAACTGATTACATAACTTTCTTTCGATGAATATCAGCTTTTGATGTTGTTTGAGCTGGTTCACCTGGATTGCTCCACGATCTTTTCCATTGTTGTAAACAACCCATTTTTCATCACCAGTTATCAATCGTTTTAAAAATGGATCATTTTCTTTCCGTTTCTTTAACAAATCGCAGATGTTAATGCGTTGTGTCAAATGATTTTCTTTCAATTCATGAGGAACCCATTTATCGATTTTTCGTACATAGCAAAGTTGTTTTAAACGATTTTCAATGCATGTATGTGATACATGAAGCTTCTCTGTGACGATCCGAATCGATTATTGCTTTGATTCGGTCCTCATCAACTTCAACTGGACGACCAGAGCGTTTTTCATCTTTGAGTGAAAAATCACCAGAACGAAATTTGGCAAACCAATTTTGAAACTGCTGTTCTTTTAAAGCTTCGTCACCATAAACAGCACATAACTTTTTATGAGCTTGCGATGCGTTTTTTCCTTTCCGGAAATAAAAAAAAAAACAAAATATAACGTAAATGCTTTTGATTTTCCATTTTTCAACAGACGCCAAACAAAAACTACACAACCAATCAAACATTTTTTTTACTGATTGACAGTTGACGTACCATCTATCAAATAAGAAAATGTGTTTGACATTTCGATTACGTCAACAAACCTAAAAATTCAACTAAATTAAATTACTTAGTTGCCAACCCATTAGATTTAGATTTTTTAACTTTATTTGATAAGGATATAAGGATATGGTGGTGTACTTAATATTATGTAATGTATTTCAGAGACATTCAGATATAAAGTCGGAAAGATCTGGATGGGTTGGGCATATTTTGCGGGGCCATTTTTGTTGCTTTTCTATAACGAGTGTATTTTTTTTTAGCACCAGTGCAAAATTCCTCTTGTATCTGGGTACTTTTCCCTCACCTATGGAATCGTTGTCTTTTCTTCCACTACCAGCAAAACCAGCACCACCAGAAATGTGGTAATAGCAATGTAATTGAGACTGTCTCGAAGCTGCTGGCTTTGCAGGTTACTGATTACTTGGTGGTTGTTGTTTGACATTGAAATAAATGGCTTTTGTTGTTTCCAAGCATGGCTGACACCATTGGAACCAAAGTAACATTCTTACTTACCCTTGTTGGTATGCATATGTGTCATGACTTCCGAAAAAGAAATGATTCTTACTTCGATTTCCTGCTATCGAGGGAAGTGATTCATGTGGTACATATTGAGTTTTTGGCTTTCAAGTTAGGGAAGTCCATTGTTTCGTAAGAATCTTAAAAACCTTGAAAGTGATATTCCTGATTCCTGAGGAGCTCTGATCCTAATCGAAATCTTTGTAATGAAGCATGCATTTCAATCAACGCAAACCTGTGCAGATCTTGCAATTGAATTCACTGAGACCAAATCCACTTCAATCCAAACTAAACACAAGTGTCTAGAGTGGTGTACTGCAGTGCGCTCCCCAGACACGTCTACGGACGCAAGAGACAAAAGATTGCATTACGCATAGAAACATGGATGACCCATTTGGTTGGTGCTCAGTTCTCGAATTAATCAAGACACACAGCCTAGCTAAGCAGAAGACGAGGAGGTTTATTTTACGCTTGTTGAGCATGTGCCATGCGAAGACTACGTGATACAATTACGTATTCCCATTCTCATTCTCATTATGATTATTATTATTTTTTCTGTCTTGAGGGGTATTCTCTTCTTTGACTAGCTGAATTCAGCTGATGAAAGTGAAATCGAATATTTTGTATAATTCATTGGATATGTTGTATCAGGAAGTTTCCTCTGTCAAAATAGGGTCTTCAAGTGTAATGTAAACAGATGAATGAATGGTGCTTGCGATTTGTTTACGAATTGTTCTGAGCTCTCGGGAATGAATCTTCTAGTTTCAACTATGTTTATAATAAGCAGGCAGTCTTAGAATTTGATGAGAGGTTTTTTTTTAATTATCCCAGAGTCTATTTTAGTTCAACCATATGCGTAGTTGTTTGTTTGCAGAACGTCTGGTGGACTCCACGACGTTTCAGATGTAAATATGCAAGCCATAAAATGTTGTCCGTCTTTTGTTTTCTTTTGGATCTCTCAGCAGAGCTTAAATGTTTATTCAAAGCGTTGCCCTTATTTTGCCATCCATCGATTATCTTAGCGGGTTTAGACTTTTATTCGTTTTTTAAATCCTGAATCCTTACAGATTGTAGAGTTGAATACAAGAATTGTTACAGGTCTAAAGAAATACTAAACTTATCTGCACGGTTTCCGAACGGCAAATGTCCCATTCATTAAACTGAGGTTTTGGTAACAGCTTAAAACAGTGGGTCCCACCATTTGTGTGGACAACAAGTAAAGCCAAGCCGGTCTAGGCGAGTCTATCTGTAAAAATTCAAGCCTGATCGAAGAATTCAATCCACTCTGCTTTGCTTTGGCAGTGAACACCAATAAGGGAAAGAGAGAGTTTCACTTGACAAACAATTTAATCATCCCTACTGATCAGCTGGTAGGGTTAACTTAATGGAACATTTCGTCATGGACACCAATCTTGATATTGGTGATACTGCCTTTTTAACGGAGCTCGAATGGTGTTGCTTCTAAATACGGCACCGCCAACTTTTTATTGAGATGAGTTAATTGACTTTCGAACTTGCCATTGAATAAGATCGTAAAACAATAGTTTAAATCCTTCTCGAAGTTTTGTGACTAAGAACTCAACTTGAAAACCAATAGCTGTATCTGGAAGGAAATATATTTGTTTAATGTTTCTTGTACAGAGTGGCGCATTAGAGACGTTAAGATAAATTTGATGAATAACATTTTTCTTTCGTTATTTTAGATAATATCTCTCAAATAGTGCCCATTGTTTGCTTCGACCTGACGTGCTCTGTCCAGAGCATTAGAATTTCAGGTCTCAGCGCCCTCACTTAATCTCAGATATTGGCCTTAAGCTGTTGTATGGTTTTTGGCTTATTGGTATGCACCTCAATTTTTGAAAGCCCCCAAGAAAAATTTGTTGTAGCCGTTGAATCGGGCGAACACGGTGGCCAGTAAAACTCAGACAAACGCGATATTATCCGATCACGAAAGATTTGCCTCGCGAGAGACATAGTTGGACGTTGGTCGTTGCAGTGTGAGGAACCAAAATTCTGAATCGGTCTGCTTTGAAGAGCATCCACATTTACCGCAACTTTTAAGTCGTTTTCGAAAAAAATATGGTCCAATTCCGCATCATATTTTTGTGCATTTAAGTGGGTGCATTTGCCGTTCAGTAATTATTTTTGGATTTTCGATGCTCCATATTCTGCAATTTTGTTTATTCTTATTTACGTTCCCGTTGAGGTGAAAATGGGCCTCATCTCGTTGTTCTCTCGGAACATATCTTGCGGATCATTTGTTTTCATCTCATGAACCAATTGAATCTTATATGGAAAAAGGTGTTACGCCTTAAAATTCTTTAGAAAAACCGCATAGACATCACCAACTGGTGAGAATGTCGCCTGGTGGAAGATTCGACTAATGGTCACATCATTTCGAACTGTACGAGGTCTTCAAGCACGCGGATGAACACAGACAGTCCCTTGTTGCTGAAAACGCTGGACCAATCGGTAAATTGTCGGAGCACTATAATCTTTGTATCTGAAAAAATGGATGTCGACTTTCAAAAATAACATTTAACAAATTTGGTTCTGTGTTTTGTGCTGAATTTTTCCATCATAAGTTTCCCAAATTTTTCAATGTTAATTCTGAAACAAAAAAAAAAAAAAAATGCTTAGACAAAAAAATTATTCAAAAGTGAAATCTTAACGTTTCTTATGCGCCGTCCACATTCCCATCTTGGCGCTGTTTGGTATGACTCATGATTCGAATAAGTTTTGTTCTCACGTCCTCCAGACGACGTGCTCATCTCATTTAATTTTTCAATTAAAAATTAATAGATTATTTGTATTCTGCAAGCAGAAGCGACTGCATCGCCTCCTTATCATGACAGCTTCTCGTAATCCTCCGATTTAGACAGCGTAGTTAGAGCCTTTAAAAGTAACTCTCTTCTTAAATATGAACGCCATAATCATGGCTTGTACCAAACTTGCGAAATTAAACGTTCTTCGGGTTCGGTGAAGACGCTCTTTTTCTCGCAGCATCAAAGTGATGGATTAGGTGTCTCGCCAATGGTTATAAATCACTTCAAAAACCTACCTGTGAAAACTTGCTAGCTCTCAAGATTTCCTCTTGAAATGTCAACTCGATGTTGTGGGACGTAGATGGCCCTGCTCTTGGGAGCTATTTTTCTGTGACTTAAAATCATTGCATCATTGAAGCAAAGTCCTTCAATTTTCTGTCAAGTTGGCGTGTTTGCAGATATATTTTTTTGGCAGAGATTAGCAACCTGTGATAATTTTCTAAAAATTTTCTTGCTACCAGATATATCCGGTTATTACTCCTCGTAGTAAACTAAATGATATCGTGCGTGAGAACCGCCATTGGGCTGTAGTATCTTATTCACTCTGGTACTTCTGGTAGCTTTCGAAATAAGCATCAGCTGTCTGAGACTGTTTAATTTTTTGGTTATAACTTTGTACCTGAATTTATAAATTTAAATGAACGCACTGTCGTTCGCGATACTGTTTAAATTGTAACAAAAAACCGTCGTATCTAAAACCTTGAGTTCGTTATATACATCTGTATATTAAAATGATACCATGCAACCTTTCACTCGACTTAAAAGTGCAAACTCCGACAACTTTTAACAAGGTTCTTCTCCTCCACTTATCTTTATAATCTGCAACTTTATGCTGTTTAATTTTGCGTCAAAAGACAAGTGTTCACTGCCTAATCTAAACTATAATCGGTCAACAAGAAGTCATGAAAAAATGCCTCATTATCAAACTGTTTAAACTGATTTCATAAAGCTGTTAACAAGACCATTTTTATTTTGTCAACAAATTGACAAGTGCGACAAAGTTTTATTGTGCGATACTGTATTGAACTTTAACAAGACGATTGAAATTTTCGTAATTGGATGTATTTATGTTGGTCGTTGGTGTATTGTTAGGTTTTCATTCGCATTGTAATTTTTTTTTTATCGTATTGAGTTTGATTGAATCGTGATTGATTGGTATTAAACTGTATGGAACGACTAATCGTTAAGGAAATTAGTTTATTCTGCCAGGCTTCAAATAGGCTTGTGCCTACAGTTTGCCAACATGCTACTAGATCGAAGTTGTTTAAGTAAACCAAATACGATTAACTTGATAAGATTTTTACAAAACAATCATTACTTGTAGAGCTTCGAACGTATATTTAAAAAAATATTTTCTGCGTTAAAAATTACTGCATTACAAAAACCTTTACTGTTTAGTCAACTTGAAAAATGTTGAAAAATTTGCTGAAAGAGCTAAGAAAGTTGAAAAAATGTTCTTCTTCGCGCAGCATTTGCTAAGCACTAAGTGATGTGAACAGCCCCAACTGCCGATTCCTTGTCAGTCTCATTTATTGGATATTGTGTTACAAATATTCCTGAATTGTGCATCAATCCGAAAGCCTATGGGGTAAAGTTGGCGTAAGATCCCATACCTGCACTTCTTTGACCATTTAGTTGTTATTCATAAAATCGATCTAAAATTTCACTGAAAAACAATTTTGAATGTAGAAGCATTCAAATGATTTTTAAAAATGATCTTAAATTAAATTATTGGCGCAGTAACCCTATTGGAACTCAGTATAAGAACTACAAAAAAACTTGGGAGCAACTTATCCTCACATTGAATTTTAAATGGTTTGATTTAAAATATATTTCTTGTATCGGCATGGATGCTGATACCCTAGCTTTTTTGGAATGTATATTTTGGGAGTTGGGAGATTATGATAGAACTCGTCCCATATGGCATTCTCACTCAAGTTGAGGCATTCGACAGAAGTTTAGTCTTGAAAAAAGACCTGTGGACGCTTGAGTCCTCTTGAATGCACATAGTATCCACCTTTTTAACAGATTTTATGCCTTATAATAAAAGGCCGTCAATGATATTAAAACCTGTAACCACAAATTCCTGCTCGTGTATCATTGCGACGATTAAGAAGGTGGCGGCCTTGGTATATTTGTGATTATCGCATGAGCTGACTCATACAAAAGATTAAGTGACGATCACGCAATAATGGTCATTGCTTGGAAATTCCGACCCGAGAAAGAGATTGTTGTACTAAAACGGCTTTGATTAGTTACAAAAACATCAGTTTAAGGTCCAAAACTTTTCCCATCCGATATTTATGGCATTCTACTTCTAAAATACTAAACACTGTGACATCATTTATGCTCAGTTTAGTTTAGCGTCACCTTAAAAAGTTTACTTTGTTGTTTACAAAATACAATCAAGTCCGGTTTAAGTGTGCTGTATTTGGATTTGTCTATTTGAATTGATTTAAATTTATAAAACCCAGTCTGCTAGACTGTCGCTCGTCTTCGGAATTCAATTTCACATTTTATCAACAAACAATTATGGCTTTTTGCAATCGACTGCGAGCAATGTATTCAAAACTACCATGGCCGTTGTTGTTGAAATTCATGTATTCCAAAAAGAAAACACATTTTTGTTAATGTAAAGCTCAAACAACAAAGTGAACGACCTAATCTGGAGTCATCTATGTATAAAACATTTTGTTTTTTATTTTGGGCGAATTTCGTTCTGCTTTTATGTCAATCCAAGTGCTCACGATTCAACTTGAAGCGTAAAGTTCATTTACCACAGCTAAACTCCAATCCAAAGCCACTATTCTGTTTCTCTGGTCACAAGTAGAACACTCAACATCGAACAAATGGAACAAGGCAGATAGCGGAATAACAGACGACGACGACGACGACGACGACGACGACGACGCGCCTTTTGTGCATTTGTAAAATGCAAATTAGCAATATTTTTAATCTTTTTTTTTTGTTTTCTTTTAACATTGCCATTATCTATATTTTTATTTAATCATCTATCTTCCTCTCATTCAGCTTTTACAGATCGTAAGTTTAGAAATCTCTCAAGGAATATAAAAAAAAAAGATTTTGCTAATCGACAACATAAGTTATAATCAGTTGTGTTGTCTTTGCAAATAAATATTTAGTTTAAAAGTACTAAGGTTTATTAGCTTCTAAAAGTTAAACGCTCTTAAACCAATTTGTACTGATACTGATAAGTTTAAAAAAAAAGCGTACAAAAATCTAAAGCGCAGGCCTGTCGAGGATACCAAAAAAAATCCATGTTGTTTTTGTTTGCAAATTGTTTTTGAGATAACAATCAAAAGAATTGTACTAAGGTTGATAGATAACAATCAAAGTGAGGCAGTTTTATATATAATTTACTGCAAAAAAACTCCTTTGAATCTATTCGACCAGTGTGTGCAACACAAGTAGCAAACAAAGATTCTTACAAGCCTTAAAAACTTGTAATTGGTTGGGTTTTAATTAAAAAAAAACAAAATTTTTCTTCAGCGTTTTTCCTTCTTTGCCAAAGCTTCAAATCACATTTTTTTTTGTCCTTTGCTAAATTCAAGCAATTTTGATCAGAAAAAATAAACGTTTGCTTACGAATTTTCTCTGTTCCAATTTGTTTGGAATAAAGAATCAATAGAAAAAAAGAAAAGAAAAGAAAACCAACCAAAACATAATTATCACAGGTACTAGGCCAGCCCTCACAATGTCTGTCCCTGTACGCTACTCTGCTGCCGCCAATTTCGCCGTCGTTGATAGTGGTTTGTCACTAAATCTACAACAAGAAGAGCAATACCACCACCAACAGCAACTGCAACTGCATCAGCAACAAGAGCAACAACAACTACAGCAGCAGCAGCAGCAACAACAACAACAATTCTTTGCACATCACAATTACAATTGTAATAGCGAGGAAGAGTTTAGTTACCACCAGCAGCAGCAGCAACAGTTTTTGATGCAGCAACAGCAGCAGCAGCAGCAGAAGCAGCAGCAGTCATCGATGATGTCGTCAACCTCCAATTGTCCAACACCATTTGGAACCGAATCAGCTCATCACTATCAACATATGATGATGAGTGCCTCTTCGGACCCAACGGCGGCGGCGGCGGTTGCGGCAGCAGTTAATGGCAGCAGCAGCGGCGATGATGATGAGTGGATGTTGCCAAACGACGGGGGTCGGCTTGGAATACCGGGTGCTGCTGGAGTTAATTTTCAACATGAAAACAATGTAGTAGACCAACAGCAATTGCAGCAACGCCAACCAATGGGGCCTTCGTTAATGGACAATGCAAATGAATATAATAATGGCAAGAAATCTACATCATCATCTACAACAAAATCATCATCATCATCAAAATCTTCATCATCATCTACATCATCGTCGGCAAATTCGAAATCAAAAGTCCAACAGGAACAACGCGAAATCTTGGAAAATGAACTCCATGCAATGTCGTCTGAGGAATTATTCAACGCTCTAAAGGAATATGATGCTTTGCAGGACAAATACCATACTGTTCTGCTCTTGCCTAAGGAATCAAGGGTAAGTTTTTTCTGAATCAAGCAAAGTAAACAAATAAAAAAATGTGACCTTTTGCTCATAGCGTGAAGTAACAGCTGGTGGACGTGATGGCTCGGCATATGTTTTACGTTGCCTTAAAATGTGGTATGAGCTACCGTCGGATGCACTTTTTTCGGCAATGAGTCTGGTCGATAGGTTCTTGGATCGAATGGCCGTAAAACCAAAACATATGGCCTGCATGAGTGTAGCATCCCTTCATTTGGCGATCAAACAATTGGGCCTGAAACCCATATCCGCCGAAGAACTGGTGACAATATCTCAAGTAAGTTTTTTTAATTTTTTTTTTGTTGTCATCCTCACTCGCCTCTCGAATATGCTTGATAAAATTTCGTTCCAAATGATTGCGCTTAAAATCTTTTTAACTTTAATTTTGTATTTTTATTTTTAGTGTGGTTGCACAGCTGGTGACTTGGAGCGTATGACGGGAGTGATTGCTAATAAACTGGGTGTCCAAATGGATCATGCACCAATAACAGCGGTGAATTTTTTGCGCATGTACTATGCACTCTTCCGCAATATGGCCAAGGAGCTTAGTCCAGAGTTCTTCAATTTTTACACTCAACTGATTAAGTTGCAGGAGTTAGAGAATCGATTGGAGAATTTATTGTGTGACGTGAAGACCACCGTCATAACACCATCCACTTTGGCATTGGTATTGATTTGCTTGCATTTGGATTTCCACATCAAGGAATCGTACACCAAAGGCAGTCCCGAATTGAAGAGTGTCTTTGAGTATATTCTCTTCTTGCAACAATTTATGAGGGTAAGTTTATTTTAATAAAAAATTTAATTCTAAACCGTTTGTATTAAATTTGATTTTTTTTCGTTATTTTTATTGCAGATTCCTGATAGGGTGTTCACTTGTGGTTTCAGTATTGTGTCTGGCATTCTTTCGCACTACAATGGTCAAAACAAACAACCGTATAAGCAGCGTTTGGTTTGGAAACTGTCGAGCCGCACATTGCGTGTTCTTCGTCCAACTAATCGCTTCTCATCGGACCTGCCCACCATAGAAGAAGGAATTTCGAACAACATGGACGATGGTTGTCGATCAAGGTGAGCTGAAATTTTAATTTACTATTGTTTAAATCAGTTTCGCATTTCTCAACATTGAATGTCAAACAATTTTCTTGAATTCCCTGGCAGTGGTAGTCTTTTAGAGATCCTTTAATTGCACCTGCGTTCTTATTTAAATTAAGTTAAAACGATCTCTTGCTAGCTGGTTCCAGTTGCGCACGCCAAGTTGGTTGAGGTTCCCCTCAACTTACGTGTGCCACTATTACCGTCAGTGTCATCTCTTACGTTATCCCACAGGCTCGGAACCGAGGATTCTTCGGGCCGTCAATAGCATCCGCATAGGATAGCGGTTGAGCGGACTATTAGAAGATCGGGCTTCTAGTATTGGCCAGTGAATTTCGCACGATGGTCTCAAAAACGATGTTAAAAAAGTCAGACCAAATTTCGGTCTTAAACTGACGAAAAGATGGCGTGTGTCGAATTACATTTCTTTAGTCTTTTCCTGAATCTGCCCCAGTTTGAAGATTGGTTCATTGTGGACTACTCTGTCCTGAAACCACACTTATGAGGACCTGCCAGATTTTTGACAAAAGTTTTCAGGCGTTCACACAAAACAGGCAGAAAAAATCTTGTATGCAGAATTAAGGAGACTTATCACTCGATAATTGGCGGTAACAAAAAGGGGTCTCCTTTCCTGTGAATAGGGCACACGATCTTGAGACTCCACTCATCGGACATACTTAACTCCGATTATATCTTACAAATGAGCTGTCGCATGCGTCCAACCAGACCATCACCTCCTCTTTTAATGAGTTCTGCAGGCAGTCCGTCTGCACCAGCAGCTTCAGCCTTGACATTAAGATCTTCTTGAATGGTACATTCTGCCTGACAGCGGTATTGTGGTATTCATCACGCTTTAACAGTCTGCAAAAATGGTTCTTCCAGATTCTCAGTATCGACTGCGATTTAACTACAAGTTGTCCATTTTCGTTCCAACAAACTTCTGTCCAAACTTTGTATCTTTGTGATACTTGTTCCACGTTTCGAACATCGTTCCTGCCATAGCAATTCCCCATCTGCTCGATCGCGCGTTTCTATGCTACTTTTGCTTCCTGAGAAGCCGGGTCTCTACTCGTCTTTTCTTCAAAACTATGAAACAAAAGCAATCGGTATACCGCCAATCAATCAATGTGAAGTTTACGTACGCGACAGCTGATAAGACTACTGATTCCATGCGTCTATCAACGAGAAGATCAATATATTTGAAATAATCACCTGTTTAACGTCAGCATTCCACTGAAAGTCAACGGCTCTGTTATCAGGTTCAAATTTATTCGTATTTCTGGCCTCTTGGGTTGCAGATAGTATACCGGATGCAGCTATACAATACATAAACGGCTC
This sequence comes from Orthonevra nobilis, assembly GCA_963555765.1. Lineage (NCBI taxonomy): Eukaryota > Metazoa > Arthropoda > Insecta > Diptera > Syrphidae > Orthonevra > Orthonevra nobilis. The sequence goes on from OY743227.1 coordinate 54,325,764, forward strand.
CAGCCATTTGACAAGAGCACACACTTAGGAAGTAGATTCATTCACAAATTTGAATTATTCCATATATCAGCCAATCTTGTTTTCTCTTCCATAAAAAAAAATCCCGCACGTGTCCAGCGAGGTCTATTTCAGTTTCCGATAACGACTTACACCGATGATACATATTTAGAAAAAGTACTGCGCACTCGATGTATTTTTGTTGATATCCAGAGCATTGAACTGCTGCCTCTCTCTGACCTAACCCACATTCTTTTCGTTCTAAAATGATACGTTACAAAGTTACTAAATAAGATAACGCCATTGAGGGAATAGATTTAATTTCATCCTTTAAGTGGCGATAACGTCTGCTACGCCAGAGCGACGATGTGAACTAGAAAATGCGCTTGTTCACAATGGTACTATGTCTTATCTTCATTCTTCATTTTATTTGTTTGCAAGTTTTAGCTGAATGGGATCAATGTTCAGGGATGTTATGCCACGGATTCTCGTGAATGAGATAAGAAATATTTTGCCATCAAGGTCTCTTGTACTCACAGCGAAATTTGGTCTTGGTCTGGCATAAAAGTTCAACTTTATAATCCATATCAAGTCCGATGTTTTCCAGAGGAGAGTTTCGAATGATATGAGACACAAGTACAAGGGTTTTCCAATAAGGAAATTTTGGCTGCGTTATAATAGGTCTAAGCATCGTAATGATGTACAATCAGAAGTTCGTCTCGTGCATTGCAAATAAATTTTCGAAAAAGAATCTTCCAAGCTGTTCTCCCTTAAACATTGTTCTTCTAACGTTACAAGGATCAATTACCATTCAATCTAAGCAAGGTCGCTGTAGGGAATCTGACATATACAGGGTTTTTCAATAAGAGCGCTACAAAAGTTTTTTTTTAAATAAAACAAAAACGGTTTAGGATATCAATGAAATTCTTTATTCCTTTGAAAGTACGTTCGATGCCATTATGCATGAAACTCGATTTCTTTCGCATGGCCACCACGGGCACGCTTGCAGAGGTCCAGACGCTGAACCCAATTTTCGACGGTTTTCAAGCATAAATCGGCCGATACTGCTGCAATTTCACGTTCGATATTCGTACGAAGTTCATCAATCGTCGCTGGCTTGTTGGCATAGACCATAGACTTGACGTAGCCCCACAGGAAATAGTCTAACGGCGTCATATCGCACGACCGAGGCGGCCAAGCGACTGGACCATTTCGTGAGATAACACGTTCTCCAAACTTGGTTTCCAATAAATTGATTGTGACATTCGCTGTGTGGCTTGTGGCGCCGTCCTGCTTGAACCACATGTCCTTCAAGTCCATATCATCCAATTGGGGCCAAAAATATTCGGTTATCATTGAACGGTAGCGATCCCCATTCACAGTAACGTGCTGGTCTTGATCATCACGGAAGAAGTGACCCCGCCGGCCCATAAACCACACCAAACCGTAATTTTTTCGGGATGCAATGATGACTCATGCAGTACGTGTAGATCGCTGCCTGTCCAATACCGCATATTTTGTTTATTGACGGAGCCATTTAGTCAGAAATGAGCCTCATCGCTGAAGATGATTTTTCGATGAAAATCCGAATCATTTTCAAGTTGTTGCTCATCCCAATTCACGAACATACGACGCTTCTGGTGGTCAAACGGCTTCAGTTCTTGCGTCAAGTTAATCTTGTAAGGATGTAGGCTAAGATCTTTTCGCAAAATTCGCCACAACGACGTCACAGAGATGCCCAACGCTTGAGAACGACGTGTGAGAGACACATTTGGGCTTTCTGCAACTGAAGCCTCAGCGGCAGCACTATTCTCGACATTACGGGCACTTCTTTGTCTCACTGGCACGGGAAAATTTTGTACTGTGCCTGTGGATTCAAATTGTTGATCTGCTAGGACGATTATGACGACCATTAATTGGACGTAGCGCTCTTAACGTTGAGGCCACTGACTCCGAATTTCGGTAGTAAAATTTAATAATGTCGACCCGTTATTGGCTCGTTTATGTTTCCATCATGAAATGGCCAACCTTACTGAAAAGAAATGTCAAAAGAGCAGCAAGAAATATGGCGTCGTTTCCTGTCCGCGTCGTTTGCTGTCCCTGTCGCTCTACTTTTGAAGCGTCCCTGTTGAAAAATCCTTTATTTTACTCTACACCCCTACGAGAACATTTTTTCATATTTGTGGTAAACGATGAACAAATTGATTTTGAACATGATGTCATAAATGTATACTTTTGTAACTGGAAACCCATTTGATTGATTCCATTTGTGTACTGCAACTGATAAACAAGATGTCGCTCAAGTATTGCAGATTTTTGTTTTTTCAAATTTAGCAATCGATCAATGCAAATAAACAGTTTACTTGCTTGGGTAACACTTTATTTATATTTTTCTACTTCCTCAAATCAATTATCATCCAACCAATCTGTTGGACTCTCAAAGTCATCAAGTTTGCAAATTAAAAGAAAAACAAAAAACAAAACATGATCAACAAGTTCTTGTTCTACTTCAACACGAATGATAGATGAATTTCAGAAAAGAAGAAACGAATCGCGTGTTTCTATTTCATGAAGGATAACCTTTGTGGCTCGCCATACAGCCTAGCCAAGTGTATTTTTTTTTTCTCAGCCGACTCATTGACTCAGTTTACATGCAACAAAGTTGTAGAAGAACAAAAATACCTCTGTACATTCGAACTGTTGACATACATTTTTGAAGTATGTAACGAGCCATTATCGCTGCTAAATTGTTAATTTTATTAAGGGCGTGTGTGGCATGAGTGTAAGATACTGTTGTGTAAACTTTGCATGTTTACTTAGTGAGTTAAAAGAGCTTTTTGTTCGTCCACTAATTATTTCAGTCTGCGTCTATTTTTAGAAATCGTGCGTGTGCGAGTAAAACTATTTGTTTGTTTCATTTCGAAGTTGTTTTTTTTTTTTCGTTATCATTATGCTTTGGTGAAGCTTAAGATTGGCACACTTGCCTTGCCTTACATAGTGATAGGAATGGTAGAGAATATTAAAATTTAAAATGACTGGTTTGGTATTGAAATTGTTGTTGTGGAGGCTTGCCTGGTCGTAGCGACATATTTTTGGATCGATTTTGTTTTGAAACTTTCATATTTTTTCAACTCATATGTGAAACAACGATTTTCCTCGGGTTGTTTACTTTGCAGAATTCTTCTCTGTTCATATAAATTTTTCTCCAAATAAAATAATAAACAAATAAATATTATGTTTGATAAAAGTTGAACTAACCAGTTGATTTTCTGTTGCATTGCCTCGATGGGATTACTTCAGCATAAATTACAGACCAGGAGGTGTTATAAACCTTTTTTATTTAGTACAGTTCACACCGTAACGCGGAATGTGTCTCTCGCAATACCTTCATATGCTTGCCTTATTATAGCGGTCAGAAAATGCACTTTGACAAATCAACGGAAGCCTAGTGCCGATTAACAATTGCAATCGATTGCGAACACAAAGTAGGATGAGGTCTCTTTGCAGTTATTGGCTTCACTAAAGGGAATTTTAATGTTATTAGCGCGCTTTACTCTCTTGCAGAGTCGAAGACTCCGGGCTGGAGCATTTATGTCCATTCGCTTTACATGGTCTAGTCGGTGGAACTTGTAGTTTTCAACTTCTTCATAAGATACAAACATATGTACAAGGAATTAAAAAAAAGGGTGCATTTTGAGGCATAAATGTTACACTTTAATTGTATTTATAAATTTTCTTTATCACAATATTAAAAATCACGGTCGACAGACTTGAGAGAAAACAATTTCGTTTATTCAAAAAAGGCAACAAAAAGTATTAAAAACTGTTTGAATGATCATGCAGAACAAGCCGGAAAAAGAAGTTTTGAGAAAAACACATTTAAAGTTCCAAGTGCGTTTTTGCTCGAGGTCGCGCGCATCTAAAGCAAGAATATGATTCATTTATTTTAATAACTTTCGTTTAATTTCCGATTTCAGCTTCATATTGTATGCCTTCCTTGTCATTCTCTGACTCTCCATTTCATCTGTCCTCTGAGGAGACTTCTTTTTTTTTTTTTTTTAAGGACATGAACATCGTTCAATTTTTTAGTGCATTTGCGATCTAGACAGCGCCATTTTAACATTTTCGAAAATTACCAACAAGACACAACTGCTTGCTTCGAACTAACATTCAGTTCCAGAAACCTAAAAGTCCATCTTGGAAAAGAAAAATGCTGCATGGGAATTTTAAACCGAAAAGAATGTAGACTCAAATCCACATGTTCTTATACATAATTCGTTCGCGGTAAGCTAACTTCACAAAAGCTTCTTTAATATAGAACTGTGGATCACAATGGCACCACGAGCGTTATTGAACAACGATAGAAATTATCAGTATAGAAATTATATGGAATAACGTGAATTTGCTTTCGGAATTCTAACAGCTCCCACGGATTATTGCACTTTTGTCGATGTATAAAATGAATAAAAGAGCATTGCTCAGAGCCTTCTTGGGCAGTATTTGAGTTAGTTTGTAGATAAGTTTCTTGAGATCTCTGTTTTCTCATCTGAGGACTAATCTTGTCAAAATGTCAATCTTTCAGTCGATATCTTTCAGTTATTTCCAATAATGTTAAAGCCGATTTTGTGGTTGGGAGGCATGAGAAGAATGAGAGACATCTGCGTTTCTGGCAAGGTTCTTCATGCAATGTTGTTTCATTGCATGAAGAATTTCCTTGTAAAGTGTGTCATGAAATTAACATAAAAAAATCCTAGGTTTTCGTGCACAACGTTTTTCTTTAAGTGAAAAATCATTCAAAAGACTAAAAACGAGAGTTCCGCACATGCCTTAAGCATTTATTGCCTCTTTTTTTATTGGGCTTAGCGATCTCGTTACTCAATTTTCCAAGGTTCTCTAGCTGGCATGCTCAAGTGTCTCAGTGAATGCTAAAATGTCAATGCGCATTTTAAAGCAGACAGAAGGCGCTATGAAACAAAAGTTTTAGAAATAACTTTTTTTATAAAGTCGCCAACTAACAAAATTGAAAAATTGAATGAGTATTATTTTTGTTTATTTGGTCATTTACCCAAGAGCTGAAAAAATGTTAATTTAACACTGTAATTGATTAAAAAAAAGGTACTCGACGAATTTATTAAAAATGACACATTTTAAGTGTTCGATGAAATAGCAGTGCTAGAAATGAAATGTGTTGCGGTTAGTTGTTTCCATTGTTTTCAGCTTCAAGTTGGACGTACTGCAATATTTTGTTGTAAATTCATTACTTTTCATTACAGCCTTGCAACGGCGTGGCATGAAATTAATTAAATTCTTACATCTTTGCAGTGGAATAGCCTACCCCGCTTTCTGCACCACTTCACACAAATCCTTAATGTTTTAAGGCTTAAAACCGATTTTCTAAACTTTATTTTCAGCGAACCATTTCTTCGTGCTTCTCGCCGTATGCTTCTAATCGTTGTCTTGCATTAATACCCACTTAAGAGGCATTTCCTCTTCAGTATACGGCAGCATAACTTTTTGCATGATGTCAATGTATACAAATTGGGTAATTTTTTATTTTTTACAAAAAAAAATAAATGGACGACCAACTCCATTATAAGAAAAACTTCCCCGAATCATCATTCGTCCACCTCCATACTTAACTGTTGGTAAGGTATACTGAGGCAGGTACTCTGTGTTAGCTGATCTTCTGTCGATATACTTAGACCCAAATATTTCGATTTTTGACTCATCTGTTCAGAGAATATTCCTTCATTTTGACAGTGGCCATTGGCTGTGTTCTCGAGAGAAATGTACCCGCTGAGCCCAATGTTTCTTTGTCAGAAAAAGGACTCGGAGTTTTTGCTTTAGGTTTGACCTCTACAAGTCTCTTCCTTACCATTACAGCACTTATCTCCAGATTTAAACGTTCCTTGTTCTTTCTGGATGAGATATATTTATATTTTAAATAAATTTCATAGCGAACGACCTTACATTCTATTAACCAAAAGAAAAGTATTCAACAATTTTAGTTTTCCATTCGAATGCCACAAAGATCTTACTAGACTTACAGAATTGCTGATTGAGACAATAAGGAGTTGGATCATTATTTAGTTTCGAAAAGTGATTCCAAGTTTAATTAATTTTCGCCGATTTGTTGTTTTGAAGAAGTTTGAACATTTTCTGAAATAAGAATTTCTAGAAGCAAAGCAGACACATCTCGTGAGGTAGATCTCAGAGATCTTAGAGATTTATATATACTGAACTCATCCGGTAAATTTCTATTCAATAAGAGCTTACACTCTGCTGTACTATATATTAAACATGAAAGAGACCCTCTTTAATTTATCTTGTTTTTATATCTTTTTAATCAGTGTTTGTTTGCCTTTGATGTCATATTGATCAATTTTTTTCTTTCCTGTTTCAGAACCGAAAGTATAAGTTCAGAAGAGGAGGAGGATTGGCCAACTTCCCCGATAATTCCAATTTTCGAGCAGTGTTAGTACATTTGTACACATCACTGGATAAAAGCAAAAAGTTATCCTATTTTCGAACACAACAAAAATAAGTATCGACATGGCTAGGTCTTTAACTAACCATATGAAAATGGATACGTGCGCTTGTTTTTTGCTTCATACACAAAAAAAAAACGTTTTGTTTTGTTGAAATTGGTGAAAAAAGAAAAAAAAAATTGTATAAAACAAATCAAATTCCCTGGTTAAGGTAAGAAAACAAACAAAACAAAAGAGATAAAACAAAAACAGCGACAAAACAAAACTTAATCCTAAGGCAGACAGGATATTATTCCGGGCGATTTTATTGCAGCAACAAAAAAACAAAAATTTGATTCAATAAATTCTTATCTATCAGCCAACCAAACGACGGTTCATGAAAATGTTTCTCGAACCATCAACAATATATACATATAGTTTCTATAGTGGTAAAAAGTAAAAAGTAATAGTTTCGTGTCTAAATGTATGTTTATTTTTTCCTTTTTGTTTACCTAAAAACAAACTTAATAAATAAGTAAAATTGATAAAAAAGAAAAACCCAAAAAAATATAAAATCAAAAAAAGACTCCAAAAAATCTATAAAAAATGCCGATAAAAAATTTAAAAAAAGTACAAAAAATTTATTTAGTAAAAAAAAATTATTCAAAAAAAAATACGTATTATTTTTGTCTTCTTATTAAAAGTAATTTTCTCTTTTAAACAAAAACAAAAATCGATTATTTATAAAGCAAACAAAAAAAATGTATTACATAAAAGAAAACATTTGTAATTAATCGTAGTTTAAAAAAACAAACAAAAAAATCAACAACAATCTCATCAAAAAACAAAAAAATAAGTTTCGTTATGCAGATATACACAGACGAATGAAATTAAAATAATTCTATAATACAAAAGTTGGAAGTTTAGAAGAGTTTACGTTTTTCCAAGTAACAAAAAATTAAAGGACAAGTTTCTTCTCTTGTAACAAAAATTATATATTTTTCTTGTTTGTGATTTTCAAAAAAAAAAGTTATCAAATAAAATCAATCCAAATATTTTCTGGCTTAAAGTTTTATTTTTGTAAATTATATTATATTTATTGTTAAACATTTTTTGTTTCTATTCATTATATTGTCAACATCTACAAAAAAAAAAAAACAAAAAAATAAAACCTATAAACAAATAAAAAGAAATATATATTTTTTTTTAATTTAAAAAGGGAAAAACGAATTTACGTAAAAGAAAAAAAAATATATAATTATATCTATAAATAAACTCTTCTTCTTATATATTTTTTTTGTGTAAGTTTAAGTCTTCTTTTGTAAAAGAAAATTTCAAACAAAAAAAAAATCGAACGGAATAAAAAAGTTTTGTCAGGAAATTCCATTTGAGTATGGCATTTCCCCACAACAAGAATATGCAAAAAACCAAACCAACTCGGTCTATCATTCATTTCTTTTGTCCAAGAGGAAGAGGGGGAGCTTGTTTAAGTTTTCTTTTCGCAAAACAGATGACACCGCGCTTCCTTTTGCTTTTTTGAACTGGCATTACATTCATCCTTTTGCTGCAACGCACGAGAGATTATTGTTGGTGTTGACGACGAAGATGATGATGATAAATCGGGTCGGAATTTTTTGTGAGTATGTATACATTCTCCTTTTTCGTAATTCGTTTTTTCCTTTCAAGAAGAAAATAAAAAAAAAGACAATTTATGATCTTAAAAAAAAACAAGAAAGAGAAATCAGGGAAAACTATAATACAAACAATTGCAGCATTTATAAGAACCAAAAAAAAAAATAACTAGCTAACAAAAGTATTGTACGAATTGGCTGCCAGTATACATAAAATTAAAACCTAAACAACATATGTAAAAATTTGTATGTCTTAAATTGATGGTGAATCGATTTGCAAGACATAAACTCATTTGTTTATATATATTTTTGCAGTTCAAAAATGAAATCTAAATTATCACTAATGGAAATGTGAAAAACAAATAAATAAAAATAAACTTTGTACAATAATAATAATATATAAATAATAAAATAAATGTGATCGACGTTAACAAAAGTGATATACTGAACATAACATGAAAATAAGAACATACAATGAAAACTAAAAAATACAAAATACAAGTTTCATCAGTTAGGTAAATTTATCAAAACTTAGAGAAATGTTCTTTTGTTTTTTTTAAATAAAAATTTACCTAATTGCACACACACTCGATTTGTGCAAATAACAAAAAAATTGTAATAATTTAAGGTAAAATGTAACTAACTAATCGTTTTGGTAAAGCTGGCAACGAGACAGTAGTTATAGAAGTGATTTTGTTTGTAGTTTGACAACGAAAAGGACTCGGAATTTGCAAAACTTATTCTTTCATATTTTATTATTACCCTAAGTGTGGTAAAACATTAAAAAGGATAAATCGAGAAAGAGCTCAAAGAGAACTTTATTTTTTCTAGCCATCGCTTTATGAGCGTAGTTTTGATCTCAAAAACACCTTAATTCCTTTGTGGAGTCACGTATGAGTTATCGAATGTTCTTTGTTTCAATCTGCCAAATGAGAAACCCCCAAAATTTGTATCAGTCAAACGAAACTACATTTGCAGTTGTTCGTGATATCATGTCCTCAAAATATGAGCTTCCTTCCAGGATTTTGATCGTAATGAGAAAGGCATTCAGCAGCCATTGGCAGTTACATGGGAAAGTTATCTTTCGGTTTCATATAATAGTTCACCTGCTTCATAATGCGGTCAATGGACATAAGACATTTTTCTTCAGTCCAGCTGTTATAACGAGTCATTGACAATCCTCTGAGAGCATATATCAAGATTTGGTGAATCGTTCTGATTACCTTTAAGAGAACAAGATAAAGCTTCTGGGGCCTTTCGCAGTTGGCATTAAACTGTAGACCCAACCCCAACAATCTTTGCAACGAAAAATAAACATTGTGCGACTTTTACTCGTCTTTGGCGAATTGGTTTTCCAATTGAAGCCAGAGTATCCCAGCTTTAAAAGTGTTGCGATTCGTTTGTGTTCGATCAAAAATCTACTGCAGAAGCAGCATTCTTAAATATTGTGCCATCATTTGCTTCTAATTGTTCAATTTTTATATCCTTTCGTTTCACTGCACTTCAAACTACATAAAAAAACTAAATCAAACAATCATTTTAAACAAACTACTATCTCACCATATCACAACAGTTTTTTTGTTCTTAAAATCAAACCTTAACGAAATAAGAACTCGTAAAGATGCACATCAGTATATTCAACGCTTTTGTTTAACGTTTTTTTTAAATTTTTTTCCTTAAAGAAATCCATTGTTTTATAAATTTGAAAAAAAAAAAAACAAAAAACATTTTAGTCATATTGAGTTGCAATGTATTACTTTCTTTTTTGAATGTTAATTTTTTTATTACACATTTTCATTTTAATTTTCAATCAATTTTTATAGTTGAACTTAAAAAAAAGATTAAACACCAAACTATGTCATTTTTGAAGATCAATTGCGTGAGTGGAAATAAGAGCAGTTTTTTTTTTTGCCGCAAACATATTCGAATGTGAGACGAATAAGCGTGTTAAATAAACATATTTATAATCCTTGAAGGCTTAAATTTTGTACGAATTTTTTTTGTACGAGTGATCGCTATATATGTATTTTTTAATTGTGTATAGAAGTTTATAAGAAATAAGAAACTATGAATGAATATTTAAAATATTAAGTTCATAAGAGCGTGTGACGAAGAAGAGATTTCTTTTTTTATTAAAAGTTTTTCCTTCTCTTTTTTTTATTAAATATATGTATAAACAAAAAAAAAACCTATGTATATCTATTTTTACTTTGTAATTAATATTTAATTTATATTTATTTAACTGATAAGCGAAAGAGGAGAACAAAAAGTATGTAAGATTTAAAACAAATGATGAAATGACGAACAAGATAAATAAAAAAAAAATCAACTGAACGATGAGTATTGAAAGTGAAAAAAAAACAAACTTGTGTTTCAATTATCAATGGAAAATTAATCAAATAGTCAAAACCAAGTTTGGATTTCAGACACATTGTTGCGATGAAGAAGGGCCAAGGGAAACTCTCACGAAGGGTTCTGTGTCTTCCAAGAGTATGCAACACTTTACAGAACAATCTCGGTAGAGTGAATTAATAAAAACAAGGCCTGTGTAATTTTATAGTACAGGTAGGTAGTGTTCATAAATGTCAAAGTTGCTGTAAATATACGGCAGCACTTTGAGAAATTGCAGTAAAGCAGCGCTGCGATTGTTCTTGTGATTGTATTTATTTCTGGATCGTTTGCAATACGAATGGAAAATTATAAGTTTCAATAACCCAGGACAGTAACGCAGGATATGAACCACAAAGCAATATCGATAATTAAGATAACATTTCTTTCACCCTTAAGTGCATAGTTTATCAAAATTGATAACACAATTTAATGTGCTCATAATTTCTCCACGATAAACAATTACCTAGAAATTTAGTTTTAAGCCGTTACCTAACTTATCACACTCTTATTGCGATCGATTCATTCAAAATACACGCACGTGCTTAGTAAAAAATTGACATTTGCGATTGCAGGTCATAGTGTTTGCAAAGTAAAAAGATTTATAATTTTCTTCTAAAAATATCCCATAAAAATAAAGTGCATTTATTATGTAAAATTTTTTTTCCCTGTTGGCAAGTACGCTATTTTATGTAATTATATAGATTTTTACAGAAATTTATTTGTGTGCCTTAAATTTTTGTGATCCAAGTTTATTATCGAAAATAATAATGTATGCATTGGCGGCATTTTTTTCCGTATGAAGGTTTATTTTGTGCGCGTTAATTTTTTAGCAAATTTCATTTTATTGGCTTAAATTTGCATGCCTAATTATGCTTTAAGGTCCCTAGTAGTATATAATGGATGACATGAAGATCTCAAGTCTCTTGTGGAAGCTAGAAAATGGAGAAATTTCGGAGGATGATAGTGAGGTGTGGGCGAAGATAGTCCAATATATGACAATGTATGTGAGTTGCAAGAAGAGCTTGAACAGGAAGAAGAACAACAACAAAGGCAAGAAAAAACCGAGGACCCACTGATACTCGAAGACTTACCTGGAAACCAGCCAAATTCTTTCAACTTCCCTAATGTGCGCAATTTGCTATGGAAAATGAAGAACATAACCTTGGATGAACAGGCTTTCGCATTTCAAGGAGCTACCGAGTACCCTAAAAATAACCTGAGCATATCCACACCATACCAATTTTTCTCGTATTTTTTGAACCGAGTTTACTGGAAACAATCGTTGCAGAATCTAACAAATATGCCACCCAAAAAATCCCAATTTCTCCGATCCGATCACTTTAGTGGAGCTACGAAAATATATTGGTGTTTTGATTTATACTTCGGTATATCATTATCGAAGTATAAGATCTTATTGGGCTACCAACGTACGTTTTCATGCGATAGCAGACACTATGACCGTGAACCGATTTGAAAAAATTCACCAAATACTTCATTTCATTGTTAATGATAATCACTTACTTCCTGAGTATCCTAAACACGACAGATTACACAAAATACGAACATTAGTAGACCACCTAAATCAGCGCTTATTGATGGTTCCTTTCGAGCATCGCTTGTCATTGGACGAATAGATGTGCGCAACAAAAATCGGCCATTTCATCAATCAGTATTTACCAAATAAACCCCATAAATGGGGCTTCAAATTGTATGTACTCTGTTGTCTCATGGGCTATGCATATTCTTTCGAAATCTTCTCGGGGACACATGATCTCAAAAGGCTTCCTAATGAACTAGATCTAGGAGCTGTGTCAAATACAGTGGTGCGCTTGCTTTGGCCCTTACCGAGGAATGTAAATCAAGGAAGGCATTTATTGCTTGGGTACTGTTCAGAGAAACAGATAAGGAAAAACATGGAAGTTGCCTGAAAAGAAAGATATACTCAAAGCATCTTTGCCGAGAGGTTCGTATGAAGAAAACGTCAGAACCCGTAGTTACCATCAATCAATCGATATGACAAAAAGGAAAAAAGAGCGTATCAATATCGTGCCCCAAAGCAATACATGAATACAATGTTCATATGAGAGGTGTGGATACAATGGACAGTTATTTGGGACGATACAGAATACGGATGAAATCTAAAAAGTAGACCAACAGACTGTTTCATCATTTATTAGATATGGCCGTCATAAATAGTTGGATCTTATACAAAAAAGTTCTGCTAAACACGGGTACCAATCCCAAAAACATATTGAAACTTGCCGATTTTAGCACAGAGTTGGCTGAAACAATGTTCAAATATGCTCACAATAAAAGAGGTAGACCAAGCCTCAACAAAGATGAAAATACGACAACTCAAAAGAAACCGAAACTTGGCGCTCAAACAATACCTCCTGATGATGTTCGCACAGATGGCGTTGGTCATGATAAAACCTACGCCGCTAAATGAAACCAATGCAAATATGCAAACTGCAAGAAGCTCACTTCCATTATGTGTGTCAAATGTAAAATATCACTTTGTGACAACAGAAACAATAATTGTTTCCAAAATTTTGATATAAGATAAAATAAGTACAATTCAGACTATTACTGCATAGTTTATCAAAATTAATAACAACTTTTTTTCATAAATAAAACTAATTAAAATATATGTATGATTTTTAAAATTATTTTTTCCTTCCTTTGTAGGTATTTTTTTAACATAAATATTTTTTTAGATTAAAATAAAAAATCATGCATCTAAGGGTTAAATTCTGTTCCTGAGGAAGTTCGATTAAAGATAGACAATATGCAATGTTGGGTGAGTTCATTATTGTTAAAAATAAACCGCAGCTGATTTGCAGTCACTTTTGTTTTGCGTAAGATGCGAAAATGTCAAATATGTAAAAGGTTTTAATCTATAGAAAAAAAAACATAGATAATTAATTATTTTAGGGAATATCTACAATTGAAGAACTGGGCACCTGAAGAAATAAAATTATTAATTTCTGTTCGTTTCTGTCAATGGAAAATGACTTCGCGAGTGGCAGGAGGAGAAGGAGTCGGTCCTTTGGGGCAACGTTTTGGATGATTCGAAGAAGGTCTGTCATAATTTCGCCAACAATAGATCGGAAGTTTGCAAAAAATTTACAAATTTAATGATTACGTACAGAAGTATAAAAAGTTTCGCAGAACTTTTTGCGGTTGAGCTAGAAAAACTCAAAATTGAAAAGCAGAAGCTTGTTGTATTGCTGGCATAAAAGGACACCGTAGAGAGACTGACTTAGTTTATTTATCTTACAGAACACGTTTTTTTATTACATGTAGTCCCAATTTACATGCGACTCTCTTTTTTTCAGACGCTGCGGTCTGAAGGAAATAAAATTTGACATTTTTGAGCGATCAGATCAGAGCGGCAAGTTTGTTGCTCGACCACTGATCACGGTTCGAAATGTCTGCCTCAAAGAGACGCCCAAAGCAGTATGATGTCTTCATCCAATCTGAGATCGAGCATACGACTCGCTTGCACACGAAATGTAAAAAAGCTGCATGTTGTCATGTGATCATGCTGTCGCAAGGGCTTAAATATATATTTGTGACACTTAACTTGACGTCACAAACATGGGTAGTACACGACTTGTAAATTACATGCAACCATTGAGACTGAATTGGACCTCAGATGTCAAAAAGAAACAGGTTAACTAAGAGTATCTAAAGAACCAGAAAGTTAGTCAAGTACGAGAGTACTAAAGCTACAAAAGCTAAGCACTCTGTCTATTTTTGAAGAAATTATCAGTTGAGAAAAAAAAACTTATTGTAAGAAGAAGTGATAATGTGGTAATTGAGGGAAATGTTATGAGTTGTCATGCAATGCTCATCGCTCACACTCGGCAATCAAACATTCATATGATTAATCGGTTAGTGGTAAGTGGTGATTTATTGGTACAACAAAGCGTGGATCAAGTCACGATAACTAAGAGAGTTCGTATGTTACTATTCAATAATTATTTTTCAACTCAAAATCTTTTCTGTAATTAAATGTTGATGCACCCTTCGCCACAGTGCGGAAAAAACATCAGGTTTCCCAAAACGAAAATGAATGAGGTTTCCCTGAGCAATGATTATGTTAATTGACTGACATTGATGAGTTCGACGACCATAGACGTGCGGACAAGTTTGCCAAGTTTATGTTGCAATTTCAAAGCAATCACATATTAAGTCATCAACATTTTGAAATCCATTAACAGTATGAATGAATTTGAATGTAGGAAACTTTTCTATGGACTCCTTCGACTGACAACATGGAATTTCCAGCATCGCCACTGAGTCATTTCGTTGTAAGATGACCTAGATTGCGGTCAGATACGTACTTGGGAGCCGAGATGGATCAGTTTTTTCCAAATGATGATTAAATAAACATCGAATGGGCGTCAACAAGAGCGTGTGATTGTTTCTTATTTATTTTATTTAACACTACTAGAAAAGCCTGCGGAACGATAAAAAGAATGTCATGCGCATTTATGTTATGAATTTTATTTAATAATATATTGAATATATTTTGGTAAATACCTTTAGGGGATATTCTAGTCTATAGGGTTGAATTTCGTGTAATTTTTGAAGTGTCATTAATAAAAAGGCAATTAATATTTTAACTATCCATTTTTTATTAGTTATTTATTAACATAACAAGAATACAGAAAAAAATTAAAAAATAAAAAAGTTGAAATTTCAAAAATTTGCAGTTGATGAAGTGGGGGTCTCAAAAAATTGGCGTGTAACCATACCCACGATTTCAACCCTCCTAGCAATTTGAAACCAAAAAAAAAAATAGATAATTAATCTCAAATAAGGTTGCAGTGCCTGGAACTACAAAAACAATTTTTGTACCATTTTTTTGACTGTTTTGAATTTACAAAAAAAAAGTAATAAACATTTGGGGATGGGGATGGGGATAGTTCCAGACATAGACAAGTCTATAAAAAGACTCTTAAAATTTGTTTTGAAAAAGACAGTTTCGAGCACAACGCGTTTAAGGTTTCGCGTAAAGTTTTTCGTAGTCTAGGTCATGAAATGATATTGTAGACTTACATTTTTTAATTCTGTCATTCCTGCTTCATACATTGGACCTTCCTCGACTTACAAAAAACTATTTTCCGCGTTTCTCTCTTCAAATCGAGCAGTTCTGGCTTCTTTTGATGCGTTGGATCCTCTTATCTCGGAGCGGTCAATCCGGGCGTTGTCTCGTTTCACAGCAAATGTATGAGCTTCCGGACCAATTTTCATTCCCATAAGCTCCATCAGTTTTAAAATAGAAATGAAGCCTTCATTAAAAATACAAACAGCAATAAATGTCGCTATCTCAATCATCTTAGGTCCGGAATGAATATGTGTTGGATCGAAAGTCCAAATCAAAGAATTTAGAGACTCATTATTGTTTTGAGTATCGGAATCTAAACATCGAGTCAATAATTCCTCTGATGATAAGCTCTCGTAAATTGGCTTTAAAATTTTCAAAACTTATATAATATATAATATGAATTCAGGAGAATCCATGATGTCTTTTGTTCGATTTGTTCCGGCCGAACCAGTTTGGATGCCGGGTCAGCAAAATACCGACATCTCCGAAAATAATTTGAATTTTGAAAAATCCTCTTGTAGATATATTCTTGAATAGTTAAACTTTGAAAATATAAATCGATTTTTTTTAAATTTATAGACGAGGCCTTAAGCCTTACTAACTTAAAAACTGATAAATTAACTATTGAAGCGTCCGCTGAAGGTGTAAAATTATATACTTCTGTGTCCAAAAAATAAGGTGACATTGTATTTATTTTGAAAATTCTTTATTTATTCTTCTAAATCAATTTCATCCCCTTCAAAGTAATCCCCTCCCGATGCAATGCACTTATACCAACGGATTTTCCAATCTTTGAAGCACTGGTTGTAGTCACTTTCCGGGATGGCCTTCAGTTCCGTCTTCGCTGCGGCTTGAATCTCCTCTATCGTATCAAAACGGTATCCCCGGAGCGGTCTTTTGAGCTTGTTGAACAGCCAGAAGTCGCACGGCGCCAGATCAGGTGAATACGGTGGTTGCGGAACGATATGGGTTGAGTTTTTGGCGAAATGATCACGAATTACGAGTGCGGTATGGGATGGTGCATTATCGTGGTGTAAAAACCAAGAATTGTCTTGCACTTTCACTTCAACACTTCAACGCGACGCCTTTTTTCCAAAAAATTCAATGTTTTCGGTACCAGTCGAGATTTGACGCGCTTGAGGCCCAAAGCATCCTTCAAAATGGTATTGACTGAGCCTTTCGATAAGCCAACTTCATCAGCAAGGTCTCTAATGGTTAATCGATGGTTTTTCAACACCAAATCTTTGATTTGTTGGACGTGAGCTTCATCGTTTGAGGTTGATGGTCGCCCAGAACGCTTTTCGTCTTCGACACGTTCACGGCCGGCTTGGAAATCACTATACCACTTGTAAACATTTTTTTAGACATAGTCTCATCATCAAAGGCTTTCTGCACCATCCTCAATGTATCCGCAGCAGAAAATTGATTCCGCAAACAAAAATTAATGCAAATTCTTTGCTCAATAAATTTCGACATCGCAAAAAATGAAAAACTCACTTTTAGCAGCCCACAAAACGACGCGTATCTCAAACACTATGAATATATTTTGACATGAAATTTCACATAGATGTCACTGACAGTACTACCAACCTAAAAAGAAAGAAAAATTTCCAAATCCTTCGACGCGCGCAATTTAAATTCATATGTCACCTTATTTTTTGGACACAGTAGTACATTCAGGGACATGGACCCCATTTCGTGTGTCGTCTCATGGAAATTTCCTTCACAATGCGTTTTTTTTTAATACAACGTTTTTTTATGGTATATTGTCCGAACCTGAAATTATTTTTCCTTGATGTGGACCCTGTTTTTTTATTTTATTTTTAATAATCAAGGCACATATCGTAATACTGGTCCTGGTAATTAAATACCGACTTTTTCAAATGTTTGCCATTGTGACTTATTTTTTTTTTTATTTTGTGTTTTTCTTTTTTTTTGTTTATTGTATTTGTAAGTATTACTTAGTAGAAACAATATATTGCACGAAGTACAGAGATATGGTTGTGACTAATTGTTTTTCATAGCTAATGCTTATTTAAATCATAAATAATTTAATCTCCGTAAGGAAAAATTGAAGATAAACAATTGTTTCTAAATTTGGGTCAAGAACATTTTCTCTTTCAAGTGGTGATTCATCATGAGCGTTTTGTAAAACGACAGATCTTTCGTTAAATTTGGGTATAAATTAGAATTTCTATCTTGTAAAATTGTCATAGTGATATTCGGTGCTTCTGTTCCATGCATTGTGCACCTGTTCAACTTCCTGATTCATTTTAAATGTGCTTGCAAATGGATTACTTTTTGCCAAAAAAAAGCTTAACTCTCGCATCAGTGAAACAGCGCAACTACTTTTTTGATTCAAACTCTTTCTTAGATCTGCAACTGCAGCAATATCATGAACATACGATTGTGTAAAAATTCTGTCTACACCAATTTTGTCTCATAAAAAAATAATAATGGTGAGATATAGAGTTCTAAAACTGAAGGGTCTATATACAGATGGTGGGGCAATATTCGAACCCAATTAAGAGAAAGCCAATGAGCTGTTAAAAGACTTAACATCTTTTATAAACTGTCGAGTGCTTCAACGTTGATATTATTTGGATTAAATTTGTCAATCAGTCATGCTATGTTTTTTTTGCCACATTTATTTCACATCAGGTACTTTATGCTTACCCTCATTTTCAACTATCCTATAGCATAAAAAAATATTTACGGCTTCTGCCCTAATTTTCGCTAAAAGCTTTACCACCGCCAAGCAGTGGCAAACAGGTACTTGAAGGAATCCATCACAACATTTCCATCATGGATGTAAAATCTTAAAAAAAACTACCCGTACGGATCGTAAATGCAACAATTTCATCGTTTTGGTAGACAAAAACAGCAACCTGCCATTCATCTACAAAAGACCCTTTTGCTGAACTAAAGGATTCATTGGGAAAAATTGCCAAAAAAAAAGAACAAGTGGCCAGTAATTGTGGCATGCAATACCGCTGTGTTAAAGTCATGAATTTGGTACTTACCCAAGAGAAGCGAAGGACGATCAAGTATTCTGTGCCAATCGTCAGTAAAACGGACACACTCCTCACTATCGAGGGAGAAACGAGTTACAGGAAAAATTAAGATTGCCATAAAGAAGACGGAGTAGCACAAATTTGCCAAGGATTAAGTACTGAAATAAGTTTAACTGGGTTTGAGTTTTGCTTCCGTTATTAAGGAGCTTGTGTACTTTACAAAACGAGCTCCGATCATAACGAAAAAGTTGTTACAAGGAAATAAAGCAAAGGCAGTAAAACCAAAAGAATCTTCAGAAAAGTCATCACCAGTACTCTTCGACATTCTGACATTCTACCTCTGATACAAAAAGCAAAGTAAGAAGTTTCGAGTAACTACGGAACTGCAATCTCAGGCTACTCACACCAGATCTCTTAAACGGCAATTTCCCAACCACAGCCGACTCTCCCCTGAGCCAATTCATTGCTTGACTTCTTTTTAGTCAGCTCGAATTTGGTCAACATACTTTTTTTTTAAGGGGTAATGACTACCCTTAAAATGTTGGTACATAACGCGAGTGGAAGGGATTAAGGAGGGTCAAGGGATAAGTACTAATGCACTTTGTTTTTGAATTTCTGCAGATTGCAATGAGTAGGAAACACCGAGCGTGGTAGAGCGTTCCACATTCGTGCTGTGCGGCTAATAATACTGGACTATACGACCGAAGTTGAGCTTGAGGGTGAGCTGAGGAGCATTCCTGGCGAGACGGGTGTTACAGTGAAAGTAATAAGGGGGTGGAATGTAGCTGGCTAATTCACTAGAGCACTGCTTGTGGTAGAAGCGATAAAATTTGGTTAGACAGGAGACGTTACGACGGTGGTGGAGATAGTCAATTGACTTTGTAATATTTTCGTCACCTATGAGTTTTATCGCGCTATTTTGAATTCTATCAAGCGGGCTCAAGATGGTCTTTCGAACACCTGTCCATAAATGGGAGTTGTATGTACGCTTTATATATGGCAGCCAGATCAGATGGGGGAAAAGTATTTCTTGCATCGCTTCAGGAGACCTAGACGTTTCGCAGCATTTTTGGCGATAACGGTTATGTGATCATCCCAACCGAGGTTGTTGTTGATACACATACCAAGTACTGGAAATTTTTCGGCTTTAGCAATGCAAGTGTCATTCATGGATAGTGATCGAGGGTTTTCGTTTCGCTTTAGTGACAGAAGAGAGCATTGAATTTACTATAAGAGACATTAAATTCCATTCTATTCATAGAGCCCCATGATAGTGTGCTGTTAAAATCGGAATTTAATGAGTTAATAATACGCTGCCATTCCATTTCCATGGCCGAAGATGAGGGATGTGAATTTGGAAACGAATAGGAAAAACTGAGAGTACTATCATCAGCGAATGAGTGTATTGGTTTAGATGTGGCAGACAGAAGATCGTTAATGAAAAATAAAAAGAGAGTCGGTGACAAAACGGAGCCTTGAGGAATACCAGCATTTTTTAGGGACTGGTTGGACAAATGCTTCAACTCGGGAAGAGACCAGAAGAGTAAGACAGATGAAAAAGCTTACGCAATGGTTTTGCCAACGTGGGAAGACCATATGGACCAGCGGATTTATGAATGTCAAGATCTTTGAGTACTCTGTACTACTGTACGAGTGCGGAAATAGATCCGTCCCATTTGAAAGTTGACGCACTCGAGTACAAGAGGCTGCAAAGCAAGTTCTTGAAGTGTTGAACTGGCGGCAAAATGGTCCGCGAGAAGATTTGTTTTGTCCAAAGAGCTGACAGCTGGAATGTCATTGAAAACGAGAGTTAGGGTGGAAGATGAGACACAATTTTTTATATTCTTCACAAACAACCAAAAGTTCTTCCTACCCTTGGGAAATTATAGCAGTTTTTGTCTCAGATTTCATTCGCGGGTAAATTTTGCACAACGAATTTTGGCATTGCAGTCATTTCGAGCTTGTTTGTACCTTTTTCGGGTTTCCTTAGATGGATTAGTTTTCTAATTCCGAAAACTTAACTCCCTCAGCCTGATAGCTTCCTTACACCTCGAGTCGTACCACGAGTTTCCCTTTGATTTGATTTCTTTTACCCTGTGAGGGATGAAGTTTCTCATAGCAAGGAGAACAGTGTTGGTGACCATATCGGTGACGGCATCCACGTCGCTATTGAGGAAACTGTTGAGGCAGTCCTAATTGGCTTTCTCGTATTGCCAAACTATTCTTTTAGGAACTGGTTCTTTAACACAGTTGTCCGACGAGCTTAGAAGCAACAATAAGTCTAAGGTGATAGATAGAAGTGATAATGGACATTTGTATGTCAACGCCGATTTCACGAAATATTTAGCTGCAAAAGGCATAAAGAGACAGTTGAGTGTAGAGTATAATCCACAACAAAATGGTATCGTAGACCGTGCGAACAGGCCCATGGCTAGGTGTCTTCTTCTGGATAGTGAACTGCCTGATTCTTTATGGGTAGAAGCAGTCAATACTGCTGTATACTTGAGAATGCGCTCTACAAAACTGCTGCTTGCAACCAGAACCCTTATGACGCCTGCCACGGGCGGAAGTGAAAGCTCAAGCGAGAGGAGTAGAATTTGTGGAAATGATGATAATCGTATGGGTGTAAAAAATTGCGACGGCGATAGAGATACTCTATAATCTTATTATAAAAAATACAAATTATATGTTTATTCGGAAAAAAATGCAAGCCATTTTTTTGACACAACAAAAAAGATTTTGTTTCCTTGCAAAAAATCAACTTAAGATCAACGGTGCTGAAATAGGGATCATCAATTTAACACTTACGGAATTATTTGAATAAGAAACTGACCTTCAATGAACATATTTCAGAAACTGCTGTTCTGATCTTCATCCAAAAAGGGAATGTTGAATTGATCTGAATTGAATTGAATGAATCCTAAAGCTTAAAAATACTTTTATGATTCGCTGTTCATACGCAGTGAAAATCTGACGATATTCTTGTAATTTGTTCTCTGAATATTAATATCTAATTTATTTGATTATAATTTACTTTTATAATATATTTATTTGTTTATTTTCCATATTTATTTATTTATAATTTATCTTTTTATTAATTTATTTATTTATTTATTTATTTATTCATTTAATTAATTTTTCATTTATTTATTTTGAATTTATTTATCATTTATTTATAATTAATTTATTTATTTTTTTATTTATGTATACATTTATTTATTAATTTTATTTTTGATTTTCTATTTATTTATTTATCTTTAAACTAGGCTATTTATATATTTATGTTCCTTCGTACTTGTACTTTTTCTTTTTTATTTTATTTTTACTGCAGAAAGTTTTTTTTTTCTTTAAATTAAGGTTCCCAAATTGTTTGTTTAATTAAAAACGTAAATTGTTTCAGTAGAATGATGGTAATTTCCACTTGTCATATCTCTGTGTAAAATGTGCGATAGCCAAGCAGTTTTTGTAAAATTTTCGATAACAAATAAAATGTATCTATTTTGCGAAAACATACCTACATATTTTCAAAACTAAACTGAAAGCAATTAATTAATTGGGTTTCACTCTAGCAAGTGCATCGCTTAAATTGGAACATAATTATTTACGCCTTCACCAATCGGTCGATGTCAAAAAGTCAAGCTTCGCGCTATTTGTTTTATTTTAACAAATATGTATGCAAAAACCTTTCACCACCTCTTTCATGTGAAATGCAGTGGAACTTGTCCATTATTGCTCTAACAACCCGACAAAATTCCATGTTCGCTGTAAGTGTTTTTTCGCTCTTCAGCTCTGACGGTACCAGGCAACCGAAAACTACAAAAAAAAAACTGATTAAAAAAAAATAAACGGTTAAATAACAAAAAACTAAATAAACCCGAAGCGTACCGAATACCATGGAAATGTTCGAGCTCTTTAGCATCACATCTCCAGCCAAAGAGTACAAAACTCTAAGCGAGCGAATTTCGTCGTCGACTTGATCGCCTCGTTCAACAACGGATTACAAAACCCCCTGCGCGATGAATGCTCATTAAAAAGAAAAAGTGATTATGAGTCGACATCGTGGACCATGAAATGCTTCGGAGAAATGGTAAGCAGCTGTTTGTGGTCGTCCCAGCCAGCCCCAATGAAACAGGAGAAGTGGGGCTCCAATTCAAGCAATATATATTCCCACCTGATACTGATTCCAAAAAAAAAAAACTCATCCGCCACAGCCTCAGAGCCATAACAAAGTTTCAGTCTTAGTTGGCTGGCATTCACCTTCGGAAGGTGTAGTAACACAAGCATACGTGAACTTCACAGACCCCCGAATCAGGCATATTTCTCCAACATCACTTTTGTATTTCGTTTTCGTTTGTCACCAAATGCAGCGAACAGCGAACTTAAGTACCTCCGCGTCCGCCTCCGTTGTCCGTGCCCAGTCTAGTATGACAGCGGCAGTTTAAAAGTGAAAATCTTTCCGTTTCGTATCTCAAGAGCTATTATTTCACATGTCTTTTGTTCGAGTGCGATTGTTTAAGTCATATTTGTTCGGGCAACTGAAGTGTGCGTACGTTTTGTGTTGTTTATGAGTTCCGTGGAGCGAGACATTAATTCTCGTAATCGGCGCCGTCTTATCGGCTATTTAGAGTTATTACCAGTTTGCTTCGCTGTAATCGCGTTTCGCAAAAGACTTTCATTTTCGTTTACTCCATCATAGTATACAGTGGTGGCGAGAAAAAAGGTAACCACTTGCGCGTTTTTACCGTGCGCGTTAAAGGAATTCTAGATCACTACCTACAGATCACATGTGAATACATATTCCACTAATTGGATTACAAACTTTCATAATGGGAACTCCAGTGGCGTTGATATGTTTGGGTAAGAAGAGCATCTGTTCTGACATTTTTTTTTTTTGCTTTCTTGTAAACGCTTTTATGGAAGGGAAAAGTGAGGATTAAAAGAACGAAACAGTATTGATGTGTGATGGTTTTCTCAGAAGAATCTCGAATCGGTTAAGGTTATTAAAAATAAAAAAACAACCCAATCAAGAGTGAAAGAAATAAAAAAAAAACTTTCGATTTTCTCTATTTTCGGTCTCTTTCGAGCTGTGGTATTGTAAGTGACAACACCGACGCAACTGACCTGCTTAAAATTTATTCATTTGTTTGGAATATTCGGAGAAAAGTGTGACAGAAAACTCGTAAAAAAAATCGAGTGCGAAAATAAAAGAGCTGATGTGCAAACTCGTTACAAAGTCAAACAATTTCGATTTGTGGAAATGCGATGCCGTTTTTTTTTGTACAAAATGACATAAGCAATTCTGTATTGTCAAAATTTTCAAATACATATTTGTATATAATTCTGTCAAAGGATTGCACCAAAAAGATTTACCGTTAGAAAAACAAAAACCAATCAAATCTGGTCTGTTTTAAACGAAAAAGTTTCCTTGCGGTATTGAAATGTGAATTCAGATTTCCATGGCTCATTGGAAAGTGCCTTGCACTGTATGGTTCCGGGTTCGAGTCCGCAAAATAAAAACTTTTTTATTTTCCGGCCCTAATTCTCGCAACGATTTGCAATACTCTGGAAGTGTTGCTTTCTTATTAACTTATCAGGCCTTCGATCCTTAGATTTTAATATTTTTTAATATTTGAAGTCATGGTTTCTTAGTTACATAATTTTTTTGTTCTTTTAGTCTTAGACAATCTCAATAATTTAGTGGATTTTTGTTATTGGAGTTAACACAGGACCCAATGGCCTGCCGATTTAAAACGCATTCGCTTATTAGCTTTTGTGGCCTTTGCTGATAGTAACACTGCGTTTGGCTAAAACCTTTATCGATTTAAAATATTTGCGAATGGGTTCTATTTTGGCCAGAATAATTCAAACACTTCACTGTTTATTGAATTAAATATCTTTGGGGTTTACTTAAAGGAGAAAATACAAATTCCTGGAACGTTAACTTTTTTACGAAGCAGGACTTAGTTTTACCAATTATATTATATTTTTCCACAAAGTCGGGGGTTTTTGCTGTTGAATATAAATATATATAAATATAATAATAACTCATCCATGATGGTCATTTTACGGATTTCTACCGTAGACCTCATGCTCCCTTTTCAACACTTAACTTATTCCTTTTTTTGAGTATCATTTCGGTTCGTTGACAAATATTTTCTTGAAAGAGAAGGTACACTCCACCTCTTCGTATCTTTTCACTTCAGCGAATTTCATCAATTTTTTAGTCCACAATGGGCAGACTTCGTCCCGCATGTATTCGGTCTTGATGGTGAAAACCGCATGACCGAAAGGAAGGAACTACAAATGACACTCTTTTGAGAGCTCACCTCCGTGGGGGTTGTGTTTTGGGATTCTGCTGTCACCTATGATAATTTTATGTACATGTTCATTTGTATTCTCTACACTTTGGTGAAAAATGCACCTGGCAAAATGAGGAAAACGAGAGAATTAATGAGTACAATCATCTCGGAGTCATAGATGAAACTGGCAATGAAACCAAACAAACCAGGTGACCAAACGGGACACTTGAAAAAAATCAATTTCATCACGGATAAGGACATGTTCTGCTCGATCCCAGATTGGATGAAGGCCACAAACTGCTTTGGGCATCCCTTTGAGGTAGACATTTCTATCCGTGATCAATGGTCGAGCAACGCACTTTCCTCCAACCCCAGGAACTTAATCTGGTATACTGATGGCTCAGAAATGACAAATGGAGTAGATGCCGGTGTCTATGGACCCAACACTAAAATCTCTATGCCCATGGGAAAACATCCAAGTGTTTTCCAAGCTGAACTATAAGCAATTGAATCCTGTGCCATAGAAAACCTTGCAAAGGCTATAAAGGGGCCAGAATTCTACTATATTCAGACAGCCAAGCAGCGCTCAAGGCACTGTCATCCAATCTTGTGAAATCCAAATGTGTCAAAAGCGGCTACGACGCCTTACAATCCCTAGCCCGACGTAACAAAGTTAGGTTAGGATGGGTTCCAGGTCATCATGGAATCGAAGGCAATGAAATTGCGGACGAACTAGCCAGGGCTGGTTCTAAAACCGCGTTCACTGGTCCGGAACATTTTTGTGGCATAAGCTGGACAACGGAGGAATCTACCGGGACTCAGACAATCTAAATTACTAATCAATCCCTTCTCTTACATAGAAATCCCTAATCTCAACAAGTAGAACATAAGAAAGCTCGTGGGCTTCCTCTCAGGCCATTGCCGCTTGAGATCACATCTAACCAAACTAGAGCTCAGTACAACCACCGAATGCCGACTTTGTTTGGAAGACGACGAAACAGCTGTACACATTCTTTGTGAATGTCCAGCTCTAATTTGGTTAAGAAGGCGCATCTTCCTCAAAGAGATATGCTCTTCATTGGACATTAGACAATTCAATGCTAAAGACGTTCTGAATTTCATCAGAAGGATGGAATGTCTGTTAGCCTAAACAAACTCCCCAAGATACAAAAGGGGTTTTCCTTCAGACTGCCACTTGGGAAGGGGCAGATATAAAAAAAAACTAGAATCTCGGAGTGATTGTAACCACTCAATTGACTTTAAATAAATGTTTAAGCAAATAAACTGCAACTATAAGTTAATCGTTGGCAAGAAAGAACATCGTACAAAGCTGTAGTAGTAGTTGGGTCCATTCCAAGACGAAGAAGAAAACAAGCTGCTGAGATATTTTATCAAGAAAATCTTCGCACTTCTGAAAAATACACCAGCATATATATGCTTCGCCCGAAGACCATATTTATACCATAAGACTGCATTTCCAATAAATTTCAAAAACTATTTCGTTCTCAAATCAACGTTTCCCGCATTTATTTGCAAAAAACCTTATCAACACAAATTTGCTATTCTTTAAGGGGGCATTCTAGTCTTGAGGCATGAATTTCATGTAATTTTTGAAATGTCATAAGAAAAGGCAATTAATATTTTTACCATCCATTTTTTTTTATAACTTATTTATTAACACAACAAGAATACAGAAAAAAGTTGAAAACTTCAAAAATTAGCAGTTGATGAAGTGGGGGTCTCAAAAAATTGTCGCGTAACCATACCGACGATTCCAACCCTCCTAGCAATCTAAAACCAAAAAAAAAATCTAGAATAATGTCGCAATGTCTGGAACTACGGAAAAGTTTTTTTTTACAAAACTTTTTTGACTGTTTCGATTTTTTTTAAAAAAAAAGTAATAAAAATTTGGGGATGTGGATAGTTCCAGACATAGACAAGTCTATAAAGAACACACTCTAAAAATGTCAGGTAAATCGGTCCAGTAGAACCTGAGAAATCGTGGTAATTGTTTTTTTGAAATTGTTTTGAAAAAGACAGTTTCGAGAAAAACGCATTTAAAGTTTCGCGTAAAGTTTTTCGCAGTCTAAGTCATTAGATGCTATTGTAGACTTACATTTATTAAATCTGCCATTCCTGCTTCATACATCGGACCTTCCTCGACTTCGAAAAAACTATTTTTCGCGTTTCTCTCTTCATATCGAGCAGTTCTGGCGTTGGATGCTCGTATCTCGGCGCGGTCAATCCGGGCGTTGTCTCGTTTCACAGCAAATGAATGAGTTTCCGGGCCGATTTTACATTCCCATAAGCTCCATCATTTTTAAAATAGGAATGAAGCCTAAACACCAAGTCAATAATTCCTCTGATAATAAACTCTCGTAAATTGTTTTTTTTTTCAAAACTTCATCACACAGTGGTCAAACTCCTGTAATGTATCTTCAGGTTAGAATTCAACCGTAGCAGGCGGACGTAAGTGAACACTAAATAAAAAAGAAGGCCATCCATTCTCTAGACTAGGATATTTCCACAGGACAACAACGAGGACCAAACGGACGGTTACTTTTTTTGGACTATGCTGCCCTTGGAAGCTATCTCCCGAAATCTCTGGCCAGGGATATAGCAAAGGCCTATCCAGAGATACCATCTCCGGGCTGGTCCATGGTGCGACCCTGGACGACGGCTCCGAAGTGGAAAGTAAGGGATCAACTTAGCTAGGATTCCTTAGGTAGTATTAAGTTAGTTAAGGCATAGCTTAAGTTTATATCTTTTTAAGGTTATTTAGGGTAGTTAGGCTTGTTGGCTTAGTAGCTAGGATAGACTTAAGGAAGATTAGGATAAGGTAAGTTTTATGCATTTTGTTATTCTTCGTTTAGCATAGGGATAGTCTAGGAAAGCTAGGGTAAGTCGGTCCCCGGTTCTTCTATAACGATCCTCGTTCAGCAGGTAACCCTGAACACCCCTTTTCCGCTTTTGCTCTATAATCTTTCTCTTCACTCTCTTTTTCTATATGGATGTATGGAAAGGAGGACAAGGACTACCCCATCCGACGAGCTCAGCCGAGCAACCACAAGCGTGCCGCCGTCCTCTTGACCTATATCAAAGATGACTCCGTGGCCTTCCATAGCTCACAACATATGGTTGTGACTCCCAAGTCACCTTGGGTTCTTGTATTACAATATATACAAAGGACAAAAGGTTTTACTGAGAAATCTGGATTCAGGTAGACGGAGAATCCTCAATGTTGTTTTGGTGATTTTATATAAAAATCCAAGTCTGAAGCTGATAATGTAGCTATAAACTAAGTCCATCTCTTCTCAAGAGCACGAATCTTTATCTTGACTCCCAAAACATTGGCCATCATCCGACTATTGCCCTTAAATTCCTAAATCTGGTCCTTAAGTCAGCGAAAGAGCCAGAAATCTTTGTTTGGCCAGATTTGGAGAATAAGTCATGGAATGGGTGTTCGAGGAACTCTGCTTGTCTAATGGTAGGTGTGTTGCGGTGCGTTGTCCTGATAAAACTGTATACCCAATCTAAGTTTATTGTGCCAAGTGTCCTTTTAAGATTTCCGCAATCGTTTGCTTTGGTTTGTTTTGTAAGAACCTGTGATAGTGACTCCTTTTTTACGTTATCTTCGATTTAAATTCCCACACCATGTTTATATGTTCGTTCGTTCTGAAGTGTCCTTTGAATGCAGCCATATGGTGGCAATCTTTAGTCAGCTTCAACTGTTCTCGCAATTTCTAAGCTGTGGGACGGGACATATTCAAATCCATGTTAAAAGGACCTAAAGAGGGAATCGAAGTTGCTGCATATGCGGACGATATTGTCCAGCTTTTACCATTAAGCTGGCTCTGGGCGAGCTACAAGCTGTGGACTGTGAATATTGGCTTAAATTTCATCTTGTAGGTGCACAATATCGTCATGAAATGAACTCAGATCATTCTGGGTCTACTATGTGCAAAAATCAAACTACTCTCACATAATTGTTTACATACGAATGAATATTTTCAGATAAGATAACACATCATTGCTATTTGTTTAGGCTCGTTAGTTAATTGAGGTCAAGTTTTAGACCTTAAAAATGAGGTGCATACTAATAATGTCGATGATTGTTTAGGCTCACCTTACAGTGACTAATTTGGGCTCGTTTTGAAGTACATTACGAGTAGATGTTCGCGACTGCTTGACAACTCTGGCCTTGACCTTTAAACAAACCTTAAGTTTTCAATAGTTCCGACAGTTGTACCTTTCAAACAAATAATTGACAACGATCTTTGATAGATAGTCACGTGACATTAAAATGAATGCTTATTTTCTTACACCGTTTATTCAAAAAATATTTATGGTAGTTTTTCAAAAGGATGCGTTCCAAAAATGTTGAAGACATGAGTCGGTACGGTAAGATTTCTTGGAGAATTCTGTTATACTGTTAATTTGAGGCTCAATAAAAATCAACTGTGTTGGTTATGTTTGTAGACTTCAGCAAAGCACCCGACACGCTGAGTCACGAAAAACTACTACTTTAACTACTACTACAAAATTGGCAATAGAGGAACAATTTGGAAATAGATAAAGAGCTAACTC
This sequence comes from Orthonevra nobilis, assembly GCA_963555765.1. Taxonomy (NCBI): domain Eukaryota; kingdom Metazoa; phylum Arthropoda; class Insecta; order Diptera; family Syrphidae; genus Orthonevra; species Orthonevra nobilis. The sequence goes on from OY743227.1 coordinate 54,355,266, forward strand.
ACAGGAATCAAGAATGAAGCTGCACGCATGGTATTCCACAGGGGTCAAAACTTGGTCCAGTGCTATTCACACTTTTAACGAACGCGCTTCTTCGAGTTTTTTCACAGCAGGACCGTTTTTGCATACGCAGGTGACATAGCAATTGTTGTAAGAAACGGGTGTTTTGAAACCGCAATTTCTATGATGAAACAAGAGTTTGATGAAGTATATCGATGGTGTCATGACTTTTGGATTACCACCATGCAACTAGTTAATCTTGAGGTTTGAAGTTCATAGTATTTTTTCGAAAATTTATTTCATTCATTCCTAAGATAAATATGGGGGAGGATCACACGGGTTCCTCGAGACCACATTGCTTGTGACTGACTTTCATTTAAAAGAAGTCCATATTTGGCTGACCAATTATAAATAGCAGTTAAATCATCATTGATTCTGCTGCATAAATTAATTTGTAGAGTTGGAAACCTAGATTTCTACAAATTTTATGTTTCGCGTTTAATAATATAATCAATAGCAATGGTCCCAAAATTGAGCCTTGAGGAACTCCATGCTTAACAACTTACAATATAAAAACTCATCACAAACTTCACCCCTATGAAATCTGCTTCAAGATAGCGTATTTTCAGCATTTTCATTGCAACCAAAATAATGAACAAGCTTTATGAAGATGGTTATATGCTGCTTATCAAAATCCTCGCTTATATCGTCTTTCACTTTCTTCATAGAAGTTGTTCAGCTATGATTTATTATTACTCAAGATCTTAAGACAAAATAGATAAAATGCTGATGGGACGCAAACCATTTGTTACGCCTGCCTGTTACAATTATGCCTTAGTTTCTTGGTCGGTAGACTAGTATTGAGTCCACTCTCAGAGTTTGAAGTTTTAGCTCTGCAAGTGACAGAGATAACATAATTGCGAGCAGTTCGATACGGGTTCCAATTGCTTGTTGTTGACGTACGTTTCCAAGCAGAAAACAGTTTTGAAATCATCTTGATAGCTTGGCAAACTTCAGAAGTTTTCTTAAAATTAAAATTTCAAGGTTTGGATATTTGCAAAGTCTACTGAACATATATGTCCAAGGCGCGTGCCCATTCTGATAGCTGATTCGACAGAAGTCCTATACCTCTAAAAAAATACAATGCTCTTAACAAAGCACCTCGTTTTTTGAGGCAAAAGTCCGTCAATTAAATTTGACGATCAGAACTTTTTCTTCTTTTGCGAAAGTTGTGCAGCAACTCTTTCTGAAAATTGGTTTTTAAGTTTTCTTTTTTTAATTTTGGGTTCATTACACGCGTCTTCATTGTCAGTCTAGGCTACATTCATGTCCGATGAACCTTGTACTTTCAACCTGATTTTCATTGCCAAATGAAGGCTGCAAAAATTCACCAAGTGAACTATTTTCGCCGACATCCTTGCCGTGCAGAATAATTGAAAGCCCTATTTTGATGACAGACCATGTCAATTTCATCTAAAGACTTTATGAAAGAACGAACGAACTCTTGGACGGAGCATACGGAGCCAACTTTTTTGGCGGAGTAATCGTAAAGTACAGTCTCCACGAAATGACAACAAAGAACGGCTTCCGACCTATTTAGGTCGTTTAATTAAAAAGGTCTTTCGAAGCGATCAATTATGTTACTAAAAAACTGAGCGAATCCGTTTTTGGCGAACGCTTTTTAAACTCTACTAGATATTTGATTGCTTTCTAAAGAAAAGTATTAGATATAAAAAGTATAACAAAAAGTTCTGCGAGGACACATCTCTATATGTTAAGGTTTTGGCACAATTTAATAAAGAATGGAAGTTTGTATCTAGGAGGTTATCTTCGTCATGACCCACCGGATTTCAAAAAAATCTTCCACAAAAAATGCTTACAATGGACCTTCGGATTTAAGAAAAGTTATAAATTATCATATATACATAAAAGGGTCTTTCGTGACGATCACTTATTTTTGTAAAGTTGTTTAAAAAGCAGCAGTTTTTTCCAATGCTGTTGCGACGTTAAGAGATATTCACTTGTTTTCTTTAGAAAAGTTTTAAAATTCATAAGCTTCTTTTAAAAAGTCCGCGAGGACATATCTCTATGTGTAAAAGTTAACACATAAATTGTTAAAAATAGGTCTTAAAAATTCATTTCAATCTGCCAGTGAAATTATAAGTAGGCAGGAATTTTTATAACATTTTTTTGAAAATCAGTTCGCTTTGGTGTCACAGGGTGATGAGTAAACCTTTTAAGTTCTATAACTTTTCGACGTATACGAAGCCTGAGCGGACGAAGTCACAGGGTACGGCTAGTGCCAACTAAATCGATCTTTTGATGACTGAAGCAAGACTCTTGTAAAACATTACGGATGTGTGAACGTTCAGAGGGGCACATGTAGGCACATGACCCCATTTTAGTAACACGTTAAATAGTCCGACATTCCAATGCTATACAAGCAGGATCTTAGCCAGAGTTGAATTTAAGATAGGGCATCAGTAATTACGGGTAGGGGCGCAAGTAAAAGTTAACCTGATCTAATCTCGTGAATCGATTTTCGTCGTACGTGGGTGAGGTAGAACTAAATTGTTGGAAGAGGGATGATGGAAACTTTCATTTATTCATCAATGATCAAAGATTGTATTCTTTCACCAGGAAGATTACACAAGGTTATTCTTGATCACTTGATCACTTCTGAAATCTAACTGGATCATAAATCGCTTCTTATTTACAAATATTTATGTTTTAAAATTACAGAATACAAATAAAATAAAAATGAATGCCTGCCTGCCATTCTTTCGTGACTCGTTGACAACCTCTGAGGCTTATTGATTGCAGTCAAGGTTGAAAACGTAGATTCGCACTCAGCAGGGCTGCACCCTATAATCGCCACGGATGCAAAAAGTTCGTACGTAGGTATCTCTGAATGCCTCTCGCTGCCAGTTCAAAACTTGCATTGTGCTTTTCTTTTTATCCTCGCGACGTCTCAAGCAAATTTTGACAACAGCAGCCTCTTCCCATGATGGAATTGTAAGGCCTGAAAAATTTGTTGAAATTGTGTTTTGTAGCCTTGCTTACATCCAACTCATCAAGACTAGCTTTAGAATTCAGAAGATCATAGTTATAAGTATGTCCAACATTTCGAAATAGTTCGATTTAAAGGTCTGAGGATTTTGGTCTTCTATACATAACGTCATCATCCATCCTATTTGTTGCGTCTGGGTCCTACTTTCGGAATGGCCACCTGATTAGCTTTTTCGAAAATTTTATGATACATTTCATCTGATCTCAGTTTAATTCTTTATCATTTTTGACGGACTTTATTATTGTTATGGCATCTTTAAATCCTGCGATTTGGGCTTGAAAACCTGCGTCCTACGGTTGAATAATGAAAATTTCTTGTCACGATCATGGCCATTCGGATTTCTAATTTAAGCATGTCTTTTTTAGTACACCGTTAAATTTGTCTTTTTTAATTTCATCAAAAGTCGTCAATATCGAAGAGTAATTATCATTTACAACTTTTGTTACCGCCAAGTGTCCTGACCAACTCTGTTCGAGAAGCCAACCAATCATTTTTCCATCGTACAAGGCAGCTGTTTTGGCGTGTTGAAAGAATTCATATAACATGATGCATTGGAAAAAAAAAATAAACGAATAAAGGTCATTTCCAGGGATGGTTAAGGAATTTTTCATCCCAATTCATTTTTTTTTTTTTGGTGTGGACTCCCAAAACTTTCCGACTCCTTACACTTGCACCATCATAGCATTGACTTAGCAAGAAAACTGAAGTAGATTTTGTTTCGCAAAATCTACTTCAGTTTTCTTGCCGACTAAACATTGATTGAAAGTTATAATTTAAGTTTGGGAATTCCCCAGAAAGCATAGATCGCAACACGTGCACAGCCTTCCATCAAAATGCTGACTTCAATGCTATCTACGGGCGGAATAAGAAACAAGTGATTCCTTGGTTGATTCGAAGTTAATACTATTAACTTTTTTTTATATTAAACTATGAACAAACGGTTAACTAATACATTATCAAGGTAGGGCATTGTCCCATAATGCCTCCTCCTTAGCAGCGGCCCTGTATACAAGGCAATAATAAGAGGGTTTAACATTGAACATGTCAGCACCTCGGATAAAGTCATAGCCTTCAAACTGAACTGAACTGAACTATGCACGAGATGTTCCTTTAGGGAGCATGAATAAGGATGAGAACAAGCCTGACGCCTGGAATATCAGCTATATCCGTCACATCTTTTCAAAGGGCAATTAAATGTCTTGCAACAATTATCGAGGGATTTCCTTGCTTAACGTCGTTAACAAAATCTTATCCAATGTATAGGGTGAAAGTCTGAAGTCATTTTGCAAACCCACAAATCGGGCAAAACCAGTGTAGTTTCCAGCCCCGCTCATCAACTATAGACCAAATATTTAGACTCGAAATTCGAAACAAATTTGTACAATGACCAACAAAGCTTCAACCATGAATGTTTCGGAATCACAGCGACACAGGTTCAGGAAAAATGGGAACCTCAAGCTAAGGCTATCGCGGAAGCCTAGTCTAAATAACTGGAAGTAGCGTGGCTTGGAACATAAAGTTTAGAAAGCAGCTTTAGTCCAGGCTCAAATTCTCCAAGGATCGATTGGCTTTTAAGTTATTAAGTTAGTATCGGGTTTTCAAATGAGATTTTGACAACTTTTTATTTAACTTGTAAACGTACCCCTTCACTTATCACCAATTTATTGTGCTGCTCGTTCATTTTACATCAATGGGAAACAAGTTCCAGAGATGAACAAAAAACTGACGAGTAGTTGCTAAGTATTTATGTTTGGGTATAATAACTTGTAAGGTTCGTGTGATTTTACCAATGTGTAATTTTTCGTATAGATATTCTGGTTCCTACGAGGTCAAAATTCTGTGAAGCAAAAGCCGAGTTGGAAATTTGAGAAGCGCTTTCAAGGAACATCCCATTATTGTTTTAGCGTGGTCAGAGATGTGTTCATGTCTACTTATAGCTTAGATGTATCTAACACAACTATTATAGACAATAATTAGTTTCCTACTGGCGTCCATGTTTGAAAGAGCACCATGCACTTTAAAGTTAAGACGTTGATTAAAATACACACCAAGATTTTTAACGCAACATACATATTCGATTGGAGAATTGTTCTTATAGAGCGGTAGGAATTGAAACGTGTTTCTGCTCTTGCTTAAAATCATGGCTTTTGTTTTAGTTGGGTTTAATTTGAGGTGGTTTTCCATCGACCAATTGAATATGCGATTAAGTTCAGAACTGAAACTACTTATGGCCTCACAAAAACGCAATTTGTGATCAGCACTATCAAAAGCTATCGAAAATTCTAAGAAAACTTTAAGTTTCTCCATATCACTATAAAGACTTGAACGTATATTCTCACATACTCGTAATAATGCTGTGATGCAATTGTGTTTTGCGCGGAAGCCCGATTGATATTTGGTGATAAGCTTACGGTTTTTCAAAAACATCTTTATTTGATCACTAACAAAAGTTTAAAATACTTAACTTAGAAATGATAGAATTGCAATTGAGCGAAACTCACGTCTATTTCCGGACGATGTTTTCGGTATGGGAAGAATCTTTGCAACTTTCCAATTCTCTGAAAAAGTTGAAGTTGTGATAATGGTGTTGATGACGTGCGATACATTGTGGAGGATACAGGGAAGAAGTATTTTGAGAAAATCTGGAAGAATTATGATGCTACATGAATCACCAATTCATCCACAAGAAATAACTGTTTGGTGCGGTTTGCATGCCGGCGGCGTTATTGGGCCATATTTTTTCGTCGACGATAACGCGACATGATTTCCGATTATTTTCGGCCTTATTTGGAAGATATGAACTTGGACGACAAGTGGTTTCAACAGGATGGTGCCACAAGTCACACAGCACACCTTACAATCGATTTTTGTTATTTAAAAAAAAAAGTTGTCAAATCCTTTTTGGAAAACCCTGTTCTTACTCGGATCTCGTTTTAAGACTGTAGGACGAAATTTTAGATTACATTTTTTATTTTTCCTATTCATTCTTTTCCACTCAAATGTTAGGAGTCGAGAGTCTCTGACAGATGGACACTTACATTCAGTGGATGAACACTTTGATCTTTCAAGGACCAGTTTATGAATTGAAAAGTTCCTGTATACTAAAGCGCCTCACGTCTTTTGATTTCGAATGAATTTCTTTTTTCAAACCTCTTCACTCGAAGTCCTCCCACCGGACAAATAATGTAAAATAAATTGGTCGTCGAGTGGTCAGTGTTTTTTAATTTTTTCTCATGCACAAAAGAGAACTGCAAAAAGAAATTAAAAATCAATTAATTTGCAGAAATATTTATGTTTGTGCATTCCTCTTTACAACTAATTAAGCATTTATTTTCATACCAAGCCTGAGTTGCATAATTTATTGCGGTTTTATTGGCTCAGCCGGCTGTATGGTCATATTCATATTTGCATAAAACCTGCCATAACTTTCACCGTGATGGTTTTATTGTACTCAAAAGGCTCTCATATAAGTAACTTGGAAGGGAAACTGTGGACAGGGTGTTTTACGAGTATTTTACATTGAAATTAAGTTTTTTGGATAAAATCAAAGGCTTGTAAAGTTGTGCACAAAAAAAAACTAAAGATTATATCAGAGGTCATTAAAGTGATCATACGTACGAGTATGTTGAGTGCCAGGACATAAAAATATATCCGAAACCGAGAAAGCTAACGAACTAAACGAACGAAAGCTAAAATGCGCACCCTTCGCTTTGTGAAGGTATCATTCAGAAACAGCAGATGATGAAAGATGGAAGAGTTAAGAAGACTCCATTTATCACTCGTATCGGCAAAAAAAGGCAATTTATATTTTTGCTATCCATTTTTTTTATTAGTTATTTTTTAATAACGTTATAAGAATACAGAAAAAAATCAAAAAATAAAACAAGTTTAAAATTTCAAAAATTAGCAGTTGATGAGGTCTCAAAAAATTGGCGCGTAACTATACCCACGATTTCAACCTTCCTAGCAATCTGAAAACAAAAAAAAAATAGATTATTAATCTCAAATAATGTCGCAATGTCTGGAACTAGGGAAAAGTTGGAAAGATTTTTCTTTTCACAAAATGGCGACTGCCTGAAAAAAAAAACAATTTTTGTATCACTTTTTTGACTGTTCCGATTTTTTTTCAAAAAAAAGTAAAAGATATTTGGGGATGGAGATAGTTCCACACATATACAAGTCTATCAAGAAGACTCTCTAAAAATTTCGGGTAAATTGGTCGAGTAGAACCTGAGAAATCGTGGGTATTTTTTTTTTTAAGACAGTTTCGAGAAAAACGTGTTTAAAGTTTCGTCCAAAGTTTTTCGCAGTCTAGGTCACGAAATGATGTTGTAGACTTACATTTATTCAATCTGCTATTCCTGCTTCATACATCGGATCTTCCTCGACTTCAAAAAAACTATTTTCCGCGTTTCTCTCTTCATATCGTGCAGTTCTGGCCTCCCTTGGTGCGTTGGATGCTCGTATCTCGGAGCGGTTGTCTCGTTTCACAGCAAATGAATGAAGCTCCGGTCCAATTTTCATTCCAATAAGCTCCATCATTTTTAAAATAGGAATGAAGCCTTCATTAAAAATACAAACAGCAGTAAATGTACATATGCATATGTATAGTATGTCCACTTTGTTTGGAGGTTAGAATTCAACTGTTAGCAGCTGGACGTAAGTGAACACTAAATATAAAAGATACAAGTTACCTTGGGTTCTTTTATTATAATATATAAAAAAGGACAAAAGGTTTTACTGAGAAATATGGATTCAGGTAGACGGAGAATCCCTAATGTCTTTTGATGGATTAGTTCCGGCCGAACCAGTTTAGATGCCGGGTCAGCAAAATACTGATGTCTCCGAAAATAATTTGAATTTTGAAAAATCCTCTTGTAGATGTATTCTTGAATAGTTAAACTTTGTCAATATATAAAAAAAAATCGATTTTTTTTAAATTTCTTGACTAGAATACCCCCTTAACAAACATGCGTTTTTTCTACCTTATAAGCCCACTAGCATAGAAAAACAAATAAATTCGCCACGGTTCCAGAGAACTACGAAATAGGAGCAGTCTAAGCTGTCTCAGCTGTGATTTGTTTAAAAAAAAAAAACATGCATAGGAGACTCTGCTCCTCCATATTCCACTGTTGGACGTTGGGCTTTATAGCTTAATTTAGGAAGAACATCCACTGAAGATTAACAGCGCGAATGATGTCCATCCACGTCCCTGACTGAAGATAACGTGAAAAAAATCAAAGATGTCGTGTTGGCAGATCGAAGTGTGACCATTGGGCATGTAAATAGTTGATGTCACAGGGATCTCATATGGCAGTGCTTAAGAATTCTTCCCACCCAAGGTCTCTTCGCGTTGGTTGCCGAGAATGTTAGCCGACGATCAAAAAAAAAATTAATCTAGATTCACAATTTTGATCCGTTAAATCCGTATGGCAACAGTTTTATTTGGGGACTCTAAAGGAATCATTATAGTACAAATGTTTGGAAAAGGAAACCACTATACAAGGCTCGTACCACGCGACTATTAATAATATCATAGGTGGAGAAGATTTGGTTTGGCATCAATGTTGAGCAAATTGATGGCGGCCAGAAATAGACTTTGTCTCATGATTTGTTATGCTTAATTGGATCAATACTCAAACCAATTTAGTTCTAACCGATCGTCAAATTTTTTGTGGAATGAAGATAAAAAGATTTATATATGCAATTATGCTTCAACTTAATTTGACGCTCACGTCGACGAATTCAATACCAGTCTGGTAAACGCTATTCCTCAAGGCAGAAGTGGTCCTTTAATTGTTTAAGGGAACATCTTCAGCAAATTTATCTGAAAATGCCTTTCAGCTCGAAGCTATTGAAACGGCTATAGTAACAAGGGCTATTATCTCGTTTAAATCGAATAGCATAATTATAATCCCAATATAATTAAATAAAATAATCATGTTTTTAACACCATACTCATGTCCATGACTTTTCCAGATCTTTGGAAACAAGCAAAAATAGTGGCCATCCAAAAACACGGCGAAGCTAATGAGTTTTGCCCTATCTCCATACTACCTTCTCGTTCCAAAGCTTTTGAGTTCATTCTACGTCACCAAATCAAAAAGTATATTGAACGAAATAAAATGTTAGCACCTTTTCAAGCTGGTTTTCGAAGAGCACTCAGTTGTATAATGGCTTCATTAAAAGTTACGGATGATGTACGTGATGCTATTATTACAATTTTACTGGATTTTTCAAAGGCCTTCAACGGGGTTTCTATAATTTTTCCGAAAAGTCTAAACGGTCCAAAGATGTCTTTCTTAATCAAAAGCTTTCAAGTTTATCAGAAGTTCATAGTGGTGTACCGCAAGGCTCATTATTGGGTCCACTTATATTTATACTTTTCATCGAGCATTTAATCCTTGTATTACGTTATTGAAATTATCATACCTAAGCTGATGACGTACGGCTAAATTTTCATTTCCCAATTGGACTTATGGATGACGCTGTAGTAAAAATCAATGAAGATCTTAGTTCCATTTTTAAGTGGTCTACTGAAAACTGTTTACATCTTAAGGAAGGAGTGAGGTTCACTCGAACGAAGACAGGCATACTTTTGTGACCACATAGCTAAAATCTTTTTATTAAAACAAAAAGTACATGAAGAAATATTAAAAAACACGGCAATGGCAGCAATTATTCTGTCTCGTGTCTACGTGTCTCGGGAAAAAGTAGAATTGCGGTGAACCTCGTCACTTGGTGCTGGATCATCTGAAGTCAAAAAATCAAAGCTCATTCGTTAGATAACAGTTTTGCACAGGTAATGCTGTGAGAGTTTTTCGAAACATTTTATTATATGGTTATTGACCAAAATTTCGTTTGCTTAATCAATGTTTTCATAGACAACAGATGTACCAACTTAACAAAAAAAAAAAAAAAAAATCAAATCGGAACGTTGGGAACGTCACACGGTAGTTTTTCCGGGATTTTTTTGATCAAGTAAAGGCTCATAGAAAAGATACCGCGCTCGTTCTGTGCTGTAGGGTACATACAAATAAATTAGATCAAGTATCAGAGTGTCCAACGCTTAATGCAATACTTTTAAATTTCCGCAATGAATATTACGGACAAACAACTACGCCGAGACTCAAGAGATTGAATACCAATCATCAGGCTTAAAGCATCTGGTTTTATAAGATGACACATCTATCTATGTTCAAATTTATTTTGAAAAAGTGTATCCTGTGAATCTTCTGTGTCCTTTTTCTATTCTTTTCGATTAATTCTTAACGAATGGGTTCCAAATCGTGCTAGTTACAATATTCCAATACCGATCTGACAGGTGAAACATACAACGACTTTTGTGAGGTCCCAAAGATCCCTTCTATTTTTTTTATAAGCCCGATCATTGATTTGGATATACTGATGATAAAATCTGTATGCGGGAAAAATGCTAACTAAGCGTCCAGAATCACTCCACTACTCTTCAAGCTCGACATTAGCAATTTGTCTGCTCTGCCTTCGGAAAGACAAAGTTTGACATTATAGAACATTAAGATGCTAAGACTTTACTTTGCTAGTGCTTCTAAATCACCTTGCACAAGCAGACAGTGTTCTATGGACTTAAAACGTTTGCATGTAACAGGCATAACGAATGTGAGAAGATAGATGGGATAAAATAAAAAGCATAGGTCCAAAATGACTACCTTATGGGACGCCAGATGGAACATGAATAAACTTCGAAAACATTTCTTAAATTTTTACAATTTTAATCCGATTCATTACATATGACTTTAAATGTGAAGTTTAACTTTATGATTGACTCTGTCAAAAGCTTTTGCAACAAGTTTTGCAAGTTTACTCAACATAATACGATTAGTAGCAATAGAACAACCTGCAATGAATCCATGTTGAAAGACAGAGATGTGTTCTGTAACGAGAAACTTTTTTCAAATAGTTTTGGGATTGAAAAAAATTTGCATTTCGGCCTATGATTACTAACATCCTGTGTTGACCAGGATTTAAAAATAGGATTTAAATAGTTTATTTCCACTTACATAAAAAATGTTGCTCGGGCAGTAAACAAAGTTTGAATGGAATAAAACCGCAACTTGATTTTTTTTTTTTTTTTTTAAAACCCTCCTGGTTATGAAATCCGAAACGGAAATAAGTCTTACTTTACCTGCCGTCAAAGACTGTAAAATAATACGAAAAGTTTGTGACAAGACCTTCCGTAATAACATCGCCTGGCTTTCCTGTAACGCGAGGTGAATGTAACGACACCGCATGGCAATGTGAACACGTACCATGAAGAATGAGAAATTGACGTAGAAGAAGAAAACAATAACAATAAGAAAGATAATAACAAAAATAAATTTAAAGCAAATAAATTATTCTGGTTCCATTGCGTCGAAAAGAAAGTGAAACCAAACCAAGCGTGACTCTACTGTTTTTGCAGAATCAATTGTTCAAGGCCCCTCCAGTTACACCAGTGCGACATGCAACTTTCTAATGTGACGTCATAAGATGTGTATAAGCGCCAACAAGATTAGCCGCCAAGCTAACCAAGAATCCACTGGACCGTCTTCGTCATGAACCAGGCTACATTCAAAGCAGCCCTGCGGCAACGGGCGTTTTTGTCGTCACTACAAACATATGACAGCCTTCTGCCAAGAGTTAGACTTAGTAGGTTTTATATCATCAGGCATGTCACGCTAGCGCATTTATTATGCAATGTCAACGGGTTATGCGCAACTGGAAGCTCCAAAAGCCGTCAGACTGCAACGTTCAGTGAATCATCGCGTGGACGTCGTGATCTGGCTGAAGCGATCCATGAAATACCTTGGCGCGTATTTGTTTTTTAAATCAGTCCCACCAGGCAGAGGTCTGGTTTAACATTTTTTCTTGCGCACCTTTTGTTTGCTGGCTTGCATGTGTTGTTATTGTTGCGTTTTGCGTCCAAGTATAAGTACGTACGTGGTAAGCGCTAGTGAAGTTAAAAGGTCTTATTTGTTTTTTTTTGGGAAAGTGTGTCGAGATTTGTATGCAAAGATTGTTGGCTTTACGATGATATAATAGCTTTGGCAGGCGGTTAATTTAATTAGAGCCCCGGACCCTTTTCAAAATTCGAGTACGAGTGTTGCCTTTGTTTGGTATTGTGTATCCGCATTTTGTAAGATATTGTTGGTGGTGGTGGTGTTGTTTTTTTTTGTTTGTTAATCCGAGATTTATTTTTGTAATTTGTGAATCCAATCGGTGTCGTCGGACATTGGAGGCGACATTTGAACGTGAAAATGTGCATGCAAACGTTACATGAACAGGTACGAGTAAGTGCTGAGCCGGTAAAGCGTATAAGGTTTATTTTCTTAAGTTTTTTAAAATAAACAAAGAAAATCAGCGAATGAAATATTTAGAATTGCACGAAACAGTTCCAATGAGGGAAGGGACATGTAAGGATTCCTTTTTCAAGAGGAACTAGTTCCTGGAAACATATTTTTTCAAAAGAAACTACGTATACATATCCGTGGTTCATGTCCGAGGAACTGTTGCATTGGCATTTCCATGTCTAGAGCCCTACGCTCAATATATCGGGGTTTTCAATAAGAGCGCTACAAAAGTTTTTTTTTTTTTAAATAAAACAAAAGCGGTTTTGGATATCAATGAAATTCTTTATTCCTGTGAAAGTGCATTCGATGCCATTATGTATGGAACTCGATTTCTTTTGCATCGCCACCACGGGCACGCTTGCAGAAGTCCAGACGCTGAACCCAATTTTCGACGGTTTTCAAGCATAAATCGGTCGATACTGCTGCAATTTCACGTTCGATATTCGTACAAAGTTCATCAATCGTCGCTGGCTTGTTGACATATAACATTAACTTGACGTAGCCCCACAGGAAATCGTCTAACGGCGTCAAATCGCAAGACCGAGGCGGCCAAGCGCCTGGACCATTTCGTGAGAGAACACGTTCTCCAAACTTGGTTTCCAATAAATTGATTGTGACATTCGTTGTGTGGCTTGTGGCGCCGTCCTGTTGGAACCACATGTCCTCCAAGTTCATATCATCTAATTGGGGCCAAAAATAAACGGTTATCATTGAACGGTAGCGATCCCCATTCACAGTAACGTGCTGGTCTTGATCATCACGGAAGAGGTACGGTCCAATGACGCCGCCGCCGCCGTTCCATAAACCACACCAAACTGTATTTTTTTTCATGGAGTACGTGTGGATTGCTGGCTGACCAATACCGGATATTTTGTTTATTGACGGAGTCATTCAGCCAGAAATGAGCCTCATCGATGAAGATGATTTTTCGATGAAAATCCGAATCATTTTCAAGTTATTGCTCAGCCCACTTCACGAACATACGACGCTTCTGGTGGTCAAGCGGCTTCAGTTCTAGTGTCAATTTAATCTTGTAAGGATGTAGGCCAAGATCTTTTCGCAAAATTCGCCACAACGACGTCACAGAGATGCCCAACGCTTGAGAACGACGTGTGTGTGTGAACTATGTCTGTTGATTCAAATTTTTCCACCAGACGCTCAATTGTTGATCTGCTAGGACGATAATGACGACCATAAATTGGACGTAGCGCTCTTAACGTTGAGGCCACTGACTCCGAATTTCGGTAGTAAATTTTAATAATTTCGACTCGTTGTAAGCTCGTATATCTTTCCATCATGAAATGGCAAACCTTACTGAAGAGAAATGTCAGAAGAGCAGCAAGAAATATGGCGTCGTAAGCTGTCCCTGTTACTCTACTTTTGTAACGTCCCTGTTGAAAAACCAGTTACATGCTCATTAGAGTGGACACACAGCTGGGTGGCGGAGTTGGTAGAGCATTTGCCTTTCAATTGATTTTATTGATAGGTCCCAAGTTCGATTCCTAGAGTGGTCTAGTTTTTCGAATCTGGTACAGTCACCATTGGCCATTGGGATAAAGTTAATGGCACTATCACTGGATTGGTCGACCAGCGATAGTAGTCTGACTAAATTGGGGGCTTTATTGTAGTGGTTGTTGTATTGGCTTAATTCATAGTTCGTGTTGTCAAAAAAAGTTTGTGTAGATTGTGTGTGTTGATGGCTCTGCTGTGACTGACAGTGGAGTTATTTACATAAATCTTCCAAACTTTCAAAGGTATATATATATCAAACGAATGTCGAATAAAATCCTGCGAATTAGGTCGATACAAAAAATCCTCCGTCCCGTTTCGGGCTCCACCCACGGAAGTGAGTTGAAACCTAATACATCTGAGTTTCTCAAACCACTACATTATCTTTAATTCTTCTCCTTATTCTTTCGCTCACTCTGTGCTACATGCATTATAAGAGTATTCATATCATCTTATGAAAAAAAAACTGCGAAACATGTCCATGGAACTAACGTATCCTCGGAATTATAAACATGTTTGAGGACCGATACATGTTGCAATCCAATTCCAATTCCAATGAGCCATACGCTCTATAATCCACTAGTAGAAAAGCCTGTCGTGCGACAGTCAGATTGTTATACATATTTATGCAATCAATTTTATTTATATATTAAATATATATATATATATATTTCATTAATTATGAAAATTCCTAAAATCTTTTTTAGTAAGATTAGTACTGATGTAACATATATTCGGCGGGAGCGTTTGTTGAATATGTAAAATTATATAAATCGAGGGAAAAGGACGTGCGACCTCTTCCATGTGTAACTTATTGTTATTATATAGTCTTTGTTTTATATTTCTTAAAATTAGATTTATTTAGCTCATAGCAATTTTCTTTAATGTATAATTTGTAAATTTCAAGTCACTTGTGCGACAATTTCTGGACATTGCAACGTAAAGTTGCCCATCTTAAAAAAATGGATCTGATAAATAAATACCAGCCTCTTTAAATGTGACATTGATTTCATAACAAATGCTTGTTTAATTAATTAATAATATTTATAACCCAAATGTGATCTACTTAAGGAAAAAGTAGTGGATAAACTATTGGATCCAAATTTAAATCAAAAACTGTGAATTCTGAAATAGTCGGGCCCATATCCAGGTGGTGCTGCAAATGCCAATGAGCTGTTAAAAGACCTTTAGTTTAAATTAATTCTTGAAAGCGGGTGATTGTTTTTTAATTGTTCAATCAATCAAAGGCTTTACTCTTACCTTTCCCTTTTGATAACATTGACTAAATTCACTTGTTTTTGGCTTGACAAAATTCACAGATTTATATTTTTTTCATTGAAATTTTTAATCTTTCTCTTTTTAATCAACTGCCTGCAATACAATCTTCCATCACATTAATTTAACATACGAATGAACCAAGAGGAAGACACAACGTTAGAGTATATAGTATATTCACCGCCTCCAGTTAGAACCATAGATCAGCAGTTCTGACAAAATATTGTCCAATTAACACTGATAATGAAATATTGGAAACTCTTACCATGATATTTCTACCCAGTAATACTGAACTTGCTTATACGATTACGAAAAACGGTTGCATGTTTTCGATTGCATATGCGTATGAATATGTATGTAGAGCCAAACAATGTCATTGGAAAATTATTTTTATCAAATGATAAACACATTTTGATTTGTGGTAATTGCATATAGGCAGATGTTAACAGAAATGGGACACAAATTCTGTCCAAAGCGAAGTTTTTAGTAACCCGATCCTTATTTTTTTTTTTACTTTGATGTTCTGAAAAAGTGATATTTCCTTTCGCCGAACGATCCTTTGGTTTTCTGTTCTTCTTTGCCTAGTAAGCTGCTTAGTGCCACGTCATCATTAATCATTAAACATGCTCATTGATATCTCCGAGTCCGGATAGATAAACATGAGACTTAACACAACAGGCAACCCACACCACATTCTTGTTTGCAGAGTGTGGTGGGTTTTATGTCGGATGTCAAAAGTAAGGACATTTTTTTTCTTTTATTCTTACCTTCGTGGAGATAGAATTGGAAGAATATAATCTGCGGAATTATATGGAACGATTCTGACAGAAGACATAGTTCTAAAAACTATACAGATCCGGACTTACTATACACTAGAAATATTGTCAAAAGGTAGTGTCATCTTTGAGTACCTCGATTAACAATGCGTACAGTGCTCAATGCGGATATTCGTAATTTGTGAGAAAATACTTAAATCTCACCAAAAGTCATTTTAAACTCAACTGTCAGAGGGTTGCTGTTGAGCTATTTGAACTCGTCAATTTTCTGAACGAGCAAACACCATGATTTGTTTACTGAAATATAGTAGACAGAAAAAATGGTGACAAGAAGGTTAATCTCGAATAAGTTTTCGCGCCAAAAAAATTAATTTTGAATTCTGAACAAACACAATTCTCTTTCTCAAGTACGAGTGAAATCTTGTCCGAATCTCCTGCGCCGGGAAACAATGACTTGGACAAGACAATTTTTCAGAGTTTTCCACCCGCATTTCCACAAACTTAATTGCCGATTTCACATATAGATGAATTTAGGCCATATTTTTTTAATGGCTTCTGTCATAAATAGCATATTTTTCCTTTTGACATTTGTTAGCTGTCAGTTTAAATTTGCTTTGGAAGCAAATTGTGCATATTTTTGCGAAAGGGTCTAGTTTGGCATCAGTTTAAGTGGAGAGCATTTTCGTCATTTTTTAATATTTTATTTTCGTAAAGGCAAGAACGTAACGCAAGCTGCAAGAAAGTTACGTGATGTTTATGACGACGAAGCCTTTAAATAAAGATAAGGCGGGAATACAAATATCGTTCCGGAAGTTTTTCACTGAAATATAAAGAATGTTTTAGTCGACGATATAAGTTTGATGATCATCAAATTAAACCCATAAAGTTACTGTACGAGCGATAACAAAAAAATTAAATTTGTCACATACAGCGATTGAGAAAGTCATGATTTGAAAGCGTTTCATTTAACGATTTAAAATTGGGGATTTTTTTTTCCGTTGAGAGTAGAGAATGAGTTGTCAAAAAAAAATTGTGTTTAGCTCAGACATACTAGAGGTATGAATTCGTTTTGCTTTTTCCGTTCGGAGCATTTTCAGAGCGCATTCTATGTGCTCAGAAAAAATTGACCGAGTATTCAGAGCAAAAAGTTTGGCATGGTCATATTTTTTTGTGACAGGAGGGAAAACAAACAAAAATAAAATCCAAAACAATAAAAATGCAGCACGAGATTTGTTATTCTGGCGTAGGAGTTAATAAAAGTATAAAATATAACTAACAATAAACAATAAACAATTATATACAATAAAACTATATTATTTTGATAGCTTAATATATGATTGCTAATCGAATGACAACTAAGCATTTAAATGTGTTTCAAAAACAAATCAGAGCGCCCTGAACACGCTCGTTTCAGATCACGCTCGATGTGATCAAGCTCTGTTCAGAGCTCTACTCTGAATTAAAAAAGAAAAACTCCTAATATTCATATGGCAGCATAAATTGAATGGAAAAACTTTGGTTTAATTTAATTTAATAAGACTATATGCACTTAACTATAAGACAAAGCGTAGAACTGTTCAATTAAACCACTGCATTTTTCTTTCTTTTTACTGAAAGGTCCGATTTAGATAATTTAACGAGAAATTTACATGTTAATTATCAACCTTATGTAGTTTTCAGCTAATTAATACAAAACTTTAATCAATTATATACATAAACTTGAACTCTTGAAGCACTTTGTCAAGTAGTGAAAATCGTATATGAATCCGTTCTGTAGTTTTTGAGTTTATCGCGTTCAGACAGACAGGCAGGGGAACTTTGTGTTATAATATTCAGTGAAGTGATCTGGAGAAGCTGCGCTTATGAACATTAACCATTCTTAGCCAACCTTACGTTGTTCAAATAGAAAAGTCTCCCCTTTTCCAACCCAAGGGTAGTAATTTTTTTTTTTTAATCAAGTGAGAAGCTTATGGTGACCAACCAATTTTGATGTACATATATAAAATATAAAATATAACTACTGTCATTTGTGCGAAAAATTTTACCAGCGCATGTTTATCATGAATCTTGAAGCTGTGGATACCATTATCGAAAATGCTGATCCAAATGATGAATTAGTTGTTATCGGAGACTTTAACCTACCACAACTCCATTGGACAACTTCTGATGTTAAATTATACTTCCTTCCTTGTAACCCTACATCTGAGAAAGAAATTCTCTGAACTGACAGTTTCTGTGACTCCGGTCTTTTTCAAATTAGTGATATTACAAACAATCTGGGCAGACAACTTGATCGTATCTTATGTACAGACCCGGAAAACTCGATCGTTACTGCAAGCCATAACCTTCTTTTTACCCTCCTGTTTGCTTAAAATTCTAATACATTTTTTATACCATCAGTATAGGAACGTACCTTTCATTTCAACTTTCGCAAAGCTAACTTTGCTTAACTTAAAAGACTTATTAACCACAAAGACTTAAAGCAATTCTTAGTTAACAACGCAAATGCGCTGTAATGCAGTGGCATTTTTCTACACCGGCATTTTGAATTGCTTTATCCAATCGGTCCCTTGTGAACCTTAAAAAAACAATCCTACATTCCCTCCTTGGTTCAATAAAAAACTGCGCACTCTTCGCAATAAAAGAAATAAGCCTTGGAAAACCTCCCACAATCTCAATCTGACTATTGCAACTACCAGCAGGCTTATATTCGGCTCTCCGATTTATGTGAGACTCTTTACTATAAATATCTTGATAAAATGCAGTTCAGCCTTCCTTCCGATGCTAAGCAGTTTTATCGGTTTATTTACTCAAAACAAAAAACTGATGGCTACTCCTCTTCCCTTAAATACTCGGACACATCTTTTCCAGAACCAAAAATAATTGCCCATCACTTCGCTAACTTCTTCAGCAAAACGTTTACTAGCCACGTACTTCAAACATCTGGGTACAAACATCCTTGGTATCAGTCGATATATCCATTTCTGACGTAATTGAAAAGATTAATGCCCTCAAGGATGACTATTCGCCAGGCCCAGATGGACTACCTGCAATAGTTCTAAGAAAGTGCGCGAACGCGTTATGCTTACCACTTACAACCTTATTTCAGATGTCCCTTAAGCAATCTGTCTTCCCTAAAGTTTGGAAGGGACACATTTATTATCCCTGTCTACAAAAAAGGCCACAAAGACGATATATCTAATTACCGTCCCATAGCCAAACTCTCTTAGCACTTCAACAAGGCAAATAAGTTGATGCTATAGCCACTGACTTCAGCAAGGCTTTTGATAAAATCTCTCATCAAATCATTTACCTGAAATTTAAGGCACCCAAGGGCATCCACCCTTCATCTCCTGGTTGAAATCTTATCTAGAAAATCGGCAGTATAAGGTTGTTTTCAGATCCCCAGTATCCGAGCCTATAGTTCCTATCTCTGGAGTACTTCAAGGTAGTCATTTAGGACCCATTATTTTTATTCTCAATATCAACGATGTCATATATCATCCCCAACTTGGTGTAACAAAAACCAACTTGACCTCAATGACGGCAAATGTAAATCTGTTACCTATTCTCGCAAACGTTTTCCTCAGCCTCCCCGTACATACTCCCTTAACGGAAGCCCTGTTTCATTTGTAACCTTAGTGTTCTCTGCGACAGAGAACGCAATTTCCGGTCACATACCGATCGAGTCATATGTAGAGCGAATTCCACCCTTGGTTTTATTAAACGATGGTCTAAAAAGTTCTCTAATCCTTTTGTCTCCAGGTCTCTTTATGTTACCTTTTTCCGACCACTTCTCGAATATGCCAGGCAAGTTTGGTCTCCTGATTATGAAGCACATTCCCTCAGAATAGTAGCAGTCCAACGCAGATTTATCCGTTTTGCTTTACGTGACTTAACCTCGGTTGATAGATACAACTTGCCTCCGTACGAAAATCGACTTTTGTCTTAGAGTCATGTATAAACAAACCTATCACAGGCTCTACAATTTCCTGCATAGACCATGTATTTTTACGATTTTGTAACTCTCAAGGATTCTCTCTTAGTAGCTCTGTTAATGATTTACA
Source organism: Orthonevra nobilis (assembly GCA_963555765.1). Lineage (NCBI taxonomy): Eukaryota > Metazoa > Arthropoda > Insecta > Diptera > Syrphidae > Orthonevra > Orthonevra nobilis. The sequence continues at coordinate 54,375,328 of OY743227.1, forward strand.
CCTTACCGATCATTGTATGACGTGCTTGAGCTTTACAAATGTTTCCAAGGTGAGTCAAAATAATCATTTTTCTGGCTCCCTTTTCCCAAAAACTGACTTCACAGCACTTAACAACTTGCTTCGTTTTGAATGTTGGGAAAAACGTTTAATGAAAGTGACCCCTCTAAGGCATATTCTTGCTTTATAACAACTTTAAATCAGCACGTTGAACGTTGCTCTAGCAAAGTGAGAAAAGAAACCAAACTAAAAAAGCTTAAGCCCTGGAAAACTGTAGATTTACTTAAAAAAATTCATACGAAGAACAAGATCTACAAAAGCAAAAAGAAGTTTCCCAATAATATAAGTCTTAATACAGCTTACAAAAAAAATATGCAAAGAAATTTCAAGGGAGGTTTTGACATGTAAAAACAATTTCTATCTTAACAATTTTAACAAAGTAAAGGGCGATTCCAAAAAAGAATGGAAATTGGTTAATGAAATTTTGCATAGAACTAATAGCACTGTACAGGTTCAACAATTTTTTTGTCTCTGTAGGCAGTAGAGTAGTTTCAGATAGTAGTGCTGAAGAAACTATATGCACCTGTTTGGCGAGAGATTTGTCGGTCCCTCAAAGTTTCTTTTTTGAAATTCTTACATCATTCGAAATATATAAAATCATAATGTCCCTGAAAAATTTCAATTCATCCTTATCCGATTCCTTTTCTAATAATTTCGTTAAGAAAATTTCTTTAAACATTTGTGATGTTTTATGCCACCTTTACAACAAGAGTCTTGCATGTGGTATTATTTCTGAAGTGATACCTTTCTTCAAAAAGGGTGATAGAACATGTTTAAATAATTACAGGCCTATTTCTTTACTATCTGTTTACTCGAAAATTTTTGAAAAAGCTATTAAAAATAGAATGGTAAACCTCCTAGAAAAGAACAAATTTTTCAGTAAGTGTCAATTTGGATTTCGATCTGGATTGTCGACAGAATGGCCACGTTCAGTTTTCTAGACACTAGCTAGACAACCGGCTCTGATTGGTCGAGAGCCCGTGAATTTGACAGCAAAACTTATGGAAAATTCGTGTAGAAATGTACCGCATTTGCAGCCAAAAATATTTGACAGCATTTTGCAGCCACTTAACTAAACGTCAAATAACAGCTGATTTGCAATAATTTATTTACAAGGCAGTCGAGCTTAATTTGCGGCAGTGTAATGTGAAAATAAAAATAAATAAATTTAAAATTCCGAAAAAATATTAAATGATGAAATTTGGAGTTATGTCTGCTACGGTTTGGACGAACCTGAGCGTATGATGAGTGGTAAGATACAAACCAAAGAAATTGACAAATCTGTTAATTTTATAAACTTTCAGACCAGAATTTTACCGGCCACTTCACATAGTATTTCACTAGAGTGCATAGAACTTCCAGGACTTCGCAAAAACTCTGCGCTACACTTTTGGAAAAATCGAACCGATATCCAGCCGATAAAAAACGTTCCTGCTTACTTATTGTAAACAAGAGCTTTTTCTCAAGATTTACAATACGCGCTGTGTTTCCAAGCTTTTGCATAAGACTCTGTAAAACTTATTCTGAAGGAGTTGTTAAAAGAACGGAATGCGCATGCGACTAAGCGAAAAGCAAGTCCGACTCATCCTGAAGTGGACACGAAATTCATCCAGAGAGTAGGCAGTAATTCTTCTTCGTAGTAACTGTGATTTCTCGTTGGCTGTTCATGCAGTACAAACATTGCTGAATTCAATGTGACATCAATAAATGACATATGTGACATATGGAAATGTCAACTGCATTTGCCGTCAGTTTTGCGTTCAATATTCTAGAACTTGGCTGGAAAAGTTAGTGCTTGAAAACTGAACATGGCCAATGTGCGCTCTTGAATTTTTGCTCAAATACATATAACGGCTTGAATAATAGGGATTTTACTGCGGCTCTTTTTGTCGACATTACAAAGGCATTTGATACTGTCGACCACAAAATTTTATTGGAAAAGTTACACAACTGCGCTTTCCAGTACTATCTCCTTAGGGGTTCCTCAAGGTTCTGTATTGGGACCAGTTTTTTTTTTTTTGAATTTTTATTAACTCCCTCTTTTTACAAACATTTCGTAGTAAAGGTATTGCCTTTGCAGATGATATGGCTTTAACATTTCACAACAGTTCCGCTTTTAATCTTGCTGCTGATATTAATCACGACTTGGAAATTATTAGTCATTGGTTCCAGATGCACAAAATGGTATTGAGCGATAAAACCAAACTTATGTTTTTTAGTGTGATTGGTAAGGAAGCAGATTATGGGCCATTCCATTTTCATTGTGCAAAATGTAAGAAATATAGGTATTGTTTAGAAATTTGTAGATCGTCAAAAGAATCACAAACATTTTTTGAGTCAAGTTCTTGTTCTGATAAATGTTTTGTTATAGAAGGGGTCAAATCGTACAAATATCAGGGTGCTTGGACTGACTGGAAGATGACTTGGTCTGAACACGCGATTGCACTAAAGAAGTGTATTTTAGCTGCCACAAGGCATATTTACTTGCTTAAAACTTATTGTTCACGTGATATTCTTAAGTGCATATTTTATGGGCTTATACATTCTAAGCTGGAATATGGTATTGTTTGTTGGGGTGGAACGCACTACAACAAAATATACCCCTTTCTAATTTCACAGAAGCATATTATTCGTCTTATATGTAATAAGAGTCGTAGAAGTGGTAGTTTGACACTTTTTAAAAGCCTAAATATTTTGCCACTAAAGCATCTTTATTTTTATAAAGTGCTAAAAATTTATTTCATTAGATCTGGCTACAGAATGACTCGGTGTTCTACCAGATACGACCTTATATTAAATAGTCAAAATTTTGGGGGCAACACCACATCACGACTTGCAAATTTTCTTTAATTTTTTTACATCGGTTGCCCCACGGCTGTTTAGCAGCTTACCTTATAGAATAAGAAACATTAAAAATGAATCCATATTTCTCAAAAATGTTAAATGCTGGCTTTTAAATTTAAACTATGATGATATTGATGTCCTTCTCTGCATTACTATCTGATAATATGAGTAGTGTTCAATCCCGGATGTTTAACGTTATCTAACTTTTAAGAAAATGATATTGTTTTGTTTTTTAAACTTTGCAACTATATTATTAATGACCCCATTACATTACATTAAAATTATTTCATTATTGTTCATATTTGCTGCTATCGCTTCTAGTGCCTTGTGTACTATAGATAACGGCGTTCCATTAATTCATTTCAAATCTACTGTAAATAATAAAAAAAACTAAAAAAAACTTAAATTAATCGATCTACAAACCTCTTTAGACTTCCATCTCTCGAAAGCCTCTCTCAAAAGTTCCCTATACTCGCCAAACCATTACCCTCCATCCTCTTAGTTTTAAGTTCTTGCGTTATTTTTAAGTGCTTTGGGCTTGAATTAAGCTTAATAAAAAGTCCGGTCGCACCTCGGGCTTTAATAATAATTATTAGACCAATGGTTCGAAAATTCCCATCTAAAGAGCTTCGAAAACTGTTCATAGAGCCCCAAGTGAATTATAACGCATGCGGTTATCCCTGTCCAAATGCTTGCTTTGAAGTCTCCGTGTGAAGTTCATGTCAACTTTAATGAGACATGTCGAAAATGCTTCAAGCTGCATATAACGTAATCTCTCTCACTTTCATTTAACTCCGGTTACTTCCAGGCCAACTATTACGAAAGCGTGTCACACGCGTGGGCAACAAAATTCATTGTTATAGTTTTTTTTTTTTTGAAGTTAATTCAAGGCCACATACCGAAATTTCTCCGCATACAGATGCGCCGGCTTATGTTGATTCGGATAAAGGAAACGCCATGGGCTTCACTTGCGTGCGCACCACTTCGTTCCAAGTGGAATGAAGCACCCGAGACACAAGCGCCGACAACAATAATTGACTGAAGCTTTAACACTTTCACTTGATTGACTTTTTTATGTGGTCTTGATACCTGCCCATCAATTAGGCTAGGAAGTTTGTTACAAATCGCCTCACAGTCAGTCACTTTTCCTTTTACAGTGAGAGCAAACCTATTGGTCTATTGACATGGTCTTAACCCATATTTTTAATGATTGGTTGATTTGTGACTAATTGATGGTTATTTTCTTCTTTGCAGCTGCTCTGTGTATCAGGTTGACGTTAACCGTGGGCGGAGAAGAAGTACGCCCGAAAGCCATAGACGCCAGTAGAGGTAAGTAGTTGAATTGAGCTCGTTGGGCTTGACAGAGTTGTTACCGGCTTACGGCCAGGATTTCCTTTCTACTTTTAAGGCAGCATCTTATTTTCAGTCACATTTGGAGAGTCCATTCTCGTATGATGCCGCTGGCGGATCGGGACGTGTGCCAAGGAGTTCGAGCCCATCGAACGTCAAGCGAAAAAGTGAGAGTAACGATGAGAGCGAGGATGATGATGATGAGGACAGCGATTACATCTACTATGATGACGACAGTGACAGCGCGAGTAGCAGTAATGAGTCCGAAGGGCGTTTGTTATCTCAGTCGGCTTTCAATAGAATTTCAGAAACATTGGGTGCTCTCAACACCGTTGGCCATTTCATCGTTGATATGACAAGAGGTGGCCACGATTCGAAATCGGAATCGGATGAAGATCGTGCAACTACAACGAGCACAGCGGCACCTTCTGCTGTCATGAAGATCTTGGCTCCAGTTAAAAATAATAGTAAGACTGACACGGAGCTTACACCAATTAGACGAGTGGGACAAGGCAGTGAAAATAAAGCTCCAACATTTACGGAGATCAAGAAAAAGAAGAAGAAGAAGAATAAGGTAAAGAAGCATACGAATTCACCATCGTCAACAACTGAGAAAGTGACAGTAGCTGCCGGCATTCATTCTTCATCAGTCTTCAGTTCGACATCGACTACATTAAGACCCTTCACAAGTGTATCAACGTCGACATTTCCAATGACTTCAACGACAACAGAATATGTCCCGTCGCTTCTCGATGAATCTTCAGCGAAAGAAGGCGAGAATCGATGTAAGACTCCTAGTGGTCGACCAGGGCGATGTGAAGACTTAAGTAGCTGCCCGGCACTTCTACTGAATCTGAGTAGCTTAAGGGAATCGCTGTGTTTTAAGAGCCTCTTTGTCCCAGGAGTCTGTTGTCCCATCACAGAGACTACGATATTGACCACTCAAAGGCCTCTTAAGCTGACAGCGAGACCTACAACCACGTCCACTACAACAACAACGACAACACCGAGACCCATCACCCAAAGGCCGACGTCACAACATCTGGTGCTTATACCGCAACTGAAACCTTCAACGACAACGACTACGAGCACGTCCCGACCGATTCCACCGTCCCTACTAGGTCCCGGCTCGAATAGCTTAGAGCCTGCGGGTATTGTCAACGCCGATGAGTGTGGACAGCAGGAATACTCTTCGGGACGTATCGTTGGTGGCGTTGAAGCGCCAAATGGCCAATGGCCCTGGATGGCGGCAATCTTTTTGCACGGACCAAAACGTACTGAATTCTGGTGCGGCGGATCTTTAATTGGAACTAAATATGTTCTGACAGCTGCGCATTGCACGAGAGATTCTAGACAGAAACCGTAAGTGAAGACACTTTTTTGGACTACTGGCTATTGACAATGGACTTAATTTTGTTTGCAGATTCGCGGCTAGGCAGTTCACCGTTCGGCTGGGCGATATTGATCTTTCGACAGACGAGGAGCCCTCTGCACCGGAGACATTTACCGTACGAGAAGTTAGGGCGCACGAAAGGTTAGTATTTCACAAAACACACTCTTATTCTTGTTGGATTGAGAAATCTTTCGAAATCCTTTAAAGTTCAACCAACCTTTTCATACTGAATGGAAAGCTTGGGTTTATACGAAAGTAGACTTTTTGCTTAGTCCGGTTTCATCAAGTGCCTTGTCGTAAATTCTGTTTAGCCGAGTCTACATCGAAAAATCCCACTTATTAGGCTCAATGAAGTACATATTTGTCAAGCTTAGTTTGGTAGATTTTTAGATCTTAGGATTCTCCATATACCAGGATAACCAGCCAGCCATAATATCTCAAGCTAAGGTCTCTGAACCTGCCAGTCCACACGAAGGAAACTAAAGTCATCGCCATTAAAAAGTGCGTCCTCCTTGACTTAGTGTTTGCGTTCCATTTTCGGACGGAGACAAGAATATTTTAGACCAAATAAGTTTCTGAATATAATTATACCCAGTAAAGATTCTTAGTTCTGCTTGGTTTATGTTTATCTTCCGGCATCATATGAATCAGCAATAATCAGGCAAACATTCCACTAGGAAGTGATTGATGTTGTTCTTAGCCAGACAGCCTATAGAAAGAATGAAAGTATTCTGACTCGAATGTTTTATTGATTCCTTTGTTTTCATACAGGGTTTTCCAATAGGGATTTGAAAACTTTGAATTTGATTTATGAACGCACCCTTTCACTAATCATCGAAATGTCATTGTCAATTTATTCAGTACAGTCAACGTTTTCATCATGGTAAAGTACACGAACGAGCGACGTCTGCAAATTATAAAAATTTTCTACTGAAATTCAGAGTCGCTTACCGCAACTTTAAGAGCGTAAACTCCAATTTTCGGTCGTAATTCTCGTCCTTGTAGACAGGAGCAAAAATTTGAGCCTACATATTCTTTGTGTGATGTTGCCGTGTCAGTGAGACAACGTGTATGGTCGAAGTATCGAAAATATCGCTGCAGTTCAGGCGTCCGTATCGAACGATCCAAATCTGTGAATTCTACGGCGTTCGTAAGAATAGGGCATCCATCAGACTACATTATGGCGTATTTTGCGTTAGGATCTTGGTTTTCACCCATACAAGATTAAGCTGACTCAAGAATTGAAGCCGATGGACCATTTGAAGCGACGTACGTTCTCCGTACGTGCGTTATTGTTCGGGTGGAAATCCACATTGACTTCATGAATCACCACTTCATCCACAAAAAAAAACTCTTTGGTGAGGTTTGAATGCAGGCGGTGTTATTGGGCCATATATTTTCGTCGACGAAAACGATCGTGACATTACTGTGAATGGCCAGCGTTATCGCGCCATGATTACCGATTATTTTTGGCCCGAATTGGAATATTTCACTTTCAATTTGTGATTTCACCAGGATGGTGTCAAAAAGCAAACCTTACAATCGATTTATTAAAAAGTAATTTTGATGAGCGTGTTATCTCAAGAAATGAGCCAGTCGATTGGTTGCCTCGGTCCTGCGATAATTCGCCTCTTGCTTTATTTCCTTGGGGCTACGTTAAGTCATTGCTTTATGCCAATAACCGACGACGTTGGAAGAGCTCAGAACCAACATTGAACGAGAAATAGCGACCGTTTCGAAAATAGGGTCCAACGATTCGACCGCTGCAAACATGCCCGCGGTGGCCATAAGAACGAAGTTGAATTCCATTCTTAAATGTTTCGATTGTACTACAAGCCGATAATAAAGTTTTCGAATTATCTCAAATGGTTTGCGCTTTATTTAAAAAAAAATTGTCAAGTCCTTATTGAAAAGCCCTTTATGATCTCTTCGAAAAAGCACAAAAAGAATGCATCAATAAAAACAACATATTAAGTTTATAAACCTTTCAATAAAAAATTGTCGATTCTTATAGCAAGAATCTTTATAATATATTTTGCAATAATAAAATAAATTTTAAATATCCACCCCTCGAGAATTTTATTAATAATTCAATTACGAAAGTAATGAATTCGAACCGTCATCAATATGGGTTGGATCGACCCGCATATTGAAATATTTTCACCTGGTTTTTCACTTCAAAAGTAATTTTAAAATGAGGCTTCAAAAATTATTGTTTAAGTCGGAGAATTTGTGTTCGAAAGGAAAAAAGGAAACCCTTAAAAGATCACTTTGTTGTCCGTCCGTCCGTCTGCCTGTGAAGACGATTTTTCTTAGGAACGGAATTTGTATCAAATACTTAGGTCTACTGTCTCTTAGAGCTGTAAATCAAACTTCTAAGCCAACGCAATCAAAAGATGCAGCACTCGACACTCGCAAGAGTATCAAAACCTACAAGGTACTTCCAGTCGACATAGAATCTTGAAATTTGGCATTAAGCAGTGTTTTTTTTTATAGATTGTCGTTCAATTACACTGTTTGTCGATAACGATAACGATATTTTTATTGAACATAATATTTACAATTGTTCTTAAACCTAATTTACAATGTTTTTCTTAAAAAAAACTGCTGGCTCAACAAAAGGGGCCCAGCGAAATACATTGGTTTTTCTTAAAATAAATACATTTGTGAAAAAAAAATTAAAAATTGTTGATGGTTGAACCTCGGGTTGTTCAAATCCGGGTGATGTTGATTTCTTGAGTGTTGTTATGCGGCCTCATCCGCGGTGGTGGATAGTGTCTACTTCATCGTAGAACGCTGCTGGTCCTTCTTCGACGTCGAGAGGGAAGAGGGCCTCTTGCAATATCGCCATTGCATTGAGGTATTTGTGCTCCTCTGGTGTTTCTTCATTGGCCATGCTGCTGATGTTGTTGTTGTCGTAGGTCCTTGCTGCCTCGAGGAATTTTTTGAAGATCCGCGGCATGTAGACTCTTAGCGGAGTTATCCGGGCAGCCGCATAGAGCTCGCTGTTCTTCACGTGTCTCATGGTGTCTTTGTCCAGGTGCAGTCCAGTGCATACACGGAGAATCTTCCGTTCGAATGCTTCCAGTTTCAGCATGTACGTTTTTGATGCGGTGAACCATACCGGGAACCCGTAAGTGATTACGGGTCGGATGAGTTGCTTGTACAATAGTAGCTTGGTCCGTTGGCTGAGCCCGTTTTGTTTCTGCATTAGTGGATGGATCCGGTGGAATGCAAAGTTGGCTTTCTTCAGAATGGACTTGACATGTCCGTTAAATTTCATCCGTTCATGGAATAGTATTCCAAGGTAGCGGGCATTCAGGGACGTCTTTATGATGGTGCCAAGTCAATATTCCACTTGATGAAAAATCATGAGAGGATGCAGGGTTGAATGTTTTTCCCGGAATCCATATTGGATGTCCGGGATCGTCCTGTTGGCGGTGCAGAAGCGATTCAGCTTTCGAACGATAAGTTCTTCCAGCACTTTGCTTATTGAAGAAAGGAGGGAAATCGGTCGATACCCGTCGACATTCCCTCTGCTTTCTTTCTTGGGGATTGCAACAATTTTAGCTATTTTCCATTTCGAGGGAAAATAGCTATTATTGATGCAATTGTTCAGCAACACCGTTAGGAGGGTGAACATTGCCTGAGGTAGCTTTTTCTGGACGAAGCTGGGGATTTTGTCGGGTCCGGTCGATTTTTTGGAGTGACCGCTCATTATGATCTCCTCGATTTCTCCAGGCGTGCTGAATTCTTCCGTGTTGCTGGTGGGGTCTTCCGCTGTGTTGGCCTCGTTGAAGTTTGTTATTGTTGCTGTTTCCTCTGCCATCGCTACTGACCGTTGAACCTCTTCGATGAACGCTGTGTCGTTGGGGGGGTGTGGTTTGAAGTTTCCTTCGAAGTGGCTTGCAAAGGCTTCTGCCTTTTCAGCAGGTGTTGATGCCTCGCCTTGTGGAGTGCTAATTATTTGGGGCATCTTCACTCCCTTCCCAATAATTTTGTTGATGTTCCTGAATGTAGCAGGTCCTGGCTTGATGGCTTGAAGTTTGCTCTTCAGCTTGGTGTTGTTGTAATGCTGCACGGCGTTGCGGAACATTATATTTGTGCAGTTTAGTTCGCTGCGCAGACTTTGGTATTCCGCGTTTTCCGTGTTCCATTCCCGGCGGAGAACTCGTTGGAGCCGCTTCCTGATCCGCTGCCTATGGTGGTAAACATTCTGGATGTAGACAGGTAAGTTAGCGAACCTGTCCTTCGAAGATTGTGGTCGCTTTTGGTTGTCCAGCGCTGTGTTGATTGCAGATTCGAAGTCATCTATGGCAGCGTCTATCTCCGTGTTCGTCAAGTTCCGTGGCCTTGCACATGGGATTAGTAATCCTTCGGTGTCTTTCTGGAATCGCTCGACGTCAAGGTGGTTGAGATTGATGTAGTGTCCTTCGGGGCGCTGCTGGGTGAAGATCGGCTGGCTAATTTTAACTGTGAGCTGCACCGCTTCGTGGTCTGAGTCGCTGGGGATGATCTTGCATGTGTAGTTCTGCAGTTCGGGGAGAACATGGACAAGGTTGGTCGTCGCTATAAAGAAGTCCAGATAGGACGATGACCTTGTATATGTTGGCCTTGGTTGCGAGATGACGGCCAGTGACTGCTGCGCTGACGTCTCCTCGAGCCAATCTACAATGGCATTCCCTTGAAGAGTGGTAGTGGCGTCTCCCCAGAGTGGGTGTCTGGCATTGAAGTCTCCTCCCATCAGCCCGTACGTGTGTTGCTGAAGCACGCTGTTCAGCTTGTTGAGGTCTGCTTTCATATCAGCGTAGCTGGCGGTGCACCTGTTGTAGGTGCTGATAACCATCAGTGATTCTCCGGGAGCGATCTTAATGATGACTGCTGTTGCTTCAAAGGTCTTCAGATTGTTGATGGTGGTCTGCGAAGCTTCGATGTTTTCTCTTATAAATGCTGCTGTTCCTCTCTTTCCATCGGTTTTGTCCGTCCTGAATGTTTGATAATTCCTGAAATAGACTGAATTGCGTTGTGTTAGTAAAGTCTCACTAACAAGAGCAATATCAGGTCTGTTTTTTTTAAGGAACAGATCAAATGCTGTCCTTTTGGGGATGCTGTACAGCGAGTTGACGTTGTACGCTATTATGCGGAGTCTATTTAGACTAGGCATAGCTGAAAGATGAATGTGGCCAGAGCCACGGATTTATTTTCCTCGCTTAGTTGCGAGTAGTTGGACGGGACTGCTTGCCGAGCTTTAGCCATCACCGACAGTACGTCACTTTTAAATACCCGGCTGATTTCGCCGGCTAGGTTAACACCCTCATGTTGCTGCTGCTGTTCCTGGGGGGTAGTCTTCTTGCCCTCGATCTTCCTGGTTGGGGCTGGCCTGGTCGGGGCTGGTAAGGGGAGAGGCGTAGCTTGCCGGGCAATAGAGGCAAAGCTCATGCTCGGCTTCGTGAGTTTGCACGCTGATTGTGTGGCAAACTCTCGCTGCGCTTTTTTGAAGGTGGCGCTTTTTTCTTTTTCCGCCAACTTCTCCTTATACTTAGGGCATCCCTTGTAGCTTGCGGGGTGTCCTGTTGTCTTGCAGTTGGCGCAATACACATCCGGACCTGAGGAGTCCTTCCTTTGGCATTCTCCGGGCTGGTGTTGCTTGTCGCACTTGACGCAGACATACGCCATCCCGCAATTTGTTGCCACGTGTCCGAACTTCTGGCAGTTTTTGCATTGGACTATTTGTTTTGGTTTAAGTTTCTCCCAATGCACCTTTTGGTTCAGCAGTAGCTTATGCTGATAGATCGCGGTGATTTCAGCGTCTTTGGCTGCTTCTACCACAAAGGCGTTGAAACTTTTCCCGTTATTCCTCAGGGATTTGAATGCCTTTACATTGATGACAGGAATGCCTTCGGCTTTCAGCTCGTCGTGCACTTCGTTGGTGTTGTAGGAGAAGTGCACTCCTTTCAAGAGTAGAAGATTTTTCCTGTCTTCCTTTGGAGTGTAGGTGTGGCACTCAATTTTCCTGGTCCTCAGGAATTCTTTAATTGACTCGAAGCCGTCCTTTGTTTTGGTGTGGATTGTTGTTTTGGTGGTGCTGGTATTTTGAAGGGTGAACTGGATGTTCATCCCTCTAGCGAATCTGCTTATCTCCGCGACGTTATCTGAGAAGCAGATAATTGGTGGCATTCCGGTTTTTGGTGGGGTTGGGGTTGGCTGTTCCGTTGTTCCCTTTGATGTTTTCAGCTTTTTGGGATTATTTACCTTCGTCCATGTAGTTGTTGGGGGGCCGGGCATCGATGGTTCCATATTTGCAGCTGGTTGATTAGGTATTGCAGCGGTGGGTGCATCCGCTGTTTTTGTCCTCTTCTGGGTTTTCTTTTGCGTCTTCTTGGCTCGCTTCCCTCCTTGGGCTTGAGCCGAGCTGCTGCTGTCCTCAGATCCAGCGTTGTTGTCCTTTTCAGCCTTCTCCATGTCGCTGAGGAATTCCTCGTCGCTGGAGAGGCTTACGTTTTTTTGCTGTTGCGTTTCGGTGGAGACATCCTTAAGGACCTCTCCGACAATGGCTTGGAATGATGGACCCAGATTGTTTTTAATTTCCCGCAGCAGTTGGGCTAGTGCTTCAACAGCGGCGTGGGCATTAAAATTCTTGGCCATCTTTTGAAATTTAAAAAAATATTCAGCAAGTAATATTTTCAAAAAAACGTTACTTGCTGGTTTGTCTATAAAATTATTATTAATTATTAATAAAGTAAGATTATTTTTTAATTTTTTAATTATTTTTGTGTTTTGAAAAAAAAAACAGACAGAAAAAATTGAAATAATTGAAATAATAATCCATATTTTGAATTAATATGTCTTCACAGTCTGAATGTCCGTATGTCTGACCACACTGACTGACGAACTGACACTGACCTATAGATTGTCGTGATGGGTGAACTATTACTTATATACCTACAGGTTTTTACGGAACCCTCGGTGCGCGAGTCCGACTCGCACTTGGCCGGTTTTTTCTTATTTATAATTTATTTCATCAGCTAGATAAGAAATTGACAGTTGTCCGTGGGTTCAAATCCGGGACCTCACTTCACCCACCTCTTGCGAGTGACTGACAATCCTCCGATGAGAACAAAGTCAAGATAAAACTTCTGGAGCTGTTCGGAACGTGGGTCCAACTCCTGCCATTTGTTTTCGAAAAAAATAATATAAACACACAAGTGGTGACCTAAAACACTGAATATATATTTCAAACGATTCTCGAGAGGTTGCATGATATAATAACGTGGAAATCGTCATTAACGAGTTATGAAAAAATAGCAACGGACCCAAATTGGTTCCCTCTGGCACACCATATGAAAAAATCATCCTTTATCACTTTAGTAAACCAAGTAAGATTCTATCTATATTAGAGCACAGGATGAAAATCCATGAGAGTCCTATCGTTAGTCTTACGGTTCCCTTACCTTAAGATGGTTTATGCGTACCCTTCTAAGAAATGGGCGACAAAAAACAAATTCACCATTCGTTATTTAGACTTGATTAATTTGATCGTGATTAATTTCGTTTTAGGTTTTCACGGATTGGATTTTACAATGACCTTGCAATATTGGTACTCGATCGTCCCGTTCGTAAATCAAAATACGTGATTCCAGTTTGTTTACCAAAACTTGGACGTATGCCACCGAAGGATCGCTTGCCTGGACGTCGAGCGACAGTAGTTGGCTGGGGCACGACATATTACGGAGGCAAGGAGTCTACTTCACAGCGCCAAGCTGAACTTCCAATTTGGCGCAATGAAGACTGCGACCGATCATATTTCCAACCAATCAATGAAAATTTCCTATGCGCGGGATATTCCGATGGTGGTGTGGACGCCTGTCAGGTAAGCATCGCTGATTGAATTAGAAATTCAAATTAAGTAAAATTGTAATAAAACTTAAGGGCGATTCTGGAGGACCACTTATGATGCGCTACGATTCTCGATGGGTTCAGCTGGGTATTGTTTCATTTGGCAATAAATGCGGAGAGCCCGGATATCCAGGAGTCTATACGAGGGTATCACAATATTTAGACTGGATACGTGACCATACGCGGGACTAAACTCCCCTGTTTAGTTTTAAACATTTCTAATTAGTTTTAAGGTTTCCATTAGTGCCTAGTCCGTGATGAATGTTGTTAAAATAATTTATGATTTTGTAACAAATATTTATATTTTTTTTTGGTTTTTTTAAATAAACTCTCCGAATGATACTGTGAAAGTAAATTATTGTAAGTTAGTTGTACTTTTGTAAAAAATAAATTCATTATTTATAAAAAAATTATTTGTTTCTTATTTGTTTCTTACTTACTATTTATTTATAGAACATTTCTAACGTTTTGGATTCTGTACTACCGCTTCCTCATACCGATTTGGTCTAGGCATTAGTATGCGCGACCTCTTATGAATAACAAAAACGCCGCATACACTGCAACTACGTTCATGCGTTCAGATGACACAAAGACAAACAATTTTTAAAATTTTGCTTTATTAATACATTTTTTTTCGCTTTCTGTTTAAACTTAAATTAAAATACAAAATTAAATAGGCTGTAGATAAACATTTATAACTATTTGTTGAAATTATTGTAATGTGAATGTAAAAACAATACGCTATCGAATTGTTAGGAGCAAAAAGAATTTTAATTTTATGGATTGAAGGTCAAACGAAACACAAAGATGGAGAGCTGCAAAGTTACATTTTCTCAAAAATGATTTCAACCAGAATTTTAAATGTTGAAATATTTATATGCAGTATCCGTTGGCCTCCCTCGTTCTCAGTTAGTACTTCATTGATATCGAACCAATTATCTACGATTCATTTGATCATTGTGTAATAAGAATTCCATCGTGTGGGGCATTGGTTCTTCAGAGAAGTTCGTAACCTATGCTGCTAATTTGCTTTTTTGAAGTACTTCACGATTTTTTGGCACGAATCTTATATTTCCGTGAGCTCTGTTGTTTCGTCAAAAGACTTGTCGAAGACTACTGCAGTTCAAGCGCGTGTTGTGTTCCAAAGCTTTAACAATATTTGTTCCTCTGTCTGTTATAAATTTTATTGCTTCAATATTTTGGACACCAAACTCACTAAACAAAGTCTTCAACTTTCTTAAAATATTATCACCAGTTGACCTCTCCAAATCCATTGATTTCATTCCCAAAAAGACATCAAATAATTTAAAGCCTTTCTCATAGTGAAATGTAATGCCTAAAAAGTTTCGTTTCACATAATTATCCGACCACATATCAATTGTAGCAGATGCACCGCCGCTATTCACAATTTCTTCTATTTCGCTTCTGAATTGTTTTTTTTTTCTGCTGATTTCTGCACCTTTCGCGAAATTGTTGTCGGATCAGGAAGTAAATAATTAACGTCTTCTCCATAGGTTGCACCTATCTGAATAAAAAACTTCACAAGCTTTACGAAGCCCGAACCAGCGATAGCCGAAAATGGCCTGCAATCTTCAGTAACCCCACCTGTTCACATGTCTATGGCCTCCTTTTTGTCACCTGCTGCCACACTTATGCCGATTAAGATTTGATGTTTGATGTCCGAAGTGCTAAAGTAACTTATGGCAGTTGCGGCAATATACATACCAATCCTTCCAATATGGTTTCGTCTTCTTTTAAGATTTCGCACAGTACATTCCAAATGAAACTTCTACCTTTGCGTCGTTGTGACAAGGTGTAAACGCCGCTAGCAATTTTCTCAGCAAAATAACTTGATTATCCGACATTTTAGCAAATTAACTGAATTTTAGATTTTGCTTCTCACGTCTTTTCGCATCAAACGCACAATACCAAGTAGGAATTTTGAATACATTACCAAACTCATTCCAGACAGACGACGTTATCTGTATCCCTTTGTTTTCCTTTTCAGTGAAACTGATTTCCTTGCGATTGA
Source organism: Orthonevra nobilis (assembly GCA_963555765.1). Lineage (NCBI taxonomy): Eukaryota > Metazoa > Arthropoda > Insecta > Diptera > Syrphidae > Orthonevra > Orthonevra nobilis. The sequence continues at coordinate 54,390,900 of OY743227.1, forward strand.
ATTTAATGTCACAAATATGCATATGACCATGTGCAGTTCTCTGGAACTAAATTGCGGTGTATGCGGTGTTTTTGTTTTCATAAGCTATCACACATACTAGCGCTTACCGAAATTCAATATAAACATGCGGTAGTACAGGATGCAATAACTCAAAAACATACCATTCGAGTTTAAAAGAGAAATATACCCAATTGACTTAATTCTAAAATGTATGGTAAACAAAATGATCGCTTGGTTGCGGAGAGCGTACAGACTTGTACTGTTGTTTTTGTAAGTAGATTTTAAGTTGTAATATTATGATCGCATGCAATCTCTGCATTTGGGAAAACAGACTGAATAAATCACAGCCAATTTGACAATATGGCCGCTGGCAACTGCCAAATTTCGAAAGTCCCTACTTTTTTACAACACGACTTTTTAACTCAAAATTGTTCAGCTCAAATTTCAGTTTTGTGTCGTCAAGGCCCTCTAAACCTGGAGTAAAATGTGGACAATATGTTTTTGGTCCATATGTTGGTCCAGATAATTTCATTTCATTTTCATACAACTCTTTTCCAATTGCTTCCCAGATCTAAGCCTTAAAAATTATTTTGATAAATCGTTCCATTTTTATATTACAAAATTCAAAACGCCGCGCGTCAATACCGAATGATAGAAGTAATCTGTAACAACAGAAAACACCGCGTGTCATAGTCGCGTTGAATTTAACGCAACGTTGAAAACGCGCTTTATTTGACGGAGCCTTAAGCAGCAGTCAGTTGCAAAAGAACATGCTATTCAAAAAGACACAAACAGATCGCCCACCCCTTAGATAAATATGCCCCCATGAGTTTTGAAATTCATTTCGAATATGAATTTACCAGTCTTTGTTTTCAAATTTGAATTGATTACCTTATGAGTGTGTTATCTAAATTTATTACTCAACATACTCTTCTGATGATTCACGACGGAAATTACGTGAAAATTCGCACAATTTAATCTTCGTTTTTTAAAAGAAAAAAACTTTCAAGGTATTTGTATGAATCCATAATCATTTAAAAAAACAAAATCCACGCAAGTCTTCTTGTTTCTTAAATTATTCGAATCCCGCCATCTGTTGAGAAAACGTGCGTGCCTTCTGGCTGTGTCAACCGACATCAACCTTGGTGGGCTCTCCCCTTTTAAACGCAGTCAAGTGAAGTTGCTTAAAATAACATGAAACTCAATCGTCGGCGCGCGTTAATTTTATCGCTTTCCAATTAAAAAATTCGACTATAAAAATAAACAATCGGAAGTGGCGTCGATGAGATAAGTGAAAACCAATTTTCAGTGTCAAGTTTATGCAACGTTCTAAAATAGAAGCGCAGTCGAGATTGTTTCCGTTGTGATTGTGATAAATTCGTTTTTTTTACATCAGATCTGTCAAAATTTAGTGCCGGCTTTTTGTGTGGAATATCATCAGACGTTTTTCGGTAACAGAACGCGTGTGCGTCATTGAGTGTTCCTACTCCATACTCAATCGATAATCACTCAAGTTTGAGTTTTTTTATTTTTTGTCTTTGTTTTGAGAATATATTATTGCAGTTGACGTGACGTCATGGAGACAAGTTTGGTGAATCATATTCAGCGGAATGGAAAGGTGAATGGGACGCAGAAAGGTGAATCTAATCGAGTTGCCGTCGAGCATAATGGCTCATGTGTGAGCGAACACAGGGATGGCAGTGACGCTGATGAGGTATTTGAGTTCTATTAAAATGCATGTTTTATGGAAACTATAGATGATTTTAAACCCAATGGGTTTTTTGATATAAAGTTTTATTGTGAGTGTAATATTAAGCTCTTTTTCAACGTGGGTGACGTGTAGAGGAGAATACCTTCTTTTGAGCGACTTTTAGCCCAGTTTATCAGTGCTGAGTTTAATCTGAGTTTATTTAACTTGGGGCTTAACCTGAGTTAACTAAAGAAACGTGTTTTTCAGTAAAGAGTAAACCCCGTGTTAACTAAGCTTATTTGGTGAGTTAACTCCGGATAAAATGAACAGATGTTTTTTGACAGATACTGAAAAAACAAGCGAAGAGATTGATTTCATTCCTATTTGTGTGAACATTTTGTCAAAGATAAAAAAAGAAAATGCATATATATGCGCTGATTTAAGACTCTTATTCAGATCTGAGCGATGCAATATTGTTTGATGAATTTAATACAATGCTTTTTTACATTTTTTTTCCGACAATTCGTGCATCATAAGATCTTGGGTTTGTGTGTATTCGTCTTTGGTTGAGTAAATTAGCGGCCTGTATAGAGCCTTTGCTTTCTGACGACTCATTTTGCGCGATCAGTAAATGTAATTGAGAACGAACTCATATCGGTATTGTTTTATCCTAACACATAGCACCTCAGGCATTTTTGGATTTAGACGCACATGGCTGCTTGTCCGACTCGAGCAATGTTTCCACTGTATACCATGGTGCTAGAATAGTCCTGTAGAGCTCCTGGGTGGAATTACTGCATGAGCGTACCTGAAAGAAAGGCTAAATCCCAGCAAATACTGGTGACTCGATCGGGTAGAATGTTAATAATTTGTAGGTAGTTGTAGTTGAAGGTAGTTTTAAGTTTAATGTTTAAGAATTATAAAAAAAATAAGACAAGTATTTTTTCCCACTTTTTAATAACTTATAATATAATATTGTATAAAGAGCTCTTAAAAATTTGTTAAATTTAAATAAAATCATGAGCACTGTCATTCATCGGTCATTAATTTTGTACATAAAATTAGTTTATAAGTATTGTAATACAAGTATTTTAAGTGGTAACAATTAAGTCTTCAAAAAATAAATGAGTGCTTGTTAATTTATAGATTAATGCATTTTTTTAACTATCAATAAAAACATTTGTTGGTAATCCACTCTTACGATAGCACTTAAATAAAATAAATAATAAATTTATTCATGTATTAAAAGCAAAAAACATGTGCCATTAAATAATTTTCAGAGATATACGATTTTAATTCAGGATAATTGTAAATATTACAGTATTTCTGATTTCTTTGCAAACCTAAGCGAATTTGAAAAATTGCTTTAACTAAACTCATTTTGTTCCTAAGTTTGCTTTGGACTAGGTTTACTTGAGTAAAAACCCTTTTAACATCGCCATTGGAATGTGCCAACAAAGCAGTTTCAAGCCTAGTTCGCAAATATTTGCAAAAGGGTTTTCTCTTACTGAATGCAATGCTAGGTTTCAGCGTTAAAAAACAGATTTAATGAAGCACTAAAAATAAAATGAAAGCACTAAAATAACGCCCGAGCACTAAAATGACATTTTGGGCACTGAAATCATTTTTTGAGCACTGAAATTAACGCTGAAAGCACTAAATTTGCAACGCTGGCCATAATACCCGCAAACATATTTCCTTTGAGCTGAATGGTTACTTATAACGGGTTTTTCAACAAGGACGCTACAAAAGTAGAGCGACAGGGACAGCAATGACGCCATATTTCTTGCCGCTCTTTTGACATTTCTCTTCTGTAAGGTTTGCCATTCCATGATGGAAAGATAAACGAGCCAACAACGAGTCGAAAATTTACTACCGAAATTCGGAGTCAGTGGCCTCAACGTTAAGAGCGCTACGTCCATTTTATGGTCGTCATAATCGTCATAGCAGATAAACAATTGAGCGTTTAGTGGAAAAATTTGAATCCACAGGCACAGTACAAAATGTTCCCGTGCCAGTGAGACAAAGAAGTGCCGTAGTATCGAGAATATTGCTGCCGCTGAGGCTTCAGTTGCAGAAAGCCCAAATGTGTCTCTCACACGTCGTTCTTAAGCGTTGGGCATCTTTGTGAAAAGATCTTGGCCTACATCCTTACAAGATTAAATTGACTTAAGAACTGAAGCCGCTTGACCACCAGAAGCGTCGTATGTTTGTGAATTGGACTGAGCAACAACTTGAAAATGATTCGGATTTTCATCGAAAAATCATCCTCAGCGATGAGGCTCATTTCTGGCTGAATGGCTCCGTCAGTAAACAAAATATCCGGTATTGGTCAGGCAGCAATCCACACGTACTCCATGAGTCATTATTGCATCTCGATAAAATTACGGTTTGGTGTGGTTTATGGGCCGGCGGCGTCATTGGGCCGTACTTCTTTCGTGATAATCAAGACCAGCACGTTACTGTGAATGGGGATCGCTACCATTCAATGATAACCGAATAGTTTCGACCCCAATCGGATGATTTGGACTTGGTGGATATGTGGTTCCAACAGGACGGCACCACAATCCACACAGCGAATGTCACAATCAATTTATTGGAAATCAAGTTTGGAGAACGTGTTATCTCACGAAATGGTCCAGTCGCTTGGCCGCCTCGGTCGTGCGATTTGACGCCGTTAGACTATTTCCTGTGGGGCTACGTCAAGTCTATGGTTTATGCCAACAAGCCAGCGACGATTGATGAAATTCGAACGGTACAGTATCGGCTGATTTATGCTTAAAAACCGTCGAAAATTGGGTTCAGCGTCTGGACTTCTGCAAACGTGCCCGTGGTGGCCATGCAAAAGAAATCGAGTTCCATACATAATGGCATCGAACGTACTTTCACAGGAATAAAAAAATTCATTGATATCCAAAACCGTTTTTGTTTTATTTAAAACTCTTATTGAAAAACCCGATATCAGCCAATACAAAAACTACATGGAAAAGGTCTTCAAAAAAAAGCGGATGTGAACTGTTTTTCATTGAATTGCAGGTCAACATTTGCGGGCTCATTATGTAAATTTTATTATTATGGAAATTGTATGAACATTAAAAGTAAGGAAAGAATTAATAAATAAATCAATTCGTTTTTATTTTATTTTTGAATTCTCCTATTTTGTCAAGTAACAATTGATCTGTCAGAATGAACAGACGTCGATAGTTTTTTGACAACTTAATCAACAACATGCACTGAAAAACTGCTCCATGGGTTAACTAGGGATTAATTTTATTCCTGAGTTTGCTTATACAGAGTTAATTCAGCGCTGAAAAACTGGGCCTAAGACATTTCCTTGTTTTCAATTAATTTCATCATAGGTACCATTTTGATATGAAATCGGAAATGCGGCGGTTTTCCAATATGGGGAAACGCACTAAAAATTTAATATTATTTTTTATGTGTAAATAAGTTGAGACGAAGTTAATAATACTATAACATTTTTTTTTGTTTCTTCGAAATTCTGTCTTATATCATGTTTCTCTTTCTTCATAGTGTAGACAGTGCGAACTAACAACATGCCGAGTGTTTAGATTAACCCTTTGATCAACAGTGGTACTGCCAGAGCACCACCTATTTAAACCGCTGTCAAAAATGTTCTACTGCATATTTTGGTCTGAATTTTTGTACTCGGGAGTTTTTGGGGTCGCTAAATAAGAATCTGAGGTTATATTGAAGGAATTCAAAATGGCGGTTCCAAGATTGTGGAAAAATGTGGGAAATTGAACTAATCGTTTCGAGAAACCAATCAAACTTGATTCTACTGCAAATTGCATATTGTAATCAGCTGACTTCATACCTAAATATATAAAAAAAATGTATTACTGACAGTCGGATATAATGGATCCGCCATCTTGGACATCAAAAGTACCGAAACACTAACATTAGACTCGTGATGTGTGACCTTGAAAACCCCTATAAACCATTTTTTTTTGTAATTTGATTGAATTTCACCAATTTAGGCCGCCATCTTTGATCCATCATTTTATAATTTGTAAATCTAACCTCAAATTTGTAATTAGTCACCACGAAAGGACAATCGAGTACCAAAAATTCAGACCAAAATATGCAAAAGAATTATGTCTGATCGGTTATTTAGGCCGCAAATCTAAGCTCATATTCGTGATCAGCATCCCCAAAAACCTCTGTATACCAATTTTAGTGAAATTTGATTGACGTTCACAAATTTGGTCCGCCATCTTGGATTTGAAAATTATAAAAACATAACCTCAGATTCGTGATCAGCGACCCCAAAAATCACCGAGTACAAAATTTCAGGTCAAAATATGCAGTAGAAAAAAGCATGACTCAAAGGGTTTAACTGATAACAAAAAAAAAATACTGTTTTTTTGCAATTATTTTTTATTAAAATCACCGTAGACATGAAGAATGGCTTTTATTATCTCCTAAAAAACCTTTTTAAATTTTTTTTAACCTTATTCTACACTGGTACTCAAATATTTAAACATCAGCAGCTACATCGGAGGCCACGAAAGATTATCAGGATTGCATTTGATTAACTTTTTTGTGCTCAAACCCGTGTGCATTCAGGCAATCCTATGTCGTTCCCCGATGTAGGGTAAAGGCACTAGTAGCCGGACAGATAATACAAATCTTAACTTTGACTCTTTCTTATTTTTTTCACTATTAAAGCTTTAGTGAAAAAAAGTTTTGGATATATAAATAATGTTGATAATTTTTAAAAAGATAAAACTCCCAAATTATATTTATTATTGTAAATTAAAAGGACTACCGACAGACAACTTCATATCTATTACTCTGAGGTGAATTTTGACCATGACAGCTGTCACATCAGAAACGTCATGTCATTGTCTAATTATTTTAGTCTCGGTTATTGGTCATTAGTGAAAACATACAAGTTTTTGTAAAGCATTAAAATGTCTACATTCGTGCCATCAAAACAACATTTGCGGGAAGTTTTAATATGCTCCTTTCATTTAAAGAAACAAGCAACCGAAGCGCATCAATTGCTTACCGAAGCTTACCCGGGCTATATTATAGACGTTAGAATGTGTCAGCGGTGGTTTAAGCGGTTCAAAAATGGTGATTTCGACACCGAAGACAAAGAACGCCCCGGCCAGGTGAAAAAGAAAGACTATGAATTGGAGGCATTGCTCGATCAAGATCCGTCACAAACGCAAGAAGAACTTGTAAAATCACTTGGCGTCGCTCAGCAAACCATTTCCGGTCGTTTGAAAGCAATGGGAATGATCCGAAAGGTAGGACATTGGGTGCCGTATGAATTGAAGCCACGAGACGTCGGACGCCGTTTTTGCATGTCCGAAATGCCACAAAAAGAAGTCTTTTTTGCATCGAATCGTCACTGGTGATGAAAAATGGGTACATTACGATAATCCAAAACGTCGGGCAACGTATGGATACCCCGGACATGTCTCGACGGCCGTTCAGAATATTCATGGCCTGAAGATTATGCTGTGCATTTAGTGGGACCAAAAGGGTGTTGTGTATTATGAGCTGCTAAAACCGAATGAAACAATCACAGGTGAGGTCTACCGACGACAATTGATGCGTTTGAGCCGAGCACTGAAGGAAAAACGGCCGGAAATGGTCGCAAGACACGATAAAGCTATTTTGCAACATGACAATGCTCGGCCACATGTTGCAAATGTCGTCAAAACTTACCTTGAAACGCTCAAATGGGATGTCCTACCCCACCCGCCATATAATCCAGACCTTGCGCCATCCGATTACTATCTCTTTCGATCGATGCAACATGGCCTGGCTGACCAGCACTTCCGTCATTTCGATGATGTCAAAAAATGGATCGATTCGTGGATTCCGGACAAACCGGTCGAATTTTTCAGAACGGGTATCCATGAATTGCCAGAAAAATGGGAAAAATGTGTGGCTAGCGATGGGCAATACTTAAATATTGATTTTTGAAAAAAAAACGACATTTTCAACCGGCAGTCCTATTAATAAATTTGACAAAAAAGAAAAAAAAACTCTCCAGCATTACTTCGTTAATTATGTTCAGAAATAATGTTCAAAATTTAAAAAGGATCGGTGTAGTAGCTTTGAAGTTATGAGGGACACCGACTTTGAAAACGTGAGTAGTGGGGAAAACGCTTTAAAGTTTTGAACACTTAAAAAATCTGGTATAAAACGTGTACATCACATACAATATAAGTAAGTTAAGGCTGTAACCAAATCTACAATTAAGTGATTGTCAGAGGTAGAGCACGCTCTTAAATACTTTTCTGAGTTCTAATAATCTCACGGAAACTTTTTCAATAAGAAAAAAAAAGAACCAAGAAAGATTTAACACCATTTTTGGAACCTTGTTTTGTGCGATTTGCAATCTACGAATATGTGATTTTGCACAGAAGCCACAAACTGGGCATGGTTGCCTAAAAAATCGCCTTAAATATCATAATCTTATTCTCGGTTGACATTTTTATTTTTCGTGATTTAATGAAAGGGTACAGAGTGGGCTCGGTGATATTTATTTTGTTTATTATCTGGTTTATGTGAAAACTGAAGGTAAGCGTTTTGTCTAGATGTACACGAAGGTATTTTGCGTTTGACTTCCACTCGGTCTGAATTCCTCCAATAACTAAACAATTACGATTTTTCAGTTTTGAAATTATCTTTGGATGATATGCATAGTAGATTGAAGATTGGTTTTAATTTGGAAACCAAACATATCTGAAGAAAAGTCATCTCGAAAGATTGTAGATTGGCAGTTGATCAGCCGAGGAAAGTCGTAAGTGTATTTATCATATAGGAATGGACTTAGAACGCAACATTGAGGTACGCCAAAAGCGAAGTTCTTACTCTCAGAATTCGAATCGTTTAAACAAACCTTTCTGTCCGAAACGAAAATGAATTATTTTAATCATAGCTCCGCGAAAGTTAAGTTGATCATTTATTTTGGTCATGTCACTTGGTTCTTGCTCAGGCACTCAAAACAAACCAGTTGAGGCACTAATTGAAAAAATAAACCACAGTTAAGCGGACGACTTACTTTTTTCATTAAATTTACAATCGTAGAAAATATTAAATAGATTTTTTTTACCAGCTTTAAAAAAAAAATCCATCATCTTTTTTTTGAGTCTGTGATTTCTTTCCACCTACGACTTCTATTAAATCCAATTTTTATATTTTATTTTCCAAGTGAAACAATCTCTCGTTCCTTAATTCCTCAATCACATGCGATTCCAATAAACAAATCCTTCAACCCATATGTGCTGCGACCATCCACGACACGGCACTGATTCCTCAAATTTAAATTCGACCTCGGTTATCATAAAATATCCTTACTGCGCCACCAAGATATTCAGCCACACTATAACGCCTTTATTTCATATATCACGCGTCCCATTTGAATGAACCTTCATGCTTGAAGTTCAAACATACAAGTACATATCCTTGAGAACAATTTAAAGTACAAAGTCCCACATCGGCTCCTCTACTCCTACTACAATGAATGCTTATAAAAAATAACAACATCCCTTTAAATAGCTCATAGCTTATCTGCTCGAGGACAGCCCAAGTTGGTGCTTCCCATCTAACCGAAACAGAAACTCCTCTGCCTCCATACCACATTCATTTGGCCATGGGAAGTCGAGCGCCCAGCTTGTGCTCCGTCCCTCTGAATGCGGGTGTGCGCCTCTGTGTGTTTGGTAATCAACTTGAAGAGTATGTGCCAAACTATTGATTAGCCTACCATGACGTTGTTGAGTCCTGGAATATTTGCAAACATCGAAATAGATTGACCCGTATCTATCTCCATGCTATGCGGCATGCGGCATTTCGTGATCACCATTCAGGAGCCTGGATCAGCAATTTCCCATAATCTGCACATCCTGCCCAGGCAATCACATTCACTCTGCTTTATTGTCCTGCTCTGCCAATGGAACAATACGAAAAGGCAGAGCCCCTTCCATTCCATTGTATTCGTTGTTGTGGAGGGTGGCACAACGAAGCATGCACAAAACCCTAGTTATGTGCGAATAGCTTGAAAATGATTTGGTAACATTTGGTACCAAGAACCAATTCGATGAATACTACAACTCTCGGTGGCCAAGTCGAAAGGTCACACATGCAGGGATACCAACATTTATTGGATAGACGTTCGACCGTTTTACCTTTTGGATTTCCTTTCAGAACGATAAACGAGGGGAATAGTTCGAGTTTGGCTTCCGTAAAACAGTGACTGGTTGGCTATTATCTTAAAACGAGAAAGGGATTTCGAATACGATAAAAGTTCACGCCGAAGGGTTCTTTAAAGTCAATTTAAGAATTTATGGCTTTTGATTGATCCAAAAAGGGTGCGATATTTATTTATGATATGCATTTGCTCCGAATTAAAGTTCATAACTTTTTTGTAGATTTTTTACGGTCAATGACTGAAACAGGTCAGGCATGCGGCTTACATCATATTTTTTATGACAGCATTGCCGATAGCAGCCTACATGGCTATCAGTGGTGGCAGAGCTTAACTCCTTCCCAAAATTCCAATCGCATGATCTTCTAATAATTTTACTGGTTTTTTACTATCGTCCTTTGGCTTTGAGTCTTCCATCGACCATATCACGGTACGTCTTTTCAAATCCCAAGCAACAATCAACTGAAGTGTTTCAGTTTTAACATTCATTGTGCTTTTATTTATAAAAATTTACCATAAAGATCCCACTTTCTTGTAATCCAAAAATATGTGGCTTGGTTATTTCGCTACGTTCACTTAGGCGTAAGGTGAAAATTAGTTTACTGTTCATTACTTTTCTGTTACACAATAGTTCTTGTAGTAACGAACAGCTAAGCCACATACAGCTAGTGTAAAAAGTCTGCATACATTACCAGCCTTTTAAGAAAAAGACCTGAAAAACTTATATTCTCATAAAAATTAAATATTTGGATGTAGGAATAATCTCAAGATCTCCGCCTTATCGAATCATAACTGTTATTTCATTCCTAACATCCGGGAACCCGACTGACCTCAATTTTGGGAAGGCATCTTGGAAACTACCGCAGAATTCACTCATGGATGGCTTAAGTTGAATTTTTAGGTTTACTGACGTAATCGAAATGTCAAAAACATTTTGTTATTTGATAGTTGGTACTTCAACTGTCAATCCGTAAAAAAATTTTTTATCGGTTGCGTAGTTTTTGTTTGGCGTCTGTTGAAAAATGGAAATTCAAAACGAACATTAACGTTATATTTTGCTTTTTTAATTTCCGGCAAGGAAAAAACGCATCGAAAGCTCACAAAAAGTTATGAGCAGTTTTTGGTGACGAAGCTTTAAAAGAACGGCAGTTTGTCAAAATTGGTTTTGATTGGTTTGTCTGGTGATTTTTCACTCAAAGATGAAAAACGCTAAGGTCGTCCATTTGAAGTTGATGAGGACCAAATCAAATGACTTGGAAAAGGCCTTTGACACTGTATGGTTGCAAGGGCTATATTTCAAGCTTGACCAGCTCGGCACAAGCAAACCGCTGCTGTACATAATCTTAGATATGCTCACCAGCAGACAGTTTATTGTGAAAAATGGCAGTGTGACGTCTGCTGGGATTTTTGAAATGAAAAACGGTCTACAACAGGGTGTAGTAATTTCGCTGGTTTTATTTACGATCTTCACAAGTGATCTTGTAGGATCTCTCCGCCAATCCATAGCGTACGCAGATGACTTGATCGCGTACAGGTCAAGTCCGAAGATTGAGGTCATTGTACGTCTTTTGCAACGTGACTTCGAAAAAGTTCAGGGATATTACGATGATTGGAAGTTGAAAATCAATTTTCAAAAGTGCGAGACCATTCTGTTCAGGACTCCATTGTCTGGGGCTTCAAGAAATACTAGAAAGAAGTGGCGAATGTTCTCTATTGTTGGACAAAACGGACATCCATTAGCGAATCGAAGTGCTGTCAGATACCTTGGGATCTGGCTAGCTTAGTATCCTTATTTTAACAAACATTTAGATGCTGCTCTGGCCAGAGCCAAAGCGGCCTTTACCTTGACAAAGAGACTGTTTCACAGCAGTCAACTCGATGCCAAGGTAAAGGTGATCTGCTACACGGCCCTCATTCGGCCTGTCCTTGCCTATGGCTGTCCGGTTTGGTTTAACGTGGGAACAAGCTTAATGGAAAAGGTACGGGTTTTCGAGAGCCGATGTCTTAGGACTTGTCTCCATTTATATAGAACTCCAGAGTCTGAGTACAAAAAATTCTATAGTGGTGGGGTCCTGTACAACGGGGCCAACCTGATCGGAGTGGACAACTTTCTGATAAAACTAATTCGAGGTCGCATTGCGGGAGCGATGACTTCGGCCAACAACTTGATCTCTGGGGCTTTTTGCCCCAATGATGTGTACCATGAGACGGTGCGCCTTAGCGGCCTTATTCCCCCTGAAGCTTTTCTCTATTTAGATAGCAAAGGTCTGGTCCAGGATAGATTAGCGGTGCCGTTAATCTTCCACGTTGGTCGAAAAGCTGTGGACGGGCGAGTCAACTACGATCAAGACGTTGAAAGTAGCTCACCGGAGACCCTCAGGTTTAGTAGGGCGGTATCAGACCGCAACAGAGTTGATGTCATGAGGCAGTATTCTTACTACTGGTGGTTGGACGAAGAGTAAACTCAGTCGTCTTTATTTATCTTGAGTGCCCTTAAGGCAAACATAGCATGACCTGTCAGCCTTGGCCGGCTTGTTTATGTTTAATGTAGTCTAAGCAGTTTTTAATATTATTGTAAGTTGGTATAAGATTTTAAGTTTTAGATTGGTTTGTGGTTTAGTATTTAAGTCTAGTTTTAGTTTAAACATGAATAAAAATTTTTTGTCTTAGTCTTATTATAAGTTTTTTAAATTTAATTAAGGTAAAGTAAGGTTATAAAATGAAACAATAAAAATGCATTTGAATTGAAAAAAAGGACCAAATCAAAGCATTAATCCATTCGGATCGTCACAGAGAAGCTTCATGTCAACATCTGCGATTGGTAAAGGAAACGTAAATGATCCATTTTTAAAACGATGGATAACTGGCGATAAAAAATGGGTTGTTAACAACAATGCCAAACGGAAAGATCGTGGAGCAAGCCAAGTGAACCAGCTTAAACAACATTAAAAGCTGATATTCGTCAAAAGAAATTTATGTTATCAGTTTGGTGGGATTACAAAGGAATTGAACTTTTGATCAATTCAGATGTGTACATTGAACAACTAACAAAATTGAACAATGAACATTCCATCATGACAATGCAAGGCCACACACAACTTTGGTCACTCGGCAAAAATTATTGGAGCTTGGTTGGGATGTTTGCCACGTCCACCATATATTCCTGACCTTGCACCATCTGATTACTTTTTATTTCGATCTTTGCAAAACTCCTTGAATGGTAAAAATTTCAATAATAATGATGATGTCAAATCGTACCTGGTTCAGTTTTTTTGCTAATAAAAACCAGAAGTTTTATGAACGTCGAATTATGATGCGGCCTGAAAGATGGCAAAAGGTCATTGTTCACAGTGGGCAATACATAACAGAATTAAGTTATTACGTTCCATGAAAAAATTGTCTTTTATTTTCTAAAAAAAATCCACAATTACTTAGATGGCAACCTGATACTTATATTTCGACAAAATATCAACAGATGATACCAAAGCTTGAGTTTCAATGGAAGACTAGAAGTTTCAAATTGTTTTTTAAAAATTAATCGATGCTAAGTGTGATCGATACATTTAGTTCGTTACTTTCTTGATATCGATAATTACCGGTTCGATACCAAAAAGAACTTGGCATCGATACCCAGCTTCGATACTTCGAACCCTGCCCGTACCCTCTAGTTGGGCCCAGAGTAGCAGGCGACTTATGCTGATGGCGGCAAAGCAATTTCCGCTTTCTTGCATATTCCGGGACGTTGAATACTTTCGCAATTCTTTTTTTTTTGGTTTCTCGGAGTCCACGATATAATAAGTCGAATCCTGACTGCAGCCAAGCCTGTCAATGCTGGACGGTTGTGCTAAAGGCTAAGACCTCTTGAGGTAGACTCTGATAACGAATCCAAATCACACACGAGCTGACACAGAAGCAATTTATTTTCATCTTTATATTGAAATGGAAAGGTTGGTTTTATTAATGAACCGAGTCATTCAATATGAAAATACTGCGAAATGAAACCACAAAATTAATACCGGTGAAAATAATTCTGAAGAGCATTTCGATACCGATTAACTTAAATCCTGCCCATGGCGATGTACAGACCCACAAATAGCCAAAGCCATTGACCTTATTGCACCGGGTATAAATAAAAACAGAAACCAGAAGGGATTCCAGCAATCCTCTTTGCTCCACCGTATGACAGAAAATAGATTTCAATTAATTATTTATTAAACCTCAACCCATCCGGTGTGCACTCAACCCCATAGCATCCAGTGCGTTCAGTCACAATTTAAATTGAATGACACCACCCAAACGGAGTAATCCTATCCCTGTTTCATCGAAAATGTAATTTTCCACCTTTGAAATACCAGACAGATGCCAAAAGGTGGCACACATCCACTCCAAGCGTACGGGTCGTCAATAGGTCACAGGTGAATTTATGCGCTGGTAAAAGCCAAAGGAGTCTGACCACAGTCTATCTTTATCGTCTGCCTACGTGCAGTCGGTGACTACCAGTTCCATGCTTAAAACGGACACTGAACTTTTATGTGGTTGGTGGCGCAACTGCACTTGACGCAAATGCCACATTTAATGCAATTACAAAAGAAAGTCATGTTCTGTGCTCTCTCGAAAGTAATTAAAAAGAGGTTACCAAAAAGGTCAGAGATGATAGAGAACTTACAAAACCGTGTATTCATTAACACCAACAAGTCGTAAACTTGTTGTTAGGGTTCCGACAAATCGGAACCCCTCGATGTCGTAAACAGAAAGTTGACATCCATTTTGGAAATTGTTACTCGAATATGCGTACACCTTGTGTTTGGTTTCTCATGAATTTAACTGATGCTTATTCATCATACCCTTTCGCTTGACGCCAAAGTGATGGAATATATTCAATAAATCAGCCAGTCACGCAGAGTCATTCACACGAAAGGGATCCTTCTTCAATGGAACGTTTGCACTCGCCTGTTCTGTGGTAATTGACGCCTTTCTATTAAACTTGGTTAAGTTTATTCCTATTGTATGACGCATGCAAAATCGAGCGTAGATCATTAACACACGATGAAGTTCAAAGCTCAGCAGATAATATGCAATGAAAGGGGTGCTAAAGATAGTTCCATAGTAGTAAACTGTTTTATTGGTTTACTGACTTTTAATAAGACACTAAAATTGTTTCAGTTGTTTTTTTTTTATATGCAGCAGTATTGTTGATACCTCGATAATACCGACCATCATTTCATTTGCCATGGCGTAATAAAAAAAAATTCTTTATCGAACAATTTAGAATAAATTTGTAATTTGGATTTTAGTGCATGTAGTGCGCAGGGGCGGATTAACCAGAAGGCAACTGTCTAGGGGCCCCGCGCAGCAAGAAAATGGTTTATCGATTGAAAATTTACTGTGAATTTTTCTTCTTTGTTTTTTGGCAGAATTTTTTTGTTTCTTCTCATTAATTATATTTTCAAAGATTGTTGCAGTAAGCAGCGTTGCCATTTACATTCTGAGCAAATGTAGTACCATGAACAAAAAAAATTTAGTATTTAAAGAAAAAATGTAGCACAGTTAGTTTTTTTTTTATTGAATCACATTCAAAAATAACTAACACAACGAAAATATCAATTCAATTCATAAGAAAAAAAAAACAACAATCAGGAATTAATAAAAAACGATAAAAATAATAATAATAATAATAATAAGCTATTCCAAATTTTAAAGTTTCAAAATGGTGTCATCCTTTTTAGGGCACCAGAAAAAGGGAAAATCAATTGTTTCTGAGCTCAACCTGATTAAGATTTAGATAGATATTTTAATTGGTATCACAAAACTTTACAAGTAGGTTTGTTACCGCACATTTTACATTCAGAGATATGATAATTAACATGTTATCTTTCTACTGAAATATTAATTTTATTTTATAAAGAAAAGCGATTTATTATATTACATAACATAAAGATTCTGAAGGAAAATACCAGAAAAACCTCCAATTTAACCAGCAAAAAAAAAAAAAAAATAATAATAATAATAATAGACGACTAAATTGAATTTACTGTGAAAAACCTCCAATATAACCAGCAAAAAAAAAAAATAATAATAATAATAATAATAGACGACTAAATTGAAGTCAATAAGTATAGAAAAATTTTTTTTAACTAAAGAGTAATGTATAAATAAACGAAAAATAAATTAATAAATAAATATGTTAATAAATAATAAAATAAATAAATAAATAAAAAAATACATAATGAATAAGTGGGTGAATAAATAAATACATAAATTTATAATTTTGTAAATATCTATGTAAATAAATAACAACTTAAAGGTAATTAAACTAAAATATCACAGAAGAAAAAGATGTTATGAAACATGAAGCAATATGAGTAAGAGAATAAATAAATAAAACACGTATGTACATCTATATAATAAATAATATTTCATGTAATATTAACTGATAGTTTGTTAATTAGACAATTGATTGACTAGAGCTTAATCCATTTCTCAGTTTATCTTTTTTTAAATACTTAATTGAGAGAACTTTCCGTTAGCAGAAGCACTGCTGTGAGGAAGACAACATAGATAGAGCATGCAGGCTGGTAGCTCCCGAAACATACAGTTGGCCAAACTATTTTAATGTTTTTTAAATTCACTATTTTGATGTACTAATTTTCTCATATAGAAGGCCTAAATTACAATTTAGCGCAAAGGAGCTGCTTAAAAAAATTATCTATGGTTGGCTCACTGCCTAGAGCTATCTTCCGAGGATCTTAGTACTTGAGTAATTTTTTTTTATTATCATTAAGGTTGAATCTTTGTAGAATTTGCTTACAAAGTTCTTCATGTAGGTTTCGAGCATTAATTTTTTTTAAAATTTTTTTCGGAATAAGTTTTACAAAGGTAGGTGTTACCGCACTTTTTACAATTCAGAGTTACAATACTACTGTTGTCTTAATGTTATAGAAAAAAAAATTAAATGAAACTATAAAAACCATTTTAGGATGGAGAATTCGTGAAAAACTTTCGCAAATACAAAAAAAAATAAAAAAAGTGACTTCCGTATGTAGAAACGAGAAAGAATACATTTAAATGTATACGCTCATATATGAAAAAAAAAACAAGCTAAAAAATAAATAAAATTTGAATATATCAACAACGAATCAAGCAATATAAATAAATGAATAAGTAAACAAACAATAAATAAATAAATATGCAAATAAATAAATTTGCCTCTTTATAAGAAAGGTTCAGTGAATGAATTAGGTAATTATAGACCTATCTCAATTTTACCTTCAATCAGCAAGATATTTGAAAAAGTTATAAAAACTAGGATGGTGAGTTTTTTGAACAAGACACATTTTTCAGTCCTGTACAATTCGGTTTTCAGAAAGGTAGATCAACAGATCAACAATCTTGATAAAAAGAAGTGTACAGCTGGATTATTTGTTGACATAACAAAAGCATTTGACACGGTTAATCATGACATACTGCTTAGGAAATTGGAAAACGCTGGCTTTCGGGGGTTTATTTGCAAGTGGTTTAGGTCCTACCTGGGGAATCGATCACAAAAAGTAAAAATTGATGGCTTAAGAAGCGATGTAAAGTTTCTCAACATTGTAGTACCTCAAGGTTCAGTTTTGGGTCCAATACTCTTCTTAATTTACATCAATTCCTTGTTCAGTTTAGCGTTTGAAGGATTACTTACAGCATTTACAGATGATATTGGTTTTGCCTATGGTGCGAGCAGTGTTTTATATCTTATAACGAACATCAATGCTGATCTTAATTTATTAAGACTCTGGTTTGTTGAGCATAATTAAGTTATAAGCCCCAAAAACTAAAGTTA
The DNA here is from genome assembly GCA_963555765.1 of Orthonevra nobilis. Lineage (NCBI taxonomy): Eukaryota > Metazoa > Arthropoda > Insecta > Diptera > Syrphidae > Orthonevra > Orthonevra nobilis. Next base: position 54,408,603 of record OY743227.1, read on the forward strand.
TGTTTTTCAATTTAGTAGCGCAAAACAGTTTTAATGCAGAGGTTTACTTTCATGGAACAGACTGCCCAAGGTATAACCTAGGTCTCTGCACTTGCAATACAAGTTTGTCCTCTTGCACTTTTAATAGCTGTCTTAGCTGTAGCGAAAATTGTTTTCAAATTGAAAATGTTAGCGAATTTAAGTATCTGGGTCTTGTCATTGACTCGAGGATGAGCTTTAATAGCCATTCGAGTAATTTAAAAAAAATATTTTCGTGGTATACTCAGGAACTTTTATTTTCTGGGCAATATTTGCTCTACACAGCTTTTGTTAAAGATTTATTATGGAGATTTTCATTCTAGATTGGAGTATGGTATCACCTATTGGTGAGGAGTTTATTGGAATAAAATTCAGCCACTATTGTCGCTTCAAAACAAATTATAAAAAAAAATTGCCGTAAGCCTCGTTTACATCCTAGTTTTCCATCATTCAAAGATTTGAAGATTCTTCCAGTTCGACACTTGTACTGCTTTAAAGTGCTGAACATTTTCTATATGAGGTCAGATGATCTTAACTTTAGACTAGTCAATAGTTATGTTTTACGTGGCAATTCTTTAAATCAAGTATCTATACCCGCTTTTCGTACAAGCGCGTTCCGTAATTTTAATATTGTGATTTCATGTCGTTTATTTAACAGACGTCCGGATTCTATCAGAGCACTCACACATCATCATGCGTTTATAAAGCAAGCGAAAAATTGGCTTTTTTGCCTTGATACTAGAGGCGTTGAGGCTCTCTTTTACGTTTTGTTTTGATTTGCCTATTTTTTATTTTCTCACTCTTCTGTTTTACATTTATAAAAAAAACTTGAATTTCAAATAATATAGGTTAAGTCAATTTCTAAGGGTCAGCTTACCCATTTCTTTATTTAATTTAAGAATTAAATGTCTTTGAATGCCAATTTGGTGTCAAGATAAATTCCCAAAAAACTTAACGGATTGCTCCCAAGCTATATTTTTCCCATTTAGTTGGAGTTGCCTGGTGGGCAGAAAGCAAGCTTTTCTTTTCCGGGTGAAAAAGATGGCTTGCGTTTTATCCTAATTTAGCTTAATTTTCCATTTGTTGAAATGTTTTCCCAATATTTGAATCGCATGGTTTGGATTCGTCTCAATGTTGAGAGCGAATTCATGTGAAACAAATATAGCTGTGCCATCAGCAAAGAAAGCGGCAAGTTTGGGAAATCAGACGTGTACAAATTGTACAAAATTGATGACAGTACCGCACCTTGGGGAGCACCCATTGGGACGAACATTTCATCAGTAACACCATTATAAACGTTCACTTTAAAAGGACGTGAAGACAGAAAGCTTTGGACAATTTTTTATAAATATTTCGGAAAATTGAAGTGGATCATTTAAAAGACCAAGCCGTCGTGCCATACAGAATCAAAAGCCTTGTCTTTATCAGACAATAGCATACCGGTAGATTTCCTTTGTGAACGAGAAGGTTTAACATGTTTACATATTCTGAGTACCTGGTGGGAAGTGCTGCGCCATTTCCTAAAGCCGAATTGCTTGTCGAGAAATATGTCGTGTTCGTCTATGAATGATAGTAATTTCACTTTAAGTACTTTTTCATAAATTTTACTTAAACTACTGAGCAAACTAACAGGCCTATAGTTGTCCACGTTATTAGGTGGTTTTCCAGCTTTTACAATATGCACTATTTTTGCAATTTTCCAGGCGTCTGGAAAATAATTCAACTTCAAAAATCCGTTGATAATATACGTTAAGTATTAAGTTCCTGACCATTTTTTTACATTCTTTATGAGATTTATTTTGAATATGAGGTTCAACTCCAAAGAAGCAATAAATTGTAGTATTCATTTGTAAAGTCTACTGAAAGAGATAAACAATCTGCATTCTAATTCGTCTTATTGTTACCCGTATGTCCGCCTTCAAAGGATCCTTGTGTGAAATATTGTTGCAATGGACTCAATTGTTTTAAAAGTATTTTGCATATAATTTCTTGTAAGAGCCAACGTGTTTGGGCATATCTTAAAATTGTATGCTCTTTGCAGTTAAAGGTTTCCTGAATCTTCAATTTGAAAAGTGGGCATATGCAGCCTTTATAGAACTTAAAACACTCGATGGCAAGTGTTTGCATGAAGTCGAAAAGGATATATGCAGGTTATGATTGCTGCATCAAATTGAAGGTAGATTGGGGCAAATATTGGAGAGTTGTGAGTGCATTGTTAAAACGTCCCCGCATTACTGAAGCATTATCAGAGCAAAATGCAATGGCGTTGAAAATATCAATATTACTATCTCTGTACTGATGCAGAATAGACTTTAAAATTTCTTCAGAATTACTTTCTTTGAGCTGCTAAAATCCGATACATCTATACTTTACAGCGCCATCATTCTCATCAAAGTAGTCTCGTCAACGATAATGGATTTTTTTCAAAAATCAATGCTTTATTGAGGAAAAATAGATATAAATTCAATATTCAAAGTATTGCGCATCGCTAGCCACCCATTTTTTCCGTTTTTCTGGCAATTCGTGGATACCCGTTCTGAAAAATTCGACCGGTTTTTCCGCAATCCACGAATCGATCCATTTTTTGACATCATCGAAATGACGAAAGTGCTGGTCAGCCAGGCCATGTTGCATCGATCGGAAAGGATAGTAATCCGATGGCGCAAGGTCTGGACTATACGGCGGGTGGGGTAGGACATCCCATTTGAGCGTTTCAAGGTAAGTTTTGACGACATTTGCAACATGTGGTCGAGCATTGTCGTGTCTTGCGACCGTTTCCGGCCGTTTTTCCTTCAGTGCTCCGCTCAAACGCATCAATTGTCATCGGTAGAACTCGCCTGTGATTGTTTCATTCGGTTTATGCAGCTCATAATACACAACACTCTTCTGGTCCCACCAAATGCACAGCATAACCTTCAGGCCATGAATATTCTGAACGGCCGTCGATGTTGAGGCATGTCCGTGGTATCCATACGTTGTCCGACGTTTTGGATTATCGTAATGTACCCATTTTTCATCACCAGTGACGATTTGATGCAAAAAAGATTTTTTCCTGTGGCGTTCAAGCAGCATTTCGGACAATCGGCGTCCGACGTCTCGTGGCTTCAATTCATACGGCAACCAATGTTCTACCTTTCGGATCATTCCCATTGCTTTCAAACGTTCGGAAATGGTTTGCTGAGCGACGCCAAGTGATTTTTCAAGCTCTTGCGTTTGTGACGGATCTTGATCATGGTCTTCAAACTTTTTCACCTAGCCGGGGCGTTCTTTGTCTTCGGTGCCGAAATCACCATCTTTGAACCGCTTAAACCACCGCTGACACATTCTAACGTCTATAGTATAGCCCGGGTAAGCTTCGGTAAGCAATTGATGCGCTTCGGTTGTTTTTTTCTTTAAATGAAAGAAGCATATTTAAACTTTCATTAAATGTTGTTTTGATGGCACGAATGTAGACATTTTACGGCTTTACAAAAACTTGTGTGTTTTCACTAATGACCAATAACCTAGACTGAAATAAATAGAAAATGACATGAAGTTTCTGATGTGACAGCTGTCATGGTCAAAAATTACCTCAGAGTAATAGATATGAAGTTGTCTGCAATAACGACATTTTCAACCGGTAGTCCTATTATGTAATAACAATTAAAATACATAATCATTTTCAACTTGTCTACAACTTACATTCTTCGTCTAATTCTTCCGCTCGCTCTGTGCTACACGCATTATAAGAGTATTAATATCCTCTTGAAGAGCGAGCAAATAATTAAAAAAAAAAAAACTGGTCTAAAAAAGGTTCGGTTACGGTTTCGGTTTCGGCCGAAACTTAGACCGAGGCCGAATGTTCTGTTTTTTTTTGTTTTTTAAATAGTGCTCAAGTGCTCAAGGGATTTGAAGTACCCTTAAAGCGGTTTTTTACACAGTGGAAGGGAGAGAAAGTACCAGTGCACATTGGTTTTAACTTGTTGTAGGTTGCAGTGCAAATTACGGTTACGGTTTCGGTTTCGGCTGAAAATCATGTATCGGTCGGACACTGTTTATTAAAATTTTACCGCTTTCTATGACTGACTGATCTAAAGAAAATTACGTAGGATAAAGCATACTGTGGTCTTCCTCGAATCGAAAGTCACTGTAGAAGTTTCTCTACGGGTTCTGAAAAATGAACTTGAGCCCTCTGCGCCGGAACTTTTTGGTAACACTTGCAGATTGAGATTTTTCAACAGGAGAATGCTCCTAACCATACAGCCAACATTGTGAGTATGATCTTGTTTTTAAATATGTCGATGTGTAGCTGACATAAAAACAACAGGATGTCCAACACAGTACTAAAAATTGGTTTGGGTGCGAGTAGGCCTGCTCATACCATCAACTTCCCATCTCAAGATAAAAAAAATGGGAAAGACTTACAGGATTCACATTTCTGACACAATTTTTCAGGAACTTCCGTGGAAATTTGGATCAGGAAATAGAGAAAGGATCACATCAATGTATGAAATGGCCTCAACTTAATACTGTTTAAGTCTTTTTGGCAGTCTCTATTGTTACTAAGTTTAGTCTATTGGCTAAATAAACCTAATATTGATGAAACTTTTGGCATTAAAATTGAAAAAAAAAAAAATTGTATATGAATTTGTCCGGAAACTTATGAACGGCAGTGTTTATATTTATACATATTTTTTTATCTGATAACGTAGCTGTTAGCTAAAAATTTTATTAATTTTGAACTTTTTTTTATTGAAACTAAATTGGCTTTAATTGAAGAAGTGAAAATGTCCCTTTTTTTGACAGTTTTTTCGTCATAAAATTCAAACCACCCTGTGAAATTTAACTTAAAGCTTTTCAGGTGATCTTTATGCACTCTTCGAATGAAACCAATTTGGCTTCGATAGCTTGGTTTGTTCTCGAGTTAGGCTGTACGAAAGAATCCGCACAAACGTACGTACGTACACACACACACAGACATCTTTCTAAAAACAATTGAATCCGACTACTGGGACCGCCAAACGTGGAGAAATGTAAAAATTTTGAATTTCGAAAATCGGACCGATTACAAGAACTTCCTGATGGGAAGTTAAAAATTTTCGAGCCGAAAATTCTATCCCAATGGATATTCAAAATGCTTCTTAGTAGGGACATCGTTTCCTTTTAAGGCACATAGCTTAATTAGAAATTAGTTACTAGAGGTACTCCTCAGGGTGGGGTCATATCCCCGATACTATGGATAATGGTCGCAGACCACATACTTTAGTAACTGCAATCTATGAGCTAAGACGGAACTGCCTACGCTGACGATGTTTTGTTACTAGTGCAAGGCAAATTTCCAAACACGTTGAATCTGATTTAACAACACTTAGCAAATGGGCAGATAAAAGTTGGCTTAACGTTAATCCAGCGAAAACTTGGTTTTGTTCACAAGAAAATACAAATTATCTTCGTTCAAGCTTCCAAAACTAGAGAGGATGTCCCTTTCGGACCTCGCAAAATATTTAGGAATGATTAATTAAATTAAACTTGAACTTGAACATAGAGGAAAAGTTTAAAAAGGCATTTAATGCTCTTATTTGTAAAGGAACGGTAGGAAAAACTTGGGGACTCAAACCAGCAATGATGAACTGGCTCTACCTTGTGAAAGTCAGACCCATACTAACGTATGGAGCTCTTGTCTGGTGGAACACTCAAGGAAACGACATTGGGCAAATTAGCAGCAGTACAGAGGGCAGCCAGTTATGCCACAAGAATTGCGCTACGTACTATCCCAACGGCAGTACTGGACGTGCTGCCGCTTAACATACAGATAAGACTTCGAGTGGGAAAACGCGCACTTAGGCTAACAAGCATAGGGCTTTTCAGAAATAGTAGCTTAGGTCACCGCTCGATTCTTAAATAATTTAGCTCGGGGAATTCAAACGAAATTCTTACACGCAAACTAAAGGGAATGAACGAAATCCTTCCTGAATTGGACATCGATTTGCCGTATGAAATAATGTATCCTGGTATCGGGTTGCTAAGAAAAAGTTGTATTACAGCAAAACGAAATTGAAGTATACACTGATGGCTCCAAGACAGGCTCTGGAATCTTCTTCACAAACCAAGACCTTACAGTTTCTTTAAGACTACCGGATACCTGTGGCGTTTTTCAGACAGAGCTTCTAGCAGTATTTAAGGCTGCAGAACTACTAGAAATGAAATCGGTATCCGGCCAGGATATCGCTAACTACATCGACAGTCAAGCTGCGCTTAAGGCACTTGAATCGTATGAAATGAAATCGAAATTAGTCATAAACTGCCGCACAATTCTAAAGATATTATGCACACAGAATCACTCCGAAATCGAAGGAAACGCAATAGCGGACGAATAAGCCAGAAATGTGGGTAAACTACCTCTGGCCACTGCTACATAAGGCAATGAAAATAGTTGATCAAAGTTGGTCAAACTCAAGGAAAAACAGGGTACCAAAGGCTCTATAGCCTACATTCGACCACAAAAATACAAACGAAATTCTTAAGCTGAGCAGAAAGCAACTGAGGATAGCGGTGGTCACACTATCGGGGTACTGCCTCCTAGGGAAACAGGCAAGGAGACTTTGTCTTTCGGTCACCTACGGATGCAAATACTGCGGTGATTTGAGTGTCGAAGAGGATGTTACTTATTTATTATTTGAATGTCAGGGTTTAGCTAGAAGCCATAGAAAAATGTTGGGCAACTTCCTTTTTAAAACCCTAGAGAAAGTAGGACGCATGAACTGCACACACATATTGAAATTTTGTAGGGAAATAAACTGTCTCGAGGCAAGTTTTAAGGCTGTTGCTCCGCATCAGGGATCGCGATAGGCCCAGTATGTTGCCTTGTATTTTATGAAGTACCCTAAGTGCACCTACCTAGGTTAAAAAATATGTATAAAGTTGGCGTCCCTAAAGTCCAGATCTCCAGATCTCAATCCAATTGAGAATATCTTGTCAATTATGAAACTTTATGCTGCGAAGAATCGTCCAGACTCAATTGAAAGCCTTAAAAAATTTACTAATCTGGATCTGGAACACCATACACCATGCATCCACGTGGAAAATCTTATCTGAGACAATGTCTCGCCGATGTGGAGCTGAAATAAAAACAGCAGAATGTCCAACAAAGTACTTATAAGTATGTTTCTGAGAAGCTAAAAAAAAACTGCACCAATAAACCATTTTTCTCTAATTTCTAAAAATTACTCAGGTACCCAAAAAAAGAAAAAAAAATTTCGTTCAAAATACTCTTTGCTCCCGTGACCGCGCGTGAAAAATTTTAAAACTCTAAATGTATCATGAAACGAGAAAAGAAGAAACAATACCTCACTAAAAAAATGCAAAAAAATTGACAAAATTTGAAAAAAAAAAAAGGTTTGAGCAACTTTTCCGAACAGCACTGTATATGTTTTCTCACTTAATGAGTACTTTTCGAATTCATTCTATTCTAAAAGATTAGACCCTTATCTACTGACTATAATTTTGTATCTGAATAGAAAAACATTAATCATTAATCGATTAGAGAATTGGCAAAAAATCGATGACGCGCCAAATTTAGCAAACAACTATTCTCGTCGATAATTCGCTGAAGTGTGACAGCATGTTGTGCCATAGAAACCTCCTCGAATCGTAACAGCCAGCGCGTTAATCACTGCCATTTATTCCGTGTGTAAAAAAAAAAAAACTTCAGCCGCATTGCAAAACTAGACTTATCTTCAATCAGTATCTAACGTTTCTACTGCCCTAGGAGTGGAAGTAAAAACAGATTGTATTTGTATCAGGAAACAACCAAACTTTGACATTTTAATTAACTTCCACCAATGTCAGTAGACTTTGAATTTGATTCGCGTGAGGAGCGCAGCAGTTAAATCAAGCGCTGAAAATCCGGCATATTAAGTCGTTGCGCTGGGCGACCTAAATTGCAACAGAAAAAACAAAAAATTGTTATTTCGATAAATTATCGAACCGGAAAATAGGTGAATAGTTTCAAAAAAAAGTAAATTCTCCTCATCACTGCATGTGTTCGGATTGTTCGGTCCGGAACTGGGTTTGGTGCCTCGGTGCTCGGTAATTTTGCACACATTGATAAACGTTTTTTTGAATAACCTTCATTTTAAAAATAATAAGTCTACTATAAGTACCTCTGTGTAATATGTAAATTGAAAGTTCACTTGAGTCTGTTGTTGTGCTACATTTGTGGAAACTGTTTTGCAGCGCATCGAAGTTTTGAAAAATCAACGCTCGGAACTGGCTATGGATTCACCAACACCGCCAATTGACTTTGACGATCGCAACGATTCAGCAATGGATGCCTGTTTTACGGCATTCGATAAAGACGGGTAAGTGAAGTGATTTAGAAAAAAAAAATTCGATTTTCTATTTTTTCTAAAATGTGCGAAATTTTCCGGAATGTTTTTTTTAAAAAGTTCAGATACAAAAGTGACGCAATTTTTAGTCTCGTTAGACTGATTGCATATCAGATATAATCAGAGTCATAATGTAATGTTTTTATTAATATTTCTTAACGCGAAATTATTATGCAATTAAGTGTTTAAATGACTACAGCAATTAAACAGTATACCATCAGTATGCCACACAGTATGCCATCCGTTTTGTGGTTCAAAAATGAAATTTATATGCAATTTTTTATTTCAAAAATACTGATTGGATTTGGATTGGATTTTGGCGTAATGAATAGAATGTAACTTGCAGGGCTCGATTCTGACAAGGTAATTTCTGATGACTCTTCGACACTCATCGGCCATAACTTGTCTGTAATTTTGCAGATTGTGTGCATAGGCACGGTCTTTTGCATAGGTTCACAAAAGCAGCTCGAACTGCGACATATCATCGAATCATGTGTGTTCGGTTCATATCACCAAAACGCGTTTATGACATTTTTGTTGCTATAAATTGGAAGCGGGTATTGTTAAAACTGCATAAGTGTCCAGAGTCAAAAAAAAATCGTTTAACATTTGCCGACAGCGATGAGAATTGGCGGTAAAGGGTCTTGCTCGTTTCCTTGACAGTATGGACTAAGGAAAACACCAGGCCAAAATTGCACACTACACTGTTTTTTTTTTTGTGGTTGGCCTTGTTTCTTGACAAGTGCATGTGTTGTGCTCATTTACTTTCGAGTGAAAAATGAGCCGAATAAACTTGTGCAAAATTGGTCGTCCAAATTTTTTTTAGGGTTCCGTTCTCAAAGGGTCCGTTCGTCCATCTGTCTGTCAACGAGCTGTATCTCCTAAGCCGATAAATGTGTGTGAAAGTACTTCATGAAATCACAACTCAACTTAGCGCATAACAGAGACAATTAATATCATGGACATGAACTTAACAACTTTTGAAAGTATGCAATCATTTCGTCGATCAAAAAATATATAAAACCTCGAATTCCAATAAGAAAAAAAAATGTTGCAACTTATGCAACGAATGTCAAAATATTTCTACCCAACCAAACGAAGTGTCACATCCATGTATACGTGTTTTGTTTTCCTGGCTACATTTTTCTCAATCCGAAAAAAACTAAATTACAATATTATCTCATATTATGTGAAGTATTATTGTCCCAGTAATTCAATAAATCACTCAAAACAGAGGGTTGGAAAATGAAGAAAAATGTTAACGTTGTGTGAGTTGATTGCGCATTTAAAGCACTCAAAGATATTAAATGTTAAAATACATTTTTTATTATTTTGCAATATTTTCAAATCCTTCTCAAAAGCGATTTCTTGTATACGTCGATTACTTTAACTTAAACATACTCCAAAAACCATAATTATCAATATCTTTAGTTGAAATAAAAAAATACACTGACACGGTTGTGATACGCGTTATGCGGGAAATTTGAGTACATCAATGAAATCTGAACCAATCTTCAATCAGTTGGGGATGAATTCTTCGCATGAATTTGCCAAAAAAATTTCCGAATTATAGATTCACATATTTCTAAAGTAAGTCTGCATCAAGTAATTCTTTAATGTTGTGATAGTTTTAAATCCTTATTATTTAAAACGTTTATAATTCCCACCTTTTATAATTCTCGTTGGAATGACAAGTAAGCTGAAGTCGAGCTTTTACTTTGTCTGGCTCAATCTTGCATATTTGTTGGCCACGCAGGAGAAATCTTAAATTAAAGAAACAAAGTGTTGCATAGGCGCAGAACCCTTCGTGTGAGACTTAGCTCTCACTTGACCATTATTTTTCAAGCACCCAATCGGTGACGTATTCTGCCCTCAATTGGCTTCAATACTTTAGTAAGTTGAACTACTTGTTTAAGAGTGTAGATGTAAATTCGATTTTTCTAACGAATTAGACTATAGTGTACTTAAGTGGACGATTATGTCAACCATATGCTTTCGTTGAACTACTTTTTAGTGGAGTTTGATATGCATTTAATTAGTGACTATTTAGTTGCCTTTAATGCTTTGATTTGGCACACAAAAAGTGGATGCTTAAGGGTTTCAGTACTTACAATAGTGAACACAAAAATTGTGACCGTAAACAAATATTTTCGAAGTTCGAGAATAATGTGCTCAACATGTTCGCACGGAGATCGTTAAGTCCGTTGTAAATGAAAGCACTCGAGGGTATAAGTCTTACCATTTCATCAATCGTTTCAGATTTCCGCTTGAAAAACGTTGCACTGTAGTTTGAGTGAAGACCTCGAGTGCTTTTCCGTATTGCAGAATTCTGATATGATGGGTTCTCTAATAAGGGATGACTTAAAATTTTGATTTGTAACTTAACGATTTTTCATTTACTTGCTAAGACGGAACTTTAAACTTTCACTTCGTTATCAGTCTGTCTAGACACTTTTTCTCAGAAGCGCGTGAAGATATCACGTTGAAATAAATATTAAATGCTTTGTTTATGAAATTTGGCAAGAAGCAATGTCATGTAGCGCAAGTGAAGAGAAAAATTCGAAAACCGTTAATTTTTTAGACATTTTGCAGAAAACTTTATTTTACACTATGAGAAATTAAAAATCAGAAAAAATGTGTTGTATATTTTACGGTGGGACGGAACCCTCCGTGTGCGTGTTCGACTCGCAATTACCCTTTTTTTTTAAGTTGATATCTGTCAACTGAGCATCGCTCTTATTGATCATCATATGTTTGCTTTACCAAATTTTCAATTGATTTGGTGAAATTTTTGAGGTGACAAACTCTCGCACTCTTGTCGGATATATTTTCGAGAGCTTCCGGATTTTGCGACTTAAAAAAAATCCAAGGGTACTGCAAAGAAAGAAAACGAAGTTTGGTTCTTATAAACCATCGGATACATACTGAAAAAAAAAATCGGTCAATAATGAGTCGGACATGCGCACGAAGGGTTTCGTACCTCCAAACAAGCAAAAGAAATGGTGTACGTACGGTTCTCAACGTAAAGCCCTATCATAGACTGACGGGTAGCGGAGTCTTATTTCCCTGAAACCTTACTACATTTCATTCTCAAGTGCCTTTGCAATCTCCAACACCTAAGGGATACGTTGAGGTGAAATGTTCTTCTAAATGACTTTTCTTACCATTTTCCTTTCGAGGGCCGCTCCGTATGCCAAAAAATGTTCATGGTCCTACATCTTGCGAGTTATTTTAAATCTCGGAGTCGGAGTCACATTCCAAATTATATTGCTAGCTTTGAAAGAATTGTTGCATCAAGGACCTGTTAACTTGGCTTTGGATTTTTTGCAATAAAAATTAATGCAAAGTTCCATGTTGAGAAGAACCTGTAAAATTTGAAAAAAGGGCCATTAAAGCAGATGCAAAAAAAATTTGGATTGCGTGGATGAGAAGCGACGGTTTACTTGTTGTCTTCCCATCAGAGCGGCAGAAAGTGTCAGTGATTTTCCATGGACAAGTTGGAACAGATTTGAACTACAGGCTATCATCCTGCCAGTACAATTTTGATGGTATACTCTAGAAAATTTGTGTCCACAACACACATTAAATTTAAAAAATACAATAATAAAATATAAGTGCTCACTTATTAAAAGAAGTCAAGCTTTTCAACTTCAAAGTTGTCTTCTTTCAGATGACCCAAATGCAACAATCGATTGAACAGTTTTAATTGCTTCCTGATTACTATAAATTATCCCAAGCTTCTAAATTGTGATGCGCTTTGTCATACAAAATGCATTATGTAACTCAGTTAAGGGCTTTTTTGCCATGGAGCTTCAACTTTTGTAGGACAATGTGAATTTGTATCGTCACACATAATTTCATTAGTCACAAATTAAACTTTATGGTACTAGTTTGCAGGAACAAAAGTTGTCAAAAGCCAACATCATGATAAAAAAAATTCTCAATTTTCCTGCATGAAGGATAAACAGGTTATAGTACGTTGGGAATTTCTGGTATCCTGGAACTTGGGGTCGATTCCGAAACAGAATTTTTTAAAAACTTATTATTTTTTTATAAGAGCCACAGGATGAGAAAAGTAATGCAGTTGTCCATTAAATACAGATCGAGCTAATAACCATAACGATTGATCCTAATAACCACAAAAAGACTTTTCAGTTCACCCGAAAGTGGGGCACTGTCTCTCTTGGTAGATTCGAAAGCAGAATGTTTATCTCCGTGCCTTAAAAGGTAAACACTTTCTGATCTGGCTGTCATATTTAAAGCAAACATTGCCCTAAACTGCAATTGGCACGTTCTCTCCTTCTTGAGCCTGCTCTGCAGGATTCGGAGAACCCAATTAGCACTATGTGCCGTTTTGATACCACAGCTCATTTTTGTTTATAATTACGTTTGTTGTAACAGTTGATAAAGCGCTTTGTGTTTTTATTGGATGCTTCATCGAAGGACTCGAAAAAGGGGTTGCCTAGAGTGCGCTGTCTGATTCTTGCTAGCGCTGGGCAGTAACAGAGAAAATGAGTTAGTGTCTCCTTTTCTGAAGTTTCATTACAGCTGCTTTAGTGTGTGTTGTATGAAATGCTTACGTTGAGTGAGTGTAACCACTGGAGCAGAACACATAGCCTACGTCATATGGAAATAATCAAGAATGCGAGAATTCCGAGACATACAGTGGTACAAAAAAAATCCCAGATAGGGATGACTGGACAAAAGATATAGTCAGAAAATCTGCAAATCTGGAAGCTTACCCAGACGGTTCCAAAATGAATGAAGGCACCGGACATCTCCTTCTCTCTGCCCCTTCGATTGCCCAACCGCTGCACAGTATTCCAGACAGAAGTGAAAGCTATCCAAGAGGCTGCCCGCTTTCTGTCAATGAATCCGATAGACGGGTTATCTATCGTCATAAACATAGTCAGCCAGGCAGTCATCAATGCTCTGGACATACCATCAATTAAATCTTAGCTGGTAAAACTTTGCCGCCTATCTCTCAAGGACATAGCGGTCAGATGTAACCTTACCCAATGCTGAAAGAGCTAGCTAGAAAGGGGGTGAGCTTGCCACTGGCAATAAATCAGGAGCCCCCTTACCCCTAAATTCAAGCCATAAAAACCATGCTAAATTCAGATGCCATCAATATCACCAATCGGAGATGGGTGGAACTTGACACTTGCAGGACTTCGAGGCATATTTGGCCACTCATTAATCCAAAAAGACAAGTACATTCCTTGGACTTTACAGGAATATAGTAAGTTAGGTCGTAGGATTTATCGCAGGTCACTCTTTCATGGGCTCACACGCATTGAGAATGGGAGCCCCCTATAACGACTTTTGCAAGAGCTGCAGGGATGAGGAACAAGTAGAAAGTATACTACACTACGTGGGAACCTGTCCTGCCCCACGCAAAAACGAGAACAAGCTCGCTAGGAAGCTACTCATTCGGTAACCTAGATGATGATTTCTGCAGAGACCACTTGGATACCAAAAGGTATTTGTTTGGTATCAGTTAGTCCCCCTGGCCAATGAGGAATCGGTGTATCAATCACCGGTTAGTGACAACACAATGGATCCAAACAGGATCAAACACTTACTTACCTACCTACCTTAGTCTGTTTGCGTGGTCTCCTATCGGCCAGTGACCTGTGATAACCGCTTTTATTCTCGCGAGTCCGTTTTAAATTAAGTTAAGTTGAAACCACCTAAGGTCAGCAATTTTCCGGAAATGTGTATCGACCTTCGCGGCTTGCGAGCTATCATTACCTGGAATATGACTGTGCCCGGGAATCCAAATAATGGTTACCTTCAATCTTTCTGCTATACAAGCAAGCTGTTCGCGGCAGTCTTGAACTATTTTCGAGGATATGGTGGGCGATACTATAGCTTTTATGGCTGCTTGGCTATCAACGAGAATAGCTATTCTTTGTATCGAGCCTATGTGATCGATTGATCTGATTAGATGACACGCTTTCTTAATGGCGAAGATTCCTGCCTGGGAAATACTGGCGCCATTCGGCAGTCTCAAGGCTTTACATATATAGTCAGATCTTCTGAAAAAATACCTGCCCCGACTTCGCAATTCGTCTTTGAAACGTCTGTGTAGATTCTCACATCTGAGATGAAATTAATGTGTCCACTATCTCAGTCCTCTTTCGTCGGAAGAACGATAATAAGTTGGTGTATAGTCTGTCCGATTTGGTGCTTATTCCCTCGGTATTGATTTTAGGATTCCTCTGTGTCTATATGGTTTTGAAGTCCATAGCTTAGATTCTCCAGCTGTTGTGTACGTCGAGGTCTATAGGCAACAGATGCAGCTTGATTGTTATAGCATCCGAAGGAGTTGTCCTAAGAGCTTTTGTTCTTTGTTGGGTTTCGCAATATTGTGTTTTTTCTTAAGAGCCGGCTACTAAGACTAATGATCCGTATGTGAGGATTATACGTACTATGGCAGTGTACATCCACTGAACCTTTTTAGGCCTTAGGCTTTGTTACAGGTAATGAAAGCTATACAAGTTGTCTTGACCCTTTGATTAAGGTTGATCTTCCAGCTGAGTGATAGAGGCAGTTGTTGACCGTTTAGGAGAGGGAGGTTAAGGGTTGGAATTAAATTTTTCCTTAAGTTTTTGTGTCGATACTGATAGAGGGTTGGTTAAAGTATCTGCCCCGTGGGCAGTAAATCCATGCCCCTGATTCAGACGATATGTTAGAGCCAAAGGCCCCTCTGCAAAACAAGTACACAGCCTGACAAATTTTATCGTTCGAAAGATAATGTTCTCATATATTTATGTATATGGATATGATCGTACTTAGACCGCTTTGCCAATTACATCTTATACTGAAATGTCTCAAGTTTTAATGCAAATAAGATAGAAAAACTTACACGCGGTATAATTTCGTCCTTTCACACTTCTGAAATATTATATGCGGATAACATACACTATCTAATTAATAATTTTATTCACTTAGCTCGCTAAAGGTGACTATTGGAGTTCCTCACGCAGCAGCTCGGGTGCTCCAGGTGTCCGGGTTACCACGAATATCCCACGACAAATCGTTTCTAAAGAATTAAATGGTTGAAATAAAAGTCGTCAGGTCGATTAAAAAAATCCTAAGCTCCTATTCCCAGCACCTTCCAACGGAACTAATATTTTTTATATTCTGCCAGAAAAAACACTTCCTAATGGTTCACTTATTTTCACAATAGTGATTCACTGGGCCGACTTGTAAGCCGGCAGACCATCATGTAGAGCCTTGAAGTCTCTCTCTTCCCATAGCTAGTATATACCCTAACTTGCACCGACCCATATGGCATGATCGCCTTATGTAACTCATGGCTCTCACTATAAACATCCTTTTTAAGGGTCTCTCTAGATGCCCGTTTCCAACTAATCCTACTCTCTAGTGAAAGGAAGCTGATTCGACAGAAAAAAAAATCTAACACTAATTGGTACCTAAGCCGTAGGCCATGCCTCCAAGCCAAGCCCCACAAATGGGGGATGGCACCTTATGTGGGTTTCGCCAGACCTCCACAATTTAATGAGGCGATTTAAAAAAAAAAAACGAAAAAATGTAACTAAAACCTTTCAACAGATCAACCCATTATAAACTTTTGTTATATGATGTACTTAGATCCAACAGCTTTGCTTTGATGAATTATTTTGCTTTTCAGCGACGACCGTTTAAACTTGGCCGAGTTCACCCTCATCTGCCGAGCACTGTTTCGCAATGACAAAGGACACATATACGACATGCCCGCCGATCGATTAGATCAGATTTTCGAGGTTTTCGACACAAACAGGGATGGATTTATCGATCGTCAGGAGTTCAAATTCTGCTGGAATCGTTGGATCAAAACAGTAAGTTTAAATAAATAAAAAAAAACATACATTCTTATTCAAAACACTCAAAAATACAACTGTCAGAACAATTTTTAAAAACTTTTTAATTAAAATCTTTATATTTCTTAAAAGATAAAAATATCGATTTTGTTTAGTTAAACTGTTTAATTTTCTTAAAAGTAAAAAATATAAAAAAATAATACTCAATATAATATTTTCAATATTTTGTCCAAAGGTCCTTGGCTTTAACAACGTTGTTAATACGTTTGGGCATACTTTCGACTAGTTTCACGATGAGTTGGTGCAGAATACTGGCCCACTCGGTCTGAAGTCGTTTCTTCAAAAGAGCCCATACATTTTCGATTGGACTTTTTGCTTGGACAACATCTTTTAAAACTAAATTCCAAAACTAACATTTTTTTTTTGAAATAGTAAAAAGACTCAATTTATCCACTTTTGCACGTTTTAGTGCGCATTCGTTTTTTTCTACCTCGCAACACAAATCTTTAAGTGATAAACAAATTTAAAGAATTCGCCAAAACGAATACACATTCGGTTGAATATTTTCTGCAAAATCAGTTTTACAACAAAAATGAGGAAAATCAAATTTTCGAAATGACAAACAAAAAAATCAGCACGAAACGCCTCAAGTAAAGAAATCGCGAACAACATTGCTTACCGATAGACACAACCCCAAAACACACAACAAAAACGTTAGCGAATGGACAGCGCGAAGAGCACTTCGGAGAGTTGGAAAGACATCTGGTATTAAAAAAAAGGACCCTCAACAAAAAATGTAACGGAGCGCCTGAAATGATCCTAAGAGCACAAGGATTGGAGCGTAGAGGACTGAAATCAAAATTAACCGTTTCCAGTCAGATGGTAAGCAGTAATTTTTTAACCGGCCAAACGAAACCTTGCAAAAGCGCTAGGTGAAAGAAACCATGAAACTTGGAGGAGGTAGCTTGATGGTATGGGGCTGCTTCACTTCGTAGATGAAGGTGCATACCCAGTAGATGAAGTCATATTTCAACAGGATGAAGATTCAAAAACGATGCAGTGGTCAGCACTTAGTCCAATCAAAAATGTATGGGCTCTTTTGGAGAAACGACTAAGACGGTATGATAATGCCCCAAGGAACTTAGACGATCTTTGGTCACGGATTCAGACCGAGTGGGCCAGTATTCTGCACCAACTCATCGAGAAACTAGTTCAAAGTTTGCCCAAAGGAATTTACAGTGTTATTTGAGCCAAGGACCTTTGGACTAAATATTGAAAAAAAAAATATAGAATATTTTTTTTTAAGCGTGCAAACGTGGATTCATCAAACATTTTTATTGAAATATTATTTTGGATTTAAGTTTTCAAAGTTTTTTTTTTTTTTTATATTTTTTACTTTTAAGGGCGTATTCTAGTCTAGAGGCATGAATTTCATGTTATTTTTGAAGTGTCATAAAAAAAAAGGCAATTAATATTTTTACCTTTTTTTATTAGTTATTTATTAACATTACAAAAATACAAAAAAAAATAAAAAAAGTTGAAAATTTCAAAAATTAGCGGTCGATGAAGTGGGGGTCTCAAAAAATTGGCGCGCAACCATACCCACAATTTCAACCCTCCTAGCAATCTGAAACCAACAAAAAAAATGTTTATTAATCTAGAATAATGTCGCAAAATGGCGACTGCCTAAAAAAAAGCAATTTTTGTACCACTTTTTTTGACTTTTTAAGAAAAAAGGTAATAGAAATTTGGGGATGGGGATAGTTCCAGACATAGAGAAGTCTATAAAGAAGACTTTCTAACAATATCAGGTAAATCGGTCCAGTAGAACCTGGGTATTGTTTTGAAAAAGACAGTTTCGAAAAAAACGGGTTTAAAGTTTCGCATAAAGTTTTTCGCAGTCTAAGTCATGAAAAAATATTGTATACTTACATTTATTCAATCGGCCATTCCTGCTTCATACATCGAACCTTCCTCGACTTCCAAAAAACTATTTTCCGCGTTTCTCTCTTCATATCGAGCAATTCTGGCCTCCTTTGATGCGTTGAAGCTCGTATCTCAGAGCGGCCAATCCGGGCGTTGTCTCGTTTCACAGCAAATGAATGAGCTTCCGGGCCAATTTTCATTCCAATAAGCTCCATCATTTTTAAAATAGGAATGAAGCCTTCATTAAAAATACAAACAGCAGTAAATGTATATATGCATATGTACGTCCACTTTGTTTGGAGGTTAGAATTCAACTGTTAGCAGCTGGACGTAAGTGAACACTAAATATGAATGATACAAGTCACCTTGGTTTCTTGGATTACATTATATACAAAGGACAACTGGTTTTACTGAGAAATATGGATTTAGCTCGACGGAGAATCCGTCGATTAGTTCCGGCCGAATCAGTTTGGATGCCGGGTCAGCAAAATACCGACATCTCCGAAAATAATTTGAATTTTAAAAAATCCTCTTGCAGATATACTTTTGAATAGTTATATTTTGAAAATATACAAATTTCCAAATTTCTAGACTAGAATACCACCTTAAGAAAATTAAAGAGTTTAACTTAAAAAAAAATATCGTCCTGATAGTCGTATTTTTACGTGTTGTATACCCACTCAAAAAAAGATTTGACTAGGATGTATCCACATGTTCTCGCCATTTCCTCATATCAAATTTGAATAAATGCCTCACATTAATGTCGACATCGAAAGAAAAACAAACGAAAAAAAAAGTTGTAAACAATGATAACGCATTGAGTCCTTATAGAATTGTAAACATTCCCTGCAACTTGAGCAAAAGTGTAAAGTACATAAATGACAATAAAAAAAAAACAACAAAATGCCTTTATCCTTGCCACACATACTTACATACTTCCTCCCATTAACTCACTTATGGAATTCGATTGGATTCAACTCCGTTTCAAGTTGTCCTATTATAAACGCAATAAAATTATTTGTGTGACGTTTTCATGGATATTTATGATCCTTGTGTGCTTGTGTTTCTCCTTGTTGTGTCACTGGTGTCGACTCGAGTAATATAAATAGATTTACACACACTATAGCGCATATGAAGAGGTTTCATGGCGGCAAAATTGAATCCTACTTGTACCTTTAAGATGGTGAGGCTACGCACGCATTCGCACGATGTGATTTTGGGGCACGCAAATGTATCCAGACACAAACAACGATGTGTTCACTGTTCAGTGGATTTTATTGCCACTTTTGATTTTCAATCGAATACACCTCAAGAAAGCATGAGGAGTGAGCCGTCTCTGATTCTTATTATTTATCGACTAAGACTTCAGCAAGGAATCAAGTTATCTGTAGAGTTGTTAAGAGATTAAGCTGTTCCCTTGCCGGTCCATTAAAGGCCTTTATGAATTTAATCAAACAAATTGAGAAACAGCTGCGACACTTTTGGAAAATCAACGGGGCAAATGAATTTCGTAGAACCGCATTCCAAACTTCAATCAAAGGATTTATCATACACATATTAAAATTACTAAAAATTACTAAAAAGGATATGGATGACTTGTGCTGCTGGTATACATTCGAACATTGCAGCAGTAGAGGAGAAATATCGACAACACAAATGTCCAAATAACTCGGATCAAAACCCCAAACTCGAAGGACCAAAATCCAACACTCATTGTTGGTCGGTAAGCAAGAAAGCAGAACAAATTTTGAGACTATCAGATGAACAGCATTGTCTGCAAGGAGGACGAATGTAAGAGAAGGTACATCCTCGAACTCTGCGCGCTGTACAATGGCGTGTATCCAGTCCGGAATGTGAAGGACCGTTAATTACAATGGCTCGGCCACATTGATCCAACTGAGAGCGCTTTCGAATTCTAGTCAGAAAAAATGACAAACCTTCAAGCATTCGCGCATGCAAGGAAGTCTAGTCTCACCAACTGGAAGCAGCGTGCATGGACCTTGGAAGATGGAAAGCAGCTTGAGTCTTGATAAATAAGCTTAAACATGTTTATAAGCAGTCACTCATTTGTCTTAACTAAAAGACAGGAAAGACTGTTTGAATAGGTTCCCCGGCGTTGGGAATAATTACCGATTTCACCTCTCTCCAATTTAAGGGTACTTACCTTGTGGCTGCCGTTTTGCTCCTGAAGATTCTGTCTCGTTCAATTTGGGCCCTTCGCAAATTTTATCTCATTTTTCATGTTTAGGAAGCAACTGAAAACGGGTTGGTAGCATTAAAGTAAGTTTCTATTCGGTGATCTTGACACGACTCAGCCTACATCCAACTGCACGTTAAAGAAAGCAAGGAACTGTTGATTGCTTGCGAAGGATCTTACGCAGTCTGGAAATCTATTTATGGAGTCGCCAATGGTTTACCAGAATATCTCTGGTGTAGGATTTTTGTTTTGTTTTTAGGATTTCGTGCCAAAATGGTCCAAAGGAACGTCCGTCCGTCGGATTCCCTTATAGGGAGACACTTGCAATTTTCACAGAAGGTGTGCTGCTATTGCCGCTACAACATCGAGTCAACATAATAGGACTACCGGTTGAAAATGTCGTTATTGCAGACAAATTCATATCTATTACTCTGAGGTGAATTTTGACCATGACAGCTGTCACATCAGAAACTTCATGTCATTGTCTAATTATTTCAGTCTAGGTTATTAGTTATTAGTGGAAACACACAAGTTTTTGTAAAGCCGTAAAATGTCTACATTCGTGCCGTTAAAACAACATTTGCGGGAAGTTTTAATATGCTCCTTTCATTTAAAGACAAAAGCAACCGAAGCGCATCAATTGCTTACTGAAGCTTACCCGGGCTATACTATAGACGTTAGAATGCGTCAGCGGTGATGGTGATTTCGACATCGAAGACAAGGAACGCCCCGGCCAGGTGAAAAAGTTTGAAGACCATGAATTGGAGGTATTGCGTCACAAACGCAAGAAGAACTTGCAAAATCACGTGGCGTCGCTCAGCAAACCATTTCCGATCGTTTGAAAGCAATGGGAATGATCCGAAACGTAGGTCATTGGGTGCCGTATGAATTGAAGCCACGAGACGTCGAACGCCGTTTTTGCATGTCCGAAATGCCACAAAAAGAAGTATTTTTTGCATCGAATCGTCACTGGTGATGAAAAATGGGTACATTACGATATTCCAAAACGTCGGGCAACGTATGGATACCCCGGACATGTCTCGACGGCCGTTCAGAATATTCATGGCCTGAAGATTATGCTGTGCATTTAGTGGGACCAAAAGGGTGTTGTGTATTATGAGCTGCTAAAACCGAATGAAACAATCACAAGCGAGGTCTACCGACGACAATTGATGCGTTTGAGCCGAGCACTGAAGGAAAAACGGCCGGAAACGGTCGCAAGACACGATAAAGTTATTTTGCAACATGACAATGCTCGGCCACATGTTGCAAATGTCGTCAAAACTTACCTTGAAACGCTCAAATGGGATGTCCTACCCCACTCTTCGTATAGTCCATACCTTGCGCCATCCGATTACTATCTCTTCCGATCGATGCAACATGGCCTGCCTGACCACCACTTCCGTCATTTCGATGATATGAAAAAATGGATCGATTCGTGGATTGTGGCCAAACCGGTCGAATTTTTCAGAACGTGTATCCATGAATTGCCAGAAAAATGGGAAAAATGTGTGGCTAGTAATGGGTAATATTTTGAATATTGAATTTATATCTATTTTTCCTCAATAAAGCATTGATTTTTGAAAAAAAAACGACATTTTCAACCGGTAGTCCTATTACCAGGAATGTTACCACTTTGCTTGAAAAATTCTTTGAATACTTCAAAAATATAAAGATGCCTCATAGGAAGAATTCGCAATGTTTTGTATAATGGCCAACTTCCGCTAAAATGATTTTTGTTTCAAATAATTCGAATGAGATGTTTTTGAAACAGCCCGTTTTGCAATTTAGAGTGTGCAAGGCCATAAAATACCGAAGTTAAAATCTTTTTCGAGCAGAATGAATTCCTAAATATTTGAAATTTTCAACTGGATCAATTTTGAAACAAGAATCGGAGCATGAGTTTTTATCTTGGAAATAAGGTTTACCATAATTGTGTATTGGAAAAATAAATTTTTCACACTTTTAATCATGAAAAAAAAAATTGTTATAACAAACTGGATTGCCGTAAGTTTTAAAGGTCATCAACTTAGTTTTTTTTGTCTTAAAATTAATTTGTATTGGGAAAACCAAGTTCTTAGAACTTCAAGGTACTCTTCAATTTGTAATTCACAATTAAGATCCGATTATGACTGGTAAGTGAATGTGAGGTCATCTGCAAGAGCCGTTGATAGGCCATTTAATTGAAGCTTAAAATAAGAATCCCTTAAACCTTCCAGACGTGGTAATTTTTGTTCTTCCTTCTGGTGCAGCTTTAACAATGCTCGAATCCAGTTTTTCCAATATAAGTTCATTTGTCTAAATCTTTTCTAAAAACTACGGAAAATTGCTGAAGGACTCGTAAAAGCTAATCACGGAACTCTAATTGTGTCGGATTGTATACAGTCATACCCTCCATAAGCCGGTGTTAAAACGACCCAATCGGCTTAATTTACACAGTCATAACCATTGATATAAATATTTCGATCTTAATCTTCTCGAAATATGAAAGTGGCAATGAGCAAAAGGACACAAACGCCACAAATAGACCACGTGATACATTTTAAATGCTAATTCCATCATACAATTTATTTTTATGCATCTTGGGTCTTTTAAAATATTCCATCAACAATTGGAACCTTCGTGACTCGTGCACTTTAATGCCACTTCCTTCAATCCTTGTGACGTCAAAATAACATGGATTGCGTCACAGCCTATAAAAGTTACTTCCAAAAGGAAAGGAAAAAAAAATGTGTCGGCGGAACAGCATAAACAACCTCTTTGTTCAAGCAGGGCATATCTGAACAAGGTCCTACACTTCATATCTAGATACAATTATTATGTACTTCCATAAAGGATCTAAAACAAGAACATTACTTCCATTCACTTTTCGACAAAATTAGTACATACTCGTACAAAGACAGGTTGCAGCAATTTCCGATGTCGACACAGTGATTATGGAGCTTCATAGGGACCTCCTGTTTTGCGCGACTTTGAGTTGCGAACAGGACGAATGTTCTTATCTTTGGCGAAAGTGAAAGTGCCACAAAACATTATCATTAAATTGATGTGGCACGACGAATGTGGATGGGGGATTGCCAGCAGTGTGGATTTCTTTGAGGAGGAGAATATTATCCTTAATTTGACATTTGGTCGGAAAATGGAAATTTACTAGATTCATTTTCTTCTCTTCTCATTTCATGCAAATAGATTGTTCGTCCTGTGAATGCTTTTCTCATTGTTGATGTACAAAATGACTTTATAAGTGGATCCCTGGATATAAGTAACTGCAGTGCACAGCACAAAGGGCAGGAGGTAAATTTTATCCATCTCTGTTAAATAATCAATTGAGTAACAATTTGTGTTTGTGTGTTTTTTTTTTTTAGATCCTGGATCCTATTAATAACCTTTTGGGCACGGTGGACTTTGATGCGATATTTTATTCATTGGATTGGCATCCCAGTGATCATGTGTCGTTTATTGATAATGTAAAACTTCGGCCGTTAGATCCGAGCTCACCGGTAAGTTAGATATCCATTATCTGAGAATAGTAATTTTTGAATTTTTTTTTAAACTAAAGGTTGATGCGAATTCGGCGCAGGTTTATGACACGGTCATATTTGCTGGGCCACCACCAATGAAACAGCGTATGTGGCCGCGACATTGTGTACAGGACTCTTGGGGAGCCGAGCTTCATAAGGATCTAAAGGTAAGTTGTCTTTTGAAAGTATAATTATAGTGTACAGTAAATTTAAATTGACGAAAAAAAACATACTTTTAAAAAGGCTATGCCGGTAGTACCTGACCTCTAACCACTCTTCTGATAAAAATCGGTATTAGAAAACGTTTGTAAATAAAAGCTTAGCTAATCATGACCCAATCCTGAATCTCTGTGGTTGGTGTTATGGAGGTCCCCTAGCTCCTGGAATATGCTTCTATGCTTCTGTTAAGAATAATCTTACTTTATTCGGCCTGCACAGAAATTTTGTTTTCTCAATAAAATTCCAAAATAAAAACAACTTAATAATATAGAAATGCAAATGATTTGTAAATTTAAAAAGTGAGAGTCGGCTCTCATACGAAGGGTTCCGCGCTTCCTGAAAGTATGCAATACTATAGCTCTTGAATTTCAGAAGCATCGCACAAACAGTGAGACAAAGCAAAACCTCGGGAAGAGTAGAACTTCCAGATGGGAAATAGAAAAAGTTAAAAACACAGGATTTAATATGATCACAAGATTAAAATATTATCAGCGTGATCCTTGAACGCGGTCAAGTTATAGTTGGCAACATGTTCAAAAAATGGCTCTACAGAAGGGATTGAAACATTTTGAAAAACACGAAAAACGTATCTAATCATTGAATATCCTTGTGAGCCTTAAATACGTAATGTGTAATCAACACACGCAACGTCATTCAATGTTTTTCTCGCAACGTCTTTTAATGAGTTTTTCACTTATGTTCCTTCAATCATCCTTGCCAATGCAGGTTTTAAAAATAAAATGAGTTGTGATGATATTTGCTTCAGTAGAGAAATAAACAATGCAAACAGCTTCTTCTTTGAGCCAATTACGTCGTTTGAAGATCATAAGGTAATTATGCTTCTGAACCAATCTAACTCATCCTCTCTAAAAAGTTACTCAAATGCCTTCATAAGGAACATATCTTTTAACATTGCGGAAAAGCATTTATGGTGGTATCTGTCTTTCTACTCTAAAATTGGCTGAGGTTATACCCATATTTAAAAATGGTGATCGAAAGGACATAAACAATTATAGATCCATTTCTCTCCTCTCTTTATTTACAAAAGATTTTGAAAAGTTAATAAAGAGCCGGATTATCAATTTTCTTGAGTGCAGCTCTTTTTTAAGCTCTGTGCGGTATGGCTTTAGAAATTGTAATTCTACAGAGGATGTGCTCCTTAATATTTGCTCAAATATTTACAATAGTCTGAATCACAAGAAAAAAACTGCGTCCTTATTTATTGACATAAAAAAAGCGTTTGATACAGTTGATCATAATATTCTCTTGTCAAAATTAAGAAAAGCTGGTTTTCGAGGTTTTATTCTTGACTGGTTTGAATTGTACCTCAAAGATAGAAAACAAATGGTAAAACTAGGCACTGAAATCAGCGAAATTTTTGATATTCGTACTGGCGTACCCCACGACTCTGTTCTTGGTCCTATATTATTTCTTATATACATATTAATTCTTTTTTGATCTGCCTTTGAAGGCCAAACTAACTGGTTTTGCAGATGACATTGCATGTGTATATACTAATTCATCCGTTTTAGATTTAATTGCTGATATAAACTATGATCTTGAAATCTTAAGACACTGGTTTTCGATTCATAAGCTCGTAATCAGCGACAAAACCCAGCTATTTTTTTTAATCTAACAACTTTTGAACACGTTTAACCAGATCTCGTTTTCCTCAGTCGTGACTGTCAAAATATCTGTGTGAGCTCAGAGGTTTGTAGATCGTTCAAGACTCCTCATACATTTAATATCAATTTGCCTTGCTCGACAAAATGCTTCAAGATTGAAAGCGTCCGATATTTTAAGTATCTTGGCCTGGCCATTGACAACAAAATCAATTGGAATATGCACACTGCGTTCCTAAAAAAATACTTATCAACGACTACTCGTATATTGTATCATCTAAGAAAATTTTGTTCCAAAAAAACTTTTTGAAACTGTCTATAATGGTCTAGTCCAGTCTAAAATCCAATATGGTTTAGTGTGTTGGGGTGGAACTTATAACTACAACATACAACCCCTGCTAGTGGCGCAACAACATATTTTAAGAATTATGTGGAAAAAAAGACGTCGAGAGCATAGCTTCCCACTTTTCTTGTGTTCTGGCATTCTCCCTTCAAAACATCTCTACTTTTATAAAGTGCTCCAGGTATTTTTCGTAAGAAGCGGAAATACTCTTAATCAAGGATCTACTTCATACGAACTACGAAGTAAAGAAAGCTAGCATGCTATTTTTCCAAGGCATTATACGCAGCTGTTCCTGAACTTTTATTCTTCGGTAGCAATGGATTGATTGATTGATGTTTACGTTTGTCTTTAATTTTTAACCCTCTGTTTAAAGTGATTAAAAAAAGGAGTGAGAAAAATGCCGACACGAAAGCAAGACAGCTGAAACTTCGCCAGGTTGGAAAGAAAACTATACTACATTCAATTCGCACTACATTTCGACATTCGTTACACAAGTTCCCACCGAATAATCTTTTAAAATATGCTTCTTTATTTAATTTTACTTATTGGAAACTTGGCTTTTCCCTTGTATTGTATGGACAGAATCATTGCCTACTTTCAGAAGTTGTTAAGTTGCTGCATGAAACTCATTGTCTACTGTTAGGTGTTGAGTTAAGTTGCGATTTTATGAAAAGCTTTCTTTGTTTGGTGACTTCCATTTATTTGTAACTTTAAATCATTTATATTAGTTGTAGCAGTTAACGTTCTGTGAAAATTGCAAGTGTCTTCCAATAACGGTTAAGAAGATGGAGACGGACGACGGACTTAAAGCAAAGGTTTAGTTATAGGGTTCATTTTGATACGTTGGGAACGCAAACCTGAAAACAAAACTCTGAGTAGAGAATTGTAGAATTCGGGGCGTATTTTTTTCTCATTAATGCTGCGACTGGACTAAATCTTATTGTCAACACCTAAAGGCTACATTAGCTTTGTCATGGAAGTAATATTCTTCGGAGGTTTACCAATCACTCTGAAGATATTGAAACAAAAAAATACCAGACGCTCTTTACTGGACTGGAATGTTTCAGTCGATCAAAGGTGCAAGAGCAGCCTATGCACCATTTTTAGACTTGTTCAGTAACGACCAGCTGTGCAGGCTAAGAAAAGAACCATGGAACAGGAGGCAATGAAACGTTTTTTAGTCACTCCTTGCACTGAACCAACTAGACTTCCATTCCATAAATCTTTTTCTGTCATTTTCTCCGACAAGAATGTGTTGTTTTTAAATGGGTCCCCGTTAAAATTCCTTTTTGGACTTTACAATGTTTGTAAAAAAACGTGTCCTTTTGAACTTTTATTTATCCCATTTTTTTTTTTTTTTTACAAAACAGATCGCAGAACAAGGAGTTAAGGTATACAAAGGCACTAATCCGGAAGTTGATTCCTATTCAGTTTTTTGGGATAACAAAAAGCTCTCGGACACCACACTGAATGCACAGCTTAAGATGAAAGGCACCACAGATATTTACATCTGCGGTCTGGCATACGATGTTTGCGTTGGTAAGGACACTTCTATACACCTATAAAGATTTAGAAAACTTTGCACCGCACAACTGTAGTCCTGGCATATTCGACTTTACACGACCGCAACTACAATACCCAGAACAAAAAAAAAACTCATTCTTTTTTGCACCTGCATTCCAATTGTTTTCATTTTGAATTGTGTATTTGAAGTAATGTGTACGGATGCAATTGCGGGTGCTTTATGCGATAAAGGATTAATTTTGGTTTTTACTATTGTACTACTGCTTTAGGTGCTACTGCTGTGGATGCCTTGTCGGCTGGCTATCGAACAATTTTGATTGATGATTGTTGTCGGGGTGTGGATCTGCGCGATATTGAATTCGTCAAGGGCAAGGTTAACTCCAGCTATGGGGTTATCGTGCACTCGGATGAGGTATGTAAATCAGTTATCTCAACGAAATTATGTTAACTCTGATATAATTTTTTTTTTATTTAAAAAGGTTAAAGCCATGGTGGAGGGAAGAGACCGCCGACCGGAATTAGGTTATAAACTGGCAATGGAACTTAAAAATCCAGATTCGGTTCTTTCACAAAGGGATGGCGGCGATTCAAGGATGTCGGTTTAAATTGGGCTTGCTTGCGATGTATTTTTTAAGTTATCCTTTTGTTAATAGCACGATACCGCCGCAACTATTCCAGCTTCAAACGCCTCGCAATTGAGTATTGAAGAAGCAAATACCAGTAGAACATAAAATCGAGTACTTAAGCTAATGTAGAATTAAGCAGTAAACATTGTCAACAAAAACATATCCAATAAAAATATTATACTGATTGGGAAGACAGAAAATTAAAAAAAAAACTTTAAAAAATCAATTTTTTTAAATTCAAACTATGAAGCGAAAATCCAGGATGGCCCAAAAAAACTCAGCCGATGTTGGTTTGCTCAATCTTCAAAATGAAGTGTCATTATTTCTTAAATTGTTTTTTCTTATGTTATTTAGACCTTTTCTTAAATACTTTTGGAAGATGGTATCGGCCAAGTTAACGCCGTCATTCGAAATTTGGGATCTCTTTACTTCATTTTGAAATATTATGGGCAATATTTCTTGCGATACGTTTTCGCTCGGCGGTTATTCTCTTTGAGAACTTTCAAAGAGCTAAGTTGCGGCTTGCTATAGAAGATTCGCTATTTGGAGCAGACGAATCGGGCGATCTTGCCGGTCTTGACATTAAGCGACCCGGGCACGCTTTTTTGAAAATGCCCATAGCCACGAAAGCTATGTATGGGGTTGCATCGTCCCGGTTGGACCACATACACTCATATCTCTCAGTTTCAGTTCGTAAGTTTTCGGCAGTAAGCATGGCTCGTTATCGCTCACCAGTCGCACTAGCTGCATAAGCCATGGCCTCTTCGAAAAAATGAGGCCCGAAGACGTGCAGTAATTTTGAGTGGACGTATATGGCTCTTCGTGACTAAAATGTAGATTCAAGTACCACAGAAGTTCAAATTTCGCCTGTTTATGTACCCATTTAGGCCGAAATGTGTCGCGTGGGATGTCGATCGAAATCGTCCACTTGAGTGTATTTTAGACGATTCGTTCACCAAAATGCGCTACAAAGGCGAAGGTGAAACGGCTAATTGCTCTGCTCGTCTGGCAAACAGTGACCACTCATCCACAGCATCATCAGACAAAGCACAAATATTCTCATCGGAGCGAGCAAAACGCCCTTCCGATACAATTTCCAGCAGGATAGAAAACAACTAAAGGCACCCCCGAACATTGGGAGATCTCAGCAATATTGATCGCAAATAAAATTCTATCAACCTTGAGCAATCTTAATTGCGTTAAAAATTCGGACCCTTCGAGCACCTTCCTTCCTTAGCTCAGAAGCACAATTATTTAGTTCACGACTGAGGCAATGTACCTCAAAATCACTTTTACTCCAAATTTGATCGCTGTCAAGAGCTGGTGAATACTGTAGACTTGCGAAAACGAAAGCGTTTAACAACTAAGTCTGTTAACGTTTGGGAGAGAGTTCACGTTTGCGAAGGTTGAAATTGAAAATTTTAACTTTTTACTATTCCATAAATGTTTGTTAAGTTTATTTTTCAAAATTTAGCTGACAAGACAAGACAATTAATGACAAATAATGCAAGGAACAACGAAGAACAGACAAAGTTCGTCAACGTCCCAACGGAAGCAAAAGCTTTTGATCGTTCGTGAAAAATTTAAAAAAATTGTGCCTCATCTTCCATCCTAACACTCGTTTACAATGACATTTCAACTACTAGCTTGCGACACATTGTGCCGTCAGCTGAACACTCACAGATTTTGTTTTGCTTCCTCCTATACTCGAGCGCGTCAGCTATTCCATGGGACGAATCTATTCCCGCACCCAAGCAGTAACAAGAGTACTCAAAGATCTTCACGTCCATAAATCCGCTGTTCCAGATGGTATTCCACTCATTCTTCTGAAGAGGTATTCTTCAACATTGTGTTAGTTTTTTCATCTGTCTTACACTCCTGGTCTCTTCCCGAGTAGACGGAAAACAGCATTTGTCCAACCCGTCGTTAAAAAAGGCAAAACTAATTCATTTGCCAACTATCGACTCATTGCACTAATGTTCCTGTTTTCCAAGGTGATGGAAACGCTGATAAATCGTCATTGAATGAAATATTTCGAAACACGAAAAAGAGCTCTTTCACAGCAGTCGCCTCGATGCCACGGTAAAGGTTATCTGATATATGGTCCTCATGGAACCTCTTCTTGCCAATGAATGTCCCCTTCAACGTGGAAACAAGCTTCATGGAAAAGATTCGGGCTTTCGAGACACGATGTCTTAGGGCTTGTCTCCACTTACATAGAACCCAAGAGTCTGAGTATGAAAAATTCTATAAAAATGATGAACGGGGTAAACCTGATCAGATTGGATAACTTCCGGATAAAGCTTATTCAAAGTTGAACAAATAATTGATCTCCGTGGCTTTTTACCCCAATTACCACCTTAATGGCCTTATTCCCTCTGAAGAGTTTCTCTTTCTTGATAGAAAAGGTCTGATGCAGGAAAGATAAGTGGTACCGTTAACTTTCCAAGTTGGTCGAGCCAAATACGACCAAAACATCGCAAGTAGTTCATCGGGGACTCTTCGGTTCAGTAGGCCGGTATCAGACCGAATGAAAATAAAGAAATATCATCTACAAAAAAAACTGCCTCACACTCACTCAGACACCGAAAGGACAGATGTGTATAAATTGTATAAATGAGGTCCTAGGACAGAGCCTTGAGGAACTCTCAATTTAAAACAAATAAAACAAGATAACGCACTTTTGACAATGACTTTAAAGCAACGAGCGGACAAAAAACTTTGAACTATTTGACAAAGATACGGAGGAAAGTAACAACATATCATTTTAAACAAAAGACCATTTTGCCAAACGGAATCGAATGCCTTTTCAATGTCAATGAGAACCAAGCCTGTCGATTTTCCTTGTGATTGATTTCTTCTGACGAAGTTGTATATTCGGAGCACTTGTTAGGGCGTGCTGTATGATTTGGCCCAAAAGAAAATCTGTAAATATTAGGGTCCTCAGGGGACTTTTCAGCTTGGTATTACTTTGGAAATTTATAAGCATCGGGAAAATATTTGATTTTAAGGCACGCATCTATAATGCTAGCCCAAAAAAATTCATTTCGGGATAATTGCTTGAGGTGTATATTTCTAATCCTATCAAAACCTGCCGTCTTATTAACGTTCAAACTCTGTCTGTGTTGGAGTCTCAGCTGTCAATATGTAAAACGCAGTAACAGTGTTGTTCACTAGAGTGTCGGTACGTGTGTCACCTAAACTAGCTGAAACACAGTAATTATACGAAAATGTTTTCGAAAGTACACCAGCCTTTTCAGTAACAATGAATGTCGTTAGACTGTAAATCTTAAAATCAATAATTATAATAGATTTCTTTAGACCCAAGGGTTATTTATTTTCAAAAAAAAAGGATGGAGCTGTAAAGAAATTTCAAAACAAGTAACCTTTCCCTTCTGCGCCGATATGTCCTGCAGCTGAATCTACTTTCCACATAATTTTAAGTGCAATGCGGTTAACGTCTCGTCGATTATTAAGCTGACTGCAAATATTACTAGCCCATGGGCTAATCCTTGCCACACTTTTTACGGCTTCCTTCAGTCAGAAATTATGATCATGAGCTTGTAGGTCAGAGTAATAGAAAAAACTTCACTCGGATTACAGAACACCTTATATCATTTTTAGTAAACTTACTTTCATGTGAAATACAGAACATTATGGAAAGAATCTAATATTCACTTCTTACCTTCGTTTAGTTTGCAGTAAGTTTGGAAGATTGGTTCATCACCCTGCTGTCAGCGTTAATAACAGATCACCTACACAAACCATATTCTTTGACAATACGATAAAATATTTAAATATCGACCATACGCGTTTCCACTTGAATCGCTTTGCAATTGACAAATAGTGTGTCCTCTGATGAGGATGTGCAACTAGCCCATCCGACACACGCTTTATTAGCTGTTCTTGATTTTTGAATCGGGGGCTCGATCTTCTCTTTTTTCGTCAACCTTGTTTCTGGGATTCAAAGACACTTTTCCTTGGAGCACTGTTGCTCAATGGTCTCGTGTGGCTGAGTCACTTTTATCGACGGACTTTTACCTTCAGGAATCACGATTTTCTTCTTTTCCATTGGTCTTCCTTGCAGACAGGACCATATATCCGTGAGAGATTTTTTTCTTTCCGGTGCAAGTCTGAAAATAAAAAGTAACAATAAACTCACTTGCTTATAAGAAGCGGAAGAAAGTCGCGATCCCTGTCCATGGGCAATTCAAATTGACAAACAGCCTCCATGTAGTGTCACAGTAACACCATCAGTGGCTGTCACAAGGCACACTTGGGCCAGTGTCTTGGCCCGTTGTGATGCCATGAGGCTTATACTATATGTATTACCTACCAACCTATGTTGGCGATGGTTTTGGTTTGGTTTTCCTCTGTTGAGGGGGATTGGGATTGAAGAATTGTTTCTCTTAAAAAAGGCGAGGACGTCACGGAACATTGGAAAAGGGTTTCGAAATCGGAGGTGAAATTTATCTTTCAGACTATCTAGTCTTTATCTGTTGGGGAAGAAAAATCCCCCGAAAATTGTGGAGTGACTAAGGGCAGCTCTGGTTTATGGTGAGTTTGCATTGAGTCTTATTCCTCCAGAGTCCAGTGCACGGTCTGAGGATTTTCCTTTCCAGTATCTGAATTTTCTTCGTTGATGTTGGTGGCAACGTAAACCAATTTGGGAAGGCGTACGTTATTACTTTATTACTATTCTTCTAAGCTATTTATAGACCAGTAATTTGGTGCTTTTATGCAATCCACTCCTCTTTTTTTAGAAGTGGGTGCACAAGATGAAGGGCGAAATTGGCTTTTCAGCGTGTTGCCGAAATCGGAACCGCTCGCTGAAGGTGATCCACAGGTATTTCGTGCTAAGTTGTGGAGCACGAGGAGTGTCGTGTGTAGTGAGAGGAGTAATGTCTTCGTTCGTACGTCGTTGGCTGGGTGGTTCGTTGTCAAGATGTTGAAAAGAATTTGTGAGACCTTTCCCCCTTGTTGAGCTTCTCAAAGTGGCCTTCTTAATACTGACAATTGATCCTGTATTTGGACGAACAAGAATTTTTCTGTTAGGGAACAAATTGCCATTAGGTCCTCTAATTCTTCGGCATTTGTGAAACTCTGCTGAACGTTGTCACAATGTTGGTGTCATGTAGTACTCTGTTGATCACAACGTCAACTTCTTCCATAAACTCTGGTAGATGCATCGGGGAACTCTCGGTGAAGTTCCTTTCGAAGTGTACGGCGAAGGTTTCAGCCTTATCTGCAGGCGTGGTGACTTGTCACTTCTGGAGGCGTGTTGGATTTGCAACCGATCGCACTGATTTGCTTGAAAGTGTCCGGTCCAGGCTTGATTTTCTCCAGACGTCTTTTGAATTGCTCCTCTGTGTGGTGTTTCACGGCTCTTGGAGACATCACGTTGATGCAGTTGAGTTCCGCTTGTACGTTCCTGTATTCGTCGTTGACTGTGTTCCGCGTTCTATGGAATATCCTCTGCAGCTTCTTCCGGAGACGCTGTCGGTGTGCGTAGATGGCTTGGATGTTGAGTGGCAAGTGGGCATTTTTGGGCATCGATAGCATTATGGACCAAATCCTTTAGTTCCTGCATCGTGCTGTCAATTTCTGTATTGGTAGATTTCTTTCCTGTGGCAGTGCGTTGATGTTGCTCTCGACGTCGTGGGCAAATTTCCTCCAGTCCACTTTTTTGTGCTCCAGGTACATGTCTGGTGTACGATGGATGGTTACGATCGGCATTGGTAAACTAATTAAACTAAAAGCAGTTCTCTCCAAATGGTGCTCAATCCGGTTAAAATTTTCACTTCTTCTTCCTGCTTGGAAATAATCATAGATCCGGGCATAACTTCTCCTTAAATCTATGACTATAGTTTTGAACAAAAAGGACCGTTTAAAAATGGTTTTCTTCGGGGACAGCAGTTCTTGTTTTAGTCAGCCCCTGAACGGATATTAATTGGCGCGATTCTCATCGAAACCCTCCACGTAGGTTTAGTGACTTTTTTATTCATAAAATATAGCAACTGGGAGATTCGCCAACAGCCAGCCTGTAGCTCTTCCAATTATGATGGTTTCTATCTCACACGAAAAAGGATAAAACCAAATTTAAAATACAGACAACATGACTAAAATAAACACCACTGGCCCGTTGGTTTTCCAAAACCAAAACCAAAATGGAACAACTTCCTTTCGTCCTGGTTGCTTCACGTGTGTTGCGCTCCCACGAGTAACAAGAACACTTTTCAATTACATCAGCAGTACATAGAACGTCCACGCCTCTACATTGGCCGCTGTCCATTTTGGCGCACATGAAATCACGTAATGAAGTTTTAATCAACGATATAGGATGCTATTTGCATTTACCAATTTCCCATTGAGAAGCAACATCCGATCCGCGAAATATTCTATTTTTGCGCGCTAATCCCTGCGCCGCCCTTGAGGGCAGAGTTCAGACCATGTTCCGGCGGCACGGCATGGCAATCTATTCAAGGCAATTTATTTGCCTCTGACATTTGGCCATGCCCAAGCTGTGCTGCATTAACTATTATCCTGGTGGCTTACGTTTGTTATTAGATTGGACACGAGTTCCGGACGCTGAATAAAATGTAATTTACGAGTCTATACGAGTATGTGGATGTCGGATTTCAATGAACGCACTCGCGTTTGAACTTTGAGGGTAAGTTGGTAAAATGGGTTTGACATTTTCACTGCAAACTTTCCGCAGCGTGGAAAAGGCTTAGGTGTGCTGCAGATGTAGCAGCTGTAAAAACAAAAAGGAATTTCGTTTCCCTGCTGAGCTCTTGAGCCATACATCAACGGTGCTCCTTGATTGTTGTTTTGCATTCGAAATACCTGCAGTGGTGTTGGTCTCGATTGTGGATGCAAAAGTTGTAATGAAATTCGCTTGTGATGGATTTTCGTGGGTTTAATAGGATGGGAAGCGAATAGAGTTTGGAAAACAAATTTTATGCGAGTTTATTTGTTCGTTTGTTTAGACTGTTAGAGAAGGAAGTTTTTTTTGTTTTTTTACTTACTTCTCATTCAGAAGTTTTTTGAAATGGGTACGATTATATCTCCTCATTTCGAGGTTGGATTCATTTGGAAGAAGAACAAAAAATGATATGGAAGCCAAACTAGATTGACCTTCAGATGACTTTAAAGGTGTCCCAAAGTTTACTTCTCCGATGTTGGACATTATTTTTCAAGTTAGTCCCAAAACAGCTCTGTTCGTTTGAAGGCGGATTATTTTATATCTTGTTGTATTCCTTTTCCTTTTCTGGATGGAGGAATTGCTTAGATGAATATTTCGTACCATTATCTTGTCACTTCTTACTCTACCGACACTGAAGAGGTCATTTACAACGGCGGGAGAAAAACATTTTCAGACCTTTATTGAACCGCTGTCATGCTTGACTGCTGAGCTGACCGCCGAACGTATACTCTTCTTCTTTGTCCAAAATTCTGAAACAGATTGATGACGCAATCTTCCAAAACCCTAAGAAAATTTTACTTGCAGGTTAATTAAATTCTAGCACATAAAATACTGTGAGCTGAACGAATGCAAAAACGTCGATATCAAATTCTATGTTTCTAATTGGGCGGCGATTGAAGAACGGGCAAATCGTATTGGCCTTAGAATCAATGAGAACAAAGCTAAATGTGTCCCGTCAACCAAAAAAAGACCCGTCGAACATAACAATTGCCAGCTACAATTTTGAGGTAGTAATCGAATTCAACTACCTCGGAACTTATATATCCTCCATAAACGACACCTCAGTGGATCGGTTTGTCAAAACAACTAGGATCCAAACTCCTATCATGAAGGACAAAAATACTGCTACACAAAACGCTGATTTTACCAGTCCTGCTCAATGGAGCGGAAGCACCTTAATAAATATTGGGATTCTTCGAAAGGAAAATCCTTCTTGGGATATTTTGTCCTATCTTCGAGGAGGGCGAAAAGAGGAGAAGACGAACTCTACGAACTGCACAAAGATTTGTAGATGGTCCGGAAGTCAGAAATCCATCGACTACACTGGCTCGGCCGCATCGAGAAAAAGGACAATATTGCTCCAGCCAATAGAGTCTTCGAATCCAAGTTATCAGGTTTAAAAAGAACGGGAATACCGAACATTTGGTTCGAGGATCAAGCAATCATGGACGCTTAAATTTGATTGTTAAACTAACTCGAAGCAGCGTGCTCAGCACCGTCAAGGATGGTATTTATAACTCACGATCGTTGGCCGGATAATTAAGTTAGTATTGGTGATCATAATGTAAGCGAGAAATTTATAATAAAAGGCAATTTTTCCGTACTGACCACGGACGTATTAATGCTTTCAAAAAGCATTTTTAAGATTTTTTCAAAAGCTTTGGATGCCTTAATCCTGTATTCTCGGAAATTTGTATGATAGAACCTTGTTTCCCGTAAGTTACGCTGAAGTTATTATTTCAAGTTTGGTACTGCTTCGCGCATATCGTACTGTAATGCTGCTCTTTAGTTTTCCCAAAAGTCTCAAACTGACTTAACGTTACCATAAGCTTCAAAAAATTGAGGCACTCCACTCGAATGCAAACAAAAAAATAAGACTCATATATTTTTAGCTGCCCGTAAGAATATATTTCCTTTCGCATTTTTGAATCATCCAAAAAATTCATCCGATCTTGAAAGTGTCCATTCTTCTGCACCATGTAGCAGGATGGGGATGATGAGGGTCTTATACAGCTATTGCACTCAATTGTTTTACTCTTAGCCCAAAGAAACAGTGATAAGCAAGTGGCATTATTCGGTCTCAGCGCCAGTGTGATTACCTATGTTTACAGCGGAGCCTAGGTAGACAAAGTCCCTTATAACCTCAAACTAACAGCTGTCAATATGCTGCTTTGTGCCGTTGTATATCGCCAAACTCAACTTTGCGTGTTTCTGTCTGAGCACTCCTTAACGCACTGTTGATATCAAACTGCGTTCTTCGATTACCGACAGACCTCAAAAAGGTAGTGCCTCTGGTGTTGAAGCGGGACTTCTGCACTATTTTGCCAAGTATGACGTTGAAGAACCTTGTCTGAAACGTTGTTTGACATCAAAAGGGTCGGTGACGTCTTAGTCGACTTAAATGGAGCAGCTTGAGTTCTTTATTGTCAACCTGCACAAAAGGACGAGCTTGGCAGGGATGCCAAACCTAGACACGGCTTTACACAGCTGGGTGGCGAAGTTGGTAGAGCGCCTGCCTTTCAATTGATTCAATTGATAGGTCCCAGGTTCGATTCTTAGAGTAGTGGTCTAGTTTTTCGAATCTGGTTCAGTCATCATTTGCCATTGGGATCAAGTTAATGGCACTATCACTAGGTTGGTCGACCAGTGATAGAAGTCTGACTAATGGGTGGCTTTGTTGTAGTGGTTGTTGTATCGGCTTAATTCCTAATTCGTGTTTTCAAAATAGCTGTTTGTGTAGATTGTGTGTAGATGGCTCTGCTGTGAAGGCATAACACTGACAGCGGGGTGTCCAAGCTAAATCTTCCAAACTCTCAAAGTTGTCGAATGTCGAACAAAATCCTGTGAATTAGGTTAAAGTTAATAGGTCGATATCAAAATCCTCCGTCCCGTTTCGGGCTTCACCCACGGAAGTGAGTTGAAACCAATTACACCTGATTTTCTCAAACCACTACACAATCTTTCATTCTTCTCCTAATTCTTCCACTCGCTCTGTGCTACGCGCATTATAAGAGTCTTAATATCCTCTTGAAGAGCGAGCAAATAATTAAAAAAAAAAACGGCTTTATTCATCGCGTTTTTGAAGCTGCTGACAAAGACAATCTTGAAATTGATGAAAAGATGGTGTGTGCCGATCTGGAGCTCCTACGTTTCTATGGTGGACTTTGATATGGAACTATCAGGTTGTTGACGAACGGCTTTAGACATTCACATAATACGGCAGAAAAGATGTTATAGGCAATGTTGAGGAGTTTGATAGCTCTATTATTGGACCAGCTAAGATGGTCTCCTTTCTTCAAGTTTGGGTGAAGAATAATGAGATACCAATCATCGGGCATGCTTTTTTTAGACTTAAGCTTACCTATTGCTATCATTTCTTCGTCTTTTGTTGGCCTGTGTCATTTGCATCGTATGGTTCAGGCTGACTACCAGCGAAATTTGGTTCATCATCGCTGTTATACTTGGCAAGCTTGAGCTTTATAATCCTGAGATTATTTTTTTTTTTGTAGAATTTTCGAACATAGGATTCACACTTCTGGAAGATAGAATCAATTTTTGCTCATCAAATCATATTTAGAAGTACAGTGAAACCTCCTTGTTTCTTGAGAGGATATTCGCTCCACATTTAAAAGCATAGTAAGTTTTCAAAGAAGAGAAAAATCTTCTGCTTTCTTACGGTAAAGAAAGGCTACTTTGATTTGGTCATTTGGCTAAATAACATAATATTGAAAAATCTATTTGCAAAACATGTTGACAATAAAATCAAAAAAGACCCGGATTTTTTATTATAAATTTCTCCGAAAAAATGCATTCCCCGAATCCTTATAAACGGCACTGTATATATTTATACAAATATTTTTATCTTTTAGGGCAGTTTTTAAATGTTAGTAAAATCAATTGTGCAGTTTTTTCTTTAGAAAACTAATTTGATTTTAATAAAAAAACTGTCATTTTCCCACTTTTGACAGTTTTAAGCCACGGAATCAAATACATACAGGCATTCATTTTGTAAATACGCTTTGAATGACACCAATTTGGATTCAATAGCTTGATTCGTTGT
Source organism: Orthonevra nobilis (assembly GCA_963555765.1). Taxonomy (NCBI): domain Eukaryota; kingdom Metazoa; phylum Arthropoda; class Insecta; order Diptera; family Syrphidae; genus Orthonevra; species Orthonevra nobilis. Next base: position 54,447,560 of record OY743227.1, read on the forward strand.
CGAGATGGGAGACGAAGAAATTCGCACAGACGCAAGGGCGTTTACACACACGCATAAACATTCTTCTAAAAACATAAAAGCTCGAAACGTGGAGAATTTGGTGATGTGTAAAAATTTTGAATTCCGAAAATGGGATCGACTGCCAGAATTTCCAGATGGGAAGTTCAAAATATGTAGTTTTGGTGTTGTGGTGCGGAACCCTTCGTGTGCGTGTCCGTCTTTTTTTTTCTATGCTTCAAAATCCGTCGTAATGATTGTCATTCATAAAGTCATCGATAATTCTTCGGAGTCCCAAAACCATGAGTTTGGATGCCTATGAGATTTTCTTATCAATCAAACGAATGATGTGAAACATTCCTTCTATAGCTTAGGAAGTGTGAGTACTTCAGGCCACCTTTGTGCCCTACCTTTGTTGAATGTACCTAAAAATGAATACATTGACATTTTTTTTTGAGCTTCTTTGGGACCTTTTTGTTCGTTAGTATCTCTCAGAAGTCGTCAATGAGATTTATAGTCATTTCGTCCATATATTTTTAGATTCTATCAGAAACCATTTGTCATGAAGCCAACAAATCAAACATTTAACAGACATAACTCAGAAGTCCACACTTACATATTTACATGTGTACTCGTGCGTCAAAACCCTTTCAAGTAACCATTAAACAGGCTTGACAAATGATGGACGATTTGAAAGAACTAAATTTGGAACACGCGTAGAACACTTCTTATGCAAAGCAAACAAACAGACAAAGCATTCATCTGAAGGTATGTAGGTACGCCCACGATCCATTTTGTTACCAGGAATCCATTCACAGTGAAGCCTCACAAAGAGCACGTCTATCGTGGGCCATTCTTCCTTCCATTCATACTTTTTGACACATTTGCTCTGGACGCAAATGCCATTCATTATTCAGTGGAGCAGCAAACTAATGAGAGCCAAACTGAGATGGACACCCAAGTCCGGCTAATCTGGCGTACCAAGGACTTGCCTTTGCCGAGGGCTTGAATTTCAATTTCATAATTTTCTCCTTTTTTCCAATTTTTTTTCGTTTTGTTTGCATTCCATGCTCTTTGTTTCCTTTCATTCATTTTTCGTGGCAACAAAATTTTTTTTCGTTTGAATTTCTCTCTGCCCCGCCACCATAGCGGTTGGTTTATAAGGAAAACTGAGAGAAAAAAGAGCTTTCGAAAAATCCCCGCCTGTCAGTGCGCATATGTCAGTGGGGGCAGAGATGCTCGTCCTTTAATGACTGAGCTTTCTGCTGCGAGAAAAATAATGTTTCGCTATTAAAGGAAAGGAAAACAATAACAAATGTCGGCAGACGAGTAAACAAAGCCTCGGAGCCTGATGTACTCCCACACCCTGGATCGGCTGCGGCGAGGGTGGCTGGATACCTTTGAATGTGTATATGTGTAGCCTTTCAGCTCCTTTATTGGAAACGGTGGAATTTGAGTCAATGACGTCACTCTAGCAACCAGGTCATCAAAAATGTCGGTCACGAAGGAAGTCCATAACTTTAGTTCCATGTGTTAAAGGCGCTCTGCTTTTTCGGAGAGGCTAGGGGGGTAAATACTTCCCTTTGAACTCTCAAGGATTTCGATAAGATGATGGCTTACAGAGTTTTCGTTTTTTTTTGGCTATAGTGAATATTTAAACGTACTTAGCGAAATCGTAATGGATAACTCGAGAGAGTTAAGATTGCCTTCTTTAATGGGAAAGGAATATGGATGTTGTATTGCGGGAATGGAACCAAGTCCTTTAAGGGTAAACCAAATAAAGGAAGTTGAAATCTAGGACTGTAAGAGTGTTGCAATTTGCAATTTTGAAATAAAAATTGCAGTAGGAAATAAAAAAGTAGAATGGAGAAGAAGGCACAACCGCGAGCTCTAAGTGCTTTTAAAGATGTGGATATAATCCGGAAGGCAAAAATCCATTGACTTTACTGGCTCGTCCACATCGAAAGAATGAAGATGCTCAAGCCAAGAGAGTCTTCGAATCCAAGCCAAGATCCAAAGATCTTCGGTTTAATCGGCTCAAGGATCAAACCATCGCGGGTACTATTAAGTTTGGTCTAACCAACTGGAAGCAGCTTTCTCACAATTGTCAGAGTTGGAGGTCAGCTCTGTCTCATGCTCTAATTCTTCAAGAATCGCTGGCCTCTTAAGGCAAATGGGAAGTTTTTTGCGAAATTTTGGTGGACTATAGCCCATGACCTCGGAATGCGCTCTTTTCATGAAATTTCTGAAAACGTAAACTAGGCTATAGATGTTCACGATTACTGATAGCCTGGCACAAATTCACCAGCTATGATTAAAACGAGCGATTTTTGTAGAAGATATGGAAATTTGAAAATCAAGCGTTTTGCTGCTAAATTTCGCTGGACTATAGATCATGACTTCGGAATGCACTTTTTTCATGAATTATGAAATTTTTCTGGACTATAGCCCATGACTTCGGAATGCACTTTTTTCATGAAATTTCTGAAAACGTAAACTAAGCCACAGAAGTTCTTCGTGAGGCATTTCTTAGCATAATTTCACAAATTTTGATTAAAACAAGCGATTTTTGTCGTAGATATGGAAATTTGAAAATCAAGCGTTTTGTTGCTAAATTTTTCTGGACTATAGCCCATGACTTCGGAATGCGCTTTTTTCATGAAATTTCTGAAAACGTAAACTAAAATATAGATGTTGATCGTAACGCATTTCTTAGTACAGACTCACAAATTTTGATTAAAACAAGCGATTTTTGTCGAAGATATGGAAATTTGAAAATCAAGCGTTTTTTTGCTAAATTTTGCTGGACTATAGCCCATGACTTCGGAATGCGCTTTTTCATGAAATTTCTGAAAACGTAAACTAAGCCACAGAAGTTCTTCGTGAGGCATTTCTTAGCATAATTTCACAAATTTTTATTAAAACAAGCGATTTTTGTCGAAGATATGGAAATTTGAAAATCAAGCGTTTTTTTGCGAAATTTTTCTGGACTATAGCCCATGACTTCGGAATGCGCTTTTTTCATGAAATTTCTGAAAACGTAAACTAAAATATAGATGTTGATCGTAACGCATTTCTTAGTACAGACTCACAAATTTTGATTAAAACAAGCGATTTTTGTCGAAGATATGGAAATTTGAAAATCAAGTGTTTTTTTGCGAAATTTTTCTGGACTATAGCCCATGACTTCGGAATGCACTTTTTTCATGAAATTTCTGAAAACGTAAACTAAGCCACAGAAGTTCTTCGTGAGGCATTTCTTAGCATAATTTCACAAATTTTGATTAAAACAAGCGATTTTTGTCGTAGATATGGAAATTTGAAAATCAAGCGTTTTGTTGCTAAATTTTTCTGGACTATAGCCCATGACTTCGGAATGCGCTTTTTTCATGAAATTTCTGAAAACGTAAACTAAAATATAGATGTTGATCGTAACGCATTTCTTAGTACAGACTCACAAATTTTGATTAAAACAAGCGATTTTTGTCGAAGATATGGAAATTTGAAAATCAAGCGTTTTTTTGCTAAATTTTGCTGGACTATAGCCCATGACTTCGGAATGCGCTTTTTCATGAAATTTCTGAAAACGTAAACTAAGCCACAGAAGTTCTTCGTGAGGCATTTCTTAGCATAATTTCACAAATTTTGATTAAAACAAGCGATTTTTGTCGAAGATATGGAAATTTGAAAATCAAGCGTTTTTTTGCGAAATTTTTCTGGACTATAGCCCATGACTTCGGAATGCGCTTTTTTCATGAAATTTCTGAAAACGTAAACTAAAATATAGATGTTGATCGTAACGCATTTCTTAGTACAGACTCACAAATTTTGATTAAAACAAGCAATTTTTGTCGAAGATATGGAAATTTGAAAATCAAGTGTTTTTTTGCGAAATTTTTCTGGACTATAGCCCATGACTTCGGAATGCACTTTTTTCATGAAATTTCTGAAAACGTAAACTAAGCCACAGAAGTTCTTCGTGAGGCATTTCTTAGCATAATTTCACAAATTTTGATTAAAACAAGCGATTTTTGTCGTAGATATGGAAATTTGAAAATCAAGCGTTTTGTTGCTAAATTTTTCTGGACTATAGCCCATGACTTCGGAATGCGCTTTTTTCATGAAATTTCTGAAAACGTAAACTAAAATATAGATGTTGATCGTAACGCATTTCTTAGTACAGACTCACAAATTTTGATTAAAACAAGCGATTTTTGTCGAAGATATGGAAATTTGAAAATCAAGCGTTTTTTTGCTAAATTTTGCTGGACTATAGCCCATGACTTCGGAATGCGCTTTTTCATGAAATTTCTGAAAACGTAAACTAAGCCACAGAAGTTCTTCGTGAGGCATTTCTTAGCATAATTTCACAAATTTTGATTAAAACAAGCGATTTTTGTCGAAGATATGGAAATTTGAAAATCAAGCGTTTTTTTGCGAAATTTTTCTGGACTATAGCCCATGACTTCGGAATGCACTTTTTTCATGAAATTTCTGAAAACGTAAACTAAAATATAGATGTTGATCGTAACGCATTTCTTAGTACAGACTCACAAATTTTGATTAAAACAAGCGATTTTTGTCGAAGATATGGAAATTTGAAAATCAAGGGTTTTTTTGCTAAATTTTGCTGGACTATAGCCCATGACTTCGGAATGCACTTTTTTCATGAAATTCCTGAAAACGTAAACTAAGCTAAAGATGTTGATCGTTACGATACTATACTATACTAAGAAATTTGATTAAAACAAGCGATTTTTGTCGAAGATATGGAAATTTGAAAATCAAGGGTTTTTTTGCGAAATTTTGCTGGACTATAGCCCATGACTTCGGAATGCACTTTTTTCATGAAATTTCTGAAAACGTAAACTAAGCCACAGAAGTTCTTCGTGAGGCATTTCTTAGCACAATTTCACAAATTTTGACTAAAACAAGCGATTTTTGTCGTAGATATGGAAATTTGAAAATCAAGCGTTTTTTTGCTAAATTTTGCTGGACTATAGATCATGACTTCGGAGTGCGCTTTTTTCATGAAATGTCTGAAAACGTAAACTAAGCTAAAGATGTTGATCGTTACGAATTTCTTAGTATAAATTCACAAATTTTGATTAAAACAAGCGATTTTTGTCGAAGATATGGAAACTTGAAAATCAAGCGTTTTTTTGCGAAATTTTTCTGGACTATAGCCCATGACTTCGGAATGCACTTTTTTCATGAAATTTCTGAAAACGTAAACTAAAATATAGATGTTGATCGTAACGCATTTCTTAGTACAGACTCACAAATTTTGATTAAAACAAGCGATTTTTGTCGAAGATATGGAAATTTGAAAATCAAGCGTTTTTTTGCTAAATTTTGCTGGACTATAGCCCATGACTTCGGAATGCGCTTTTTTCATGAAATTTCTGAAAACGTAAACTAAGCCACAGAAGTTCTTCGTGAGGCATTTCTTAGCATAATTTCACAAATTTTGATTAAAACAAGCGATTTTTGTCGAAGATATGGAATTTTGATTAAAACAAGCGATTTTTGTCGAAGATATGGAAATTTGAAAATCAAGCGTTTTTTTGCGAAATTTTTCTCGACTATAGCCCATGACTTCGGAATGCGCTTTTTTCATGAAATTTCTGAAAACGTAAACTAAGCCACAGAAGTTCTTCGTGAGGCATTTCTAAGCATAATTTCACAAATTTTGATTAAAACAAGCGATTTTTGTCGTAGATATGGAAATTTGAAAATCAAGCGTTTTGTTGCTAAATTTTTCTGGACTATAGCCCATGACTTCGGAATGCGCTTTTTTCATGAAATTTCTGAAAACGTAAACTAAAATATAGATGTTGATCGTAACGCATTTCTTAGTACAGACTCACAAATTTTGATTAAAACAAGCGATTTTTGTCGAAGATATGGAAATTTGAAAATCAAGTGTTTTTTTGCGAAATTTTTCTGGACTATAGCCCATGACTTCGGAATGCACTTTTTTCATGAAATTTCTGAAAACGTAAACTAAGCCACAGAAGTTCTTCGTGAGGCATTTCTTAGCATAATTTCACAAATTTTGATTAAAACAAGCGATTTTTGTCGTAGATATGGAAATTTGAAAATCAAGCGTTTTGTTGCTAAATTTTTCTGGACTATAGCCCATGACTTCGGAATGCGCTTTTTTCATGAAATTTCTGAAAACGTAAACTAAAATATAGATGTTGATCGTAACGCATTTCTTAGTACAGACTCACAAATTTTGATTAAAACAAGCGATTTTTGTCGAAGATATGGAAATTTGAAAATCAAGCGTTTTTTTGCTAAATTTTGCTGGACTATAGCCCATGACTTCGGAATGCGCTTTTTTCATGAAATTTCTGAAAACGTAAACTAAGCCACAGAAGTTCTTCGTGAGGCATTTCTTAGCATAATTTCACAAATTTTGATTAAAACAAGCGATTTTTGTCGAAGATATGGAAATTTGAAAATCAAGCGTTTTTTTGCGAAATTTTTCTGGACTATAGCCCATGACTTCGGAATGCACTTTTTTCATGAAATTTCTGAAAACGTAAACTAAAATATAGATGTTGATCGTAACGCATTTCTTAGTACAGACTCACAAATTTTGATTAAAACAAGCGATTTTTGTCGAAGATATGGAAATTTGAAAATCAAGGGTTTTTTTGCTAAATTTTGCTGGACTATAGCCCATGACTTCGGAATGCACTTTTTTCATGAAATTCCTGAAAACGTAAACTAAGCCACAGAAGTTCTTCGTGAGGCATTTCTTAGCATAATTTCACAAATTTTGATCAAAACAAGCGATTTTTGTCGTAGATATGGAAATTTGAAAATCAAGCGTTTTGTTGCTAAATTTTGCTGGACTATAGCCCATGACTTCGGAGTGCACTCTTTTCATGAAATGTCTGAAAACGTAAACTAAGCTAAAGATGTTGATCGTTACGAATTTCTTAGTATAAATTCACAAATTTTGATTGAAACAAGCGATTTTTGTCGAAGATATGGAAATTTGAAAATCAAGCGTTTTTTTGCGAAATTTTTCTGGACTATAGCCCATGACTTCGGAATGCACTTTTTTCATGAAATTTCTGAAAACGTAAACTAAAATATAGATGTTGATCGTAACACATTTCTTAGTACAGACTCACAAATTTTGATTAAAACAAGCGATTTTTGTCGAAGATATGGAAATTTGAAAATCAAGCGTTTTTTTGCTAAATTTTGCTGGACTATAGATCATGACTTCGGAGTGCACTTTTTTCATGAAATGTCTGAAAACGTAAACTAAGCCACAGAAGTTCTTCGTGAGGCATTTCTTAGCATAATTTCACAAATTTTGATTAAAACAAGCGATTTTTGTCGTAGATATGGAAATTTGAAAATCAAGCGTTTTGTTGCTAAATTTTTCTGGACTATAGCCCATGACTTCGGAATGCGCTTTTTTCATGAAATTTCTGAAAACGTAAACTAAAATATAGATGTTGATCGTAACGCATTTCTTAGTACAGACTCACAAATTTTGATTAAAACAAGCGATTTTTGTCGAAGATATGGAAATTTGAAAATCAAGGGTTTTTTTGCGAAATTTTGCTGGACTATAGCCCATGACTTCGGAATGCACTTTTTTCATGAAATTTCTGAAAACGTAAACTAAGCCACAGAAGTTCTTCGTGAGGCATTTCTTAGCACAATTTCACAAATTTTGACTAAAACAAGCGATTTTTGTCGTAGATATGGAAATTTGAAAATCAAGCGTTTTTTTGCTAAATTTTTCTGGACTATAGCCCATGACTTCGGAATGCGCTTTTTTCATGAAATTTCTGAAAACGTAAACTAAGCTAAAGATGTTGATCGTTACGAATTTCTTAGTATAAATTCACAAATTTTGATTAAAACAAGCGATTTTTGTCGAAGATATGGAAACTTGAAAATCAAGCGTTTTTTTGCGAAATTTTTCTGGACTATAGCCCATGACTTCGGAATGCACTTTTTTCATGAAATTTCTGAAAACGTAAACTAAAATATAGATGTTGATCGTAACGCATTTCTTAGTACAGACTCACAAATTTTGATTAAAACAAGCGATTTTTGTCGAAGATATGGAAATTTGAAAATCAAGGGTTATTTTGCGAAATTTTGCTGGACTATAGCCCATGACTTCAGAATGCACTTTTTTCATGAAATTTCTGAAAACGTAAACTAAGCCACAGAAGTTCTTCGTGAGGCATTTCTTAGCATAATTTCACAAATTTTGATTAAAACAAGCGATTTTTGTCGTAGATATGGAAATTTGAAAATCAAGCGTTTTGTTGCTAAATTTTTCTGGACTATAGCCCATGACTTCGGAATGCGCTTTTTTCATGAAATTTCTGAAAACGTTAACTAAAATATAGATGTTGATCGTAACGCATTTCTTAGTACAGACTCACAAATTTTGATTAAAACAAGCGATTTTTGTCGAAGATATGGAAATTTGAAAATCAAGCGTTTTTTTTGCTAAATTTTGCTGGACTATAGCCCATGACTTCGGAATGCACTTTTTTCATGAAATTTCTGAAAACGTAAACTAAAATAAAGATGTTGATCGTAACGCATTTCTTAGTACAGATTCACAAATTTTGATTAAAACAAGCGATTTTTGTCGAAGATATGGAAATTTGAAAATCATGGGTTTTTTTACGAAATTTTGCTGGACTATAGCCCATGACTTCGGAATGTACTTTTTTCATGAAATTTCTGAAAACGTAAACTAAGCCACAGAAGTTCTTCGTGAGGCATTTCTTAGCATAATTTCACAAATTTTGATTAAAACAAGCGATTTTTGTCGTAGATATGGAAATTTGAAAATCAAGCGTTTTGTTGCTAAATTTTTCTGGACTATAGCCCATGACTTCGGAATGCGCTTTTTTCATGAAATTTCTGAAAACGTAAACTAAGCCACAGAAGTTCTTCGTGACGCATTTCTTAGCATAATTTCACAAATTTTGATTAAAACAAGCGATTTTTGTCGTAGATATGGAAATTTGAAAATCAAGCGTTTTTTTGCTAAATTTTGCTGGACTATAGCCCATGACTTCGGAATGCACTTTTTTCATGAAATTTCTGAAAACGTAAACTAAAATATAGATGTTGATCGTAACGCATTTCTTAGTACAGACTCACAAATTTTGATTAAAACAAGCGATTTTTGTCGTAGATATGGAAATTTGAAAATCAAGCGTTTTGTTGCTAAATTTTTCTGGACTATAGCCCATGACTTCGGAATGCGTTTTTTTCATGAAATTTCTGAAAACGTAAACTAAGCTAAAGATGTTGATCGTTACGAATTTCTTAGTATAAATTCACAAATTTTGATTAAAACAAGCGATTTTTGTCGAAGATATGGAAATTTGAAAATCAAGCGTTTTGTCGCTAAATTTTTCGGAATGCGCTTTTTTCATGAAATTTCTGAAAACGTAAACTAAGCCACAGACGTTCTTCGGGGGGCATTTCTTAGCATGATTTCACATATTTTGATTAAAACAAGCGATTTTTGTCGAAGATATGGAAATTTGAAAATCAAGCGTTTTTTGCGAAATTTTGATGGACTATAGCCCATGACTTCGGAATGCACTTTTTTCATGAAATTTCTGAAAACGTAAACTAAGCCACAGACGTTCTTCGTGAGGCATTTCTTAGCATGATTTCACATATTTTGATTAAAACAAGCGATTTTTGTCGAAGATATGGAAATTTGAAAATCAAGCGTTTTTTGCTAAATTTTGCTGGATTATAGCACATGACCTCGGAATGCACTTTTTTCATGAAATTTCTGAAAACGTGAAATAAGCTATAGATGTTGATCGTAACGCATTTCTTAGTATAAATTCACAAATTTTGATTAAAACAAGCGATTTTTGTCGAAGATATGGAAATTTGAAAATCAAGCTTTTTTTGCTAAATTTTGCTGGATTATAGCCCATGACTTCGGAATGCACTTTTTTCATGAAATTTCTGAAAACGTAAACTAAGCTAAAGATGTTGATCGTTACGAATTTCTTAGTATAAATTCACAAATTTTGATTAAAACAAGCGATTTTTGTCGAAGATATGGAAATTTGAAAATCAAGGGTTTTTTTGCGAAATTTTGATGGACTATAGCCCATGACTTCGGAATGCACTTTTTTCATGAAATTTCTGAAAACGTAAACTAAGCCACAGACGTTCTTCGTGAGGCATTTCTTAGCATGATTTCACATATTTTGATTAAAACAAGCGATTTTTGTCGAAGATATGGAAATTTGAAAATCAAGCGTTTTTTGCTAAATTTTGCTGGATTATAGCACATGACCTCGGAATGCACTTTTTTCATGAAATTTCTGAAAACGTGAAATAAGCTATAGATGTTGATCGTAACGCATTTCTTAGTATAAATTCACAAATTTTGATTAAAACAAGCGATTTTTGTCGAAGATATGGAAATTTGAAAATCAAGCTTTTTTTGCTAAATTTTGCTGGATTATAGCCCATGACTTCGGAATGCACTTTTTTCATGAAATTTCTGAAAACGTAAACTAAGCTAAAGATGTTGATCGTTACGAATTTCTTAGTATAAATTCACAAATTTTGATTAAAACAAGCGATTTTTGTCGAAGATATGGAAATTTGAAAATCAAGCGTTTTTTTGCGGAATTTTTCTGGACTGTAGCACATGACTTCGGAATGCACTTTTTTCATGAAATTTCTGAAAACGTAAACTAAAATATAGATGTTGATCGTAACGCATTTCTTAGTACAGACTCACAAATTTTGATTAAAACAAGCGATTTTTGTCGAAGATATGGAAATTTGAAAATCAAGGGTTTTTTTGCGAAATTTTGCTGGACTATAGCCCATGACTTCGGAATGCACTTTTTTCATGAAATTTCTGAAAACGTAAACTAAGCCACAGAAGTTCTTCGTGAGGCATTTCTTAGCATAATTTCACAAATTTTGATTAAAACAAGCGATTTTTGTCGTAGATATGGAAATTTGAAAATCAAGCGTTTTATTGCTAAATTTTTCTGGACTATAGCCCATGACTTCGGAATGCGCTTTTTTCATGAAATTTCTGAAAACGTAAACTAAAATATAGATGTTGATCGTAACGCATTTCTTAGTACAGACTCACAAATTTTGATTAAAACAACCGATTTTTGTCGAAGATATGGAAATTTGAAAATCAAGCGTTTTTTTGCTAAATTTTGCTGGACTATAGATCATGACTTCGGAGTGCTCTTTTTTCATGAAATGTCTGAAAACGTAAACTAAGCTAAAGATGTTGATCGCTACGAATTTCTTAGTATAAATTCACAAATTTTGATTAAAACAAGCGATTTTTGTCGAAGATATGGAAATTTGAAAATCAAGCGTTTTGTTGCTAAATTTTTCTGGACTATAGCCCATGACTTCGGAATGCGCTTTTTTCATGAAATTTCTGAAAACGTAAACTAAAATATAGATGTTGATCGTAACGCATTTCTTAGTACAGACTCACAAATTTTGATTAAAACAAGCGATTTTTGTCGAAGATATGGAAATTTGAAAATCAAGCGTTTTTTTGCTAAATTTTGCTGTCATGATAATGATCATGACTTCGGAGTGCACTTTTTTCATGAAATGTCTGAAAACGTAAACTAAGCCACAGAAGTTCTTCGTGAGGCATTTCTTAGCATAATTTCACAAATTTTGATTAAAACAAGCGATTTTTGTCGTAGATATGGAAATTTGAAAATCAAGCGTTTTTTTGCGAAATTTTGCTGGACTATAGCCCATGACTTCGGAATGCACTTTTTTCATGAAATTTCTGAAAACGTAAACTAAGCCACAGAAGTTCTTCGTGAGGCATTTCTTAGCATAATTTCACAAATTTTGAATAAGACAAGCGATTTTTGTCGAAGATATGGAAATTTGAAAATCAAGCGTTTTGTTGCTAAATTTTTCTGGACTATAGCACATGACCTCGGAATGCACTTTTTTCATGAAAATTCTGAAAACGTAAACTAAGCTTTAGATGTTCATCGTTACGCATTTCTTAGCATGATTTCACATATTTTGATTAAAACAAGCGATTTTTGTCGAAGATATGGAAATTTGAAAATCAAGCGTTTTTTGCTAAATTTTTCTGGACTATAGCCCATGACTTCGGAATGCCCTTTTTTCATGAAATTTCTGAAAACGTTAACTAAAATATAGATGTTGATCGTAACGCATTTCTTAGTACAGACTCACAAATTTTGATTAAAACAAGCGATTTTTGTCGAAGATATGGAAATTTGAAAATCAAGCGTTTTTTTGCTA